>CM077668.1:186760143-187400976 GCA_039707655.1 Elymus sibiricus
GTGCAGTGGTAAGAGGAGCAGGATCAACATCCTTCTGGGTAGGGGCACCAGATGATGAGACCGGGGGTGTTTTCTCTCGGGAAGTATTGAGCTCCCCCTTAATCTTGTCATTTTCCTCCTTATTTGGTTCGGAGGGCTCAGCTTGCAATGTTCTCGGCGGCGCTGGATCTGCCTTCTCAACTTCAATCTCCTCATCAACTTCGTCAACTGGGGATTGCTGCTTGGGAGGTGCATATTCCTCTTCAGTCCTTTCCAGGAATATATCAACAACTTCATGTTGCTCTTGGGCTACTGGCGCAGAAATGATAATCTCGTCAGCGCCAGCTTGCTGCATCAGTTCATCCTCATGAGGTGGAGATGGAGGAACCTGTTGCAAGGGTACATGGGAATCCAGTGGAGTAGGATCACCAGTGACATTCTGAAGGCGGCAGTCTTTGTTAGTTTTTGGCTTGCTTACTCGCCCTAGCCTTCTGACGTTTTTCTTCCTGAATTCTTCTTCGAGCGAGATCTGCCTTGCGTTCAATCTCCTCATTTCTCCTGTCACACAGCTGAGACACTTCCATGTGCAAGCGCGAGTGCCACTCAATTTTCTCATTGCGCAAGACACTGAGGGCCTTTGTGAGTTCAACAATTTCTTTGTTCATCTTTTTCCTTTCGGATTCAGTTTTGGCCTCATTTCTTATTTTCTCGACAGCTTGCTTGTCTTTGACAGCTTTGTTCAGCTTCTTGGAGATTTTCCTCAGCTCGATGAAATGCTTCGTTACCATTTCGGCAACATCATCAGGCAGTCCCAGACCGCTTACATCATCAGCTTTTGCATCATATGCAGCACTGTCAATCACATCGATCATGAAGTTGAAATCATACTTCTGTTCCTCTATGGGAGCAGGAATAGTGACCCTGGTCTTCTTAGCAGCCACATCAGCATATTCTTCAGATTGCAGCTTTCTCTTCGCTGCGGAGCTAGTCAAAGTTCTCGGAGCTGCAGAACCCGAAGATTTGTCAGTGAACGGAACGGGTGCATGCCTGGGTGATCACCTCGGAGAGGGTAAAGCTTTCACTGGAGAGGGGCTCTTGGATGGTTTGTTGAGAATGGCAAGATGATCATACAATGGAATTTCATCCGAGGTATCTTCTTTGGATGACTCATCTGACGAGTCAGGAGCTGCCTTCTTGATTCTCTTGGCAAGAGTTTTCTTTCGTGGTGCACGAGGGGAAACTGATTTCTTAGATTTGCTTTCCTTAGATGCTGATGCACGTTCCTTCTTCTTCTGTACGTCTTGCTGGGTCAGCGCGACGTTTTTCGCTTCAACTTGATTCTTCTTAGCTTCTCTAGCTTCACGCTTGGCTTTGGCCTTCTCCCTCTTAGCTACTTCCTCGGGAAAATCAGCGATAGTTTTAAGGGAGTCAGGATGAGCATCTGCTGGCTGCGGTGGTCTGACTTTTTCATCATCTGGGCCAATGCAGTTTTCGGCAATGCAGTCATTCCATGGTGGAGTGAAGGCAAAAAGAATCTGGTACTTCTCGCGAACATTTTCATATCGGTACCATTTGCCAGCCCAGTGGCGGCAAATCCTTTGGAGCCTATTGTTGCGATCTGTTGTTGATTCTCCTTCAGGTGGAGTTCTGCAACTGTCAGGATCAGACATCTCTGCAGTGGTGTTCTTTTCTCTGCCACGACCGCCCTTTTTGGGATTTCCATCGGAGAAGATGGTTAGAGCGTCAGTGACCAAATCATCCTCGGGCTGACTGTGAGCAGAGGGAATTTCCTCAGTATCTCCTTCGGGCACGGATTCTTGTCTCTTCTTCGGAGCCTTGGGTGGCTTCAAGGATTTTCCTCCTCCAGTCATTCTCATTCGTTCAGACCTTGGTGGAAACTGAGGCAAATATCCTTCAGAATCTGAATGCTCTTCCGAACTCTGTGACATGACCAACCCGTGAAGAAGAGAAGATGCAAGGGAAAAAGGTAGGGTCATAAGCATGCACAGATAACTTTTGAACGAAAATGATTTTGAAGAAGTTTGACAAGGAACTCATGGTAAGCAGAAAGATATCATCGATAGATTTTACAAGCTCGCCACAAACCAATTCTAGGCAGGTTGATAGCTATCTAATCTTTCGGATAATTACACATGAACCCTAAATGAGCAGAACCAGTACGAGGAAGATCTACAAACCGTACCAGTCAAATCCTAGTGATTCCTAAAGATCTACCGCAGAGAAATAAATCGAAGAAAATTGCATCGGTAAGAACTTCCCTAAGAACAGCGAGATGGAGAGGAGCAGTTCCGGATCTAAGCGCCCTAACTTGGCAACTAAGATCAACTACGGCAATGCGGGAGAACGGATTACCGCACCGGCGTGATTAGCTGCGACGAGACTTCACCGGAGTTGCACGGCGGAGCTTCTCGCCGGAGTTGCTTCGAGCTCGGGCTCGGGTGATAGTGAAACGAGGGTTTGCGCGAATGAGGAAGAAGACGCGACGAGGGGTATATATAGTAGGAGAGCAGAATCTTCTCTCCTAAATCTATGGCCCACAGTTGCGGGACGTTCCGCATTCGATGGACACGATCACGATAGTGGAGATCATGGGCACGTGGCAACCGTTTTCTGCAAGAAACTCAGGAAGAGAGCGGGAGGTCGAAAGGTTTGAAGGGCTGAATGCCAAAAGTGGATAACAGTTCGAAGTAGATTCCTTTCGCGACCAAGGACGTCGGAGAGAGATCTTCTTCAGATCAAATTGCATGCTTACGACGGATAGCAAAGATTTGGAAGAGAAAGAGTAGAGGGATAAAAGGGTCCGAAACAAAACACTCAGCCAAACGAGAAGAAACACCAAATGAGCTATGAGTGAGTTGTTTATCGGACGGAACACAAACACGGCAGCTTGAAGATAAACAATAAACAAAGAGCAAATAACACAAAGAACTAGAACCAACAATTTAGATCTCAGGGCAAAGGATAAACGGAAAGAATCCCTGAGAGAGTTCCTGCAGGATGGGTTAGTTCTTTCTCGCAACCCACACTTGTGTGGGCAGTGCAGACCTCATTTGTCTTGACTGAGCAAGGACATTCCTTCGTTGATTTCTGTGGTTCACCTGTGCTTTCCAAGAATAATCATATGAATAAGCATTAAAATTGCTCCCAGAAACATGAGCATAATGATTCGAGGAGACACGCATGTACTCCTTTTGTCGAAAGTTTGACTGATATCGGTTCGAGGAAGTTGCACTGCCATACTGCGAGGGATTATTATTTCCTCGAAGAGAATTACTCTGCATATTCAGGTTAGCAGTGACAGATAAATTTTCAATGGTGCACTTCTTCACCCAGATTTGCTTATTGGGTGAACAAGACCTGCAGTTAGTCCCAACATACCGAGCGAAAACCTTACCATTCTGTTGTTTGAAGAGTTTGTAGTTTGAGTCATCAGACTCGTCAGAAACAACAGGAAAGGAGGTGTCATATCCAGTCAGGAGCGCGGGTTCGAGAGTCTTGCTCTTAGCTAGAACCCAACTTGTTCGAGGATATTGCTCGGGAGTCCAGTAGGTTCCATCAACGTTGAGCTTCCTTTCGAAACCCAATCCTTCCTTTTGGGGATTTCTGTGTAGTATTGACTTCTTGAGCACATCACATAGTGTTTGATGTCCTCTGAGGCTTTTTAGCATTCCTGTCTCAAGCAAGTTCTTTAGCCTGCAATTTTCATCAGAGATAGCAGCAAATTCCTCGGAAGAGGGGTTAGAAATGTCATTCGAAGTAGTTGCAATATTCTTGATGGCGGCATTGGATATTTCAGCATTCGAATCAGCATTGCTACGTTCTAGGCATTTTGAGCAAGGAGGCACAAAATCATCAAGAGGATTGTTAGATTGCTCGGCGAAGAGAGAAGCTTTTTCTTTCGCGAGTGCATTATAAGACTCTTTCAGTGACTCGAGTTCTTGATTCCTGCTAAGGAGTTCATCTAATAAATTCTCATAGTCGGCTGTAAGAGAATCATATCGTTCGGAAAATCATCAATCGTTGAAGAAAAAGCATCATGCTTTTCAGTCAACTCTTGATTCTTCTCCATCTCTTCAACCAGTAATCCTTCGGTTTTCCTGAGATTCGTCTCAAGTTTTTCAAGCTCATCTTGTTGAGATTTTGCAATCTTAACAAGTTTAGCATAGGCAATGTATTCAGAAGAATATTTAGTCATAGATTGTTGGTGCTTTGTTGATACCTGATCCTTTGAGGTTTTTGCCATGAGACAGAATGCGATAGGTTCATCATCACTTGAAGCATTATCATCAGTGTCTGATTCGAGAGACTTCTCGGATGATTCATAGGCGACGAATGCATTTCCTCTTCCTAGGCTTCTGTAAAACTCTTCATCTTCTGATTTGGATTTGGATGTTTCATCTTCAGACTCCATATTCATTTCTGCACACACTCTAGTCAGCTGCGATATTTTCTTCATATTAGATTCAATGGTCGCTCTCGTTTGCACATCAGTGACTGGTCTCGTCGAAGAGGATGCGGCAGATTCATTTTTCTTCGAGAGCTTAGTGTGACGATCCACTTGAGTGAATCCAGAGCAGTGAAGATAAATCCATCTGCTGCTAGGTTTTCCATCTTGCTCCCAACAAGGACAGTCTGCAATGTAGTGACCGAATTGTTTGCACTTGAAGCACTTTATTTCTTTCGGAGGTAATCTTCTTGAAGATTCAGGCAAGTCAACTTCGTCATCAGTTGTGAGACACAGATTTTGTCTTCTGAGATCACCAAGTCTTTCCGTGAGCATTTCGAGTTCTCGTGTGATAGAGTGTTGATTCTTGACATCATCTTCTTGTGAACTGCCATAGTGTGAAAGAATTTCCCCTTCGCTTTCTGAAGAAGATTCTTGATGCCCATTTTCAAGTTCCATCTTTTCTTCGTGAATAGACAACAGCGTCATGACCTCGACATAGTGAAGTTCTTCATAATCTGGTCTTTGCTTGATTTCAGCCACGATTGGATCAAAGGTTGCATCAAGAGCACTCAGCAGCTTATTGACTACATCTCTATCGGTGATATCTGTTACTCCTCGTTGATGAAGTCTTTCAACAATATTTGTTAACCGATCGGTGAGTTCCATAGCACTTTCCCTACGAAGACTCCTGAAACCAGCAAACATGGCACGAAGCATATCTGTGTGTTGATCTGTTCTGGCAATGGATTCTTCATGAACATCCTTGATGGCATCCCAGAGTTGCTTTGCAGAGTCAAGCTTTCGGAACCGAATGAAAATGTCTTTTGAGATACTGTCACAGATGATATCTTTTGCTTGAGCATTCAATCGCATTCTAGCTTTGTCATCGGAAGTGGGAGCATCAGGGTGCTGAACAGTGTATCCATTTTCCACAATCTGCCAAAGTTCAATGTTGATGGCTTGAAGTCTGATTTTCATTCGCTCTTTCTAGTAGACATAATCATTTCCATCTAAGATAGGAAACCTTTCAGAGTGCGAGGATCTACCTGCATAAGACATACTCAAAACTCCAAGGTTGTTAGACCTTTAATAGACAGAGACAGGGAGTACCTGCTCTGATACCAATTGTTAGGACCGAGAGTATATCGACCAGAGGGGGGGTGAATGGGAGATTCAAAAATTCTTGCGAAAGTTTTGAACTGATCCCAAACACAGCAGCGGAAATATGGTTGGGTAGAATAACATTTAATGGACCTCACTATAGAAGAATATATCTATCGAAGTAGAAGTCAGTTATCATTCGAACACAGGTTCGACAGATACGAAGGTAATGCAATATATGAACAGATCCAGCAGCATGAGGAAAAACAATATATGGACTACGATGGAAATGCACGGAAAGTAGTAACAAGGTAAATAGATTCGGCACTGAATGTAATTACGCAGACATACAGAAATATGAAGAGAAATAAATTAATCTGAGACGATGGAAAAGAACGATGAGAATGCAACAGACAATTGATGAACTATGATTGATCAGATATAACTATCGGCACTGAGCACGAATATAAACTGCTGAAGGAAATGCAGTAATGTAAAGCAAACCAGTGGTGCTCGATGGCGACAGATGAATTTGGTAGACCAGTTCGCCCTTCTACCAAAGGACTATGTCTGGTTGGAGGGGTTGTGATTTAACACAGAGGATAAACTATCCTCACCCTATTCTCCTTCAACTCGGAGCTGATCAGACTCCAGTTGATTTCACTCGTGGTAGATACTTGTCGGCGATCTCCAAAGCTTCGACAGACTTCTTCGCAAACCACAATGACTCTTGGTTGCTGAAGATCTTGCTCGGTGAAGACAATTACTCTTCGACACTCGAGCCGACACCTATCCGTCTAGAGAGTGTGTAGCTCTCAAGAGTAATAGGCACAAGAACTCTAACTCAGAACTACTGTGATGCTCAACCACTGTCTAAGTTTTGGCTCTTGATTTTTCTCTCGGTGGATCTTAAACTCCAATCACTCGGAGAGGGGATGCTCAATCAATCTTCTCAGAAATCTTAAGCGGAGCAGCCAACGGGCAACATTGGAGCGGGGTGGCTTTTTATAGCCGCAGCCTTCCCTGAAGGGAAAAGACCAAATTGGACATGTGGAGTAGCCAATGGCCGAAAGACACGAGTCCAACGGTCGGAATTGAGCACAACGGTAACATTACTTGCCGGGCAAGTAATGCTAACTCCTCAGTTCGAAAGATATCTCCTACAGCGACGAAGAACAACGTCTTCTGCTGGCAGGTAATCATTCGGAGCATAAAGAGATTTCTCTCAGTCTCGCATAGGTTTGGGCTAAGCATCACAGCGGATCTAAGCTTCGAGAACCTATGCCCCTCTTAATAGTACGGAGGTCCTATGACTCAAATAAATGGAAGAAGAACAACGAAAAGAATGCTACGTCTTCACTTCGTCTTCGCCTCCCATCGCTGCAGTCAATTTTCTTCGGACATAATCACCGAACCAATTGCTTCGCGTCAGCAATAAATTTTCGAGGTGTCAAATTCTTCACTTCATTCTTCTCGTCTACAAGTCCTTAAAGGATGTAGCTCATTCTTCTCTTCGGTGCAGATATTCTTTGATGAAGTTCCTCGAACTGTACACCGGAGACAGCATTCTCTTCGGTACGGCATGGACTATTTCTCTCTGTGTGCACTAGCAAACAAATCAGTCCAAACCTATTTCTGTCAACAATCTCCAAAACACAAGAGGGCAAGTATTGCACCAACAATGTGTAAAGGCAAGAGGATTACCCTTTGGTGTTTGCTAAGGAAGGGCATCTCCTTCCCCGGCAGATCGCACTGTCGGTGCACGGTCGTCGGTGGCCCCGCTCGTCGGGGTTGCCTCCGTGCGGGCAGGCTCATCGGTGGAGGCCCTTGTCGGGGAAACACTCTCCGGAATGTTGGTTGACGGGGGAACCATAGCAGAGTCCGCCGCTTGACGATCCTCTTCTTGGCGGGCCTCCCCCGCCTCCTTGTCAGGCTCAGGAGGAGGCACTTCGGTACCGGCGCCGGTGGGCAGAACCTGCACCACGAACTCATGCTGGGGGCTGGGCTGGGGGGCTGGTAACGATAGTTTCAACCGTCGTGATCCACTGCCCGGCACTCACCACAGAGTCTTGTGCTGCTGCAGACCTGGCCCGCTTCGACCGATGCTCAAGTGATTCTGGGTCCCTGTCAAGACAGAAGAAATCAAGTTAAAATGGCGATCAGATAAATTCAAGGCTTGGTGGAGATAAGCAATGTCACTTACTCCTCCTCCTCCTCGGACTCGCCAAGAACGTCGAAGTCGTACATCACTGGCGGAGGCGACTCCCTCGCCCTCTTAAGTGCCGAGGGAGGTGAACCCGTCGGCTGAGTGGATTCGACTTCCTCGGCAACCTCTTGCCGAGGGAATGGAGGTTGAGTTCGAGGACGCCGAGTTGATTGCCGGCGTACTTCTTCTTGGTGGCCGGTCTTCGTGGTCGTCTTCTTCACCGTGGGGCCAGCTCTCGGTGAAGAAGCACGCACCGGCTCTTGACTGACTGCCCTTCGAAGATGACGCCTCCTCTTCAGGGCTCGAGGGCCTTCTTCTTCTTCGGGCTCTCCGGCAACCTCAGTCCCGGCAACCTCGGCCCCGGCAACCTCAGCTTCGGCAATCTCATCCCCGCAGGCTCTTCTTGTTGCTCTTCGGCAGTTTCTTCCTCGGAATGCTCCTCATCATCATCCTCAGCTGCCGCGGCACCAGGACCGCCCGCCGCGTTGATACTTGCGATCTCTGCGGCCTTGTTGGCAATGTACGCCAGTTCTTCCTCGGTGGTGGCCCGGATGAGATCCGTTTCCTTTCGGGAAGCTTTCTCTGTCAGGTTGGAGGCCCAATCCATCTCGTGCTCCAAGGTGGGCAGATCCCAGTCCGCTTTTACTCCGTGGGCGTCGCAGTCCGGCATCACCGCCAGGATGGAATCCTCGGCAGATTTGATGTGCAGCGGGACAATCTTATCCGGCAGGTGGAATGTGCCAATTTTCTGGAACAACTGTTCGCAGAGGCAGGCGTGCTCCATAACCGACAAGTTGTTGCCGGTCCCAGGGTATAGTCGCACGACATCGGCGGCGTTCTGGTATTGCCAAGTGAATCTTTCTCTCTTCTGTAGCAGCACTATGCGTCGCCGGAGGAAATCGGCGCCAACCATCTCTATGGTCATATTGGCGGCCTTGAGGTGGGTGATCCTGTTCAGTGCCGGACGAAGCTTGGCGTCAGTAGCACCCATATGGCTCCAATTTTTGCCGCGCTTGACTGCCACTGTGCGCGGTATGCAGAACTGGGGAAAATCCTTCTCCTGGATCCAGCACCACTCTAACCTCCACTCGTCCCACTTGAGGTGGAGCTGCCCGACAAGGTACTCGCCCTTGGTTTTTGCCCTGGGGATCCAGGCCACGCCGCCGGAGAGTGATTTGTCCTCGATCCGGGGAATGAAAAAGTGACGGAACAGATCCACATTGGGGGCGACTCCGACGAAGTTCTCGCAAAGGTGGGCAAAGACTGCCATGCAAGTCATTGCGTTCGGAGTGAAATCCAGCAGCCTGAACCCATAGCTGAACATCATGGCGCTGAAGAAATCCGAGAATGGGGGAACCAGACCACAGTAGAAATAGGCACAGAAGAACGGATATGAATCTGATGGATCTTTGTTGCCTTCGGGAAGCACTACGGGCGCCTTGTGGTCTTTGGTATCTCTTCCCCACATGTATGCGTACCTCCTGATCAGCTCGTTGGCATCCAAGGAGCACGGCGAGAAGATCGCATTCTCCCTCCGCCGTTTCTCCAGCTCTTCCAGTGCCTTTTTCTTCTCCTCCGCCTTGGGATCGAGCGGCTTGGCGGGCTTCTTGCCCACCGCGTCGGCTCTCTTGGGCACCATTAGGAATTGGGGAGGAAGAAGTTGACCGAATCGAGGTGCGGATCAGTGATGGCGGCGGCGGAAGCGGTTCTGGCGAGAGGAAGAAGACGAAGCAGGGGAAAGCAGGGGTGAATGAGCAGCACCTCCTGGCGGTTGCCTTTTTATGGGGAAGGTGCGAGGGGGGGCTGGCTCTTCACTGTTTACCCCAGCCACGTTTTTTACAGGCGCACTACCACGATATAACCGCAACAGTCCAAGTTCCCAGGACCCGCATTTAATGCGTGGATTGGACGTGCGTCAGGATAACCATCATGATGAAAATTACAACGGCAGTTTCCCGCCACGTGTCGGTCCATTGTTTGGGCCTAGCCCAACGACGCTTCAGACGTGCGTATGGCCCAGGCCCGGGGGCTCCTGTCGGTGTATAAAACATGGGTATTTTATACCCTGACTTATGCATAGACAGTAGCAGCGTCCTTGCCGGGAACCGCCAAGACCGAGATTCAGGACCTAGTTGTGAAAGCCACTGGAGAGAAGCTCAAGACACAGCACCAACAAGCACTCAACTAGTACCGAAGATGAAGACATTCCTTACCGGCAAGACTAAACCGGCAAGGTGAAGACCCGGCAAGCTCCGTACCGGCAAGCTTCTGTCAGTCCTCCGGCGCTCCACCTCACCGCACAGATGTTCACTAATGGATGAGGTGTCGACCGCGCAGGCTGGTTGGTGAGGCTTGTCGGGCACGTGTCAGCATGCTGGGACAGGATTTGCCTTTAATGACACCCATCCAGGAGGCGTGTCAGAATAATACGAGGTAGCTGGGCGAGCGGTGCAGAAACCTTGTCGGGACTACCTCTCCACATGACTCCTAACGGTGCATTTAATGCTTTTGTCCTAAACTAGCAGAGTTAGGTATGATAGCATTGTTTGCTATCTAATCGCTACGTAATTACTTTTTTGCCACTGTGGTAACCCCTTAAGCTGTAAAAGGAGGGCCAAGGCAACAGTTAGAGGGATGGGGATTCTTTGCACAACCCGCATGCGCAGCTGCCTCTCCCGCACCTTGCCGGGGAAGCGCTCCTTGTACTCGTGTTCATACACACCAATATACCAAGGCAGGAGTAGGGTTTTATGCTTCTCAGTGTCCCGAACCTGGGTAAATTGCCCTGCGCCCTCTGGTGATTTTGGTCTTTGTGCTTGCGTCTCCCCTCGCCGAACCACAAGGGGCTGGATGGCCCCATAGATGGTCGTACCACCATGACATGGATATTCAAATAATTCATACTAACAACATTGAAATCATGCTCATCATTTAAAGGACTCACATTAAAACATTTTATTAAATTTTTCCTCTACAATCTTAGCACAATTTTCGGATCCATCATTTTCAAGAAAGACTTCATAAAGATAAAGCATTTGAGGCATCCTCAATTCCATTTTTTTTGTAATTTTATTTTATAAACCAAACTAGTGAATAAACAAGAAACTAAAAGATTCAATTGCAAGATCTAAAGATATACCTTCAAGCACTCACCTCCCTAGCAACGGCGCTAGAAATGAGCTTGATGTCTACTACACAACTTATTCTTGTAGACTCGTGTTGGGCCTCCAAGCGCAGAGTTTTGTACGACAGCAGCAAATTTCCCTCAAGTGGATGACCTCAGGTTTATCAATCCGTGGGAGGTGTAGGATGAAGATGGTCTCTCTCAAACAAGCCTGCAATCAAATACAAAGAATCTCTTGTGTCCCCAACACACCCAATACAATGGTAAATTGTATAGGTGCACTAGTTCGGTGAAGAGATGGTGATACAAGTGTAGTATGGATAGTAGATATAGGTTTTTGTAATCCAAACAATAAAAAACAGCAAGGTAACATGTAACAAAAGTGAGCACAAATGGGATTGCAATGCTTAGAAACAAGGCCTAGGGTTCATACTTTCACAAGTGCAATCTCTCCACAATGCTAACATAATTGAATCATATAACAATCCCTCAACATGCGACAAAGAATCACTCCAAAGTTCTTATCTAGCGAAGAACATAAGATGAAATTGTTGTAGGGTACGAAACCACCTCAAAGTTATCCTTTCCGATCAATCTATTGAGCCATCCCTATAAGTGTGACAGACAGCCCTAGAGCTCATACTAAAATAACACCATATGATACGCATCAACCAACTCTAATGTCACCTAGATACTCCAATGTCACCACAAGTATCCGTGAGTAGATTATTTGATATGCATCAAAACAACTTTAGAATCATAATATTCAATCCACCCAAAGAACTTCAAAGAGTACCCCAAAGTTTCTATCGGAGAAAAGAAGATGAAAACATGTACCAACCCATATGCCTAGATTACCCCAAGGTCACGGGAATCCGCAAGTTGATTACCAAAACATACATCAAGTGACTCAATAGAATACCCCATTGTCACCACGGGTATCCACATGCAAGACATACATCAAGTGTTCTCAAATCCAAAATATTCAATCCGACAATAACGAAACCTCAAAGGGAAAGACTCAATTCATCACAAGAAGATAGAGAGGGAAGAAATACCATATGATCCAACTATATTAACAAAGCTCACGGTACATCAAGATCGTGCCAAATCAAGAACACGAGAGAGAGAGATCAAACACATAGCTACTGGTACATACCCTCAGCCCCGAGGGTGAACTACTCCCTCCTCATCATGGAGACCGCCGGGATGATGAAGATGGCCTCCGGCGATGATTTCCCACTCCGGCAGAGTGCCGGAACAGGGCTCCGGATGAGATCACTTCAGTACAGAGGCTTGCAGCGGCGGCGTGGAAGTTCTAGGTTTAGTTTCCGGGTTTCTATATTTATAGGATTTTCAGCGTTGGAATCATGCCAGGAGGGCCCACGAGGGAGCGACAAGCTCGGTAGGCGCGCCTTGGGGGGGAGGGCGCCCCCAGGCTTGTTGCTTCCTCGTGAGGCCTCTGGTCCTTCCTCGAAGCTTTGGGAGTCTCTTTTGGTCCATAAAAAATCACCATAAATTTTCAGCCCAATACGAGAACTTTTATTTCTGCACAAAAAACAACACCACGGTAGTTCTGCTGAAAACATCGTCAGTCTAGGTTAGTTCCATTCAAATCATATCAAAACCATATAAAATTGTTGTAAACATGGCATGAATGCTTCATAAATTATAGATACGTTGGAGATGTATCATTTTCCAAGTTCAAACCTTCACTGCTTGCTTTGCAGCGCCGCCTCCTCGCCGGCGGCGCTCCTTCCCGCTACGCGGCCTCGTCGATATAGTCAGGTAATCCACACTCCACCCCCATCCTCCTCCTCCTTCTCCATCCCACATGCCTCGACCGCCGGCACGACACCTTCCACCCAAATCACTGCCCCATCCTCCAAATAAGCGCCGCCCATAGCCATGGTGCACGCATTATAGCCAGGAGCTCAAGGAGCATCTGGCAGTGGTGAAGCAAATCACGGCCGCACGCGCGGATGAGGTCGCGATGGCTGCCATGCATGCTGACCGCTAGATCTTGGAGGTGCACCTCGCCATTGAGGCCACCGTCGACCCCTCGCGCGCGGACGCCGCCCTGCAGTTGGCTGCTTTAAACGACAGTTCATGGTGTTTTCTCGAGGCCGCCTCCGGTGCCTTCTAGTGAATTGTCCTCTGTAATGTTAATATGCAATCTGTTCTTCTGAAATGTGATGTTCAGTTAACAGTTTGGTTCATTTGTTGTGATGTTCAGTTAACTGTTTGGTTCAATTCTGAAATGTGATGTTCAATTCCTGTGGTTACAATTATTTTATTGTTATGCATGTGAGGAATAAAATCGAATTTGGATGTACTCTATACATGAGAAACATACACAAATGCTATATTTCCTAGTAGTTCTTAAGCATACTTGGCTTGGTTAACTGTATGATCTTCTAGTATATGTTCTATTCTGCAATGAGGTTCTCAGTTAACTGCTTGCTTCATTTGTTGTGGTGTCCAGTTAACTGTTTGGTTCAATTCTGCAGTGTGATGTTCATTTGTTGTGGGTACAAGTTTTCATTAATATATTCTACTGATAGTATGCCAACTCTCACTTAAACTGATCAATATCTGCCTTATATGTGTTGCAGGGAAACAATGCGAGGCACTGAGGTTTACCATCGAGGTTTGCACATGCATGGTCCTTTGGCTAATATCACATTATTGTGCAATTGCAGGAACCATTCTAATATTTAGTTTTTTAACAATTTAGTCTTGCACATGTATGTCCTGCTGTCAGAGGTTTAGACCCACTGTTCGATCCATTTTGCATATGGGGAAATGAGATTGACATGAATATCAGTCAAGTCAAGAAACTCAAAAAGATCGTTAGGATAAAGAAACTAGCGATGAATAACAACAAGATCTTTGTTTGCACAATGAAGAAGACATCAGTCAACTATAGGATGGTACTAACTCTTTTACCTTGTGTTTTTTCCTATGCGCCATTTCAAAATTTAGACAAGATATTTATGCATATCTTTGTTAATCCTTTCCAAAGCAGTTCACCGATGATTACCTCTCAAACCACCTGCATGGTCAAGAGGCGAGGAAGGTACTCATTCAACACCCATGATACAATATTGAAGTCTTCCTCAAGAGGACGAAGGTTGGGCGGGCAATCATCCGCAACCACTGGCCTAAAGTTGCAAGGACATTCAACATCATTGAAGGCTCAATATTCGCCTTCAGATTTAGTAGTTTTCCTGATGAGATTCATCTGTCTATATACCGTATATGATGCTACTTTCCAAAGGTTTTAGATGTTGCATGTGAAACTTCATGCTGTTGTGTAATGGCGTAGCTAGCTATATGCCTATATGGTGTAACTGAGTGTTGAAGTTATGTGATGTTGTACTCTGATGTAATTCAGCTATGAAATCCTGGTTGCCGTAATACGGCTATGAAACATATGGTGTGTTTGATATGAAATCTCAATTTGATTACTAAATGCATTATCAATAATAGGCCAATTAGCCTGCTTATTGGGTTTTTGTATTGTAGACAGTTTCTCAGACAACACCGTGGGCGATGACCTCAAACAACACACACAGTTTCTAGAAAGTAGCCGTGTTGGATCAATGAACAATCACACACGACTTCCGCCCGACAAATGTTTGCGCCAGGCCACCTTGCACAAACGTTTCCACATAAAAATTGTGTGTGATGTACATATGAACGGAAACGTTTGTCTGAGATTCACTGTGTGGGATGTACATACGAACGGAAGCGATTGGGCCAGTATAATTGTCTGCGATGGCTCACCCGATCGCACACGAGCTCTTTTTGCCCCGCGTGTCTGACCGGAGGACCTATCACCGACGGTTTTTGGGCCGTGTGGGAAGGACCCCCCTATCGCACACACAGGCAAGGCGATGGTTTAAAACTCTGTCGCGGAAAGGGGGTAAAAACCGTTTGTATAGCACGTCGCTGCACTAGTGAGCACTCAGTTACACCATATAGGCATATAGCTAGCTACGCCATTACACAATAGCACGAAGTTTCACATGCAACATCTAAAACCTTTGGAAAGTAGCATCATATACGGTATATAGACAGATGAATCTCATCTGGAAAACTGTTGAATCTGAAGGCGAATATTGAGCCTTCCAATGATGTTGCATGTCCTTGCAACTTTAGGCCAGTGGCTGTGGATGATTGCCCGCCCAACCTTCGTCCTCTTGAGGAAGACTTCAATATTGTACCGTGGGCGTTGAATGAGTACCTTCCTCGCCTCTTGACCATGCAGGTGGTTTGAGAGGTAATCATCGGTGAACTGCTTTGGAAAGGACTGAAAACAAAGATATGCATAAATATCTGGTCTAAATTTTGAAATGGCGCATAGGAAAAAACACAAGGTAAAAGAGTTAGTACCATCCGATAGTTGATTGATGTCTTCTTCATTGTGCAAACAAAGATCTTGTTGTTATTCATCACTAGTTTCTTTATCCTAACAATCTTTCTAAATTTCTTGACTTGACTGATATTCATGTCCATCTCATTTCCCCATATGCAAAATGGATCGAACAGTGGGTCTAAACCTCTGACAGCAGGACATACATGTGCAAGACCAAATTGTTAAAAAAACTAAATATTAGAATGGTTCCTGCAATTGCACAATAATGTGCTATTAGCCAAAGGACCATGCATGTGCAGACCTCGATGGTAAACCTCAGTGCCTCGCATCGTTTCCCTGCAACACATATAAGGCAGATATTGATCAGTTTAAGTGAGAGTTGGCATACTATCAGTAGAATATATTAATGAAAACTTGTACCCACAATAGATGAACATCACATTGCAGAATTGAACCAAATAGTTAACTGGACACCACAACAAATGAAGCAAGCAGTTAACTGAGAACCTCATTGCAGAATAGAACATATACTAGAAGATCATACAGTTAATTGATGACCCACAAGTATAGGGGATCTATCATAGTCCTTTCGATAAGTAAGAGTGTCGAACCCAATGAGGAGCAGAAGGAAATGACAAGTAGTTTTCAACAAGGTATTCTCTGCAAGTACTGAAAGTAGTGGTAACAGATAGTTTTGATAGCAAGATAATTCGTAACAAGTAAGAAGTAACAAATATAATAAAATGCAGCAAGGTGGCCCAATCCGTTTTATAGCAAAGACAAGCCGGAACGAACTCTTATAATAAGCAAAGCATTCTCGAGGACACATGGGAATTTCATCTACTCACTTTCATCATGTTTGTTTGATTCGCGTTCGCTACTTTGATAATTTGATATGTGGGTGGACCGGTGCTTGGGTGTTGTTCTTACTTGAACAAGCCTCCCACTTATGATTACCCCCTCTCGCAAGCATCCGCAACTACGAAAGAAGAATTAAGATAACCCTAACCATAGCATGAAACATATGGATCCAAATCAGCCCCTTACGGAATAGCGCATAAACTAGGGTTTAAGCTTCTGTCACTCTAGCAACCCATCATCTAATTACTAATCCACACTGCCTTCCCTTAGGCCCAAAGATGGTGAAGTGTCATGTAAGAGCTTTGTTTAGCAAGTTCACATACTCAACTATCATTTAGTCTTCTATGATTGCTGACACTCACGACATACTTATGGAGCAAAAGTTTCAGTCGAACACATAGAAAGATAGGGGCTTATAATTTCGCCTCCCAACGTATTTACCTCAAGGGTAATGTCAACAATAATAACTCATGATCACCTACATCCAACTGGATATATATGCCCGGATCAATCCCCACCACATGATGCTTGCCAAGAGAGAAAATAAAAATGGAATAGAGGAGAATACTATTGACTCTTGCATGAAAGTAAATACATAAAGTAAAAGATAGGCCCTTCGCAGAGGGAAGCAGAGGTTGTCATGCGCTTTTTGCTTTTGGATGTGCAAGCTCTTAATGTAAAGGAACGTCACTTTATATTGCCCCTTGTGATAGCGACCTTTATTATGCAGTCTGTCGCTTTTCTTGCTCCACCATCACAAGATCGTACAAAGCTTATTTTCCCTGACAATAAAAGTTCATACATGTTTAGGAGCAATTTTTATTGCTTTGCACCGATGACAACTTACTTGAAGGATCTTATTCAATCCATAGGTAGATATAGTGGACTCTCATGACATGAAACTGGGTTTAAGGGTTTTTGGATGCACAAGTAGTATCTCTACTTAGTGCGGAATTTTGGCTAGCAAAAGATAGGGGGCAAGCACCACATGTTAGAGGTTCCAAAAACAATATAACTTCTATGTGAATATAAGCAAACATAACTCATTATGTTGTCCTCCTTGTCCAACGTCGACTAATTGACATAGAATATTTAATGGGGGCTCACAATCATAAAAGATATCCAAGATAGTGTATTTATATGTGAGACCTCTCTTCCTTTATAACTTTTTCATGAATTGCACCAATGACCAATGCTATGTTTGTCAACTCCCAACAAGTTTTATCAATTATACTTCGTTTATGTGAAGTCATCACTCCCCATGGGATTAGCATATGATCTTACCTTTTATTCTTTATTTATTTCTAAGATTGGATCATCAAAAGCAAAACACTCAACTCAAACTACTCTTTATTATATAACTTTCATAGACTATTACATAGATAGATAGATCACTAAGCAAGCACTCGAAACTAGATCATACTAAAACTTTATTATTCTAAATCACGAAATAACTAAGGATCGAACTAAGATAGATAATGATGATAAAAAGTGATGGTGATACGATACCGGGGCACCTCCCCAAGCTTGGCACAAGCCAAGGGTGGTGCCCATACCCATGTACTCAAATCTCCTGCTTGGGTGATGGTGGTGATGAAGTTGTGGGTTTGTCCTTCCACTTAAGGATACGAATTTCTTCTTTTAATTTGTCATTCTCTCTTTCGAGATCCCAAATTTTGCGACGTAGTTTATCCGAATCTTCCTGCACATGATGAAAAGGAGTGAATTGAACTTTAGGAACCTTCACTGTATTGGGTAAACTGGACCTCTTGAATTCAATGTGCATATCTCCTGGTTGAGGCAGTGGGGGATCCTCGTCCTCCTTGCTGGAATGACCTTGCTTTTCCCTCAAATCAGCATCTTCCTCTTCATCGGTTGTCCAACCATAGGGATCAGTGTCCCCGTAGACTCTAGGGTTTGCAACAAGATGAGAAACATAGCTTTCCCTGTCTGAATCCTGGGATGACATGGCGCTTGACCTCGAGAATCTGATAGAAAATAGCATGAAACAAGAACAAAGGAGAAATTTGTGATGCGGTGGTCAAAACACCCGTGAGTATATATAATGAATTTTTCCCGTGCAGAACAAGTAATATGGAAGAAAAACGGAGTCGGGAAAGTCCATGAGGGCGCCACAAGCCTGGTAGGCGCGCCCTGGGGGTAGGGCACGCCCCCCAGGCTTGTCGCCTCCTCATGCACTTTTCAGACTGTTTATTATTTTCCTAATTTTTTATATATTCCAAAACGGACAGAAAGTACTTTTATGGAAGTTTTGGAGTCGGTTTACTTACCGTACCACATACCTACTCCTTTTCAGGATTCTGGAGCGTTCCGGAAGGTTTCCTCTATGTGCTCTTCCGGTGTCATTGTTTGAATAATATTAGTTTCAACATTAATGGGCGTACCTGAGATGTAATGTTTAATTCTTTGCCCATTAACCACTCTCGGATTATTGCCTTCAGAGTTGTTTATTTTGATGGCTCCGGAGCGATAAACTTCTTCGATGATGTATGGGCCTTCCCATTTAGAGAGAAGTTTTCCTGTAAAAAATCTTAAACGAGAATTGTATAATAGAACATGATCACCTACTTTGAATTCCCGTTTTTGAATTCTCTTATCATGCCATCTTTTAACCTTTTCTTTAAACAACTTGGCATTTTCATAAGCTTGGGTTCTCCATTCATCTAAAGAACTAATATCAAATAACCTCTTTTCACCGGAAAGTTTAAAATCATAGTTAAGTTCTTTAATTGCCCAATATGCTTTATGTTCTAACTCAAGAGGTAAATGACATGCTTTTCCATAAACTATTTTATATGGAGACATACCCATAGGATTTTTATAAGAAGTTCTGTAAGCCCATAGTGCATCATCAAGTTTCTTAGACCAATTCTTTCTGGATCTATTAACGGTCTTTTGCAAAATCAATTTTATTTCTCTATTAGTTAATTCAACTTGACCACTAGACTGAGGATGATAGGGAGATGCAATTCTATGGTTAACATCATATTTATCAAGCAACTTACGGAAAGCACCATGAATAAAATTTGAACCACCATCAGTCAATAAATATCTAGGGACTCCAAACCTTGAAAATATAACTTCTTTAAGCATTTTAATGGAAGTGTTATGATCAGCACTACTAGTTGGAATAGCTTCTACCCACTTAGTAACATAATCAACAACAACCAAAATATGAGTATACCCATTGGATTTAGGAAAAGGTCCCATATAATCAAAACCCCAAACATCAAATGGTTCAATAACAAGTGAATAATTCATAGGCATTTCCTGACGTCTACCAACATTACCAATTCTTTGACATTCATCACAAGAAAGGACAAACTTACGTGCATCTTTGAAAAGAGTAGGACAATAAAAACCAGATTGTAATACCTTGTGTGCAGTTCTGTCTCCCGCATGGTGTCCTCCATATGCCTCAGAGTGACACTTACATAGGATTGGTTCCTGTTCATGCTCGTGTACACAATGTCTAATAATACCATCTACTCCTTCTTTATATAAGTGTGGGTCATCCCAAAAGTAATGTCTTGAATCAAAGAAAAACGTTTTCTTTTGTTGGTATGTGAAACTAGGTGGTATATATTTAGCAGCAATGTAATTAGCATAGTCTGCATACCAAGGAGTATTACGAGAAGCATTTATCATAGCTAATTGTTCATCAGGAAAATCATCATTAATAGGAAGTGGGTCATCAAGAACATTTTCCATTCTAGACAAGTTATCAGCTACGGGATTATCAGCTCCCTTTCTACCAACAATATGCGAATCAAATTCTTGTAGCAAAAGAACCCACCTAATAAGTCTAGGTTTAGCATCTTTCTTTTCCATAAGGTATTTAATAGCAGCATGATCAGTATGAATAGTAACTTTGGAATCAATAATGTAAGATCTGAATTGATCACATGCAAACACAACTGCTAAAAATTCTTTTTCAGTAGTAGCATAATTTCTTTGAGCACTGTCTAGAGTTTTACTAGCATAATGGATAACATTTAATTTCTTATCAACTCTTTGTCCTAGAACAGCACCAACAGCATAATCACTAGCATCACACATAATTTCAAAGGGTAGGTTCCAATCAGGTGGTTGAACAATAGGTGCAAAAATTAAGGCTTTCTTAAGTATTTCAAAGGCTTCTACACAATCGTCATCAAAAACAAATGGAACATCTTTTTGTAAAAGATTAGTAAGAGGCCTAGAAATTTTCGAGAAGTCTTTTATAAACCTTCTATAGAAACTAGCATGACCGAGGAAACTTCTTATACCTTTCATATCTTTAGGACATGTCATTTTCTCAATAACATCAACTTTAGCTTTATCAACTTCAATACCTCTTTCAGAAATTTTATGCCCAAGGACTATACCTTCATTCACCATAAAGTGGCACTTCTCCCAATTCAAGACAAGATTAGTTTCTTCACATCTCTGCAAAACTCGATCAAGGTTGCACAAGCAATCATCAAAAGAAGTTCCGTAAACGGAGAAATCATCCATGAAAACCTCAACAATCTTTTCACAAAAGTCAGAGAATATAGCAGTCATACATCTTTGAAAGGTAGCAGGTGCATTACATAAACCAAAAGGCATACGATGATAAGCATAAGTTCCAAAAGGACAAGTAAAGGTGGTTTTCTCTTGATCTTCAGGTGAAACAGGTATTTGAGAGAAACTAGAATAACCATCTAGGAAACAAAAGTGTGTATGCTTAGATAATCTTTCTAACATTTGATCAATAAATGGAAAGGGGTAATGATCTTTCCTAGTAGCTTTATTTAATTTCCTAAAATCAATTACCATCCTATAACCATTTACAATTCTTTGTGGGATAAGTTCATTTTTATCATTCGGAACAACGGTAATACCTCCTTTCTTAGGAACACAATGAACAGGACTTACCCATCTATTATCAGCTATGGGATAAATTATACCTGCCTCCAGAAGCTTTAATATTTCAGTTCTTACCAAATCCTTCATTCTAGGATTCAGCCTTCTTTGATGATCAACAACGGGTTTAGCGTCTGGTTCCATATGAATTTTATGCTGACATAAAGTGGGACTAATGCCCTTAAGATCATCGAGAGTATATCCAATAGCAGCCCGGTGCTTCTTCAGGGTTTTAAGTAATCTCTTTTCTTCATGCTCTGAAAGGTTAACACTAATAATAACAGGATATATATTCTTTTCATCAAGATAAGCATATTTAAGTGTATCAGGTAATTACTTTAATTCAAACATAGGATCACCCTTGGGTGGAGGCGGACCTCCCAAGGTTTCAACAGGCAAATTATGTTTAAGGATAGGTGCTTGTTTAAAGAACAACTCATCTATTTCATTCCTTTCATTCATATTCATATCATTCTCATGGTCTAGCAAGTATTGTTCTAAAGGATCAATAGGAGGCACAACAATAGAAGCAAGACCAATAATTTCATCCTTATTAGGTAATTCTTTATCATGAGGTTGTCTACGAAACTTAGAGAAATTAAACTCATGAGACACCTCACCAAAATTAACACTGACAGTTTCTTTATTGCAATCAATCTTGGCATTAACTGTATTCAAGAAAGGTCTACCAAATATAATGGGACAAAAATCATCTTGTGGTGATCCAAGAACAAGAAAATCAGTAGGGTATTTGATCTTACCACACAAGACTTCAACATCTCTAACAACCCCAAGTGGTGAAATAGTATCTCTATTTGCAAGCTTAATAGTAACATCAATATCTTCAATCTCAACAGGTGCAATATCATTCATAACTTCTTGATAGAGAGTAAACGGAATAGCACTCACACTAGCACCAATATCACATAAACCATGATAGCAATGATCTCTAATTTTACCAGAAATAACAGGCATGCCAATTACAGGTTTGTGTTTATCTTTAGTATCTGGTTTAGCAATTCTAGTTGCTTCATCACAGAAATATATGCCATGTCCATCAATATTATCAACCAAAAGATCTTTAACCAATGCAATATTAGGTTCAACTTTAATTTGTTCAGAAGATTTAGGTGCTCTAATATTACTTTTATTAACCATAGTTGAAGCTTTATCATGTTCCTTAATCCTAACAGGGAAAGGAGGTTTCTCAATATAAGCAGTAGGCACAACTGCTTCAACATGGTAAACAATTGTTTCTTCTTTAACACTAACAGGTTTTTCATTCAATTCAATAGGTGGATGATATTTAAACCATTTCTCTCTAGGGAGATCAACATGAGCAGCAAAAGATTCACAAAAGGTAGCTACTATCTCAGAGTCAAGTCCATATTTAGTACTAAACTTATGAAAAGCATCAGTTTCCATAAAAGATTTAACACAATCAAACTCAAGATTTATACCTAACTCATTACCTTTATCGATTTCCCAATCTTCAGAGTTACATTTAATTATTTCCAGAAGATCCCATCTGAATTCAATAGTTCTCTTCATAAAGAAACCAGCAGAAGACGTATCGAGCATGGATTGATCATTATGAGAAAGCCGAGCATAAAAGTTTTGAAGAATTATTTCCCTTGAGAGCTCATGATTGGGGCATGTGTGCAACATATACTTAAGCCTCCCCCAAGCTTGAGCGATACTTTCTCCTTCACGAGGCCAAAAATTATATATATAATTCCGATCACGATGAACCAAATGCATAGGATAAAATTTCTGGTGGAATTCCAGCTTCAACCGGTTCCAGTCCCATGTTTCAGTATCATCACATAGCCTATACCATGTCAATGCCTTTTCCTCCAAAGATAAAGGGAATACTTTCTTCTTAACTCCATCTCCGGATAAACCTGCAAGCTTAAACAATCCACAAATTTCATCCACATATATCAAGTGCATATCAGGATGCACCGTTCCATCTCCTGCATAAGGATTAGCTAGCAGTTTCTCTACCATACCCAAAGGAATTTCATAATAAATATTTTTAGTAGGTTCAATAGGTTGAGGAGAAACTCTCAATGCTTCCGGTCGAGGTGAAGATACCCCGAACAAGCCCCTCGAAGGATTACTTTCCATAGTGACAAGTGACAGCAAATTTCAGCACGTAATATAAATGCTTCCTTACCAAATTCCACTCACCAAAGGCGCTTCACTCCCCGGCAATGGCGCCAAAAAAGAGTCTTGATGACCCACAAGTATAGGGGATCTATCATAGTCCTTTCGATAAGTAAGAGTGTCAAACCCAATGAAGAGCAGAAGGAAATGACAAGCGGTTTTCAGCAAGGTATTCTCTGCAAGTAATGGAAGTAGCGGTAACAGATAGTTTTGATAGCAAGATAATTCGTAACAAGTAACAAATAACAAATATAATAAAGTGCAGCAAGGTGGCCCAATCCTTTTTATAGCAAAGGACAAGCCGGAATGAACTCTTATAATAAGCAAAGCGTTCTCGAGGACACATGGGAATTTCATCTAGTCACTTTCATCATGTTTGTTTGATTCGCGTTCGCTACTTTGATAATTTTATATGTGGGTGGACCGGTGCTTGGGTGTTGTTCTTACTTGAACAAGCCTCCCACTTATGATTACCCCCTCTCGCAAGCATCCGCAACTATGAAAGAAGAATTAAGATAACTCTAACCATAGCATGAAACATATGGATCCAAATCAGCCCCTTACGGAATAGCGCATAAACTGGGGTTTAAGCTTCTATCACTCTAGCAACCCATCATCTAATTACTACTCCACAATGCCTTCCCTTAGGCCCAAAGATGGTGAAGTGTCATGTAGTCGACGTCCACAAGACACCACTAAAGGAAGCACAACATACATAGCATCAAAATATCGAACGAATAACAAATTCACGTGATTACTTATGACAAGACTTCTCACATGTCCTCAAGAACAAAAGTAACTACTCACAAATCATATTCATGTTCAAGATCAGAGGGGTATTGAATAGCATTAAGGATCTGAACATATAATCTTCCACCAAATAAACCAACTAGCATCAACTACAGGATGTAATCAACACTACTAGCAACCCACAGGTACCAATATGAGGTTTTGAGACAAAGATTGAATACAAGAGATGAACTAGGGTTTGAGATGAGATGGTGCTGATGAATATGTTGATGAAGATTGGTCCTCCCACGATGAGAGGATCGTTGGTGATGTCGATGGCTTCAATTTCCCCCTCCCGGAGGGAAGTATCCCCGGCGGAATCGCTCCGCCCGAGAGCAAAATAGCTCCTGCCCAGGTTCCGCCTCGAGACGGCGGCGCTTCATCCCAAAAGTCTTCTTCTGATTTTTTCTAGGGCAAATGGATTCATATAGCAGAAGGAGGGGCCCGAAGGCCTGCCAGGGGCCCCACAAGCTCGGGGGCGCGCCCAGGGGGGTAGGGCGCGCCCCCAGGCTTGTGGCTGCCTGGTGGGTCCCCTTCTGTTGATTATTTTGCCAGTATTTTTTATATATTCCAAAATAATTCTCCGTAAATTTCAGGTCATTTGGAGTTGTGAAGAATAGCTATCTCTGATTCACCCCTTTCCGGTCCAGAATTCCAGCTGCCGGCATTCTCCCTCTTCATGTGAATCTTGCAAAATAAGAGAGAAAAGGCATAATAATTTTACCATAAAGTGAAATAATGATCAAAAACATAATAATTATTAGTAGGAAATCATGATGCAAATTGTACGTATCATTAACCAAGCCAAGCATGCTTAAGAACTACTAGGAAATATAGCATGTGTGTATGTTTCTCATGTATAGAGTACATCCAAATTCGATTTTATTACTCACATGCATAACAATAAAAAAATAGTACCAATAGGAATTGAACATCACATTTCAGAATTGAACCAAACAGTTAACTGAACATCACAACAAATGAACCAAACTGTTAACTGAACATCACATTTCAGAAGATCAGATTGCATATTAACATTGCAGAGGACAATTCACTAGAAGGCACCGGAGGCGACCTCGAGAAAACACCATGAACTGTCGTTTAAAGCAGCCAACCACGTGGTTGTGTCCGCGCGCGAGGGGTCGACGGTGGACTCGACGGCGAGGTGCTTCTCCAAGATCTGGCGGTCGGCACGCATGGCAGCCATCGCGACCTCATTCGCGCGTACGGCCGTGATTTGCTTCACCGCTGCCAGATGCTCCTTGAGCTCCTGGCTATAATGCGTGCACCATGGCTATGGGCGGCGCTTATTTGGAGGATGGGGCAGTGATTTGGGTGGAAGGTGTCGCGCGGGCGGTCGAGGCCTGTGGGATGGAGAAGGAGGAGGAGGATGGGGGTGGGGTGTGGATTACCAGACTATATCGACGAGGCCGCGCAGCGGGAAGGAGCGCCGCCGGCGAGGAGGCAGCGCTGCAAAGCAAGCAGTGAAGGTTTGAACTTCGAAAGGAAGGAGGAAACAGTGGAAATGTGGCTTTTGGTGGGGCGAGGGGGTGGGGACCTAGATATTTCCGTGATTGCCAAAAATTTACGAACGGTGCAGTGAAAAACTGGTGCGCAAGTGTGGTTCACGCGTGGCCGGTGGACTGTAGCCAACGAAGCTTCCGGCGTAAGCCATACATGAGGGAGCCCCAATGTATTTTATACTACATCGCACATGATTCTTGCTAATAAACTGTTTGTGGTGTACTTGATTTTTTCCTTTTGATTTGAAAGACAAAATGGGGTTACGGCAGGAAAGGTCGGTGTTTGAATTGCTAGAACATTTATCTGCAGTGAACATGCAACTATAGGAGTGTCGTGCTAAAATTTGGAATTATTCCGGGTTCGTTTGGCCTTTTTTATACAAAATATGAAAGTTTTTATTGAGAGAGAGTCCTCACATAGCTACTTAATTGTTTAACTACTCATTCATCTTCACTTATATCTTTTGGAGTAGTTTGTCATTTACTCTCGATCTTCACTTATATCCTAAGAGTAAATTGTTAAATGAAATGAATATCATAAAACTGAAATTATATATGCTTCATATGCTTGTCCCATGGGGAGTAATGACTTCACATAAAAGAAGTATAAGTGGTAAAATTTATTGGAAGTTAGCAAACACAACATTGGTCACTTGAACAATTCATGAAAGAATATTGAAGGAAGAGAGATTTCACATATAAATATACTATCTTGGACATCTTCTATGATTGTGAGCCCCCATTAATTATTTTCAAACTTGATCAAGTAGTTGATGTAGGACAAGGAAGACAACATGTGGTGCTTGCTCATAATCTTTTGCTAGCCAAAATTTCATACTATGTAGAAATACTACTTGTACATCCAAAAACCCTTAAACCCAGTTTCTTGCCATGAGAGTCCACTATACCTACCTATGGATTGAATAGGATCCGTCA
Source organism: Elymus sibiricus (assembly GCA_039707655.1). Taxonomy (NCBI): domain Eukaryota; kingdom Viridiplantae; phylum Streptophyta; class Magnoliopsida; order Poales; family Poaceae; genus Elymus; species Elymus sibiricus. Next base: position 186,786,589 of record CM077668.1, read on the forward strand.
AGTAAGTTGTCATCGGTGCAAAAGCAATAAAAAATTGCTCCTAAATATGTATGATCTTTTATTGTAAGGGAAAATAAGCTTTGTACGAACTTGTGATGGTGAAGAAATAAAAGCGACGGACTGCATAATAAAGGTTGCTATCACAAGGGGCAATATAAAGTGACGTTCCTTTGCATTAAGAGCTTGCACATCCCAAAATAAAAAAGCGCATGACAACCTCTGCTTCCCTCTGCGAAGGACCTATCTTTTACTTTATGTATTTACTTTTATGCAAGAGTCAATAGTGTTCTTCTCTATCCCGGTTTTATTTTCTCTCTTGGCAAGCATCATGTGGTGGGGAAAGATCCAGGCACATATATCCAGTTGAATATAGGTGATCATGAGTTATTATTGTTGACATTATCCCTAAGATAAATAAGTTGGGTGGCAAAACATTAAGCCCCTATCTTCCTATGTGTTTGACTGAAAAGGTTTCTTCTAAAAATATGCTTTGAGTGTCAGCAATCATGGAAGACTATATGATAGTTGAGTATGTGGAATTTGCTAAATCAAAACTCTTACATAGACCCTTCCTGAAAATAAGATGAATTGCAATTGTTTGATGACTGAAAACATAGTTTGTTAGTTCTCAAGAAAGTTTATGGTCTATACTTTAGCATGTGAATAGCTTGCTACTTGATCATGAGAAGTTTTATGAGATGAGCTACCGTTTATGATATATAATGATGCAAGAAAAAGTGATTGAAATTATCATTGATCAAACTTGTGCACTATGCTAGCATTCACACTTCATAAATTATTTCTTTTATCATTTACCTACTCGAGGACGAGCAGGAGTTAAGCTTGGGGATGCTGATACATCTCCAACGTATCTATAATTTATGAAGTATTCATGCCATGTTTACAACAATTTTATATGGTTTTGGTATGATTTGAATGGAACTAACCCGGACTGACGCTGTTTTCAGCAGAACTACCGTGGTGTTGTTTTTTGTGCAGAAGTAAAAGTTCTCAGATTGGGATGAAAATTTACGGTGATTTTTTATGGACCAAAAGAGACCCCCGAAGCTTCAAGGAAGGACCAGAAACCTCACGAGGAAGCGACAAGCCTGGGGGGTGTGCCCTCCCCACCAGGGCGCGCCTACCGAGCTTGTCGCTCCCTCATGGGTCCCTCCTGGCGTGATTCCAATGCTGAAAAATCCTATAAATATAGAAAACCCCGAAACTAAACCTAGAAATTCCACGCCGCCTTCGCAAGCCTCTGTACCAAAGCAATCTTATCCGGAGCCCTGTTCCGGCACTCTGCCGGAGGGGGAAATCATCGCCGGAGGCCATCTTCATCATCCCGGCGGTCTCCATGATGAGGAGGGAGTAGTTCACCCTCGGGGCTGAGGGTATGTACCAGTAGCTATGTGTTTGATCTCTCTCTCTCTCTCTGATGTTCTTGATTTGGCACGATCCTGATGTAAAGCGAACTTTGTTAATATAGTTAGATCATATGGTGTTTCTTCCCTCTCTATCTTCTTGTGATGAATTGAGTCTTTCCCTTTGAGGTTTCGTTATTGTCGGATTGAATATTTCGGACTTGAGAACACTTGATGTATTTCTTGTATGTGGATACCCGTGGTGACAATGGGGTATTCTATTGAGTCACTTGATGTATGTTTTGGTAATCAACTTGTAGATTCCCATGACCTTGGGGTAATCTAGGCATATGGGTTGGTACACGTTTTCATCTTCTTTTCTCTGATAGAAACTTTGGGGTACTCTTTGAAGTTCTTTGTGTGGATTGAATATTATGAATCTGAAGTTGTTTTGATGCATATCGAATAATCAACTCACGGATACTTGTGGTGACATTGGAGTATCTAGGTGACATTAGAGTTGGTTGATGCGTATCATATGGTGTTATTTTAGTACGAACTCTAGGGCTGTTTGTGACACTAATAGGGATGGCTCAATAGATTGGTCGAAAAGGATAACTTTGAGGTGGTTTCATACCCTACAACAATTTCATCTTATGTTCTCCGCTAGATAAGAACTTTGGAGTGATTCTTTGTCGCACGTTGAGGGATTGTTATATGATTCAATTATGTTAGCATTGTTGAGAGATTGCACTTGTGAAAGTATGAACCCTAGGCCTTATTTCTAAGCATTGCAATACCATTTGTGCTCACTTTTGTTACTTGTTACGTTGCTGATTTTTATTGTTCGGATTACAAAAACCTATATCTACTATCCATACTACACTTTTATCACCATCTCTTCGCCGAACTAGTGCACCTATACAATTTACCATTGTATTGGGTGTGTTGGGGACACAAGATATTCTTTGTATTTGATTGCAGGGTTGTTTGAGAGAGACCATCTTCATCCTACACCTCCCACAGATTGATAAACCTTAGGTCATCCACTTCAGGGAAATTTGTTGTTGTCCTACAAAACTCTATGCTTGGAGGCCCAGCACGAGTCTACAAGAATAAGTTGTGTAGTAGACATCAGAAAGGAAGGCGGAAACAGTGGAAATGTGGCTTTTGGTGGGGGGAGGGGCGGGGACCTAGATATTTCCGCGGTTGCCGAAAATTTACGAACGGTGCAGCGAAAAACTGGCGCGCAAGTGTGGTTGACGCGCAGCCGATGGATTGTAGCTGACAAAGCTTCCAGGGTAAGCCATACATGAGGGAGCCCCAAGATATTTTATACTGCATCGCACACGATTCTTGCTAATAAACTGTTTGTGGTGTACTTGATTTTTTTCATTTTGATTTGAAAGACAAAATGGGGTTACGGCAGGAAAGGTCGGTGTTTGAATTGCTAGAACATTTATCTGCAGTGAACATGCAACTATACGAGTGTTGTGCTAAAATTTGGAATTATTCCGGGTTCGTTTGGCCTTTTTTATACATTAATTGAGTTTTCTAGGCATTTAATGTGCATAATTCAAATTTGAACTACAGGCACATGCTCCAGTGCACCAAAATGGGTTGAAAAATCGTATATGTGTCCTTGGGTGAATGTTTAGGTCCCATACAAGAAATGGGAGTGAATTTCAAACATCTGGGCATCGTGGCTCGGCCGAAAACATTGAGAAAATTGGTTTTTAAATTCATGTAAATCCAAAAATTGCCTAAAAATCACGGAACTTGGCATGGTGTCTTGACATGGCACCAACATGCTATGGTAAATTTTTTGTTCGATTTGGGACAAGTTTTGGTATAAGCTCCTTACAAACCAGAGCTTCTCTTAAGAAGGCTCATGGTTCCGATAGGGAACGTGTCACCTTTGTGGGCGAAACGACATACGCTACCTCTTCCTGCCTTGATTTTTTTACATAGGCAACATAGACCAATAGAAGTGTCGTGCTAAAATTTGGAATTATTTCGGGTTCGTTTGGCCTTTTTTATACATTAATTGAGTTTCTAGGCATTTAATGTGCATAATACAAATTTGCACTACATGCACATGCTCCAGTGCACCAAAATGGGTTGAAAAATCGTATATGTGTCCTTGGGTGAATGTTTAGGTCCCATACAAGAAATGGGAATAAATTTCAAACATCTGGGTGTCGTGGCTCGGCCGAAAACATTGAGAAACTTGGTTTTTAAATTCCTGTAAATCCAAAAATTGCCTAAAAATCACGGAACTTGGCATGGTGTCTTGACATGGCACCAACATGCTGTGGTAAAAATTTTGTTCAATTTGGGACAAGTTTTGGTATAAGCTTCTTACAAACCGGAGCTTCTCTCAAGAAGGCTCATGGTTCCGATAGGGAATGTGTCACCTTTGTGGGCGAAACGACATACGCTGCCTCTTCCTGCCTTGATTTTTTTTACAGAGGCAACAAAGATAAATAGGAGTGTCGTGCTAAAATTTGGAATTATTCCGGGTTCGTTTGGCCTTTTTTATACATTTATTGAGTTTTCGAGGCATTTAATGTGCATAATTCAAATTTGAACTACATGCACATGCTCCAGTGCACCAAAATGGGTTGAAAAATCATATATGTGTCCTTGGGTGAATGTTTAGGTCACATGCAAGAAATGGGAATGAATTAAAGTAAACCCGGGGGGCCATAGTTTTCACTAGAGGCCTCTCTCTCGAAACATAGCATATGGTGGGTAAACGAATTACTGTTGGGCAATTGATAGAAAAGCGCATAGTTATGATGTTATTCATGGCAATGATCATGTATATAGGCATCACGTCTGTGAAAAGTAGACCGACTCCTGCCTGCATCTACTACTATTACTCCACCAATCGACCGCTATCCAGCATGCATCTATGGTATTAAGTTCATAACAAACATAGTAACGCTTTAAGCAAGATGACATGATGTAGACAGAATAAACTCAAGCAATATGAATAAACCCCGTCGTTTTATCCTTAATGACAACAATACAAATACGTGCCTCGCTACCCCTACTGTCACTGGGTGAGGATACCGCAAGATTGAACCCATTACAAAGCACCTCTCCAGCTAAAGATAAATCAATCTAGTTGGCCAAACCAAACGGATAGATCGGAGAGAAATACAAAGTTATAACAATCATGCATAATAAAGTTCAGAAAAGACTCAAATACTTTCAATGAATAATCTGATCATAAACCCACAATTCATTGGATCCCAACAAACACACCACAAAAGAAGATTACATCAGATAGAACTCCATGGAGATCATGGAGAACTTTGTATTGAAGATCAAAGAGAGAGAAGAAGCCATTTAGCTACTAGCTATGGACCCATAGGTCTGTGGTAAACTACTCACACATCATCGGAAGGGCAACAAGGTTGATGTAGAAGCCCTCTGTGATCGATTCCCCCTCCAGCAGATCACCGGAAAAGGCCTCCAAATGGGATCGCGGAAGAACAGAAGCTTGCGGTGGCGGAAAAGTTATTTCAGGTGGCTCTCTGTTGGTTTTGGGATTTATGGGAATTTATAGAAGTGGAATTAGGTCAAACGGAGCTGTGTGGGACCCATGAGCTCAGGTGGCGTCCCCCCCAGGGGCGCGCCAGGTGAGTTTGTGGCTCTCCCGTAGGGCTTCTGGCCTCCTCCCGAACCTTCTAGGGTCCCTTCTTGTCCAAAAAAATCATCGTAAAGTTTTATTCCGTTTGGACTTCATTTGGTACTGATTTCCTAAAAAACCAAAAACAGGCAAAAAATAGCAACTGGCACTGGGCACTGAGTTAATAGGTAGTTCCCAAAAATGATATAAAATTGCATATAAAGCATATAAAGCATCCAAGATTGATAATATTACGGCATGAAACAATAAAAAAATTATAGATACGTTGGAGACGCATCAGCATCCCCAAGCTTAATTCCTGCTCGTCCTCGAGTAGGTAAATGATAAAAACATAATTTTTTATGTTGAATGCTACCTAGCATGTTTATCATGTAATCTCTCTTATGGTGTAAATATTGAGAAACGGTGAAGTAATTGATATCAACATAGTAATATCCATGAATACAAGAACATAATCATTAAAATTTCAAAATATACGATGCTCAACGAATTTATCCCTACTCATTGAATTATGTAAGCATGGCATGACTCCGCTTTCACCGCATTAATATAAATCATGAGCACCCCGGTGTCAAACCAGGCAATTGTATCATACTTTTTAACGCGCTTCAGCATTTTCAAGTCCACTCAATACATGAGCGTGAGACATGGACATTAGCACTATAGGTGGAATAGAATGTGGTGGTAAAGGTATATAGGAGAAGTCAAAAAGGAAGAAAGGCTCGCTTCAACTCGGCGGATCAATAGGCAATGGAGAAGCCCATCAATCGATATCAGTGCAAGGAGTAGGGATTGCCATGCAACGGATACACTAAGAGCTATAAGTGTATGAAAGCTCAATGGAAACTAAGTGGGTGTGCATCCAACTTGCTTGCTCATGAAGACCTCGGGCATTTGAGGAAGCCCATCATCGGAATATACAAGCCAAGTTCTATAATGAAAAATTCCCACTAGTATATTAAAGTGATATCTCAGGAGACTCTCTATATGAAGAACATGGTGCTACTTTGAAGCACAAGTGTGGTAAAAGGATAGTAGCATTGTCCCTTCTCTCTTTTTCTCTCATTTTTTTAGAACAATCTCATGGACCTCATCCCCTCATTTTGGAGGACTCATTAGTCTCCATCATTCTTTTCCTCACTGGGACAATGCTCTAATAATGATGGTCATCACACTTTTATCTACTTACAACTCGATAAAGTGATACATGATGACTCTATATGAATGCCTCTGGCAGTGTACCAGGATGTGTGTTCATCATTGTTATCATGTATAACAATGATGAACGGTGGCTTTGCCACAAATATCATGTCAGCTCTATATGATCATGCAAAGCAATATGATGATGAACACACATGTCATAAGACGGAACGGTGGAAGTTGCATCGCAATATATCTCGGAATGGCTATGGAAATGCCATGATAGGTAGGTATGGTGGCTGTTTTGAGGAAGATATAAGGAGGCTTATGTGTGATAGAGCATATCATATCATGGGGTTTGGATGCACCGGCGAAGTTTGCACCGACTCTCGAGGTGAGAAAGGGCAATGCACTGTACCGAAGAGGCTAGCAAAGTGCAGAAAGGTGAGAGTGCGTAATTGTCCATGAGCTCACATTAGTCATAAAGAACTCATATACTTATTGTGAAAGTTTTATTAGCCCTCGAAGCAAAGTACTACTCGCATGCCCCTAGGGAGGATGTTGGTAGGAGTTAACCATCGCGCACCCCCGATTATGACAGCACTCAAGGATTTCAATCACACATAAAAATGCTCAAACATCCCCACCATGCCATAATGGACACTTAAATGAGTAGTGCATAACAAGATTTAATCTCGATATTTCTACTAACCAATGATCATTGTCGTGGGAAACGAACACCTATGGGATCGCTATCGAGCGGATCCCTTTACGGTTCGGCAAGGGGGGAGGATTGCACAAAGAGCAGAACTAACGAACAACACACGGGGGATTTACCCAGGTTCGGGCCGCACGGATGCGTAAAACCCTACTCCTGCTTTGATTGTATTATTGTGGATGTTCTTGGCCAAGTTCTGGGAGCTACAGTACTCGGTAGCTGCGCATGCAGAATGGGCCCTCGGAAGTGCTATCTCCCAGAAGTGTCCTCTTCCCTCTGTACGCCTCGGGCCTCCTTTTATATGAGTCAAAGGGGCTACCACAGTGGCATACGAGATAAGGCATGAGGTGGAAAGTAGCTACAGTATTATCATACCTAACCCTGACGGCTTAGGACAAGCTCATTAAATGCACCATGAGGTGTCCGTCGAGGTGTCCCTCAGTGTCTTGGGCTTGGAAAAGCTTTACAGGGGATGGGCAAAAGTAGCCATCCCATCAGCACCGCTTAAGTATCTCGTGGCCAGCATTGCACCACGTCACCATGAGGACAAGCCCTAAACGACAAGGCTGGCCGCTGCACTGGAGCGATAGCATTGCACTGTGCAGAGCCTTGCCGGGGCTGAATCCTTGCCGGGCCCGGGGCTTGCCGGGCCCGGGGCTTGCCGGGATCGGGTCTTGCCGGGTGCGAGGCCTTGCCGGCAAGGGTCTTGCCAGGCCTCCGCAACCCTTTGGCCTTCTGTCTTCTGGTCTGATCGTTGACTTGAACGTCTCCTTGGCATCTTAGTCTCGTGATTACTCCTAGCTATTCCCCGGCAAGGCTTGCCGCGGTACGGCTACAACTGCCCGTGCACAAGTAAGGGGTACTAAAGAGACCCATACTTTAGTACACCGACAGGAGCCCCCGGGCCTAGGCCATACACGGGTGCCAGGCCTATTGGGCTAGGCCCAAAACAGTGCACGGGCACGCGTGGCAGGGAATAACTGCTCGCAATCATTATCTCTTTTACCACGCCCCTCCACTATGCGCATTAATCGCGCGAAGTGGGAGACGTGGGCGGAAACCCCGCTGCAAAAGCGGGCGGTAAAGAGCCTGCCTCGCGCCTTCCCCATAAAAAGGGAATCGCAGAGGGCACTGCTCATTTACCCCCTCTGCCTTTCCAATCTCAATCTCAGAGCCGTCGCCATCGTCTTCTTCCTCGCGGCCAAAGCAGAGCTTTTCTCCGTCCACCCGCCTCCACCGCGCTCTCGACGTCTTCAGCGCCCACCTCCATAGCCACCATGTTGCCCAAGCCGAGCAAGGGCAAGGCGGCGGAAGCGGCCGCCGCAGAGAGCAGGTTGGCGAAGATGCGGAAGGAACGCGCTGTCTTCCCCTCGACGCTTGATGCGGAGACCTTGAAGAAGAGGTACCAGTTCGCATGGGCGACTGAGACCACGGCGCATCCAGCCACCAGAGTGAGTGTAGCTTCTCGTAAGGCAGAGCCAGGAGATTATCCTTTCTTTGCCGATTACTTCTGGTGCGGCCTCTGTCCTCCATACTCGGATTTCTTCGTAGATATCATGCTCACCTACGGCTTCCAGCTTCTAGATTTCACGTCGAATGCCGTGACTTGCATGTCCGTCTTCGCGCACCTTTGCGAGAATTTTGTTGGGGTCATCCCGAGCACTGCACTTTTCCGGCACTATTTCTACCCCCGCATCCAAAAGGGCGACGCCCTCTCCGGCAGCATCACTTGGATTCCGAGGACGGCGACCAAGGAGACGTACCCAGAGGGGCTCTACCACGAGAGATGGGATGAGTGGCGCGGCAAGTGGTGCTGGGTCTGGGAAAAGGAGCCCAAGCCGTTCTGCGAGGTGCGGAAGCAGAAGCTGGTCCGCGGCAAGGATTGGAGCACCGCGGACCCTGACGACAGCAAGCTCACCATCGCCATCACCAGGATACATCGCCTCAAGGCTGCCGGGTTGAAGGTGGAGATGATTGCTTCAGATTTCCTTCGCCGGCGCATTGCCCCACTGCAGAACAAGGGGCGCCCTGCCTGGGAGTACATGAACGCTGCCGACGTCATGAGGGTGCGGCCTGGGCTGGATAATGATCTGACAGCCATAGGGCACGCAGCCCTCTGCCAACAGCTGTTCAAATCTGGAGCAGTGGGAGACTTGCCGACAGGCGTCGTCCCACTATGCAACAACTCGTCGCTGACCTCCATCATCGCCATGATGCCGGTGCTCAATGCCCATAGCATCGACGAGAGGTGGATCGAGCCGTCCGCGGAGCAGGCGCTGGCGTTCTTTGACAACTTGACGGAGAAGGCCATCCGCAAGGAGAACCTTGTCCGCGCTACCACGGAGGAGGAGCTCGCCTACATCGCCAGCAGGGCGGAAGAGGCGAACCTTGCCGAAGAAGCCGGCAACACTGAGTCCAGCGAAGACGAGGACCCACTGCGGGAAGATCTTGCCAGGCGAGATCAGGCTGCCGGGGAGCCGAGCGGAGCCGCCGCCGGGAGCTCTTCTGCCGGAGGCACCGCCGAAGAGGAAGAAGAGGAGGAGGAAGAGCCCCCAGCTCTTCAACACAGGAAGAGGCGCGTCCTCCGGAAGAACGCCACTGGCGCTCCAGCCCGCCAACCTTCCTCAAGCAGCGAGGTTTCCGGCAAAGGGGCGGCCGGCGAGGCCGCACCGCAACCTGCCGCTGCCAAGAGGTCCAGGACCACTCCTCCTCCTCCATCAGGAACCGCGGCGGGGGTCGGCTTCGACCTCTCCGCCATCAGCTCCGAGGAACAAGAAGAAGAGTAAGAGTCCCGCCACAGCTTTGATTCTTATCCTTCTAGTTTTGCTTGATTAACTTGCTCTGTTTTCGCCTCCTCAGGGATACGGAGACTCTGGCGCAGAGGATGGCGAAGAGGGCCAAGACCTCAACAAGCGTCGAGCCGCCGGCAAGCACCTCGGGCACGCCGGAAACGGTTCTCGTCAGCTCAGAGTCAAGCCCAGAACGCAACCCTCGATGCAGTCCTCGACGCAGCCCCCAGCGTGAGTCTTCTACTCACTACCCACTGGCGCGTGCCGGGGTGTGCATCTTCTCTGCTGACATCTCCGGGCGTGCAGGAGCGGAGCAACAGCGAGAAGCAACAGCGGGAGCTGCCTCTGCCATGCCACCTCCGTCGACCACACCGCCCAGGGGCGAGTCTTCGGGCAAGCTCTTCCACGACGATGAGGAGGGGACGGCAAGCGCAGGCTCCAGCAACCCCTTCCTTGACGTAGGTAAAGTTACTTGCCCCAAAGAACTTGTCGCTTTGGTTTTTCTTCTTTTTGTCTTCTTGAACTTCCTTCCCAGCTTCATCTTTATCAACTCCTTGGCTTTCAATCTTCTTCTGACAGAGCTCATGGACACTGACGTTGTCATTGAAGAGACTGCCAAGGATGCCGCCACTGAAGCCGACAAGGTTGCTGCCGAAGAGGCCGCCAAGCATGCCGCCGCCGAGGCCGTCGAAGCTGCTGCCGCCGAGGCTGCTGCCGTTGAGGCCCCTAGGGCCGCTGCCGCCGAGGCCGCCAAGGCCGCTACCGCTGAGGCCGCCAAGGCCGCGCAAGAGGAGGCCGCCAAGATGCCAGCCGAGGGAGCCAGTGAGGAGACCCGCGGCCATACTGACGGCGCTTCCGCCGCAGGAGCGCCAGGCGCTTCTACTGCCGCGGGGCCCTCGACTGCCGAAGACCAACCCTCGTCGTCCCAGGCCCCTTTCTCAAGCCAATACATCAGGGCCGGCAAAAACGTTGTCAGCATGCCGGGGTCGGCAAGCATCGAAGAGCTGGTTGAAGGAGAACATCTTGACGGGGAAATCATCATCGCCGCCGCCAGCGAGCTCAAGGAGGAGCAGCTACTCCAAGCCATGAATGACAACTATCGGAAGCTCCAAACGCTCTACCGTGCCCGGAAGGAGAAACTGGACTCCCGGGCAGCGCTCGTCGAGGCCGCGGAAGGAGACTTCCAACAACGCATCACGGAGACACAGGCTTGGTATGGCGAGGCCCTCCAAGAGCTGAATGTTTATCGGGAGCAGCTGGCGGAAGAGCGAAACGTCCTCCTGCTGAAGCAATCAGACATCGAGAAAGCGCAGAAGGAGGCCGCCCGGCAAGCCGCCGCGGTAGAAGCCCTCTTGACGCAGCGCCGCATCAGCCCTGACGCCCAAGAAGAGGACCTTGCCGCGCGCGAGGCGGCGCTTGCCGCCAAGCTTCGCAACAAGGATGAAGAGCTCAAAAGTCTTGTCGCACGGCGGGTCTAGGAGCTTGAGCAGAAACACTTGAAGACGCTCAGAGCTCTAACTGAAGACCACGCCGGCAAGCTCAAAGAGGCCCTCGATGCTGCCGGAGCTGCGGAGACCGCCAAGAACTTGCTGGAGGAGAAGATGAAGCAGCTGGAGGCCGCTCTCGAGGACCACGGCAAGAAGGTCTCAGCACTCGAGGCCGAGAGAGACAAGGCTCTCCACAGCCTGATGGAGACGCAGGCTGCCGCATCCGAGAAGGTCTAGCAGCTTTCCTCCGCCAAGGACTCCATTGAAGATCTGAAGCTGAAGCTATCCACGCTGGAGGAGTCTCTTGAGGCCGCCCGGGTTCGCGAGAGGACTCTTATCAAAGACCTCCACGACGAACAGGAGCTGCTCCAGAACGCCGCCGTCACCCACAACGAGTACACTTCTAGCGTGAAGCTCTGGACTGCCAGGCTGGCGGACGTCGCCGAGAAGCTTGGCGCGGAGCTGGAGGCCATGGACTTGCCGGGCTTCGGATACTCTATCGACGACAACGTATCCTCAAGCGCTAGGCTAACCATGTTCTTCGACAAGCTCGTCGACGCCCTCAAGCTACTCCAGGCGAACCAGACAAGCAAGCTGGCCGACGAATCCCGGAAATTCTGCCAGCTCGTCCTCCGCAAGGTGTTGATGAAGGTAGCGTACAGGAACCCTGGCGTCGACCTCTCCAAAGCCTCGAAGAGCTTGCCGAAGGACGCGGAAGTCAAGGCTCTCGAAGAGCTTGTCGCGCCCATCGTCGATCGGGTGAGCCAGGTGAAGAGGGTCGAGGGCGATCGCCGGGATTAGCTGTAGCCTCCTATCTCTTCTCCATCTTGCCGCTGGCATCATATGTAAAAGACAATTTGTCTTATGTCAGAAACGCGGCAAGCACTAGATGTAATATAACTTGCTCTCTTTGAATTAAGGCATGCTATTCCCTTTGTTCAATTTCTTTCTGTATGGCGTATACCCTACGCTTTGCTGGGAACTTGCCGAAGCATAACCCCGTCGCGAGCGCTGGATTCGGGTCGTCAGCAGCTTGCGGGCAGTGCTGCTCACGGCAAGAAATCTTGACACTTTCAGCGCGGCCACCTAGACTGTTGAGCGGACTCGAAACAGAGTAAGGGCGCAGCCGATCACGACAAGATTCCATCGCGTGCAGATTTTCCATACAAAGCCGAAATCGTTCAAGGGAATACAACCTTACAAAAATCAAAAATCTGCTTAAGGGGTTCAGCAACTTAGCTCTGCTTTTCGTCGCTATTCTTCTTCTTCCGGCAAGGCGCTAACCTTGAACGTCGTCTGGTATCCATACCACTATTCTCCTTCCCCCCTCGGCAAACTTGCGCGTCGAGGGAATCTTCTATCTCTTGAGAAAAAGAAAGAAGAGAAAATAAAGGTATGGAACCTTGACGGTTCATTAGCTCTTACTGGGATCGAGTGCAACACACATCTCAGATAACACGTGCATATATATGACATGAAATCAACAAGAAACGTAAAGCACACAGATCTTGTTAGATATGCACAAAGGATGTGCCTGCTCTGTACAAAGGATTACATGCCATCGGCAACACTTGTACAGAATGGCGTTGCCGGGATCTTGCCGGAGCGTTACGCTGCCGCGAGCGCTGGATTCGGGTCGTCAGCAGCCTGCTGGCCGTATCGCTATCACAGCAAGAAACCCGAACAACTGCGCCTTACGGGTAGAACTTGCGAAGGTGCTCGATATTCCAGGAATTGCTCACTGGCAAGCCCTCTTCGGTCTCCAGGCGGACAGCGCCAGGCCTGGTGACTCGCACTACCCGGTAAGGGCCTTCCCACTTCGGCGTCAACTTGTTGGAATTCTTGGCCGACTGAACGCGCCGAAGAACAAGGTCGCCTTCCTCAAGACTTCGGGCGTGAACATTGCGGCTATGGTAGCGGCGCAAAGCTTGCTGGTAGCGAGCGGCTCGCACAGCAGCCCGAAGACGGTTCTCCTCAAGGAGCAGCGCGTCATCTTGCCGCAGCTGCTCTTGCTCAAGCTCATCATAAGCGAGCACTCAAGGTGACCCGTATATGAGTTCCGTGGGGAGAACCGCTTCCGCTCCGTAAACCAGAGCGAAGGGTGTCTGGCCGGTGGCTCGATTTGGCGTCGTCCTGATCGACCAAAGAACCGCCGGCAGCTCATCAATCCAGCGTCTTACATGCTTGTGCAGCTTGTCGAAAGTTCTGGTCCGGAGACCACGCAGCACTTCAGCGTTCGCCCTTTCCGCTTGGCCATTGCTTCTTGGGTGAGCAACAGAGGCAAAACAAATCTTGCCGCCAAGGTCTTGGACGTACTGCATGAAGGTGCAACTAGTGAACTGCGTACCGTTGTCGGTGATGATCCTGTTCGGCACACCAAAATGGCACACAATCCCCTTGAAGAACTTGACTGCTGACTGTGCTGTCACCCTCCTCACTGCCTCCACTTCTGGCCACTTCGTGAACTTGTCGATGGCAATGTACAAGTACTCGAAGCCCCCGGCAGCGCGGGGGAAGGGACCCAGTATGTCGAGCCCCCAGACCGAGAAGGGCCAGGAGAGAGGGATCGTCTGGAGAGCTTGAGCTGGCTGATGAAGTTGCTTCAAATGAAACTGGCACGCTTCACACTTGGTTACTAGTGCCATTGCATCCTGGAGAGCAGTAGGCCAGAAGAATCCTTGTCGGAATGCCTTGCCGACAAGGGCTCTCGAGCCTATGTGGGATCCACATATGCCCCCATGAATCTCTGCCAAGAGCTCTAGTCCATCCTCCCGAGGAATACACTTCAATTTCACCCCGTTCGGTCTCTTTCTGTACAGAACGTCATCGACGAACTGGTACATACTTGACTGATGGGCTACTTTTTCAGCTTCTTCCTGCTCCTCAGGGAGTTCTCCTGTCTGAAGGAAACGGACTATTTGCTGTGCCCATGCCGGAGCTTGTGGCTCGACGACAAGGACTAAAGGCGACTCTTCAGCTGCGGGAACATTTGCTTCAACGGCAAGAACCTGAGGTTCTTGGCGGAGCAGCTGCTCACCGGCAACTGGTATTTCTTCGGCAGCAGGGGCGCTTGCTTCGGCGGCAAGAACCCGAGGTTCTGCGCGAAGCCGCTGCTCACCGGCAACCGGTATTTCTTCGGCAGCAGGGGCGCTTGCTTCGGCGGCAAGAACCTGAGGTTCTGTGCGAAGCCGCTGCTCACCGGCAACCGGTATTTCTTCGGCAGCAGGGGCGCTTGCTTCGGCGGCAAGAACCTGAGGTTCTGCGCGAAGCCGCTGCTCACCGGCAACCGTGTCGTTCCCGGCAAGATCCTTGCCGGGGGCTTCGGGAAGCCCCGCCGGGAAGTACTCGCCGGTACTTAACTTTCTTCTCTTATCAGGCCTTGTCGATGGCGACACGGATGGTTGAGTCAAGCGGAGCACAAAAGTCCCTGGTTCCACAGGCAGCTTGAGTGCGGCATGCTTCGACAGGTCGTCGGCAATGTTGTTCTCTGATCGAGGAACATGCTCTGTCTGAAGACCGTCAAAGCGCTCCTCCAGCTTCCTCACTTCATCGACGTACGCTTCCATCAACGGGCTCTGATAATCTTTGTTGACCTGCCTCACGACGAGCTGGGAGTCACCTCTGACGATGAGCTTCTTGATCCCAAGGTCTGCCGCGATCCTGAGACCGGCAAGCAGTCCTTCATACTCTGCCGTGTTGTTGGTCGATCTCTCCCGGGGAAAATGCATCTGGATGACGTACTTGAGGTGCTCTCCGGTGGGTGCGACAAGCAGCACGCCGGCACCGGCGCCTTGCAGCGAAAAGGCTCCATCAAAGTACATGATCCATTCGCGATCTGTTTCCTTGCCGGGAATCGCTGATTCTTGAACTTCGTCGTCTGGCGTTGGTGTCCATTCTGCTCTGGATAGTTGAAGAACTTTCAAACTTGAGACCAAAGCATGACAGCTCCAACGCCCATTCCACGATCCTGCCGGTTGCTTCTGGGTTCCGGAGAATCCGTTGCAGCGGAAAGCGAGTGACGACGGTGATCTCATGTGCTTGGAAGTAATGGCGCAGCTTCCTCGAGGCCATGAGAAGGCCGAAGAGCAACTTCTGCACACCAGAATATCTCGACCTAGCCCCCTGCAACAGGGAGCTAACGAAATAGACTGGGCGCTGCACCATCTTCTTCTTCTGCACTGCTTGACTTGACTGCGCGGATCTTTCTTTGTCGGCGCCAGACTCTGCCGGGGCTAGCTCCAGTAAGTCGCTTGGCGGGCCTGCCGTTGACGCTGCATCCTCCTCTACTTTTCTCTCTGCCACCAGCGCAGCACTAACCACTTGATTCGTTGCCGCTAGATATAGCAGTAACGGCTCTTGTGGCCTAGGCGCGACTAGTACTGGCGGAGAGGAGAGGTACTTCTTCAAATCCTGCAGCGCTGCCTCCGCTTCTGGAGTCCATTTCATTGGACCTTCCTTCTTCAAAATTTTGAAAAACGGCAGGGCGCGCTCAGCAGACTTTGAGATGAACCTACTCAAAGCAGCGACACAGCCGGCAAGGCGGCGCACATCCTCGACTCGTCTTGGCGCTTCAATCTGCTCAATTGCTTTGATCTTGTCGGGATTGGCTTCAATTCCACGCTGAGATACAAAGAACCCGAGAAGCTTGCCGGATGGGACGCCAAACACGCACTTCTCGGGATTGAGCTTCAGGTTGATCCTGCGCAGATTTGCAAATGTCTCCTCCAGATCTTGAATGAGCGTTGCCTTGTCCTTGGTTTTGACCACTATGTCATCCATGTAAGCTTCCATATTTCTATGCAGCTGGGCCCCGAAACCAATCTGGACAGCTCTTGCGAAGGTCGACCCAGCACTTTTCAACCCGAAAGGCATACGCAAGAAGCAGTATGTGCCACACGGGGTGATAAATGCGGTCTTCTCTTCGTCTTCTTTCGCCATGAAGATCTGGTGATAGCCTGAGTATGCGTCAAGGAATGACATCAGATCGCAGCCGGCAGTGGAATCCACAATCTGGTCGATGCGCGGCAAGGGAAAGGGATCTTTTGGACAGGCTTTATTGATATCTGTAAAGTCAATACATAGCCTCCATTTACCATTCGCCTTGCGCACAACAACTGGATTGGCCAACCACGTAGGATGGAGGACTCCTCTAACAGGCCTGCCGCCTCAAGCTTCTTAATCTCTTCTGCAATAAATTCTTGCCGCTCCAAAGCTTTCTTCCGCACCTTTTGCTTGACGGGCCGTGCGTGAGGACAGACAACTAGGTGGTGCTCAATTACTTCCCTGGGAACACCGGGGATGTCAGATGGTTGCCATGCAAACACATCGACATTCGCCCGCAGGAAAGCAACGAGCGCGCTTTCCTATTTGTCATCAAGGGTGGAACTTATGGTGAAAGTTCCCCCCGTCCCGTCCTCCTTGGCGGGCACCTTCTTGGTCTCAGGTGGAGTAGCCTTGGATTTATTGGTCTGGCCGGCAGAGCTTTCCGGTGCATCCTCGACGGTAGCGCAGCACTCCGGAGAGGCGCGCTTGCCGGAGTTTGTCCCAGAGGTCTTGCCGGGCTTCTTCTTCTTGCCGGGATCTTGAGCGGCAGGAGCATGCGCCTTGGCGGCGGACGCTGCGACTGCTTCCCGGTAGAGCTTGTCGGTGCAAATGAGCACGTCTTTCTTGTCGGAGTGGACAGTGATGACGCCCATTGGACCGGGCATCTTCAAGACGTTGTAGGCGTAGTGCGAGGCCGCCATGAACTTAGCCAGCGCTGGGCGGCCAAGGATTCCATTGTACGGCAACAGAATCTTGGCGACGTCGAAGACGACCTTCTCCGTCCTGAAGTTCAGCTCGCTGCCGAATGTTACCGGCAGCGTGATTTTGCCCTTCGGCTGGTTCCTTCCCGGATTGACCCCTTGGAAAGAGCCTGTTTCCTCGAGATCTTCGTCGGGAATTTGCAGCCTCTTGATCACATCGGGCGAGATCAGGTTCAGGCCGGCCCCACCGTCAACTAACATTTTCATCACCTGGAGGTTGCGGATCGTTGGAGAAACCAACAACGGCAAACACCCGACCGCAGTTGTGCGATCAGGGTGATCCTCGGCGTCAAAAATGATAGGCGTGTGGGACCACTTCAGTGGCTTCCGGGCATCGAGGGATGGCTCTGGCGCATTAATCTCGCGCGCCCACTGCTTGAGCTGGCGGTGAGAGGAATGCAACAAAGCACCCCCGTCGACGCACATGGCCTCTGTAGCCTTCTGGAACTCGTGTTCGCTGGACTCGTCGCCCTCTGCATCATCATCATCATCATCTCCTTGCTCTTTGGCGCGGCCCCGGGCAGGCTTCTCTTGCTGCTGCCTGGGCTTGCCGCGGCGACCTCCTCGACCGCGCTTCCTGCCAGACCCTCCGGTACCATCTTGGGCTCTTTCCTTGTCACGCCTTTCGTACTCGGCGCGCTGCTTCTCGGCAAGCTCCTCAACTTGCCGGCAGTCTTGGAGATCATGGCCCTTGGTGCGGTGGATCTTGCAGTACTGCTTGCCGGACCCTTCCGGCTTGTCGGCAGCCGCCAAGGCCTGACACGCCGCACACCCGGCAACCTCCTTGCCGGGGTCGTCGGTCTTGGCCTTCTTGACGGTGCCGGGGTTGCCGGAACCTTCGACGGCAAGTACGGCCTTGCCCTTGCGCTTCTTATTCTTCCGCCGCCCCTTCTTTGACGGGGCAGGAGCGTCTTCGCTCTCGGAGTCGACTCCGGCGCCAGCGTTCTCGCCGGGGAGTCTCCTTCCTTCCTCTGCCCGAGCACATTTATCGGCCAAAGCGTAGAGCTCGGCGACATCCCTGACTTTGTTCATCGCCAGCTCCTCCCGCATCTTACGATTGCGCACATTCTGATGAAAGGCGCTGATGACGGCGGCGGGATGAACGTCAGGAATGTTGTGTTGGATGCGGCTGAACCTCTGGATATACTTGCGCAAGGTTTCGCCCTCCTTCTGGGCAATGATGTGCAGATCACTCTCCTGGCCAGGAGCTTGATGGCCGCCGGTGAAGGCGCCAACAAACTGGTGGCACAGGTCGGCCCAAGAAGAGATGGAATTCTCGGGCAGGTGCATCAACCACGATCTCACGTTGGGCTTCAACACCAACGGAAAGTAGTTGGCCAGCACCTTATCGTCACGAGCCCCGGCAGCCTGCACCGCGATGGTGTAGATGCTCAAGAACTCGGACGGATGAGTCTTGCCGTCGTACTTCTCCGGTACTTCCGGCTTGAAGGAGCGGGAGCTGGGCCACTGGACTTGCCGCAGCTCACGAGTAAACGCTGGGCAACCCACCTCGTAAGGTAGGCAGCCAGGGTACCCTGGCGCGGGCTCGTCAACAGCGGTCCCAGCGCGCTTGTCGGACTGGCGACGCGCTTCCCTTCGGCGCTCGATGGTGGTTCGAGCGTCCTCCTTCTTCCGTTCCCGAAGAACGTGACGTTGATCGCGGCGAACCCGCGGACCAGACGACGCCGTGGAATCATCCTCACGGGCGCTAGTCCGTCGAGTTAACGACCGCTCTTGATGCAGCGGAGGGGAACGCAACGTAGTCGTTCCAGCTCCGGTCTTCTCTCCATCGCCACGCACCAGCCTAGACGACTGCAGCCGCGAGGGTTCACCCTGCTGTGGTATGTCGTTGTTGGATAGGCCGATGAGGCTCTGGATAGCGGCTCGCCACTCGTCTAGCTTCTCCACGGCGGGAGGGAAGTCTAGGAGCAGCTGAGCTCGTGCCAACGCCTCTGCTGGCGTAGGCGGCGGCGACAGGTGCGAAGAACGTGAGGTGCTCAAACTCCTAACAAGGTTAGAAGGAGCACCATCACGACTCTGCACCCGCGCACGGCTTCCACCAGCGCGCTGGCGCGGATCTTGGCCCTGCACACCCTGGGGGTGATGCGCAGGGGTCTTCCCATTTGGACGCCTAGAACCACCAACGTCTTGAGGCCGCACGTCACGCGCGTCCTGAGAAGGTCGCGGTGCATGCGCCGGCGTATTCGTCCTGGAAGGCGCCGCTCCATCCTTGGAAGTCGCTGCACCACCCGCAGGTTGCGCAGCTCCATCCTTGGACCTGTTGCTCATCCGGCTCGGATCGCCGGAACGCCGTGGAAGCTCGGAGCCTCCACCTCCTCCACCCGCGTCTACCCCGTCGCCTGTGCGCGCAGCATCAGGCATGACGGATGCAGATGGAGCAACCGCCATGAAACCCTTTTTCTTGGGAGCCATGGTGGTGAAGATGATCGAAGATCTGACGCGCTGATCGCTAGATCAGGTTCGCACAACCTCGATCCCCCTACCTGGCGCGCCAAAGATGTCGTGGGAAACGAACACCTATGGGATCGCTATCGAGCAGATCCCTTTACGGTTCGGCAAGGGGAGAGGATTGCACAAAGAGCAGAACTAACGAACAGCACACGGGGGATTTACCCAGGTTCGGGCCGCACGGATGCGTAAAACCCTACTCCTGCTTTGATTGTATTATTGTGGATGTTCTTGGCCAAGTTCTGGGAGCTACAGTACTCGGTAGCTGCGCATGCAGAATGGGCCCTCGGAAGTGCTATCTCCCAGAAGTGTCCTCTTCCCTCTGTACGCCTCTGGCCTCCTTTTATATGAGTCAAAGGGGCTACCACAGTGGCGTACGAGATAAGGCATGAGGTGGAAAGTAGCTACAGTGTTATCATACCTAACCCTGACGGCTTAGGACAAGCTCATTAAATGCACCGTGAGGTGTCCGTCGAGGTGTCCCTCGGCGTCTTGGGCTTGGAAAAGCTTTACAGAGGATGGGCAAAAGTAGCCATCCCATCAGCACCGCTTAAGTATCTCGTGGCCAGCATCGCACCATGTCACCATGAGGACAAGCCCTAAACGACAAGGCTGGCCGCTGCACTGGAGCGATAGCGCTGCACTGTGCAGAGCCTTGCCGGGGCTGAATCCTTGCCGGGCCCGGGGCTTGCCGTGACCGAATCCTTGCCGGGCCCGGGGCTTGCCGGGATCGGGTCTTGCCGGGTGCGAGGCCTTGCCGGCAAGGGTCTTGCCGGGCCTCCACAACCCTTTGGCCTTTTGTCTTCTGGTCTGATCGTTGACTTGAACGTCTCCTTGGCATCTTAGTCTCGTGATTACTCCTAGCTATTCCCCGGCAAGGCTTGCCGCGGTACGGCTACAACTGCCCGTGCACAAGTAAGGGGTACTAAAGAGACCCATACTTTAGTACACCGACAATCATGAACTAACACCCTTTCATATTACAACAACAATATAATTAAACCATATGTTTCATATTTAGTGATCTACATGAAAGTTTTTATTATACCATTCTCGAATACCTATCCTTTTTGGTCTAATCTCATAACTCGTGCACATTACCACTTCCTATTTAAGACTCTCAAAAAGATTTAAGTGAAGCATGAGAGTGAAATCATTTCTATAAAATATAACCACCGCCTTGCTCTAACAAGTATAAGTGAAGCACAAGAGCAACTGCCTAGCTCAAAAGATATAAGTGAAGCATATAGAGTATTCTAACAAATCACGATAAATGTGTCTCCCCCTCAAAAGGTTTGTCCAGCAAATAATGATTGTGGCAAACTAAAAGCAAAACAAAACTATAGCACAAGATGCTCCAAGTAAAACTCATATCATGTGATGAATAAAAATATAGCTCCAAGTAAGTTACCAATAGATTGTAGACGAAAGAGGGGTTGCCATCCGGGGCATCCCCAGGCTTAGACGCTTGGGTCTTCCTTGAATATTACCTTGGGGTGCCTTGAGCATCCCCAAGCTTAGGGTCTTGCCACTCCTTATTCCTTCATCCATCGTAATCTCAACCAAAACTTGAAAACTTCAGCTCACAAAACTCAACAGAAACTTCGTGAGATCCGATAGTATAATAAATCAATCATCCACTTTAGGTACTGTTATAAACTCATTAATAATTGTTCTTGCATAATACCTAATGTATTCTAACTTCTCCATGACTTATACCCCCCGATATAATCCATAGTTTCATTAAAACAAGCACACTATGCAATAAAAACAGAAAAACAAGCACACTATGCAATAAAAATAGAATCTGTCTAAACCAGAACAGTACGTAATGACAGAATATTTATATATACTTTTGTAACTCCAAAAATTCTTAACAATTAGGGAAATGTAAACAATTTGTACCCCAACATTGTGTAAAATTTTCAGATTTTTTTGACATTCCAGTAATAAACTAAAAATCAAATATTGGGCACAAAACTTTTTGTTTTCAAACAACATCAATTATATTATCATTCAAATCATCCCAAAGGCATTACTTGGCACAAACACTAATTAAAAGATAAAAACACTATCATTACAGTAGCAATAATCATGTGACTCAAGAAAATAAAAGTTTCAATAAAGATAAATATTGGGTTGCCTCCCAACAAGCGCTATTGTTTTATGCCCCTAGCTAGGCATAATGCATTCTTTCAAGTATTGTAATAATCATAGGGGAGATCATCCATGTTCATCTCATACTCCCTTCTTTCAGCAGCAAGCTTTCTAATAGGAAGGCAAAAATAATTGAAGGGGCTAAATTCTATAGGAGCCGGATCCGTGAGATCAAGTTTAGGAGGAGGAGGTTCCTCCTTAGGACCTTTGTAAGTGATGGCTATTTCTTCATTATATAAATTTCTATAGAGATATTCCTTTAGCCTTTTCTTAAGCACACAATCCAGTCCAAGATTTCCTATAGAAAATTGATCATTATGTTCTGAGATTTTATCAATCAAGATAGTTGGGGGAACCTTCTTTCTAAGATTCTCATTATAAGCAACATAGTCTGTTGATTTTAATCTTCTTATTTCTTCTTGATCATAAAGAATTTCTTCAATAGGAGGACACTCACTATTTATTCTATAATGAGCAAATGTTTCTCTTGCCTCTCTCATGATGTGACTAAATTCATGGACTAGAAATATGGTGTCTAAACGTTTAACGGAAGGATCATGAATATTAGAAAACTCTAGAAATAGCCATTATATAGAAGGATGCATGTGTAAAAATTGTCTTTCCAATTCAACTATAAGCAAAGATACGGCATGCGCAAGACTAGTAGTTCTAGCAAGAATTGATCCCCCTATCATAGGTAATGAGCCAGCACAAGCAAAGAAATCTTGAATAACACTTTTCCCAATAACATTACCACTACCTATACGGAGCCTCTTTGTATGCATAATAGTGGCTTCTTCTTTATTATTAGGATCATCATCAGCAAGATTATCAGGTGTTGCTTTATGTTGGATCATGCGGTACGCTACGCTAGCACCAAATAAAATTTTCTACCGCGCACCCAAGATCATGCTGCTGGAAATAGATCATGGGATAGGGTTTACCACACTGGTACAGCGAGCTGCTATACAAACGGTTTTTACCCCCTTTTCG
Organism: Elymus sibiricus; assembly: GCA_039707655.1. Taxonomy (NCBI): domain Eukaryota; kingdom Viridiplantae; phylum Streptophyta; class Magnoliopsida; order Poales; family Poaceae; genus Elymus; species Elymus sibiricus. The sequence goes on from CM077668.1 coordinate 186,809,171, forward strand.
CGACACAGTTTTAAACCATCGCCTTGCCTGTGTGTGCGATAGGGGGTCTTCCCACACGACTCAGAAACCGTCCGCGATAGGGAGCGCTCATGCAGACGCCTTATCAAATGTAATCATATGCGATGCATGAACATATCGCACACACTATATTTTTGGCACACGTGTGGGATTGGTGAGTCAAACATTTCTAATTGCGCAGGGAAACCAAACGGTGTTTCACATTGGGCCGTTTGCGAAATAGTACCTAAGGCAAACGGGCCATCATAGAAACTGTGTGCGATATGTGGCCCATCGCACACGAGTATTATATGGCAATCGTCTGCCATGCATGACATCATCGCACACGTTTCCTGAACAATTTACGAGTGGGATTGTATTTTGCATTGGGCACGGTTTCCTCTAAGCTCTCGTGTGCGATAATGTGCTATCACAAATGGTTCAAGAGCCCCTATGCACACGTAGAAGTGCTCAAAACCGTCTGCGATTTGTTGTGTATCACCGACAGTTCCGCTATGAGTGGCATGTGCTTTCCGTTCTGAATCGCACACACTCATTTATTCGAACCGTGTGCGCATCAATGGCCAGGTTAAAGCAAAAATAGCGCATTTGAATTGCCCTGCAAATAGCAAATTCGCCACAATATGCAATTGAACAAATAGTGTCCACAGGACGAACATTCATCAGAATTCGCAACAATATGCAATTGAACAAATGCTAGCTAAATTTCACTGATTTATCGACAAATGCAGTACATAATCATAGTGTACGAAATATGAAGACCTCATCACATGGAAAACAATGCATCCATGCGTATATGTTTAGCGGCTAACTCGTGTTGAATGTTTACTCATTGTTTCAGGAACAGCCATGCTGAAATCTTCATTATCACCAGTGGGATTGATGAAGTGATTCAGGAAGAAGTTGCTGATAAATCTCCTAACCTCCATCAATTCACAAGGGAGGAGCGGTTCAGGGGTCATCGGTTCAAAGATGAGCTACAGGATTTTTAGATCAGAATGTGCCATACGAGTGGAGTATAAGATATTAATTAAGATACAGACTTATTGGTGCTAAATTGTGTGCATCGTTACAGCAATCAGTAGATTTGAAAATGGAGATCATGTGTCTGTAGACATAGTATCCACAAAGGTTGGTCCCTGGTTGTTGCTGAGGACAATGAAATTTTTTGTACAGAATTAGTCATGTATTTGCCCTGTTAGGAGCAACCTAACCGGCGTAAGATGTTTATTTTTTCTTTGGAGAGAAATAGAAAGAGGTTTATTTAGAAACTTGAACATTAGACTAGCGTAAGAAAAGGTATTTGCAAACATTTGGATACATTTTCCGAAAATAACGGATTTCGGTGTATTACCGGATAAACGATCTCGTGCTGCAGAGGTAGTGCACTCTTGAACCGGTTCCCTCATTTAGTTATGCACGATGCCAACACACTGCAAATGAAGATGAATTTCCACATACTCGGTTCTTGAACCAGATATGAATGCAAATTTTAACATCATAGAATTCAATACCTATCCATGAATTGTTGAAGATGCATTAGATCCTGAGGCTTTATTGAATCTCTGAGAGAATCCAGGTAGTAAACTCTGTTCTGGTTTGGAGCAATGACTACCAAGATCCAGTGAATGCTACAGATTAAGAAAACCATGAACTTATGAACTATGATGAAATGTGAAAGACGGTCAATGTATGTGTGGTTGCCTATTTGACTTACCCTTCATGATATGGCCAGAGAAAGAGTTCTGCACGGGGCATGCGACACAAGATACTGGCGACCTTGCCAATGGCCCACTCCCGATCATCTGTGCCACCACGTAATAATATGCCATTTGCTAGGTGAGGATCTATGAAATACACTGCCTCCATTTTTCTTTGTGTGATCAATCCCCTGAGAGGAATACAATACAGTTAGCTTTTTTTCGTTTACAGCCTTGTATGGAGAAGTTGATCAGAGTTGGTGAAATACTTACAACATCAAGCATTTAACAAGAGTCATATCGAGCACATCGAAGTTGAAGAAGAGATGAAAGTCCTCGAATCCCACACTAATGGTTCCTTGATCGTGACTAAAATGATCACTGTCGTAGTGGACTAGCAGACCCTTATGACCTTCTGACATTGCATCCATGCAGTATTTATGTAACTTGCGGCAATTGGAACAACACTCCTCTAAGTATTCGTCAACAAGAAATGGCTGGTCGTGCATGTACTTGCGTGCTACAAGTACGTCTGCTTTATTTTTAGCAAGTATCCTTTCGACTTCTTCATCGGGCAAGCTGTCAGAACCAGTATAACTCTCCGATTCGAACAACTTGCTAGTAATTTGGTTCTGGGCGATGAGTGCATTTAGTAAGAGGCTATCATTCGCATTCTTCCTCGGTCTCAGGGGTCGCTTCCTCGTGGGTGCGGCCGTGGCCGCTTTCCTCTTGGTACTTGAAGCACTTCTAGTGCAAGGTCTGGATCATTGATAAACGGGCTGCTGAGCAGGCGGTGAAGATACGACGGGCTACTGAGCAGACGGTTTAGCTATGCCGGACTGCTGAGCTGGCGGTGCTGCTGTGACAGACTGCTGAGCTGTAGGAGTAGAGGCGTCGGACTGCTGACCAGGCGGTGAAGCTATGTCGGGCTTCTGCGCAGGTGGTGCCAACACGTCGGTGTGCTGAGGACGATGTGCAAACGCGTTGGTTTGCTGAGCAGGCAGTGCCGACGCATCGGTATGCTGATCAGGCGGCTGCGAACCGACGGACTGATGAGCAGGCGGTTCCGGGCCTTCTGACTGCTTAGCAGTCCGTTCCATCGGGTTGGTCTGCTGAGCATGCGGTGTCACTGTGTCTCCCCCTGCTGCTTTAGTGGCCGGCATCTGAACCGATGGTGCGTCTTCAGCAGTTGTAGGCCTTGCCACTGGCTGCTCAGGGGCGGACGATGACATGGCCTGTACGGCACGACGTCGGGTGGGCTGATCACAGGTTGATACATCAGCCGTCGGATTACGAGTATTAGGTTCCTCAGGGGAAGCACGCGAGAGCTGCTGTGGCAAGGAGAGAGTCGCTGGTTGAAGGGCGACATTGATTGCTCTTGGCGGGCCTTGAGGGATCTCATCTATGAAGTCTATTTCCTTTCGTGGCCACTGGATATGATTTAACAGTGTTTCTTGCAAGGTCCTCTCCTCATCACAATCCCCTAGGACATTCTTCAGCGCAAATTTATTGAATCCAGGCTTTACTTCAGTCACGTAGCACTTCACACAACCCGGCTTCAATGGCACATTGTCCAACAAGAGGCCCCCTTTAGAGTGGGGGGACAAAACCCAGGCGGTTGCACATTTTAACGTACCTTCATAATGTGTCAGCACGCCCCTCTGTTTGTCTTTCATTCTGGATATATCAGATATAGCATCATCATGCGCATCTGCAGTCTCAGTGTCGCTGGGGTCAGCTGATGCACAGCTACTCTTGTGCGGTGCTGTCGCGCAATAAGCAGCATCGTCCATGCCTGCCTCCCCTCCCGTCTGCTGGCTATCTCTCAGTGTTAGAGTCTTCTGCATCATCATTAACTCCTCAATTTCCATTCAAACTTTCGGATACATGTCCATCCTCAACCTTTCATACAATTCTTCCTTCTTCTGTTCACTCCTCACTTTTTTCATGGCGAGCCTCTCTTCTTTGCTGAGTGTGAAAGCCCTCTCGTGCTAGACATTGACACCTATACCCCTTGCACGGCCAGGGGGCTCTTTTGTTGCCAGAGCATCAGACAGAATGTCACATGGCCCTGAGTTCCTGTAGAACCTTCCAGGGTTGCTGGTGGAAGCCTTTAACATCACACGATACAGTTCTTCATCATGTGAGTTTTCAAAGTAATAAGAACCGTCGTCACGCCTCCTTGCGCGTGCCCGCAAGTAGTCTCTAGCGTGTTCGCCCCTGATTTCACTAAAGGCCGGTTTTCCACCCATAGCTACTGCTTCTTTGTCCTCCTGGTCCCATATCGGTTTCATGCCATAGTATCCTGCCACACCCATACGGTGGGGGTGTGTGTTCCTCTTCTGAAGTTCCGATTACTTGGCACTCTTATTGGTAAACTCTGCAGTTGCCCTGACCATTTTGAATTCTGCCCAGTCTGCCTTTGTAATTTGGGGGTATGCAGGGATTGGGTCCTTGCCTTCACTCAAGTACTTCTTGTACAACACGTGCTTCCAGTTTCTCCAAGCATCCATGGCCTTCTTCAGTGCAGTGTGTTCCACCTGCATTCTCCACTGCTCTGGAACGTTGAAGTGTTCCATGATCTCCTGGACTATCCTGTGTCGTGTTTCTGTGTTAGCCTTCCGAAACCCTGGCAGATTAATGTTGAGCCTTGCCCTGCCAACAAATCCACACACACTCCTGAACCTCGTGCGTGCTTTATCTGGTTTAGTTGGAGCCCAAGACTTTAAATCGATGTCGGTTACTTCATACACACCTTTAGGCTGGTGTGTGGGCTTTCTTGGCACGTTCTTCCGTGTCCTGACCGGAAGGGTGATTGCGGCAGCTCTTTCCCGTTCCAGATTACTTGTTCCCTGATCATCTGCTGGAGACCTAGGGTTGTCGGACTCAGATGAAGATACATCGCCTGAAGCTTGAGTGTTGTCGCTGCTACTCGGCATCTACAGAGAACAAATGCGAAATTCAGAAAAGGGGGATAAGCATAACGCTAACAACTTGGTAGCAAGCTGTCTAGACATGTCATGTAATAATTTGGAAAATGTACGTCTAATTTGTTCATTTTGTGTGACTCGGGTGCCCACGATCTGTAAATCGACAATAACTAATTGGAACAAATACAGCTTATATGTACAAGTTAGAAAGGTAGATAATGAACATATATACGCTCTCCGTTATTGTATAGCCAATTTGGGAACATACAGAACCAAATAGGAAGAGGGATTGCGAGGAAATATGCATCACCTCGATAGAGAGCGGTAACTGACAGGTTTTTGTGCAAACCCGGCAGGAGAGGCGAGGGGTACATGATCGATATGGTCGAGGGTGGCTGGCGAGCAAACGAAGACGGTGAGGCGCGGGCAGCCGCGTGTTGGGAACGGCAGCGAAGGTAGGGTTGACGCCGAAGAGCGGGCACACGGCCGGGTTTACCATGTATTTAGTGCATATAAATCAAAACCCTACTGCAACTACATGTGGGTGTTAGCAAAAAAGGTGTAAAAATCATTTTTGTGTCGGTTTGCTAGTTTTTATTCATTGTCCGAGAAACGGGAAGAATTTTCAAACATTTTGGCCACAAGATGCGGCCACCGGCGTAGGGCTTGTTGGTAATATAATTACAGGAAATGCGGATGGACTTCAAAAATCGCGAAAATCGGTGTGTCACCATGGTGCGATCTCAAGACCGAGTGGAAAAAATTTGGTAAAGTTTGGCACAAGTTACGATGGTCGCTCCTTGCAAACTGGAGCATCTCACAAGAAGGATCATAGTTCCCAATAGGAGACATGGCAATTCGGACTCCGATCGTTGGTTACTTTATCGTTTCGCCTCGAAATTTTTTCCACGGTACGCAATCACCATTACACGCCAGTATTGATTTTTCCGCGCATTTCAGGTCTCGTTTGCTATATTTAAGCCACCGGCGTAGGTCTTGTTGGTATTTTAATTACATGAAATGCAGATGGAGTCCAAAAATCACGAAAATCGGTGTGTCACCATGGCGTGCTCTCAAGACCCCGTGGAAAATTTTCGGTAAAGTTTGGCACAAGTTTGGATGACCGCTCCTTGGAAACCGGAGCATCTCACAAGAAGGATCATAGTTTCCAAAAGGAGACGTGGTAATTCGAACTCTAGTTGCTGGTGACTTCATCGTTTTGCCTCGAATTATTTTCCATGATACGCAATCACTATTATACCCTAGGTTTGATTTTCTCACGCATTTCGGGGCTCTTTTGCTATATTTAAGCAATTTTTTGCAACCGGGCATTTAGTGCATATAAATCAAATCCCAACTGCAACTGCATGTGGTGATGAAAGGGATGAGGATCGCTGTTCGATCTGGGTGCATCTAACGGTGCAGATGTACGATCCATGGGGTTTGCATTCTGGCCAATCAGAATGCATGACTCAGATCGCGCGCAACAGGGGTCATCGGCCACGGTTTGATAGGCACACGGCTTTCGTGACTGAACCGTGTGCTATTGGAAAACATCTACATCAAGGAGTAGCATAATTTCGTTTGAAATGAAGACGTGGTAATTTTGAAACGAAGACGTGAGTTCAACATTTCGCCTACAACTTTTTCCACCATACGCAATCGCCATCATACCCCTAGGTTTGATTTCTTGGGGCATTTCAGGTCTCGTTCGCTACATTTAAGACATTTTCTTTGCATTTACCATGCATTTAGTTTATATAAATCAAAACCATACTGCAACTACATGTTGGTGTTAGCTACGAAGGTGTAAAAATCATTTATGTGTCGCTTTGCTAGTTTTAATTCATTGTCCGAGAAACGGGAAGAATTTTCAAACATTTCGGCCGCGAGATGCGGCCACCGGCGTAGGGCTTGTTGGTAATTTAATTACAGGAAATGCGGATGGACTTAGAAAATCACGAAAATCGGTGTGTCACCGTGGCGCGATCTCAATACCGAGTGGAAATTTTTTGGTAAAGTTTGGCACAAGTTACGATGATCGCTCCTTGCAAACCGGAACATCTCACAAGAAGCATCATAGTTCCCAATAGGAGACGTGGCAATTCAGACTCCAATCATCGGTGACTTCATTATTTTGCCTTGGAAATTTTTCCACGATACACAATCACCATTGCACCCAAGTATTGATTTTCTGGCGCATTTCGGGTCTCGTTTGCTATATTTAAGCCATTTTTGCATTTTATCGTGCATTTTGTGCATATAAATCAAATCCCAACCGCAACTACATGTGGGCTACTTGCAAAGTAGGTCTACAAAATCATTTGTGTGTCGCTTTGCGTGTTTTCATTCATGTCCAAGGAATGGGAAGAATTTTCAAACATTTCGGATGCGAGATGCGGCCACCGGCGTTGGTCTTGTTGGTATTTTAATTACAGGAAATGCAGACAGAGTCCGAAAATCACGAAAATCAGTGTGCCACCATGGCGTGCTCTCAAGACCCCGTGGAAATTTTTTGGTAAAGTTTGGCACAAGTGTGGATGATCGCTCCTTGGAAACCAGAGCATCTCACAAGAAGAATCATAGTTTCCAAAAGGAGACATGGAAATTCGAACTCCAGTTGCTGGCGACTTCATCGTTTCGCCTCAAATTTTTTCCATAGTACGCAATCACTATTATACCCTAGGTTTGATTTTCTGGTGCATTTCGGGGCTCCTTTGCTATATTCAAGCCATTTTTTTGCATTTACCAGGCATTTAGTGCATATAAAACAAATCCCAACTGCAACTGCATGTGGTGATGAAAGGGATGAGGATTGACATTCGATCTGTGTGCATCCAACGGTGCAGATGTACGATCCGCGGGGTTTGGGTTCTGGCCAATCAGAACGCATGACTCACATCGCGCACAGCAGGGGTCATCGGCCACGGTTTGGTAGGCACACGGCTTTCGTGAATGAACCATGTGCTATTTGCAAACCAGATTGCATATGTTCTGTTCATACATACTGGAGTGACATCAATTGAGTGTGCTAGCTATAGGGTATACAATCATAAATAGTTCAAACTCTCATTGCCTGTGCTGATGACATATCAAGGTCAACATATTAATCATTCTTAGATCAACAGAAGGCCGGGCATAACTCACAATTCAGTACGTGCAACAGTTCTAATTGAATGAATTAAGTTGCAGAGTAGAGATATAAATAGTCTTACGTATTAATTCCCATGTACATGGGAGAACTGGGATCATTAGGTTGACCCCGAATGAACTTAGGATTTCTGATGATTTTAAGCCTCTCTTTATGTTTGGTGCGTGATCCCTTCACTGGCATCTCAGCAAATTAATCGTACTCATCCTCATCAGCAACACCCTCGACGCCCAGTACCCTCCTCTTCCCACGCATCACTACATGGCAGTTCTTATGCAAGGGGTCTTCCACATAGAAAATCTGGGTTGCATCGCTGGCAAGAATGAACGGGTCCTTGTGATATGCCATGTTTGTCTTGTTAACACATGTCTTCCTGTATTCATCAACCTTTACCTGACTAAGAGGGACCCATTTGCACCTGAATAATGGCACCTTAACTTTCACATAGTTAAGCTCCCAAATCTCTTCGATGGTTCCATAGTATACCCTTTTATCAGCTTCATCTACAGTTATGCATTCTATTCGAATGGAGTTGTTCTGATATGAGGTCTTCTTATCACGTTCCTCAGTGTAGAACGTGTAGCCATTTATGTCATACGCTTGGTACCTCAATACCGTAGGTGATGGCTTTTGTGCCAACCACGTTGCAATGTCATCCATGGATCCACGTGACAAACGATCCTTCAGCCATCTGACGTAGTCCTCATTGTGCGCCTTCATGACGACATCTAATGGATGCACCATGGGTAAGAAGCTTCGTCGTATCTGTGCCAAGTGTTCTTCAGCATAAGCATCGAGAACTGGGCTGTTAAGCAGTACCATCAAATGGGCTTTATTGGTCTCATCTCCGGGTGCAGCGTGTGGCGCGCCAGCAAGGACTGCCTTACCAGCCAGCCTTCCCTCGTGGTGAGAGAGGGGCAAACCTATAGGTCTTTGTTTCATGTATTCGGTGCAAAACTCAACCACCTCATCCGCGGTATAACCTTGTAGGATGATTGCCTCTGGATGACATCAGTTCCGACAATAGCGCTTCAATATTCCCATGAACCGCTCGAAGGGATACATGTTGCGAAGAAACACAGGACCACAGTACTTTATCTCGTCGACAAGGTGCACAGTGAGATGGACCATGACATCAAAGAATGATGGTGGGAAAAACATCTCTAGGTTGGACAATATTCTTGCAATATCCTCTTGCATATGATCCAGCTCCTCATTATTTACGACTTTCTGCCATAGTTGGTTGAAGAAATCACAGAGATCAATGAGTGTGTTTCTTATGTCTGTGTCCATCAAATTCCTAATGGCCACCGGGAAGATTTGTGTCAACATTACGTGGCAATCATGTGACTTCATGTGTGCCAACTTCATTTTAACCGTGCTCACATCCACGAGACTTCTGATGTTTGCGGAGTAGGAAGAGGGTGTCTTAATTGACAACAAATAATTGTAGAACTCTTTTGCTTCTTTTGTAGTGAAATTGTAACTCTGGCAAACATGGAGGAATTTGTCACCATGTTCAGCTTCATTCATGCGTTCTGTTTGATCACCAAGCATATCGAGTCGTGCTCCGTCACCATCCTTTGTTTTACCTTTAATCTTGAGCAGAGTACCAAGGATGCTTTCACATACGTTCTTCTCTACGTGCATGACATCGATGCAGTGACGTACACTTAGAATCTCCTAGTAAGGTAATTGCCAGAACACTGATTTCTTCTTAAACACTTGCGTCCTGGGTGTTTTTTTCGACGACGAACCGGGTCCCTTGCCAAGCACAACTTCAATTTCTTTAGCCATTCTGTGGACCTCCTTCCCAGAATAAGGTCTTGGGCCCAAATCTACCTCTGCCGTACCATCAAATTCAGCTTTCATCTTTCAGTATGGGTGCTCTCTCCGTAAGAATCTACGATGACGCAAATACATGGTTTTGTGCGAGTTGTGAAGAAATCTACTCGCTGTCCTATCCATGCATGTGACACATCCTACATCTCCCCTTGTTTTCTGCCCTGACGTGTTGCCTAATGCCCGCATATCTTGAATGGTGTGCAGCAGCAATGCATGTAGATCGAAAATCTCCTTTTTGTAAGCATCATAACATTTTACAGCAGGCTCTTTTACCCACAATGTCAGTAGTTCTTCTACCAGTAGCTCAAAGTAAATGTCGATGTCATTTCCAGGTTGCTTCGGGCCTTGGATAATCATTGACATCATGATGTATTTTTTCTTCATACACAACCAAGGAGCAAGGTTATATATGCATAGAAGCACCGGCCATGTGCTGTGTTTGGTGCTCATATCGCCAAATTGATTCATCCCGTCAGTACACTCCCCGAGCCATATACTTCTAGGATCCATGGCAAAGTCTTTATGCTTTTCCTCGATTGACTCCCACTGAGCCCCATATTTCGGGTGCCTCAAATATTCATCCGCAATTCGCTCATCATGATGCCACCGCAACCTCTTTGCCTCACTAGGGTTTGCAAACAAACACTTCAACCTTGGAATTAAAGGCAAGTACCAAACAACCTTGAATGGGATTCCTGTCTTGATCTCGTCATCCAATTTGTCCTTGTCCTTTGCTTTCCTATGCTTGTATCGTGGATGCTTGCATATGCGACATGCACGCAAATCTTTGTACTCACCGCGGTACAACATACAATCATGCACACAAGCGTGTATCTTCTGGACTTCAAGTTCCAATGGGCAAACAACTTTCTTCGCTTCGTTCGTGCTTTTGGGGAGCACATTATCTTCTGGAAGAATGTCTTTGAAAAGACCTAACAACTCTGTGAAGCCCTTGTTTGATAGACCGTTTTCTGCTTTAAATCTGAGAAGTGCTAGTGTGGAACTCAACTTGGAATATTTCTTTTTGCAACCTGGATACAAATTTGTCTTTGAGTCCGCATCAATGGTTGGCAGATCCTTGTACCCAACCATTTCTTTATCTGGACCCTGGAAATCTGCAATCATAGCAGCAAAATCTGGCATACCATCAAGGTCGTCGTCTTCGTCGCCGTCTTGGTTTTCCAGTGGGGTTTTTTGATTGTCTCTGTTCCGTTGGTAGCTTGACGTCTGAGCCCCGAGGTTAGATTCAACATCCATGTGACTCTGATCGGGGTTTGGCATCTCGCCGCCCTGGTTACCTTCATCCATGACCGGCTCTTCACCGTGTCTAGTCCAACGTGTATATCCATCCATGAATCCCCGCTTGAATAAGTGGTACTCGACATCTGTAACTTTATGTGACCCTGTATTGCCACAATCATTGCATGGACACAGGATGTAATCCTCGTTACAAACTCTCTTCTTTGTCCTTTCAGCCAAAGTGATGAACTCCGTCATGCCACTCGCAAACTTTGAGCTTCTCCGATCCTTCATACATTCAGATCGTTCCATCTGCACCACACGAGGGGTAATTCAAAAAAGCATTAATAAATGGATTAATTGATGCCCAAAGATGCGTGCATAAATCACAAGATTTTATTTTCATAATTTACGGAGGGCACTCCATATTGTTTTATCCAGCCGTGCGATGACAAAAATTAATGACCAATCAATTTACACATAGAGTACAGTATACTACCCTTATGAATTGAATACCTTAATTAAGCCACTCAACGAAAAGAATACCTTAATTAATTAGCCGTGCGGCGACCTTCACCCAGCGAACAGAGAAGCACGATGCCGCGGCACACCGAGACAGCAAGGTCGATGAGCAAAGCTTAGTGGGGCATCCGCCTGAAGTTCGAGCTCCACTATCCTGCCTTCGACCGCGAGGGATGTGCTCCAATCACGCCGCCGCTGACCTCGAGGATTGAGATCTCCTCCTATCTCCCGCCGCCGACCGAGGATTGACCTCCTATCATGCCGCCACCACCGACTGACCGAGGATTGACCTCCTATCCGGTAGCCGCTGCCTCGGCCGATGCCCCCATCTCTATGCAGAGCGGCTGTTTTTATTTTCTGACGGGTGTCCGCAGAGCGGCTGTTTACAGTATTAACTCCATTATTGCATCCCCATATGTACCGGGTAGTACATCACATACGGTTATGTCACGGGAACCGTGTGTCACGCATGTTGTCTTCTTACACGGTTTTGTGTGGAAATCGTGTGTGAAGTTGTAATATCGAACACAAACGGTATGTACAAACCGTGTGCCGTTTACAACAGAGTGCGATGAGTAGTTCCCGACCGTTATCAGATCCCCACAGTTTCCCCATTTCCCCCAAATCCCTAGATAGCCCCCAAATTCCCTCGTGTGGCGCTGACATTGGGGGAATACGGACGAGTGGTGCTAATGGTTTCGGTGCGGCTGCTCCGGCTCATATCATCGCTCTCGGCAGCGTGATGGGCGGCGCCGCCACGACGGCGGTCACCGCCGAGCCCTTGCCTAAGGTCATCAGAAGGCCGGTGTACTACGAATCTGAATCGTCTTGTCAGGTTCCAATCAATCCTGATCTTTTTTAGCATGTCCAAATTAAAGTAGCTCCCTGCTCAATCCGTCCTCAATGACCCCCGCTCCCCCACCCAGGAAAGCGATCAACCGCCGGATCCGGGGTATGACTCCAGACTCTCGCAACATGAGTTCGACTCCGAGTTTTGTGCTACCGAGAAGTACCAAAAGCTGAGTTGTGCGCACGGACACACTCCCACTCGACGTGTATGCACGGAGGGATTTGACATTGGCAGACGGTTTCTCAGTTGCCCCTTAGAGGTTAGTGCTAAGTTCATCATTTAAGTTGAGTTAATGCCCCCGCCCATCCTGAATATTTAACATTGGCAGGGATATGAGGCTTGTGCCTTTGTTAACTGGTTGGATGATGAATGGCATGGCAGGGCTCGGAGTGTTATCACCAAGCTCGCGGAAGATAACGTAAAGCTGAAGAAGAAACTGACTGATCTGGAGTGTACAATCACTACGATGAAGCAAGAAAGACTCAATAGAATCCCGCCGGGCCAGGCCAGTGCCAGCCGCCGGCCTAACCAGCCATCTGGCCTTTCGGCCCATCAGCGCGCCCCGCACCGAAACCCTTTCGGGGCGGTCGCCCGCACCTTTCCTCTCTCTCGCTCGCCTCCCCTATCCCACCGACACCCGGGCCCCACCTCGTCTTCCTCCTCCGCAAGGCACGTAGGCAGAGCCCAGCTCCCACACGACGCCGCGCCGCCTCGCCGTCCGAATCCTTCGGGATTTGAGGCTGCCCCCTTCCTCACGCCTATGTCCTAAAAATACCCCAAGACCCCGGCTCCGTTTTGCCCCAAAACCCCACGCCCGAGACCCATCTAATCGAGCCCTAGCTCACATCAAATCTCGCCGCCTGAAGCTTCTTTGCCGAAAGATTCCGACGCCGGTGAGCTCCCTCGAGATCCCCTCCTCTGTCCATTGTCTTACCTCGTCGACGCGCACCTCCTTGACATTTTTTCTCCGCTCAGATCTCACCGGACCCACCGCCGCTCTCGCCGGAGCACACAAAGAACAAGAGCTTCGTCGAGCTCGCTCTTCTTTGTCCGGTCTTCCCTGAGCCTCTCTGACACCTCCACCGGACGCGCCGCACCGCGCCGCATCACGCCGACCCCGCGCCCACGCCGGAGGACCGACGGAGCACCGCCGCCGTCTCCTCCCGAGCCACCTCGCCACCACCCTCGCCGTCGCTACACCGCTGTAAGCCGGCTGCCGTCCTCCACTGTTCGATCTTATTTCAACGCCCTTGATTATATCCATCCAAATAGTTTGGTTTTTTTATTTGTTTAGTTCCGGTTTAATCCGGTTTAGATCGAACTGCCGGCCGTTTTTCTGTAACTAGCCGTTGTGCACTGTTTTCTTTAAGCATCGGCCGTCCATTTCTTAACACAGCAGCACACACATGCCAGCCAGCCGCAGATCGCCACATGGCAGTGGCCGATTCCTAGCAATTTCAGAAAAAACAGTTTTTCAGATTCTATTCTGATTTTTCTTTTATCATATCTTTAATTCTATAAATCCAAATTTAGTGATTCTTTTCCCTACCGGTTCATAAAAATCTCATCTATCCATAGAACCAAACTAAAAATATTTTTGACAATTTAAAATTTGAATTTGATCAAATTCATGTTCAAACTTGTTTTGGCTATAATTTGAAATCTATAACTCCGATTTAATTGAATCTTTTTGCAAATTGAAGCTTGTGACATGTACTTTCTGTTAAAATCAAAATCATATAATTTTGCTACTGTAAAAATTATGTTCTGTACAGAAACTTTATTTGGTTGTTTTTGGAGTTTTCCTAAGTCTTTTCTTCGTTTTCTCTTTGGATCTTTGTTTGTGTGCTTATGTATGATATTGTTTGCTTACGCTAGATTGTCCGGAGTGCGAAGAGTAGATTTGTCAGAATTTTGAGTGTGAAGGACTTGATCAACTTAACAGGCAAGTTGCACTTTTGATCATACCAAATCCTATGTTTTACTTTGCATGTAGTGCATGCTATCAACACAGTAGTATGCATGTGTAGGACTTATATGCTATGCTGAAACCCAGATAGGATAGCCATATGTTTAGCCTGATCCTGATAATCTTTGCCGCCACATTGGGAATCATTATATTGTAGTTATTGCTTAGCCATCCTATGGTAGACGTGGATTGGGTACCGTGTGATTCATGAAAGTTGCGAGAGAACTTAAGTAATGACTACATTAAAAACTTATATGTATTGTATTTCCCCAGGGGCTCTGCAATACCAATTAATTAATCATCTGAACGGAAAGGTTTGTCAAGACCAGTCGACAAGTATGTATCCTCCGGGAGGCTCTGCATTACTCGGGAAAAGATGGGGAATGCAGCCCAGGTTCAAAAAGGTTGGACATGTTTCATATCAAGTAGCTTCCGTGCGCAGCCACAAGCCATTATGGGCTCTGGCCTAGTTGAGTAGGTTGTGTGAGCCATTCCAGGGTAGGCTAGCAGATGTAGAGGAATGTAGGTGTACCGGCCTATCCAGGGTTAAGGGGAACACATCCGAAAGACTTTGTCTCGATCTTCCGATCATGGAGGTGGTCGAGTCTTGTGGGGAAAAGTGCGCAAACCTCTGCAGAGTGTAAAACTAATCGATTAGCCGAGTCCCCGGTTAGGGACAATTTTGATCAACTGGACTTGAAACCTCTGGAAGATCTTCTCATCTCAAATTAATAATATAAAGTGGGTTTAATTAAACCATGATCCCCAGGGGCTCTCATGGTAATTACAATTGGGAACCTATGATCCTCGGAGGCTCTCATAGGTGGGTTAAATTGGAGGCGGCCCAATTTAACAATAGGTTAATTAAAATGAAAAGAAATAAAATTTGACTTGGGAGTAGAATTAGGACAAAATTGGCTTTATGCAAAATAAACCCTAGAGCTTTCCGCTCTACATATCCTTGCATGTAGATGATAGGTCTGTTTTAATACTTTAGGTGTGACTTGCCAATACATTCAATGTATTGACCCTCTGTGGCTGCAACGTTTCATGTTGCAGATTTTCCGACGAAGAGTAAGGTGCGATAGGTCGTTGTTCTGCACTCAGTTTGCTGTGGAGTTGATGGACTCAATTACCTACGAAGCTTCCGTAGTTATTTTATTTAGATGGCCTTCAACCTTATTTATGTAATAAATACTCTTTTGAGGACCTCGATGTAATAAAGTGTGTGATTGAACTCTGTTATAAATCCTCGAGTACTATGTGTGTCAGCATACCGATCCAGGGATGACACTTAAGCACAGAGACTCCGATCCATTTGGGTCGGGTCGCTACAGCAAGCAATCCCCCTTGATCATTCCGATACAACCCTACTCTCTTGCTCCTGCTCTCTTATATTGCATTAGGACAACAACGATTCAATTGTTACTTGTTGCGGTAGCTGAACCCATTCCTCTGCATGACCTGTCATTGTCACGGTAAATAGCTAAACCTTCCTAGCATGATTAGGAGTTTCTTGAGCCATGTTGTGATTTCATCCATGCCATGCTTGCTATTGCTTAGAGTTGTGTCAGGTCTGATTCATATGGGATGAATTGGAATGGTTGTGATCACGTCCTGCTGCTGAGAGTTAAAGGTGTGAACACGTTTTGGTAAAGGTAGCAATGAGAGGCCATGTAGGAGTACATAGTGGGTTGTCTCATTAAGACCGTCCTTAAGAACCGAGTTCTGTGTATGTTATCCAAGAACAGTTACTACCACCCATTGGGCTCCGGTAACTCGACCCCTCTCGACTTATTAATCGCCTTGATCTCTGTCCAGGAGTTGCAACTAGTTTCTGGTGTTTGTAGGATGTGCTATTGGCCATACCAAGCGCAGTACTGCCCGACGGGGTGGACTTGGGACGGCTAGGCACGTGGCACGGTGTACCAAGTGCAATACCATCCATCGAGGTGGACTTGGGAACCCTGCTCACATCGTTTGAGGCCGTGATAGAAACTTCGGCCGGACTTCCCTTGCGGATACAACCTCAAATACGCGATAAACCTGGACTAGAGTCTTGTGTGGTTAGTCAGGTCATGGCCGACACCCTCGCCAGGCCTCCGCTTGAAGGTTGCCGAGATACATGACGTGTATATGGTGGTAAGTGGTGAGAGCGTGTGTGAAGAAGTACACCCCTGCAGGGTTAATGATCTATTCGAATAGCCGCGTCCGTGGATATGGACTACCTGGATACTTATATGGTTCATAGACAACTTGAAGTGGATACCCTAAAATACGCAAGATAAGCGTGAGTGCTATGGATGGCCTTCTCGTAGGGAGACGGGAGAGAATCCATAGTGGAGTATTGTTGTGGTGACTAGCTAGTGGACTCGTGTGCGCTTTCTCACCTTAAAGAAAATACTGGTAGTCGTAGTACAAGATAGCCACTGAGTCAAAGCTGGCTTGCTGCAGCTAAACCCCACAACACCCTTCTTGATACTGATGCATATATAACTAGGTTCCGATGTAAGTCTTGCTGAGTACCTTCGTACTCACGTTTGCTTAATTAACTGTTGCAGAGGAGTTCCCCGACACTATAGGTGGGTTCTACCTAGACATCGATGATGACGAGTAGCTTGTTTTCCTAGCTACGATCTTGTACCCTTGGGAGGGTCTGTAGATAGTCAGGCTTGCTAGCCTTCTATATTTTCAGTTGTGTGTACTCAGACAAGTTTATGCTTCCGCTGGTTGGTATGACTTTGTGTGTAGGGTCATGAGACCCCTGTTTGTAGTAAACATGCTATGTATGGCTCTTCGGAGCCTCTTGAATAAATACTTTCAGTTGTAGAGTTATGTTGTGATGCCATGTTGTATCTACACATATCGTGCATATTGTGTGTATGTTTTGAAATGCATTGGTATGTGTGGGATTCGACACCTAGTTATCTGCCTTGGTAGCCTTTCCTACAGGGAAATGCCTCCAAGTGCTTCCACTGAGCCATGGTAGTTCGCTACTGCTTCGGAACACTTGGATTGACCGGCATGTATCCTTCTTTGCTCCTGTGTCTGTCCCTACGGGGAAATGTCAAGCGGTGTTTAATGGAGTCCTTGTAGCTTGCTACGACTCGGTTGCACACGCTGATAACCGACACGTGCAATGCTGGGTTACGTATGCCTGTCCCTGTATGTTTGTGCCACCTTGGTTTATGACTAGTCATGTCGACCCGGGTTCTCTGTCATATGGATGCTAGCGACATAAACATATACGTGAGCCAAAAGACGCAAACGGTCCCGGCCAAGGTAAAGGCGGCAGCCGTGGGTTATCATGCGTGAGGCCGCAAAGTGATATGATGTGTTACATGCTAGATCGGTGTGACTTAGGATCGGGGTCCCGACAGTGTTGGTATCAGAGCTTGACTGACTGTAGGATTACCAAGCCAAACTGGTCGATGTCGAGTCTAGAAATGCTTTAGTTATGTAGGGGAATTGATTGTGGAAGGGAACGTAAGGCTCTTTTTACTCCTTATCCTTGTGTCCCTCTGATTCTGAGTCACCCTCTTCTTTTCTACGGGGTTAAGGAACTAGGCTTCTCATCTATCTATCATGATCACAAGTTACTACTCTGTAGACTTATAGGAATGGTTGATCAGAGTCGCATTCCAGTTTTCGAGTATTTCCTGTGTAGCTTGTTTAGTATCACAGAATCTTGGGTGTTGATGTCGAGTATGGTGATACCCATCATTTGCAGGATGTCTCATTTTTGAGCATTTTACTGCCGTTATGCTGCCCAAATTATCCTAGAATTTCGAGAGTTACTAATGCGTTTGCATTACTCTTGTTTCAGATGACCTCTCGCACTCCTTCTCGGGTTGTCCGTCTGGCCAGGTGCATTGATGTACCAGGTCATACGGCTACGTTTGTTCGTCTTATGGTTGAGACCGGTTACCGCTGGTATCTAGACTATACTGTGATAGAGCAGTACCGGGATTTCAACCAGAGTCAGTACCTCTGCACCATCAGGATTTATTTCTCGTACTCCAGAGCCACCGAGCCTACTCACTGGTCTTTTGGTGTGGGAGTTACTATTGATATGGTTGTTCAGGATGCAGCCTATTCTATCCTAACCATACTTCGAGCGAACCACGCCCTACTTCAGACCACAGAGTTTAGATATGTTCCAGCTTCGCTTCCAGGCGAGGAGGGTTTCCTTAGTGGAGCTTATACCGAGTCTTATTTTGAGGAGCCACTGATTCGGACCACCGCACAGTTGTTGGAGGACAGGGATCGAGAGGTCCGTGCCCTTCGTATGGAGCTCTACGCTACACGAGGTCATCTTTGGACGGCCTTGACACAGCTTGCGCCCGCTGTCCAGACAGGTTATTGCGATATGGATGTGTTGTACCCAGAGCGGACTCATATGCCAGCTCGCGTAGCTTGGCCGGAGGTGGGAGGCATCACTCCTCCATGTGGTCCTCGTTTACCGCCAGCTGTGGGGCCTAGGCCACATCCATGCCCATATGGACCCCAGGCTCCCCAGGCTACCCTGTTTCCAGATCCTCACGTCCAGCTTCCAGGATACATTGGTAACTTTCACGAGGATTACTATGGAGCTTTCTGAGACCGACTTTGGTCTAGAGTAAAGTAGTAGCAGTTGTATTCCCCACGATCCTACGTGATTTGTGGGATATGACTGAGGTGTGAGTTATGTTCTGGAGGCGTAGTTAAATAATGTATAGGAGTTCAGAATGCCTCTTATGGGTTGTATCATCTTCACCGCAGTTTGTACTTCAGTTTGGGTTGTACTAAACTTTGTCATGGTGTGTATGACTCTATGGTATATATATGCTGGTTTGCTTTATTACCATGTTATATAGATGGTCATCCCCTGCATTCTGTATTCATCCAATACATCCCGCACCCTTATGTTGTTGCTGATTCCAATCATGTCAATCTTTTGGTTTTGTCCCTCAGGATGTCGCATGCCACTAGGTCCGCCGCTGCCCGCGGTAAGAGCCATGATAGCAACAGCAGAGCTACTGAGGATCTGCCTCCTCTGCCATCTTTGGCAGAGGTCATGCTCGAGGCAGAGAGGAACAAGCGTGAGACTAACCGCTTGTTGGAGCGTATCGAGCAGAACACCGCTCATCAGCGTAATGCGCTGGTTTCCATCCACGACTTTATCAGCCTAAAGCCACTCGTATTCCATCACTGTGTTGACCCGCTTGATGCTGATGACTGGCTTCGTAGCATTACGCACAAGCTACGTTCTGCGAACGTGGCCGAGGGTGACAAGGTCACCTATGCTACCTATCATCTGGAGGGTCCTGCCAGTCTGTGGTGGGAGAACTATGAGGCCATGATTCCAGCTGGCCAGATTCCTACCTGGAGAGATTTCACAGAGGCTTTTCACGAGCATCACATCCCTCGGGCCCTCATGGACCGGAAGAGGGAAGACTTCTGTAATCTTGTTCAGGGCAAGATGTCTGTTGATGCTTATAGCAGAGAGTTTGGGAACCTTGCCCGCTATGCCTTAGAGGAGGTGTCCACGGACGCCAAGAAGCAGGCTAGGTTCAGGAAGGGGCTCAACCTTGAGTTGCGCCGTGAGCTTCACTTACACGAGTGCGCTACCTTCCAGGGTCTTGTGAACAAGGCCATTAATGCTGAGACAGGACAGGCTACCTATGAGGCATCTCACAAGCATTCACGTGACCTTGCTTCATCTTCTGGTTCGGGCTCTCAGAAGCGCCGGATTTGGGTTCCTAACACGGCTATTCCATCACGATACACACCGAGGCCATCCTATGTGGCGCCTCGCCCAGTTCAGCCGTATGCACCACCTAGGCCGTATGGTGGACCGCCTGCCAATGCGGGTCCACGTCCTACTTCCGTGACTTGCTACAAGTGCGGAGAGCCAGGCCACATCTCCCGTGATTGCCCTCAGAACAGGTCTGCTCCACCCCCTTCCGGGAAGTCTGTTGGTTGTGGTAAGCCAACAGGCAAGGCATTCTACGCCAAGCCAGCCACCATAGGACGTGGTCGTGTGAACCACGTTGCAGTCGAGGAAGCTTATGATGATCCTGACGTTGTCCTTGGTACGCTTCTTGTTAATTGTCATCCAGCATCTGTTCTCTTTGATACTAGAGCATCTCATTCTTTCATTTCTGAAAGTTATGCCAACTTGCACAACATGACATTTTGTGACATGCCAACTCCACTAGTCATTCAAACTCCTGGTTCTAAGTGGCAAACATCTAGTGTAAGTTACAACAATGAGATCCTTGTTGATAGACTTATATTCCTTGCATCATTGATAGCCCTCAAGTCTTCAGACATTAACATCATCTTGGGTATGGACTGGATGTCAGCTCATCATGCCAAGATTGATTGTTACACTAGGTCTGTTCAGCTTACACACCCATCTGGCAAGATAGTTACTATCTCCACTAGAGTTGCAAAGCGTCAGCTCTATTCACTTAATGCCAGCCCTCTTCCAGCCCTTGAAGATATCCCGATAGTCTGTGACTTTCCGGATGTGTTTCCAGAGGAACTGCCATGCATTCCACCTGACAGGGATGTAGAGTTTGTCATATATCTCATTCCAGGAACCGCCCCAATCTCTAGAAGACCTTATAAGATGGCACCCTTAGAGCTAGCTGAGCTTAAGAAACAACTTGATGAGTCCTTGAATAAGGGTTTCATCCATCCTGGTTCTTCCCCTTGGGCTTGTCCCGTCCTCTTCGTCAAGAAGAAGGATGGTACGGACCGGATGGTTGTAGATTATCGTCCCGTTAATTTGGTCACGATAAAGAACAAGTATCCGCTCCCCAGGATCAACAACCTGTATGATCAGCTCGCTGGATCCTCAGTATTCTCTAAGATGGATTTGAGGTTAGACTATCATCAAATCAAGATCATAAATGGGGACATTCCTAAGACGGCTTTTATTACTCGTTATGGCCAGTACGAGTACACCGTTATGTCCTTTAGTCTAACCAATGCTCCAACCACATTCTCTCGCTTGATGAACTCGATCTTCATGGAGTACCTAGATAAGTTCGTCATGGTTTACCTCGATGATATTCTTATTTACTCGAAGAACGAGGAAGAACATGCTGAGCATCTCAGATTAGTGTTAGAAAAACTCAGAGAGCACCGCCTTTATGCCAAGTTCTCCAAGTGTGAATTTTGGTTGCCAGAAGTGACCTATCTAGGCCATGTGATCTCTGGTAAGGGCATTGATGTCAACCCCGAGAGAGTTCAGGTCGTTCTTAATTGGACTCCACCTGAATTGGTTAAGCAAGTTAGGAGTTTTCTTGGTCTAGCCAGCTACTGTCACCGCTTTTTTGAGAACTTCTCCAAAGTGGCCAAGCCTCTCACTGAGCTCCTCAAGAAAGATAAAAAGTTTGAGTGGTCCCCACAGTGCGAGCTCAGTTTTCAGGAACTGAAAAGATGCCTGACTTCTGCTCCCGTGCTTGTGCCACCGGATTTCTCTAAGGACTATCTTATCTATTGAGATGCCTCGCGACAGGGACTAGGTTGCATTCTTATGCAGGATCGCCATGTGATTGCCTATGCATCTCGACAGTTGCATCCACATGAGGATAATTATCCCACACATGATCTAGAGCTTGCAGCTGTAGTCTATGCACTGAAGACATGGCGACATTACCTTCTTGGTAATCGTTGTGAGATTTACAATGATCACCAGAGTCTCAAGTATATTTTCACCCAAACGGATCTAAACCTCAGGCAGAGGCGTTGGGTAGAGTTGATCACGGATTACGACATAGGCATAACTTACACCCCAGGCAAGGCCAATGTCATGGCTGATGCGTTGAGTCATAAGTCCTATTGCAACAATCTCATGTTGCAACAAGGTCAACCACTTCTCCATGAGGAATTCCGCAAGCTTAATCTTCACATTGTTCCTCGCGGTTATCTTTCTACTTTGGTGGCAAAACCTACTCTTGAGGATTAGATCATAGCTGCCCAAAAGCATGATATGGGAATTTCCCGCATCAAGAGAAACATTGATAAGGGAGTTGTTGGTTGTTTCTCTATGGATGATCGAGGTGCTATTTTCTTTGAGAACCGCTTGGTGGTTCCCAAGAATCAAGATCTACAGCAGTTGATCCTTAAGGAGGCTCATGAAACTCCTCTCACGATTCATCCCGGTAGTACTAAGATGTATCAGGACCTACGCCGGAGGTTCTGGTGGACTAGGATGAAGAGAGAAATTGCTCAGTTTATTGCCAACTGTGACGTTTGTCGTCACGTTAAGGTAGAGCATCAAAGGCCTGCTGGCACCCTTCAGCCTTTAGCCATTCCTGAGTGGAAATGGGACAAAGTTGGTATGGATTTCATCACCGGCTTTCCCAGGACCAAGAAAAGGAATAATGCTATCTTCGTTGTCATTGATCGTCTTTCTAAAGTGGCTCACTTCCTTCCTGTTCGAGAGAGTATCACTGCTAGTCAGTTAGCTGACTTATATATTTCTCAAATAGTGTCACTTCATGGTGTTCCACTAGAGATCAATTCTGACCGTGGGAGTCTTTTCACTTCTCGATTTTGGGAGAGTTTCCAGACTGCCATGGGAACCCATCTTTCCTTTAGCACCGCTTTCCACCCTCAGTCGAGTGGTCAAGTGGAAAGGGTCAACCAAATTCTCGAAGACATGCTTAGAGCTTGTGTCATCTCCTTTGGTATGGATTAGGAGAAATGTCTTCCTTTCGCTGAGTTTGCCTATAACAACAGCTACCAATCCAGCCTCAAGAAAGCCCCCTTAGAGATTCTCTATGGACGTAGATGTCGAACGCCTTTGAACTGGTCAGAAATTGGTGAAAGACAGTTCTTTGGACCGGATATGATCCAGGAGGCAGAAGAGTAGGTTCGCATTATTCGTGAGAATCTGAAGACAACCCAGTCTCGTCAGAAGAGCTAGTATGACCATCGTCATAAGGAAGTGACTTATGAGGTTGACGAGAAGGCTTACCTTCGAGTTACTCCTTTGAAGGGTACCCATCGTTTCGGTATCAAGGGCAAGTTGGCTCCTCATTACATTGGTCCTTTTCGCATTCTCACTAAATGAGGAGAGGTTGCCTACCAATTGGAACTACCCCCACATATTTCTCGAGTCCATGATGTCTTCCACGTCTCTCAACTCAGGCGTTGCTTCTCGGATCCCATCCGTGAAGTAGACCACGAAATGCTTGATCTCCAAGATAACCTCACATATCGAGAGTACCCTGTTCGTATTCTTGATCAGGCTGAGTGTGTCACTCGCCGTCAGAATATCAAGTTTCTCAAGGTTCAGTGGTCTCATCATTCTGAAAGAGAGGCTACTTGGGAGCGAGAAGATCGTCTCCGACTTGAGTACCCCACACTCTTCCCGACTACTCCTGAATCTCGGGACGAGATTCTTTTGAGTGGGGGCGAGTTGTCGCATCCCTAGCTTCTGGTAATGACCTAGGCTAGCTAATTCTTGTTTGCATCATGTTTAACTTCAATTAAATCTGAAATGGGGAATGATCAAACCCTAGCACTTCATTAATCAACTAGGTTCAACTAAAATAATTTTCAACGAACCCAAAATGCCCTTCAAAAATGTTCATAATTTAGGGAAAATGGTGAAAACCCTAACCATAAATGGTGCACATTTTTCCAGGACATAAATGGGCTTTGGATTAATGCATATAGTATTTGAATTGGAGCTATTTAAATGCTATATATATTTTAGTAGCTCCAAATAATTTGAAACTTGGAGAGGGCCTCTGGAATAATTCAGTGTGTGCCCACAAAAAGTTTCAAATTTTACTAAAATGATTTTGTACCTAAACTAAATCAAAACAAAATAGAAGAATAGAAAACAGAAAAGAAATCGAAAACAGAGAGAGAGAGAGAGAGAGAGGTCTTACCTGGCAGCCCACTGGCCGGCCCAGCACTGTGCTGGCCCAGTGCCAGTCATCGTCCTCCTCGCGCCAGAAGGACGCGGGCGCGTGCCCAACGCGCGCACACGCTCGACGCGCCACGCCACCTGCCTGCCTCCTCCTGCCAGCGCGACGCTACGGATAGCCTCATCGAAGCCATCTGGATCGAGTCGACAACCCCATTCGCCCCCTCGCCCTCTCCCTCGCTCTCCTCCACCATGGCTGAAGCCGCCATGAATGCCTAGCCGCAGCCACCATGCTTCCCTCGCCTCCTCTTCGTGTCCCCGAGCTCCGCAACGACGCCCTCATCCTCTCCATCGAGCCACGCGAGCTCAAACACCCTGCATCACCGTTTGCATCACCATATTCCTCCTTCGGACGCCGAGATCACCGGCAACGCCACGACGCCGTCCGTGCTTCCCCGAGCCCACTGAGCCGCCCATTCGACTCACCGTGAGCCTCTATGCCGAATCCCTCTTCTCTCTGCTTTGATTGCTCGCCGTAGTCGTCGCCCCCTTGATGACCGTAGCACGCCGCCGCACGAGCTCGTCGCCGACGCAGCTCCGGTGACCATTTGGTCCCGCTCCGGTGCCTAACATGCTCGCCTCATCACGTAGTGCATCACTAGTGCATTAGAACACTCACTTGCAAGCCGTAGCACCCGTCCCATGGTCACCCGAACTCCGGCCGCCGCGGTTGACCTCGTCGCCATCGATTTCGGCCATCTCAGGCCCGGCCACCGCCACCGTTCGACGCGCCGTTGAGCTAGCTTTCCAACGCGCCCAGCCACGTGTTAAACGGAGCACCACAGAGCAATCCCGAGGCGTTTGGATGCCGCTGACATCGCCGGCGGCTAACCGCCGGCCGGTTTGACCCCAGTTGACCACTAACAGCCCCCCAGTGTCTATGACATGTGGGGCCGGCCTCTGGTTAATTTTGGATTAGTGCCAAAATTAACACTAATCACTGTGATTAACAGAATGAGCCACTGACCAGTGGGCCCCACTAGTCAGGTTTGACCCTGGACGACTGAGTTGACCTGCTAACGCAAGGTTGACGCTATGCTGACGTCATAATTACTTTCTGGCATTTTTATATATCAGAAATGATTTATAAATTCCAGAAATTTGTCTAAACTTAGAAAAATCATAGAAAATCAACCGTAGCTCATATTGAAATTATTTATATATGAAAATTATTAGAAAAATTCAAGGAATCCATCTGTAACATTTTCATGCATGACAAAGCAAGTTATACCTGTTGATCTGGTCAAATCAATTAAATGGTATTTGGAATACCATATATGGATGATGATTTTGAGCCTATGGTTCAAACCAGCTCCATCTAACTTGTTGATAGTTGCATTAGCTCATTCAACATTCATATTGCCATATCATGATCATGCATTATATTGCTGCATTTGCCGTGTATTGATTGCCTCTCCGGTACCGTTCTTCTCGATAGGTTCCGCTCCTGAGAGTGGCACCGAGTACCTTTCTAAGGAGTAGTGCCCCCCCTGCTGATTCTCCAGGCAAGCAATCCCCCTTGATCATTCTGATACAACCCTACTCTCTTGCTCCTGCTCTCTTATATTGCATTAGGACAACAATGATTCAACCGTTACTTGTTGCGGTAGCTGAACCCATTCCTCTGCATGACCTGTCATTGTCACAGTAAATAGCTAAACCTTCCTAGCATGATTAGGAGTTGTTTGAGCCATGTTGTGATTTCATCCATGCCATGCTTGCTATTGCTTAGAGTTGTGTCAGGTTTGATTCATATGGGATGAATTGGAATGGTTGTGATCACATCCTACTGCTGAGAGTTGAAGGTGTGAACACGTTTTGGTAAAGGTAGCGATGAGAGGTCATGTAGGAGTACATGGTGGGTTGTCTCATTGAGACCGTCCTTAAGAACCGAGTTCTGTGTATGTTATCCAAGAACAGTTACTACCACGCATTGGGCTCCGGTAACTCGACCCCTCTCGACTTATTAATCGCCTTCATCTCTGTCCAGGAGTTGCAACTAGTTTCCGGTGTTTGTAGGATGTGCTATTGGCCATACCAAGCGCAGTACTGCCCGACGGGGTGGACTTGGGATGGCTAGGCATGTGGCACAGTGTACCAAGCGCAATACCATCCGTCGAGGTGGACTTGGGAACCCTGCTCACATCGTTTGAGGCCGTGATAGAAACTTCGGCCGGACTTCCCTTGCGGATACAACCTCAAATAGGCGACAAACCTGGACTAGAGTCTTGTGTGGTTAGTCAGGTCATGGCCGACACCCTCGCCAGGCCTCCGCTTGAAGGTAGTCGAGATACATGACGTGTATATGGTGGTAAGTGGTGAGAGCGTGTGTGAAGAAGTACACCCCTGTAGGGTTAATGATCTATTCGAATAGCCGCATCCGCGGATATGGACTACCTGGATACTTATATGGTTCATAGACAACTTGAAGTGGATACCCTAAAATATGCATTGGATACCCTAAAATATGCAAGATAAGCGTGAGTGCTATGGATGGCCTTCTCGTAGGGAGACGGGAGAGAATCCATAGTGGAGTATTGTTGTGGTGACTAGCTAGTGGACTCGTGTGTGCTTTCTCACCTTAAAGAAAATACTGGTAGTCGTAGTACATCATAGCCACTGAGTCAAAGCTGGCTTGCTGCAGCAAAACCCCACAACACCCTTCTTGATACTGATGCATATATAACTAGGTTCTGATGTAAGTCTTGCTGAGTACCTTCGTACTCACGTTTGCTTAATTAACTGTTGCAGAGGAGTTCCCCGACACTACATGTGGGTTCTACCTAGACATCGATGATGACGAGTAGCTTGTTTTCCCAGCTACAATCTTGTACCCTTGGGAGGGTCTGTAGATAGTCAGGCTTGCTAGCCTTCTATATTCTCAGTTGGCTGTACTCAGACAAGTTTATGCTTCCGCTGGTTTGTATGACTTTGTGTGTAGGGTCATGAGACCCCCGTTTGTAGTAAACATGCTATGTATGGCTCTTCGGAGCCTATTGAATAAATACTTTGAGTTGTAGAGTTATGTTGTGATGACATGTTGTATCTACACATATTGTGCATATTGTGTGTATGTTTTGAAATGCATTGGTATGTGTGGGATTCGACTCCTAGTTATCTGCCTTGGTAGCCTTTCCTACAGGGAAATGCCTCCTAGTGCTTCCACCGAGCCATGGTAGTTCGCTACTGCTCCAGAACACTTGGATTGACCGGCATGTATCCTTCTTTGCTCCTGTGTCTGTCCCTACGGGGAAATGTCACGCGGTGTTTACTGGAGTCCTTGTAGCTTGCTACGACTCGGTTGCACACGCTGATGACCGACACATGCATTGCTGGGTTACGTATGCCTGTCCCTGTACGTTTGTGCCACCTTGGTTTATGACTAGTCATGTCGACCCGGGTTCTCTGTCATATGGATGCTAGCGACATAATCATATACGTGAGCCAAAAGACGCAAATGGTCCCGGCCAAGGTAAAGGCGGCAGCCATGGGTTACCGTGCGTGAGGCCGCAAGTGATATGATGTGTTACATGCTAGATCGGTGTGACTTAGGATCGGGTCCCGACAAAGTAATATCCCAATGTTTCCCTTGGATATCCCACGAATATGCACTTGTCCGATTTGGGTGTGAGCTTGTCCGACTGGAGTTGCTTGACATATGCTTCACATTCCCAAACTTTCAGAAAAGACAAACTGTGACGCTTCACAGTCCATATCTCATATGGCGTCTTATCTGTGGACTTTGATGGTACCCTGTTTAGTGTGAAAGCTATAGTTTCTAGAGTGTATCCCCAAAATCACAAGGGTAAATCCAACTGACTCATCATTGATCGGACCATGTCCAACAGAGTCTGATTCCTCCCTTCCGACACGCCATTTCTCTATGGCGTACCCGGAGGAGTCAGTTGTGGAACTATTCCATGACTCTTCATATGATCATCAAACTCCTGGCTCATATACTCACCACCACGATCAGATCATAGAAGTTTGATTCTTTTGCCAAGTTGATTTTCCACTTTGTTCTGAAACTCTCTGAACTTTTCAGAAGTTTTTGACTTGTGCCTCATCAAGTAGAGATATCCATATCTACTCAAGTCGTCGGTAAAAGTCGCGAAGTATTGGAAACCACCTCCGGCTGTCGTGCTTATTGGTCCACATACATCACTACATATAAGTTCCAACAGCTCGGATGCCCTCTCGCAACTCTTTTCAAAAGGAGTCTTGGTCATCTTGCCGAGTAGGCAAGACTCGCATGTCTCGAATGATTAAAAATCAAACAAAGTTAGAATTCCCTCATCATGGAGCTTCTTCATGTGCTTTTGACTAATGTGTCCTAGTCGACAATGCCAGATGTAAGTCGGATTTATTTCGTTAGGCTTATGCCTCTTGACATTTATGTTATAGACGGACTCACCTTCAAGATCTAGGATAAATAACCCATTCACAATGGGTGCAACACCATGAAACATATTATTCAAGTAAATAGAACAACCATTGTCCTTAATACTGAATTCATAACCTTGTCTCATCAAACATGAGGCAGAAATAATGTTTTGACTCAAAGCAGGAACATAATAATAATTATCAAGTTCCATTACAAATCCTGAAGGTAAATTAAGTTGCATAGTGCCGACGGCCAATGCAGCAACTCTTGCTTTATTCCCGACGCGTATGTCAATTTCTCCTCTTGCGACGTTCCTAGTTCTGCTTAGCCCCTACATCGAGTTGCATATGTGAACAACCGATCCGGTATCATATACCCAAGAGCTACTAGAAACATCAGCAAGATAAATGTCTATAACATATACAACAAGTGTACCTGAAGAAGAAGTCACACTTCCAGTCTTCTTGCCCTTCTCGGCAAGCCACTTGCTACAGTTCGTTTTTCAGTGTCCAGGTTCCTTGTAGTGAAAGCAAACGGTCCCCTAGGCCGGCCCTGACCTAGGCGCAGCGGCGGCAGTTGGAGTTGCCTCCCTCTCCTTGCCCTTTGCCTTAGCCTTTTTCTTGGACCAACTCTTCTTGAACTTAGCCGAGTTCTGCACCATCAACACTTGACGATGCGTACCTTTCTTGATATCCTGCTCTGCCACCTTGAGCATCCCATGCAATTCAGTGAGCTTCTTTTCCATCCCATTCATATGGTAGTTCGAGATGAACGTCCCATAGCTATCTGAAAGAGAACCCAAAATTGTATATGTGGACAACTCGTCCCCAAGTGGGAAGCCCAATCGATCAAGAGCTTGCATGTACCTGATCATCTTGATCACATGTGGGCTCAGTGGATCACCTTCTTTCAGCTTACAATCCATCAAGGATCGCCAGACATTGAACCTTTCGGTCCTAGCCTGCATTTGAAACATGCTTTTGAGGTTCTCGATCATATCGAAAGCCTCAATATTTTCGAACTGCTACTGCAGATCGGGCTCCATAGAAGCCAGCATGAGACAGCTGATCTCGTTTGATTCATCAATGAGTTTCTGGTAGGCATTTCTGGTTGTGGCATTAGCATTATCGGCAGGTTCCTCTGGAAGCGGATTCTCTAGAACTATTCCTTTTTCTCATGCCCAAGAACAATTCTCAGGTTTCTATACCAGGTGGTAAAGTTTGTTCCATTCAATTTATCTTTTTCCAGGATTGATTTCAACGCAAAAGGAGTAACTTGAGCAGGTGGTGCCATTGATCTACAACAGAAATATGCAAAACACTAAGACATGTATTCATGAAGAGTAATTCATATTAAACATTTTAATAAGATCATTACTCCCACTAAAATCAACATCCCTCCGTTGATACTTAGTGATTCAAGATCCAAGATCAACATGTCAACTAGTGAGCTTTTGCATCACTGCTAGAAGACGAGATCACTCGGTAAGCAACTCTTGCTAATCGTATCTTCATACGACTCTTGTTGTTGGGGACATCTCATGCCGCGCCAACTCCTATGCCTCGTGGCCCAAAACTGTTTTGATAGCCACGACAAGTCAACCAATGCTTCACATGTAAGTGTCCGACACAAACCCATCACTTCAAGGAGATCTAGTGGCACCCTAATTTTATTGGCCCACCACTAAATATACTTGATATGTGAAGGTGCAGCAATTGGGGAGGCATTTATACTTGACATTCTTTGAGGGATCACCCTACTTAAAAACATCTACCATGCAAAAGAAGGGTGCATAAAAGGGATAAACTTTCACAGGCAGTTTATACAAGTGTGATATGGTATAGCCCGTTTTCACAGCGCATGGTGATCTCCATCTCCACGTGCGCGGTCTGCCCATGGTGATCTCCATATCCATGCATGGTTGTCCTCATAGTACATAAACCAATCTACATATCATCATATGCAAATTCTACCCCGAATCTAACACCACGCAGCATAGGCTCTGATGCCACTGTTGGATCACGGGGTATGCTACGCTAGCGCCAAATAAAATTTTCTACCGCGCACCCAAGATCATGCTGCTGGAAATAGATCACGGGACCGGGTTTACCACTAGACACGCAGTCACCGCAGTGGAAGTAGAGTTGGTGATGAGTGTAGTCGATTTCCCGGGGTGTCTCCTCCTCGCGTAACCGAACTCCCGCGAACAATGAAGACCCAAGAATGGTGATCTCCCGCGAACGGCACCTCGTGGTTCCCTCGAACGGTTCATCCAAGCACCGCAGATGCGATGCCTCCAAGGTATCCACACGTGCGGGGTGCAGCGTCGGGCGGCGGACTGCTAGGTCCGGTCGCACGGCATGGGCATGGGGAGTTACGCCGGTGGCTGTCCAGGGTGGAAAAAGATCCACCCTAAGTGGTGCGCCCACTCCCCTTTATATAGACCTCCGAGGTGGGCTCAACACTTGAGCCCACTAGGAGTCTACATCCATTTTCCACTCGGATCCAATCTGAATGAGCTGCAGCCCCTTAAGTGTGCGACCCTATAGGTTCACGTACACATGGACACGACCGAAGTCGATAGTTGGTAGCGGCCCCTAGCAGAACGTGCCAACTCCAATGTGTGCGTAAAGTTGTTTGACGAACCTCGACAATGTATCATATGCAACATTCCTTTTGCCTCACGATATATGTTGTCGAGCTCAAGGCGAGTACTTGTCACCCTTGTGGTAGCTCGACCTCTCTTCTCGAAACCGTGATACAGATTCCCAAACCGGTTTAACACTTAACCCAAGTCGCATGGCCATGCTTTCCGAATCTGCTCACTCAAGATGGCCCAGAGAATATCTCTCCATATAGGAGGGGAAATCCCATCTTGGTCAGCCATGTCTCGCGGCATGTCTCACAACTCACCCGAAAGCTACCTTTATAACTACCCAGTTACGGAGTAGCGTTTGATAGACCCTAAGTGAGTCGATCCTCATCCCGAGAACATGCAAGGACCTCAGGTCTAGGACATGGCATAGACATTGTACATGAGACTAACAGATGACAATATCTCGCTGCGTCTCAAGGCGGGTCTATCCGACTCGGTGATCTCCATCCCCGAGTCCATACTATCGGTTTAGCATCTCCATGCACATGACTTGTGAAACATAGTCATCAACCGAGTCGTATACTAGTCAAGGATATGTGTCTGCATAACCTTATCAACTAGGGACCATTAGAACGATCATCATACAATACATAGTTCCACAAATAAGTCACATACTTATTGATACATATCATTGATGATGTTCAAGGACAATACAGAAGACTCATGAATACATAGGGAAATATCATCATCACATGATTGCCTCTAGGGCATATCTCCAACACTTTATTGGTAACTTCATCAAAGCTTCTTTTAGTATTATCATTTTTCATAAGACTTAGTAGCATAGCTTGATGATCAAAAGGTTCCGCACTAGTGGCGGGTGCATCACTAACTTTTTCAAACTCAGACATGATAGCAACTTAAAGCAAGCAAGCAAAGTAAAAAAATGTATTTTTGATTTTCTTAACGAAACTAATAAAAGCAAATAAAAAGTAGAATAAGTAATTGATAATTTGTGTGAAGGGACCTGTAGGTATTTGATGATGTCTCCCCGGTAACGGCGCCAGAAATTCTTTGTGCTACCTGTGAGCTGCGTTGGGATTTTCCCTGAAGAGGAAGGGTGAAGTGATGTCTACTACGCAACTTTTATTCTTGTAGACGTTGTTGGGCCTCCAAGTGTAGAGTTTTGTAGGACAGTAGCAAATTTCCCTCAAGTGGATGACCTAAGGTTTATCAATCCGTGGGAGGCGTAGGATGAAGATGGTCTCTCTCAAACAACCCTGCAATCAAATACAAGAAATCTCTTGTGTCCCCAACACACCCAATACAATGGTAAATTGTATAGATGCACTAGTTCAGTGAAGAGATGGTGATACAAGTGTAGTATGGATATCAGATATAGGTTTTTATAATCTGAAAATAAAAAAATAGCAAGGTAGCAAGTAACAAAAGTGAGCACAAACGGTATTGCAATGCTTGAAAACAAGGCCTAGGGTTCATACTTTCACTAGTGCAATCTCTCAACAGTGCTAACATAATTGGATCATATAACAATCCCTCAACGTGCGACAAAGAATCACTCCAATGTTCCTATTAGCGGAGAACATAAGATGAAATTGTTGTAGGGTACGAAACCACCTCAAAGTTATCCTTTTCGATCAATCTATTGAGCCATCCCTATAAGTGTCACAAACAGCCCTAGAGTTCGTACTAAAATAACACCATATGATATGCATCAACCAACTCTAATGTCACCTAGATACTCCAATGTCACCACAAGTATCCGTGAGTTGATTATTCAATATGCATCAAACAACTTCAGAATCATAATATTCAACCCACACAAAGAACTTCAAAGAGTACCCCAAAGTTTCTATCGGAGAAAAGAAGATGAAAACATGCAATCAACCCCTATGCCTAGATTACCCCAAGGTCACGGGAATCCGCGAGTTGATCACCAAAACATACATCAAGTAACTCAATAGAATACCCTATTGTCACCACGGGTATCCGCATGCAAGACATACATCAAGTGTTCTCAAATCTGAAATATTCAATCCGACAATAACGAAACCTCAAAGGGAAAGACTCAATTCATCAGAAGAAGATAGAGAGGGAAGAAACACCATATGATCCAACTATATTAACAAAGCTCGCGATACATCAAGATCGTGCCAAATCAAGAACACGAGAGAGAGAGAGATCAAACACATAGGTACTGGTACATACCCTCAGCCCCGAGGGTGAACTACTCCCTCCTCGTCATGGAGACCGCCGGGATGATGAAGATGGCCTCCGGTGATGATTTCCCCCTTCGGCAGGGTGCCGGAACAGGGCTCCAGATGGTATTTCTTCGGTACAGAGGCTTGCGGCGGCGGCGGCGAAGTTCTAGGTTTATTTCTAGGGGTTTCTCTATTTATAGGATTTTTCAGCGTTGGAATCATGTGAAAAAGGAGCTACGAGGGCCCCACAAGGCAACACCACACGACCCCCCCCCAGGGCGCGCCGTGTTGCCTTGTGGGCTCCTCGTGAGGCTTCTGGTCCTTCCACGAAGCTTTGGGGGTCTCCTTTGGTCCAAAAAAAATCGTCAAAAAGTTTCGTCCAATTCCGAGAACTTTTATTTCTGCACAAAAAACAACACCACGATAGTTCTGCTGAAAACAGCGTCAGTCCGGGTTAGTTCTAATCAAATCATACCAAAACCATATAAAATTGTTATAAACATGGCATGAATACTTCATAAATTATAGATACGTTGGAGACATATCAGCGTCCCCAAGCTTAATTCCTGCTCGTCCTCGAGTAGGTAAATGATAAAAGAAATAATTTATGAAGTGTGAATGCTAGCATAGTGCACAAGTTTGATCAATGATAATTGCAATCACTTTTTCTAGCATCAATATATATCATAAACAGTAGCTCATCTCATAAAACTTCTCATGATCAAGTAACAAGATATTCACATGTTAAAGTATAGATCATAAACTTTCTTGAAAACTAACAAACTATGTTCTCAGTCATCAAACAATTGCAATTCATCTTATTTTCAGGAAGGGTCTATGTAAGAGCTTTGATTTAGCAAATTCCACATACTCAACTATCATATAGTCTTCCATGATTGCTGACACTCAAAGCATATTTTTAGAACAAATTGTTTCAGTAAAACACATAGGAAGATAGGGGATTAATGTTTTGCCTCCCAACTTATTTATCTCATGGATAATGTTAACAATAATAACTCATGATCACCTATATTCAACGGGATATATGTGCCTGGATCTTCCCCACCTAATGATCCTTGCCAAGAGAGAAAATAAAAACGGAATAGATAAGAATACTATTGACTCTTGCATGAAAGTAAATACATAAAGTAAAAGATAGGCCCTTCGCAGAGGGAAGCAGAGGTTGTCATGCGCTTTTAGTTTTTTGATGTGCAAGCTCTTAATGTAAAGGAACGTCACTTTATATTGCCCCTTGTGATAGCAACCTTTATTATGTAGTTTGTCGCTTTTATTGCTCCACCATCACAAGATCGTACAAAGCTTATTTTCCCTTACAATAAAAGTTCATACATGTTTAGGAGCAATTTTTATTGCTTTGCACCGATGACAACTTACTTGAAGGATCTTATTCAATCCATAGGTAGATATAGTGGACTCTCACGACATGAAACTGGGTTTAAGGGTTTTTGGATGCACAAGTAGTATCTCTACTTAGTAAAGAGTTTTGTCTAGCAAAAGATAGGGGGCAAGCACCACATGTTAGAGGATCCAAAACAATATAACTTCTATGTGAATATAAGCAAACATAACCCATTATGTTGTCTTCCTTGTCCAACATCAACTACTTGATCAAGGTTGAAAATAATTAATGGGGGCTCACGATCATAGAAGATGTCCAAGATAGAATATTTATATGTGAAATCTCTCTTCCTTCAATATTCTTTCATGAATTGTTCAGGTGACCAATGCTATGTTTGCTATCTTTCAATAAATTTTACCACTTATACTTATTTTATGTGAAGTCACTACTCCCCATGGGACAAGCATATGAAGCACATATAATTTCAACTTTATGATATTCAATTCATTCAATAATTTACTCATAGGATATAAGTGAAGCACAAGAGTAAATGACAAACTACTCCAAAAGATTTAAGTGAAGATCAATGAGTAGTCAAACAATTAAGTAGCTATGTGAAGACTCTCTCCAAATAAAGATTTCATATCTTGAAAATTTTATTCATACGGCAAACAAAATGAAAATAAAAGGAGACTCCAAGAATAGCACATATCATGTGAACAAGTAAAAACTTAGGCTAACCGATAGGTGTTGATGAAGAAAGGTGGGATGCCCCGGTAGCTTAGTTGCTTGAGACTTCTTGGAATGTTATCTTGGGGTGCCTTGGGCATCCCCAAGCTTGAGCTCTTGTGTCTCCTTAATTCCTCTCATATCATGGCTTCTCCTAAATCTTAAAAACTTCATCCACACAAAACTCAACAAGAACTCGTGAGATAAGTTAGTATAAATCAACTCAAAACCTTAACATTCTCTACTGTAGCAAATTATAAATAAACATTGCATACTAAATGCCTCTGCATATTTAATACTCCTATCCACAAATAGAAACATTAAATAGGCAAACATATGCAAACAATGCAACTATAACAGCAATCTGCCAAAACAGAACAGTCTGTAAAAGGTGAATAAGAATTCATACTTCCCTAACTCCAAAAATTCTTAAAAATTACCACGTGACAGAGAACTCATGCATGCTTACTATGTAAAAATTTCAGATTTTTATCATGTTCCAACTATTTAGGAATATTCTGGACATAACAGAAAACTTTCTATTTTCAAACAGCAACACATAAACTTGCAAACTGAGCATGGTAAAGGCTATAATTGGCATTTTTTGAACTAAAAGATACAAAACATGATTATTGATAACAGTAAGAAAATCTCAACAAAATAAAATGATGCTCCAAGCAAAACTCATATTATGTGACGAATAAAAATATAGCTCCAAGTGAGGTTACCGATAATGTTGAAGACGAAAGAGGGGATGCCTTCCGGGGCATCCCTAAGCTTAGACGCTTGAGTCTTACTTGAATATTACCTTAGGGTGCCTTGGGCATCCCCAAGCTTAGGGTATTGCCACTCCTTATTCTCCTCATATCGATATCTCACCCAAAACTTGAAAACTTCAATCACACAAAACTTAACGGAACTTGTGAGATAGGTTAGTATGATAAAAATAAATCATCCACTTAGGTACTGTCAAGACAAGATTCATAATTGTTCTCACATAATT
This sequence comes from Elymus sibiricus, assembly GCA_039707655.1. Lineage (NCBI taxonomy): Eukaryota > Viridiplantae > Streptophyta > Magnoliopsida > Poales > Poaceae > Elymus > Elymus sibiricus. The sequence goes on from CM077668.1 coordinate 186,845,623, forward strand.
CCTACTGTATTATATCATTTCCACAATTTATATTACTCAATATAAGCCATGGAAACACTAAAACAAGCAAACTATGCACCGAAAACAGAATCTGTCAAAAACAGAACATCATGTAGTGAGCGAATTAAAAAGCATACTTATGTACCTCCAAAAATTCTGAAACAATAGGAAAATGTAAAAACTTTGTAACCCAATACTCTAAAAAAAATTCAGAATTTTCTCACGCTCCATTACAGAATAGAAATTCCAGCACTGGACGCAAAAATTTCTGTTTTTGCACAGAATCAAATCAACAAGTATCCACACTATCCCAAAGGTCTTACTTGGCAGATTATTGAAAGAAAACATATGAAACATGATTACTACAGTAGCTTAATCATGTGAACACAAAAAAACAGTATGGGTAAATGCTGGGTTGTCTCCCAACAAGCGCTTTTCTTTATAGCCTTTTTAGCTAGGCATGATGATTTTAATGATGCTCACATAAAAGATAAGAATTGAAACACGAAGAGAGCATCATGAATCACATGTCAAGCTCATTTAAGTCTAACCCACTTCCTATGCATAGGGATTTTGTGAGCAAACAATTTATGGGAGCAAGAATCAACTAGCATAGGAAGGCAAAACAAGCATAACTTCAAAACTTTCAACACATAGAGAGGAAACTTGATATTATTGAAACACCTACAAGCATATGATCCTCTCTCATAATAATTTTCAGTAGCATCATTAATGAATTCAACAATATAGATATCACATAAAGCATTATTTTCATGATCCACAAGCATAGAATTTTTACTACTCTCCACATAAGCAATTTTCTTCTCATTCATAATAGTGGGAGTAAACTCAACAAAATAACTATCATGAGATACTTGATTGGCATAATCCAATGGAAAATTATAATCATGATGACAAGTTTCATAGTTATCATTATTCTTTATAGCATACATGTCATCACAATAATCATCATAGATAGCAACTTTTTTATCATAGTCAACTGAAACCTCTTCCAAAATAGTGGATTCATCATTAAATAAAGTCATGACCTCTCTAAATCCAATTTTATCATTATTACAATAAGATTCAACACCCTCCAAAATAGTGGGATCATTAGTACCTAGAGTTGACACTCTTCCATACCCACTTTCAACAATATAATCATCATAAATAGGAGGCATGCAATCATCATAATAAATTTGCTAATCAAAACTTGGGGGACTAAAAATATCATCTTCATCACACATAGTGTCGGTTCTAAATCCGGCATATCTCGTAGTAGGGGTCCTAAGCTAGGCGTCTTGGAGCGATGGTAACATGGACACAGGATTTTACCCAGGTTCGGGCTCTCTCGAAGAGATAATACCCTACGTCCTGCTTTTGATTGTATTCATATGGGGTGTAGTACAGAGTACATGTATCTACCACGAGATTGTTCTCATGAATATGAGATGATCTATCGACTAGCCTGGCCTCGGTTTATATAATGCACCGGAGGCCTAGGGTTTAGGAGAGTCCTCGTCTTGGGCGCCAAGTCTTGTGGAATCTTCCTTGTATTCGTCATGGGCTGCCCGAAGTGGCCCATGAGTGAACCGCCATGGGGGTCCTCGGCCCGATCCACCTAGTCGGGAGACGACGTGATGAGTACCCCCTAGTCCAGGACACCGTCAGTAGCCCCCTGAATCGGTCTTCAAGTTGGGGACGCTCCTCGGTTCTTCCGAACTATTCTTCGTCTTCGGTCGTCGGTCTTGAAAACTGGTTCAACAAATATTCACATCTCCGATTTCGAGGATCGCCGAGGTGTATCTGAAGAGTTGACACGTCGGGCATCCGAGGAGCCCCTTTAGGTTCTTGGCCTTTATCAATGCCTTTTTATTTTTTTGCCACACCTCGGGTTCAAAGTTTTTTCCCGTGCAGTGGTGTCCTCTTGCAGCCAAGCTCCAACGCTGGACTGCATCCGAGGTATATTTTTGCAGCCGAGCTCCAACGCCGGTCTACATCCGAGGTGTCATAGGTTACCTCAGTCCAAAAAAGTTGAAGGAGTTCAGCCGAGCTTAATGCCGGAAACGCCCTCTACGGAGCCAGCCACTTGCATCCGAGCTTTACGCCGGACTGCTTCCGAAGTGGTGCACCACCTCGGGCTTGGGCTGATTTTTTGCGGATATATTTTCAATTGGTGCAATTTATTCTTTACCGAGAAGTATAGACAGTATTCCTCAAGATGCGTGTCAGTCTAAAACCCGAGATGCACCTGAAGGATGACATAAAACCGCTGATCCCAGTAGCCCCTGAGACTCAGGTCGATTCGCGAAATCGGCCTGAGGATCAACTCCTAGCTCGGCAGCATATTTAGGAACGGAAACACGGTGTGCATAGTCCTCGAGACTCAGGTTGGGTGCGGCCGACCAACCTGAGGATCGTAATCTCGTCAGAAACTATTTTGCACTTTTAATTTCCCTGCATTGAATCGTCAAATGCAGTAGCCCCCGAGCCACTGGTCGGGTGGGAACACCAGATTAGGGGATCGATGTACCTCTTTAGTTGCTTTTAATTTGAGAAGCGCGAAGCCCAGTAGCCCCCGAGCCTTAATTTGGGCAAGGGTGGCCGAATTAAGGATCGATATCCGGGGTAAATTGACTTTAATCACAATTTATGTGTAATGATTCTACGTATCCAAGTACTTTACATCATTAATGCTCGGATCCGCATTGTACAAAACTTTGTTGACCGACCATCGGCTTCAACCTCCTCGGCCAGTAGCTGAGGAGTGTTTGTCCTACTTTATAAAGCCTTTATAAGGGCAAAGATTTACGGCAAACAAGGCAATCTGGCCATATGGTTTTATAAACAAAGGTACGCGAAGAGATATGTTATATTACTATTTAACGTAAGAAACATCTTCTGCGAAAAATAGTTCCTTTATAGGTTCCTTTTCGCAGGTTATCATGCTAACCATGATTATGTAACTTCACCTCCGATCTAAGTGGGAGAAAAAAGTGAAGATTAATTCGGGGAAAATTCTCGAAGTATTTGGCTTTAAAAAACCGAGATTTTCACTTCCGTCGTTGCCGACCAATTATGTTCTTGAGATTGCTAGCTTTCGGCTTCACCCAGTCTGAGGTACTAACTCGGATAACCCGGTAGTATCAATCACAGAGGTGCTCCCTTTACCCCCTAGCCGAACAATCGGGAACGTAGGGGGTAAGCACAGGAGCCAGGCAACCCAGCTTGGCCAGATCTCAAGTCAAATTGATGCATATTATGGCTTTATAACGATTTATGGGAAGGCAGCGCTCGTATATTGAATACAAATGCTGAGAATACGTCGGACTCTCTAGGAGTCCCAAAGTAACCGCGCCGAGGTGCCTCAAGGAGCCCCTGGTACGGTTTATTGGACTCTTTTATATGCCCGAAGTGTTTTATACCAAAAACTCGAGGTTAGAATTGCACAGTTTTTTCAAAGATGGCCGAACTGCTTTTCTATTAGTGACCTCGGACAAGCCGAACACTTTTATGAAAGCAAGCTGATCGGCCGATTGAACTTGCGCATGTTTGTGGTAGTCAGCTTTTAAGCTGTATTTTGCAGCTTTATGCTATATGTTATTTTGACTCCGTTGCGACTGTTTATAATTTGAATGTAGCCCATCGTCGGCTTCCACCCCTTTGTAGATGCTACGCAGGTTGTTCCCGCAATAACAAGACAACACTTAGCCGACGTCTCGGTGCCCGGAGGCGGTTGTGTTAGCGGAAACGAGGCAATCAGATATGTAGGCTTTATAACTTTCACTTAGTCATAGGAGCTTGACTGTGGGGCCAAGTAACTAGCCCCCGGTGTTTCGAGTGTTCGGGCGTGCCGAGGTGCAGCTCGGCAGGGAAGTTGCCGAACTACGGGTCGGAAAAGATTTCCCCAGCCAAATTATTATGCACGGCACCTCGGTCAAGAGGATGTCCTGCCTCCTAGAAAAAAAACATACAAATAGGTTTAAAAGCTTCATAGGCTCAGAAAACCAAAAAACTTACACAAAATCTTTACCTCTAGAATAAATCAAGTTTTTTGGTGCCAATCCGAAATTGGTCTTAAAATTAATTTTGTGCTTCTGTCGTGCTTTAACATGATACGTCCGATCTCCATACTTCAAGCGGGTCAGCCTTTGGCTTCAACCTCCCACCCCGAAGGCGGAGTGTTTCTCAGTCCAGTTTAGCGAACTAAACTCGAGCGGTTTTAGAGAGAAACCAGGCTATCCGGCTATTGACCACACACTCGCGTCAGAAAAAGGAGTAGTAGAAAAAGACTTTGCAACGACTTAGAAGAAAACACTTATTATAAAATGGCTCACATAAATTTAAGAGCCCCCAGTTAACATGGGAAAAAAGGTGTTTTTAACAAACATTGTTTTTAACAAACAACTTTTTTGTTTAACACAAATATAATGCTTGGTCAAACCGAACAAAAATTAAAAATTGAAAGAAGTTGAGAATGAAGGCGACTTGGCTGGTTAATGTGCTTGGCATTGATTGTTGGAAATATGCCCTAGAGGCAATAATAAATTGGTTATTATTATATTTCCTTGTTCATGATAATCGTTTATTATCCATGCTATAATTGTATTGATTGGAAACTCAAATACATGTGTGGGTACATAGACAACACTGTGTCCCTAGTAAGCCTCTAGTTGACTAGCTCGTTGATCAAAGATGGTTAAGGTTTCCTAGCCATTGACATGAGATGTCATTTGATAACGGGATCACATCATTAGGAGAATGATGTGATGGACAAGACCCAAACTGTAAACGTAGCATTTGATCGTGTCAGTTTATTGCTATTGTTTTCTGCATGTCAAGTATCTGTTCCTTTGACCATGAGATCATGCAACTCACTAACACCGGAGGAATACCTTGTGTGTATCAAACGTCGCAACGTAACTGGGTGACTATAAAGGTGCTCTACAGGTATCTCTGAGGGTGTCTGTTGGGTTGGCATGGATCAAGACTGGGATTTGTTACTCCGTATGACGGAGAGGTATTTCAGGGCCCACTCGGTAATACAACATCACATTGAGCCTTGCAAGCAAAGTGACTAAAGATTAGCCACAGGATCTTGTATTACGGAACGAGTAAAGAGACTTGCCGGTAACGAGATTGAACTAGGTATAGTGATACCGACGATCGAATCTCGGGCAAGTAACATACCAAAGAACAAAGGGAACAGCATACGGGATTAACTGAATCCTTGACATAGAGGTTCGACCGATAAAGATCTTCGTAGAATATGTAGGAGCCAATATGGGCATCCAGGTCCCGCTATTGGTTATTGGCCGTAGAGGTGTCTCAGTCATGTCTACATAGTTCTCGAACCCGCAGGGTCTACACACTTAACGTTTGGTGACGATTAGTATAATTGAGTTATTATGTTGGTGACCGAAAGTTGTTCGGAGTCCCGGATAAGATCCCGGACATGACGAGGATCTCCGGAAGAGTCCGGAGGTAAAGATTGATATATGTGATAATAGTGTTTCGATCTCCGGAAGAGTTCCAGAGTTCACCGGAATGGGTTCCGGATGTTTACCGAAGTGTTCGGGTGCAGCAACACTTTATATGAGCCAAAGGGATAAAGCCCACGAGGTATTGGAAAGTGCAAAAGTAGTTTTGCTGCCGCGTAAGCGGTACTACCGCTTGGTGAAGCGGTACTACCGCCCGAGCGGTACTACCGCTTGTGTGAAGCGGTACTACCGCCCAAGCGGTACTACCGCTTGTGTGAAGCGGTACTACCGCTTGTGCGCGGCTGTGCACGGTTCGGCAGGGATCCGAGTTGGACTCTTTCCCTGCGGGCCAAACCGACCTTGTGCGGGCAAAACCGACCCGGAGGAGGCTTTTACTCCAAGTTTAGACCCCAAGGCTCAACATATAAATAGAGGGGCAGGGCTAGCACACGGGACACATCAGGATTTCCCAAGCCGTGTGCCGGCAACCCTAGCCCTCTAGTTCCTCCGTCATAATCTCCGTAGCGCTTGGCGAAGCCCTGCAGAGATTGTTCCTCACCACCATCACCACGCCGTCGTGCTGCTGGAACTCAACCACTACTTCACCATCGCTCGCTGGATCGAGGAGGTGAAGGCGTCATCAAGCCGTACGTGTGTTGAACGCGGAGGTGCCGTCCGTTCGGCACTAGATCGGAAGGATCGTGATTGGATCGCGGGACGCTCGGCGATTTGGATCGCGAAGACGTTCGACTACATCAACCGCGTTTATTAACGCTTCCACTTAGCGATCTACAAGGGTATGTAGATTCACTCTCCCTCTCGTAGATGCTCATCACCATGGATAGATCTTATGTGTGCGTAGGAAAATTTTTGTTTCCCATGCAACGTTTCCCAACATTGATGACGTGGTCCGAGCTTGTGGCAGGTCAAGCTCCCAGCCCCCAAGCCAGTCCCGAGGTGCCTGAGCGAAGAGCTCGGCTTGATGAAGTGGTAGTACAACACTGCCGATATGTTGAGGCGAAGCCCCCGATCCAGCCGAGCTGACGAAGCTGGTCGGCTGGTGACGCCGAAGTCCCTGGAGTAGGTTGATGAAGAGATGATGAAGCCCCCGGTCCAGTCGAGGTGATGGAGCAGGTCGATAAGGTGACGTTGCAGCCCCCATGCCAGCCGAGGTGTCGAAGCAGGTCGGCGTGGTGGACATCGGCTTGAAGAAGCAACGGCGCGGCGATGCCGACGCAGGTCGGAACTTGTGACACGGTCAATGCCGGCTTAAGAAGTGACCGCGTGGAGATGCTGGCGCGCCCGACCCGTGCAATCCGTGGGGCGACGATCTTGTCTTGACGATTATTTGTCCTCCACGATGCTGAACTCTTGGTCGCCTTGCCGAGGTGAAGATCTGAGGTGGTTTTCATCGACTCGATGGAGTGACGGCGCAGTCGATGTTGGCGCAGGTCGGCAGCCGTGGAGCAACATGGTCGGGCCGGTTTGATATCGGCGCGACGGCGAAGATCACCTCGGAAAAGATTCAAAATTTGCGGCACGTGTTTGAAAACAACACACAATACCCTAAGAAAAATTCCTCCAAAAAGGATGTCCAATACCCCGTTCATGAAGAAAGATGAACTCGGGTCGGATTCGTTTTCGCGCAGAAAACAGATCCTAAAATTGATGCACTCATTGGACGTTTTCCGGAGTTTGAACGGTCGGATCGAGTTGAAATTTTTAGGGGTGATCGATAAAGAAATTCCGCAGCCGATCAACGGTTGGATCTTCTAAAGGATGCCCGAGCTGGACGCTGGACTCCTCGCCCTAAACTCGTCTAGATTCACGTCCAGATTTGACAGGGCTCCGGTATATCGTAGATCGCCGGAGATTCCTCCATCGGAATACGATGAAATTTTACGGGGTCATTATAGACTCAATTCCGCATAATTCCACCAAAGGATTCGTCAAAACGACGCTCGAGGAGGCGGTGACGGTGAACGCGAACCCGCTGTCCAAAAAAACCGCACGGTCGCCCGAGGGCAATGTTGATCTTGAGCCCCCGAGCTCCATGGATGATTCCCCCATGATCTTGATAAAGATCGAAGTTAATGATGATGAAAGTACACGTCCGATCTTGATGATCCGACGTGGAGCGCAGTCCTCGGTCCAGCCGAGGTGACCAGTAGAGCCGGTGACGAAGATGCCGACATCGACAATAAAGCTCAGTTTCGACGCGTAGAACGCGTCGGAGACGATCTGAATTTCCATCGCACCGCGGCGACTGCCAGCAGGCTCTCAATGAAAGCACCAATGTCGGTTCTAAATCCGGCATATCTCGTAGTAGGGGTCCTAAGCTAGGCGTCTTGAAGCGATGGTAACATGGATACAGGATTTTACCCAGGTTCGGGTTCTCTCGAAGAGATAATACCCTACGTCCTGCTTTTGATTGTATTCATATAGGGTGTAGTATAGAGTACATGTATCTACCACGAGATTGTTCTCATGAATATGAGATGATCTATCGACTAGGCTGGCCTCGGTTTATATAATGCACCGAAGGCCTAAGGTTTAGGAGAGTCCTCGTCTTGGGCGCCAAGTCTTGTGGAATATTCCTTGTATTCGTCATGGGCTGCCCGAAGTGGCCCATGAGTGAACCGTCATGGGGGTCCTCGGCCCGATCCACCTAGTCGGGAGATGACGTGATGAGTACCCCCTAGTCCAGGACATCGTCACATAGCATCCCCAAGCTTGTAGTTTTGCATATCATTAGCATCGTGGATATTCATAGAAAGCATACTAACAACATTGCAATCATGCTCATCATTCAAAGTACTCACATTAAACATTTTATTAAATTCTTCCTCTAGCAATTGAGCACAATTTTCCGATCCATCATTTTCAAGAAATATATTATATAGATGAAGTATGTGAGGCAACCTCAATTCCATTTTTTTGTTTTCTTTTATAAAATCAAACTAGTGATAAAACAAGAAACTAAAAGATTTAATTGCAAGATCTAAAGATATACCTTCAAGCACTCACCTCCCCGGCAACGGCGCCAGAAAAGAGCATGATGTCTACTAAGCAACTTTTATTCTTGTAGACGTTGTTGGGCCTCCAAGTGCAGAGTTTTGTAGGACAGTAGCAAATTTCCCTCAAGTGGATGACCTAAGGTTTATCAATCTGTGGGAGGCGTAGGATGAAGATGGTCTCTCTCAAACAACCCTGCAATCAAATACAAGAAATCTCTTGTGTCCCCAACACACCCAATACAATGGTAAATTGTATAGGTGCACTAGTTCGGCGAAAAGATGGTGATACAAGTGTAGTATGGATAGCAGATATAGGTTTTTATAATCTGAAAATAAAAAAACAGCAAGGTAGCAAGTAACAAAAGTGAGCACAAACGGTATTGCAATGCTTGAAAACAAGGCCTAGGGTTCATACTTTCACTAGTGCAATCTCTCAACAGTGCTAACATAATTGGATCATATAACAATCCCTCAACGTGCGACAAAGAATCACACCAAAGTTCCTATTAGCGGATAACATAAGATGAAATTGTTGTAGGGTATGAAACCACCTCAAAGTTATCCTTTTCGATCAATCTATTGAGCCATCCCTATAAGTGTCACAAACAGCCCTAGAGTTCGTACTAAAATAACACCATATGATACGCATCAACCAACTCTAATGTCACCTAGATACTCCAATGTCACCACAAGTATCCGTGAGTTGATTATTCGATATGCATCAAACAACTTCAGAATCATAATATTCAATCCACACAAAGAACTTCAAAGAGTACCCCAAAGATTCTATCGGAGAAAAGAAGATGAAAACGTGCAATCAACCCCTATGCCTAGATTACCCCAAGGTCACGGGAATCTGCGAGTTGATCACCAAAACATACATCAAGTAACTCAATAGAATACCCCATTGTCACCACGGGTATCCGCATGCAAGACATACATCAAGTGTTCTCAAATCTGAAATATTCAATCCGACAATAACGAAACCTCAAAGGGAAAGACTCAATTCATCACAAGAAGATAGAGAGGGAAGAAACACCATATGATCCAACTATATTAACAAAGCTCGCGATACATCAAGATCATGCCAAATCAAGAACACGAGAGAGAGAGAGAGATCAAACACATAGCTACTGGTACATACCCTCAGCCCCGAGGGTGAACTACTCCCTCCTCGTCATGGAGACCGCCGGGATGATGAAGATGGCCTCAAGTGATGATTTCCCCCTCCGGCAGGGTGCCGGAACTGGGCTCCAGATGGTATTTCTTTGGTACAGAGGTTTGCGGCGGCGGCGTTGAAGTTCTAGGTTTATTTCTGGGGGTTTCTCTATTTATAGGATTTTTCAGCGTTGGAATCACGCGAAAAGGAGCTACGAGGGCCCCACAAGGCAACACCACACAACCCCCCCAGGGCGCGCCGTGTTGCCTTGTGGGCTCCTCGTGAGGCTTCTGGTCCTTCCACGAAGCTTCGGGGGTCTCTTTTGGTCCAAAAAAAATCGTCAAAAAGTTTCGTCCAATTCCGAGAACTTTTATTTCTGCACAAAAAACAACACCACGGTAGTTCTGCTGAAAACAGCGTCAGTCCGAGTTAGTTCTAATCAAATCATACCAAAACCATATGAAATTGTTATAAACATGGCATGAATACTTCATAAATTATAGATACGTTGGAGACGTATCATGAAGCAATATAGTATCGGATAGTATTTCCCTCAGTGAGAACCAAGGTTATCGAACCAATAGGAGAACCAAGCAAATCCTAGTCAAGCAATACCTACACACAAGAGAGCAAATACTTGCACCCAACGCGGGCAAGAGGGTTGTCAATCCCCTTGAACTCGTTACTTGCAAGGATTAAATCTGATAGTGATAGATATATAATATGAAAAGTAAATAAAAAGTAAAATAATTGCAGCAAAGTAATTTAGGATTTTCTAATATAACTAAAGTAGACCCGGGGCCATAGTTTTCACTAGAGGCTTCTCTCTCGAAACATAGCATACGGTGGGTAAACGAATTACTGTTGGGCAATTGATAGAAAAGCACATAGTTATGATGTTATTCATGGCAATGATCATGTATATAGGCATCCCGTCTATGACAAGTAGACTGACTCCTGCCTACATCAACTACTATTACTCCACCAATCGACCGCTATCCAGCATGCATCTATGGTATTAAGTTCATAACAACCAGAGTAACGCTTTAAGCAAGATGACATGATGTAGACAGAATAAACTCAAGCAATATGAATAAACCCCATCGTTTTACCCTTAATGACAACAATACAAATACGTGCCTCGCTACCCCTACTTTCGCTGGGTGAGGACACCGCAAGATTGAACCCATTACAACGCACCTCTCCCGCTGAAGATAAATCAATCTAGTTGGCCAAACCAAACGGATAGATCGGAGAGAAATACAAAGCTATAACAATCATGTATAATAAAGTTCAGAAAAGACTCAATTATTTTCAATGAATAATCTGATCATAAACCCACAATTCATCAGATCCCAACAAACACACCGCAAAAAAGGATTACATCAGATAGAACTCCATGGAGATCATGGAGAACTTTGTATTGAAGATCAAAGAGAGAGAAGAAGCCATCTAACTACTAGCTATGGACCCGTAGGTCTATGGTAAGCTACTCACACATCATCAGAAGGGCAGCAAGGTTGATGTAGAAGCCCTCCGTGACCGATTCCCCCTCCGGCATATCATTGGAAAAGGCCTCCAGATGGGATCGTGGAAGAACAGAAGCTTGCGGCGGCGGAAAAGTTATTTTGGGCGGCTCTCTGTTGGTTTTGGTATTTATGGGAATTTATAGAAGTGGAATTAGGTCAAACGGAGCTGTGTGGGACCCACGAGCTCAGGTGGCGCCCCCTAGGGGCACGCCAGGTGAGCTCGTGGCTCTCCCGTAGGGCTTCTGGCCTCCTCCCGAACCTTCTAGGGTCCCTTCTGGTCCAGAAAAATCATCATAAAGTTTTATTCCGTTTGGACTTCGTTTGGTACTGATTTCCTAAAAAAACAAAAATAGGCAAAAAATAGCAACTGGCACTGGGCACTGAGTTAATAGGTTAGTTCCCAAAAATGATATAAAATTGCATATAAAGCATATAAAGTACCCAAGATTGATAATATAACAGCATGAAACAATAAAAAATTATAGATACGTTGGACACGTATCACATACAAGAAGTACTACTAGAATTTTCCAATATTCATGATCCTTCTGTCAAGCGCTTGGCCACGATATTTCTAGTTCATGAATTTGGCCATATTATGAAAGAGGCAAGGGAGATATTTGCTTACTATAGAATAAATAGTGAGTGTCCACCTATAGAAGAAATTCTTTATGACCAAGATGAAATAAGAAAATTAAAATCTGCAGATTATGCTTTGTACAACGAGAATCTTAGGAAAAAGGTTCCCCCACCTGTCTTGGTTGATAAACTCTCTGAGCATAATAATCAATTTGCTATAGGTAATAATGGACTTGGTACTATACTCAAAGAAAGGTTACGCGAATATCTCTATAGAAACTTATACAATGAAGAAATAGCTCTCACTTACAAAGGGCCCAAGGAGGAATCTCCGCCTCCTAAATTTGATCTCACGGATCCGGATCCTATTAAATTCAGCCCTTTTAATTACTTTTTCTTGCCCATTAGAAAACTTGTTGCTGAAAGAAGGGAGTATGAAATGAATATCAATGATCTCCCTTATGGTTATGATAATACTTGAAACTATGCATTATGCCTAGCTAGGGGCATTAAACAATAGCGCTTGTTGGGAGGCAACCCAATATTTATCTTTTTGCTTTCATTTTATTTTTCTTGAGTCACATGTTTATTGCTACTGTAATGATTGTGTTTTTAGCTTTTAATTAGTGTTTGTGCCAAGTAATGCCTTTGGGATTATTTGAATGATAGTATAAATGATACTGTCTGAAAACAGAAAGTTTTGCGCCCAGTATTTGATTTTACATTTTTTTACTAGAACATCAGAAAAATCTGAAAGTTTTACACAGTATTGGGATACAAATTGTTTACGTTCTCCTAATTTTTCAGAATTTTTGGAGTTACATAAGTATGGATAAATATTCTGTCATTACGTACTGTCCTGTTTTAGACAGATTCTATTTTTATTGCATAGTGAGCTTGTTTTAATGATGCTATGGATTATATCGGGGGGTATAAGTCATGGATATGTTAGAATATAGTAGATATTATGCAAGAACAATTATGAATCAATTAATAACAGTACCTAAAGTGGATGATTGATTTATTATACTAACGGATCTCATGAAGTTTCTGTTGAGTTTTGTGTGCTGAAGTTTTCAAGTTTAGGGTGAGATCATGATGGATGAAGGAATAAGGAGCGCAAGACCCTAAGCTTGGGGATGACCAAGGCACCCCAAGGTAATATTCAAGAAAGACCCAAGCGTCTAAGCTTGGGGATGCCTCGAATGGCATTCCCTCTTTCGTCCATAGTTTATCGGTATGTTACTTGGAGCTATATTTTTATCCATCACATGACATGAGTTTTACTTGGAGCGTCTTGTGCCTTCATTTTATTTTGTTTGTTTGATAGTTTTCCACAATCATTGTTTGCTGGACACACCTTTTTGAGAGAGACACACATTCATCATAATTTGTTAGAATACTCTATGTGCTTCACTTATATCTTTTGAGCTAGGCAGTTGCTCATGTGCTTCACTTATATCCTTAGAGCACGGCGGTAGGTTATGTTTTAAAGAAATGAATTACTCTCATGCTTCACTTATATCTATTTGAGAGTCTTTAAATAGGAAGTGGTAATTTGCACGGGTTATATGATTGGTCTAAAAATCATAGGTATAAAAGAGTGGTATAATAAAAACTTTCATATGAGATCGTTGAATATGAAGCGTGTGATTTAATTATATTGATGTAGTAATATGAAAGGGTATTAGTTCATAATCATTGGTTAGTAAAGATATCGATATTAAAGCTTGTTATGTATTACTCATTTAAGTGTCCGTCATGGCATGGTGGGGAAGTTGGAGCATATTTATTCCTCTATGAAATCCTTTGTGTTGTTCGAATTGGGGGTGCGCGATGGCTAACTCCTACCAACCTCCTCCCTAGGGGCATGCGAGTAGTACTTTGCTTTGAGGTCTAATAAAACTTTCACAATAAGTATATGAGTTCTTTATGACTAACGTGAGTTCATGGACTAATACGGCACTCCCACCTATCCACATATTGCTAGCCTCTTCGTTACCGTGCATTGCCCTTTCTCACCTCGAGAGTCGGTGCAAACTTCGCCGATGCATCCAAATCCCGTGATATGATACGCTCTATCACACATAAGCCTCATTATATCCATCCTCAAAACAGCCACCATACCTACCTATCATGGCATTTCCATACACATTCCGAGATATATTGCCATGCAACTTCCATGGTTACTAGTTACATGACTTGTGTGTTCATCGTCATATTGCTTTGCATGATCGTATAGCGCTGACATGATATTTGTGGCAAAGCCACCGTTCATCATTGTTATACATCTTACGCTAGATCATTGCACATCCTGGTACACTGCCAGAGGCATTCATATAGAGTCATATTATTCCAGTTTATCGAGTTGTAAGTAAATAAAAGTGTGATGATCATCATTATTAGAGCATTGTCCCAGTGAGGTAAAGAATGATGGAGACTGACAAGTCCTCCAAAAAGTGGGGATGAGGTTCATGATATTGTTCTAAAAAAAGAGAAAAAGAAAAAAATGAGAGAAAAAGAGAGAAGGGGCAATGCTACTATCCTTTTACCACACTTGTGCTTCAAAGTAGCACCATGTTCTTCATATAGAGAGTGTCCATGATTTTTCACTTTCATATACTAGTGAGAATTTTTAAATTATAGAACATGGCTTGTATATTCCGATGACGGGCTTCTTCAAATGCTCGAGGTCTTCATGAGCAAGCAAGTTGGATGCACACCCACTTAGTTTCAGTTGAGAGCTTTCATACACTTATAGCTCTAGTGCATCTGTTGCATGGCAATCCCTACTCCTCGCATTGATATCGATTGAAAGACCTCTCCATTGCCTAACGATCCGCCGAGTTGGTGCGAGACTTTCTTCACTTTTATCTTCCCTTATAAAACCCTACCAACATATTTTATTCCACCCGTAGTGCTAAGTCCATGTCTCACGCTCATATATTGAGTGAAGTTGAAAATGCTGAAGCACGTGAAAAAGTATGATACAATTGCTTGATTTGACACCGGGGTGCTCATGATTTATACTTATGTTAGGAAGACGGAGTCATGCCATGCTTACATAATTCAATGAGTAGGGATAACATTCGTTAAGCATCGTATATTTTGAAGGGTAATGATTATTTTCTAGTATTCATGTATATTATTATGTTGATATCAATTACTTCATCGTTTCTCAATATTCAAACCGTAAAAAGATTACATGATAAACATGCTAGGTAGCATTCAACATCAAAAAATCTGTTTTTATCATTTACCTACTCGAGGACGAGCAGGAATTAAGCTTGGGGATGCTGATACGTCTCCAACATATCTATAATTTTTGGTTGTTTCATGCTATTATATTACCAATCTTATATGCTTTATACATCATTTTATATCATTTTTGGGAACTAACCTATTAACCCAGTGCCAAGTGCCAGTTGTTGTTTTCTGCTTGTTTTTGGTTTTATAGAAAATCCCTACCAAACGGAGTCCAAATGCCGCGAAACTTTTTAACGATTTTTTCTGGACCAGGAGGGACCCTAGAAGCTTCGGGGGAGGACTAGAAGCCAGACGAGGAGACGACAAGGCAACAGGGCGCGCCCAGGGGAGTAAGCGCGCCCTGATGCCTTGTGGGCCCCACATGGCTCCTTCTGACCTAATTCCAGCGCTATAAATTCCCAAATATTCCAAAACCCCCAGGGCGAGACCCGAAACAATTATTCCGCCGCTGCAAGCCTTTGTTGTTCCGCGATCCCATCTGGAGGCCTCCGACGGTACTCTGTCGGATGGGGAATCGATCACGGAGGGGTTCTTCATCAACCTTGCTGCCCTTCCGATGATGTGTGAGTAGTTCCCATAGGACCTATGGGTCCATAGCTAGTAGCTAGATGGCTTTCTCTCTCTATTTGATCTTCAATACAATGTTCTCTTCAGAGATCGATTCGATGTAATCTTCTTTTGCGGTGTGTTTGTTGGGATCCAATGAATTGTGGGTTTATGATCAGATTATTCATTGAAAGTAATTGAGTCTTTTATGAACTTTATTATGTGTGATTTTTATAGCTTTGTATTTCTCTCCGATCTATCCATTTGGTTTGGCCAACTAGATTGATTTATCATCAATGACAGAGGTGCTTTGTGGTAGGTTCAATCTTGCGGTGTCCTCACTCTGTGACAGGAGGAGTAGCGAGGCACGTATTGTATTGTTGCTACTAAGGGTAAAACGATGGAGTTTAATCATATTGCTTAGTTTTATTCTGTCTACATTATGTCATCATGCTCCAAGCATTACTCTGTTTGTTATGAACTTAATACCTTAAGATGCATGTTGGATAGCGGTCGAGGGGTGGAGTAATAGTAGTAGATGCAGAATCATTTTGGTCTATTTGTCACGGACGTAATGCCTATGTACTGATCATGCCATGAATAATGTCATAACTATGCGCTTTTCTATCAATTGCCCACAGTAATTTGTTTACCCACCGTGTGCTATGTTCTTGAGAGAGATGCCTCTAGTGAAAACTATGGCCCCCGGGTCCATCCAAATCATATTACTAAAACCCTAATTTACTTGCTACAATTTATTTCTTTTTAATTTTGTTTGCAATTTATAAACCTACCACTATCAGAATTAATCCTTGCAATTAACAAGTACAAGGGGATTGACAACCCTCTTGCCCGCGTTGGGTGCAATTATTTTGTTTGTGTGTGTGTGCAGGTACTGTCGACCTTTGTCTTTGTGAATCTCCTATTGGTTCGATAACCTTGGTTCTCTACTGAGGGAAATACTTATCCGCTACTATATTGCTTAACCCTTCCTCTTCGGGGAAAATCCCAACGCAGCTCACAAGTAGCATTCACTCATTAGTATTTCAAGATACCGATTCTAGCTTAAAACTCCTTTCCATGTGACTTCGACAAGAAACTCTTCTTGGCGTTTTTTCATACTAAACTGCTTTAGTATTTTGTCAATATGTATTTTGGCTAAGCCCAATTAGACACTACTATCTCCATAGATTATTATGCCTAATACCAGGACTATATTGCCTAAGTACTTTACTGAAAAACTAGTTTCAATAAATTCTTAATCCATGTCAAGAAATTTATATAATTTCCAATCAACAATGTGTCATGCAGACATAGTGTTTAGAAATATTATCATGCTCCCACTTACTTTCTTGTAAATAGAAGCATCTTTGCTTCCTCGATGAAATCAAATGATTTGATCATTTCACCAGTACAAAGATTCCAACTCCATTATGCTTGCTTCAGTCCATTATAGGATCTCTTGAAGTTTGCACACTTACTAGCATCCTCTGGATTGACAAAATTACCTTGGACCATACCACAGATACAACCTTGGTTCTATTTCCATCTCATGGAAATCATTTTGACATGCATCTTTTATATCTCATAATTGAAATATTTAGTAATTGCTAGTTTAACTCGAACTAACTTTAAGTATTGCTATAATGAGACAATCTCGTCATAGTAAATTCCTTGATCTTGTCATAAACTATTTGTAACAAGTCAAACATTATATTTTTTTTTATCTTTGTCAGTTTATAGATCCATTACTATACTTTAGACTTCAGGTCTTCTGGAGAATTCATCAAGTTCTAAACTTGAATTATGTATATGGATACTATCTCGGATTATTTTGGCATATAGCCAACTCTGGAGTTAGGGCCCATCAACGCTTCTCTGTGTATTATAGGTTCATTTTTTTGTTCAACAATATCTCGTCTGCACACCATGAAGGTTTGCACGAGTTTTCCCAACCTATATAGTTCAGTTGCAAGTTCGACCGAAGTCTCTACATCTTATGTAGAGGCTTCCATATCAGTCTCGGTAGGAAATTTCTAGAACCAATTCTAGCATTTCGTTTATTTGACCTGATTACAAAGATTCTGAAATCTCGTTGAGTTGCACTGTCCTCCCACTCACTATTTTGCAGAAAAAAATGTCTTCAAAATTTACCGCACTCTGCGGCAAAACACTTTGCCTCGGGGTAGTGATAGAGGAATACCCAACTATTTGGGATAACCTACAAAGTAGCACTTTATCTGACTTGGGACATGAACGCGTAAACACTTTTACATATGTCTTATATTCCCAAATGTTAAGAAAAATCAAATGGTTTGGCATACCATTCCATATCTTATATGGTGCCATTTCAACAGATTCAGTGTAAAAGCCGCAGTCTCTAAAGCATCACATTAAAAAGTACATTGGCAAATTGTTTAATGTCATCTTTGATCTCACCATGTCATACATAGTTTGATTACATCTATTCAAAACATTCTACTCTTAGTGATGTTCTGGGAAGTGCAAGCTATAAAATTCTTTTCACAGCTCATCAGACATCCGCTAAATTTGTAACTCAAATATTCCTTTCCGCAACCTAATTGAAGAAACGTAATTTTCTTGTTACAATAACTTCTACTTCATTCTGAAAAACTTTTTGAAACACTTCAAAGGATCCATATTTATGTCTCAATAAGTAAATATAAATATCTACTTGAGTCATCCTTGAAGATAGATAAATCCACTGCTTGCAACAACACTTATTGGACTACACACATCAATATGCATATTTTTAATTATTTTGTTGCTCATTCTTCATGGCCTATGAACAGTATTTTAGTTTACTTCACTAATTGGAAAAAAGTTGCAAGTGTCAGATGATTCATATTCAGATGACTTCAAAATCCATCACTATGGAATTTCTCCATGCTGGTTTCTCCAATGTGACTAAATGTAGTGCCACACATATGTGGTATTCTTTTAGTCTTACGACATTTAGCGTCAGTGTTATGGATGTTTAATTTTATCATCAATATTCATAACATACATCCTATTCACAATAGGAGTATGGCCTTTTGTTCATAACATCGGCAACTATTGTTCTCTCATGAACAACCCCCTTGCAACTTCTATGCAATGGGCTAGAGTGTAAAAAACTCTAAAATGAATTATAACAATAAACACAAGGTAATATGCTGATGGGAAGTACTGTAACTTTTACAAAGTTTCCATCAGATATTTTAACCTCATATTTGTTGGTCATTTAGGCCATTTGTAGTTTCTTGCAATGATTCGCAATAATATGCAATCGAGTCAATATCCTTGTGATCAACTTTTAACCACAATACCAAAGAATTAATGATCAACAATTTGATCATAATTCCCAAGAACTACACTTTACTCGACCAACTTTCTCTACATCTTATAACTTGTATGACATTCATGCCTGAGTTGGACATTCCAATCTTCTTTTCTTTTTTGCCTTTTTACTTCTTATAGTTTTTACTTCCAATATTTCTCCTACTCACAGAAGAAGCATCCAACTTTTAAGAGTGGCGTGAGCCCCGAACTTCCCTAGGCATGTAAGTCTCATTACATCCTTCAGTTTTGTTCTTTCTCTTTAAGTTCTCACCATCAACTCATGACTGTCATTCTTCCGGATCTTACGCATTTCAGTCTAAAACATAATTGAACGCTTCACTAAAACTTGCAAACACTTCTTTAGATATCACATATCTTTTAACCTTTGTTTGTTTCTGAAAACAATTTTTAGTTCCAAGAATATCACATAACTATCCCAAACATTTTGAAGTTTGGGTTTCTCGGAAGCAAGCAGACCGTAATGTAATTCTAGCCTTTTGGATCGAAGGATGTGCGTCTCGTCATCCATAGCATCAACAAGAGAGTATTATAAGCATGCGATAGGACAAAATTCTTCTTGGCACTCTTAGAGGATGATGCTCTCATTGCGTTTTACCAATCATAAAGATTCAACCAGATAAATAACAGTTAATCAATATCAACAGCAAAGGTGGAACCGTGAGCCATTATTCTACAACTATAATGCAAACTACACATAGATATTGTTCATAATTAAATTGCACTAGTGTTTAATTTTTTTTTAATATAAAGTGCACTCCCACTCAAATCAGTATCTCTCATAATTGAAAGTGAGTGATTCAAGACCCTAATCTTATTCACAGCCATTGATGTGGACATCACTGATGACGTGAATTTTGACTGGTAGGCAAACTTTTGCCGATCATATCTCCATATGACTCTTGTTCATCTTTCGATGGTTCGTGCTCCGAGCTCAGAACGATTCTACCAGAACTTCAAGACAACCGAGTGTTTTTCTGCTTGCATGGTCTGACCATCCACCATCTTACACCTCATGATCCATTTGTACTCATGTGGACATTACGTACTCCGGAAAGCTACGTGTTATAGACGGTTGCAACACTGGTAAGAGCACCTTTTAACTTGATATTTACTGTACGAGATCACCCTAATAATTGACTACTACGCAGTTAAAAGGTGCAAACAACAAAGGGATAAACATCTCAGGCAATTCATAAATAACATGATATGGTATAGCCCTGGGCGCCTGGAACGTCTCTGTTAGACGGAATAGAGGGAGATTGGTGGAATTGATGTTTATTGCTTGAGCCTCGTGGGCATATATATATAGGAGTACAATGACCAACTTGGAGTACAAGACAAGGTAGAATAAGATCCTACGCTATCCTATCTTTCTTAATAATCATGATACTCAACATCCCCCACAGTCACAACGGTAGCAACGTAGACGGTGAGACTGGAGAAGAATCTGAAGGTAAGCCGATGGACACCCCCTCATAGTCGTAACGGTCGATGCATCACGGAAGTTGTGGATGGAGTGGAAACCGACGAGGTTGCTCAAGCAAGGCGGTAGCCCTTTGTGCCGATGTCGATGTAGCCGGGAGCGTAGGGTGGTGTAGCCATGGTCGAGGTAGCCGTGCGAGGGACGCCGTGGTCGATGTCGAGTCGGGGTGGCCGGTGTCGAGGTAGTCGGCGCAAGGAGGCGCTGTGTTAGTCATGGGCGCAGTGGTGTCGAGGTAGTGGTGCGCCGGGAAGAAGACGGTGTTGACGAGGCATCGCGCCAGGTTTGCCAAGCCCGAGGACACGTCGTGGACGAAGGCAAGCACCGGAGTTGCAAGCACCGTGCATGCGTAGACGGACGAAGTCGATGTTGACGAGGCGCCGCACCAGGCTTGCCAGGCCTGGGAACACGTCATGGACGAAGGCATGCGTCGGTGTTGCCAGCACCAGGCATGCGTAGACGGGGACCTGCACAAGCTGTACGCCATGTCGAGAGGGCTAGTAGGGAAGGACTCGACAACGGTTGCGGCGCCAGTCAACGTGGGGTAGAAGGTGCCGATGTCGACCGCGGTTGTTGGAGTAGATGAAGTGGTCGAGGAAGATGACGACGACGCTGGCGATGAGCTGGTGCTGGACAAAGACAAAGGGGGTGGATGGGCGGCGCGGCTCGGGTGAGTGAGCGGCAGCGGCGCCGAGGAAGTAGAGTGGCGGCAGTGGTCTGAGGAGGCGGCGGTGCTCGAAGTAGGCGAGGAGAACCCAACAACGTGACGATGACCAGCGCGGATGGTGGCGTTCCTGCACCAAGGGAGGCGGCACGGCGCATACCACGTAGAAGTTGACATGCGGGGACGGCGGAGTGGACCGCGTGCCGCGGCGCTACGGCCCGAAGGGGTGACGCAGGGGCAGCGTGCAGGTCGGGGAGACGGCGGGAAGACCTCGGGGCGGCGGCTTGGACCGAGTGCCGTCGCGCTACGGCCCGAAGGGGCGACGCAGCGGCGGGGCGTGGGTTGGTAAAACCACGGGGACGGCCTCGGGCAGCGGCGGGGACCGCATGCCATGGTGCTACGGCCCGAAGGGGCGACGCAGCGGCGGCGTGCGAGTCGGTGCAGCCGCGGGGAGAACCACCGGGCGGCGGCGTTGCGGCCCGATGGGGTGACGCAGTGGCAACCCGTTGCTCGATCGGTGGAGGGGCGCGCTGGACTCGGGGATGATCTTCACAGGACCTGCGGAGGCGCGCGCAAGCGACTAGCTAGGTCGGTAACATGGCGCAGATGGAGCGGAGCGGCGTTCAGGTGATCAATCTCACCGCTCGCGAGGTCGGGGTCGCTGGTCGGTGATGAGGTTGCCGAGCCACCGAGGCCACACGCGAATGGACGTGCGAACAACCGGTGCATGCATGCGGCCCACGCCCGAGAGGGGCGCAAGCTGTGCATCACAACGCAGCCGGTCAACACATCATGTGCGTGGCGGCGCCAGGGCCGGCAGACAGATGTAGCCGAGCAGGATGGAGATGTGGTTGATGCAAGATCCTGATCGGATGAGGGCAATGACGGCCGACGCTGAGGGACGGGCAGGCAGACGTGCGAACGACGGCCGTGATAGGCCGCCGCGTCACGCGAGGGCACTGGGTCGGAGAGGAGGCCGGGTGGTCGCGCCAGTGTCGGAGTAGAGGCGTGTGGGGTCGACGGTGGCGGCGGGTGACGCAAACCGATCTTAGATCGGAAAACCAAAAAGAAAACACCGATCAATGCGACCGGTGGAAAAGAGGAAAAACCCAGATCAAAGGATCAGGAAAAAGACTCTCTAGGGCAGCCGGTAAACATGACCGGCGGACGAACCCTAGGTACGGGCGGCGCGGCCCCCGGTGGCGATCATGGAGATCGACCGCCCCGGGGACGGCACGGTGCGGAAGCGACGGCGGCTAGGGTTTGGATCGAGATTAGGCTGATACCATGTTAGAGGGAATAGAGGGAGATTTGTGGAATTGATGTTTATTGCTTGAGCCTCGTGGGCATATATATAGGAGTACAATGACCAACTTGGAGTACAAGATAAGGTAGAATACGATCCTACGCTATCCTATCTTTCCTAATAATCATAATACTCAACATCCCCCCGGAGTATTGAATTCATGCTCTAGCCATATTGAATTCATGCTCTCGCCAACTCATCCAAAAGTCTGAACTGATGGAGAGAGGCGGGCAATATATTTCAACACTCCCCCTCACGTCTAGACTATTTTAGTCCTTAGACGTGGGATCGATGTAGGCTGTAGACTTGTTTTTATAATACTGCGTTGACAGGATCTTGAACACAAGACCTCTTGGCTCTGATACCATGTTAGAGGGAATAGAGGGAGATTGGTGGAATTGATGTTTATTGCTTGAGCCCCGTGGGCATATATATAGGAGTACAGTGACCAACTTGGAGTACAAGACAATGTAGAATAAGATCCTACGCCTTCCTATCTTTCCTAATAATCATAATACTCAACAGTCTCCATGGTCCTCCGGGGTCTTCATGAAAAATTCTCCGAAAACGCTGTCATGGCGACAATTTTGAAAACTGCTGCCGTGGCAACACTTTTGTTCTCCTGCGCTTGGTGAAGCCCCGGGGTCCTTGATACGTCTCCACCGTATCTACAATTTACGAAGTATTCATGCCATGTTTATAACAATTCTATATGGTTTTGGTATGATTTGATTAGAACTAACCCGAACTGACGCTGTTTTCAGCAGAACTACCGTGGTGTTGTTTTTTGTGCAGAAATCAAAGTTTTCCAAATGAGCTGAAACTTTTTGGAGATTTTTTATTGGACAAATAAAGAATATTGGCACCAAGACCCACTGGAGGGGGGCCACCCAGTGCCCACGAGGCACCAGGGCGCGCCACCCCCCTAGGCGCGCCCTGGTACCTTGTGGGGCCCACGTGGCTCCGTTTCGCGTGATTCCAACGCTGAAAAATCATATATATTCAGAAACCCCCGAAAGTTAACCTAGATGAGTTTTTACGCCGCCGCAAGCCTCTATACCAGAGAGATCCCATCTACAACCCTTTTCCGGCACCCTGCCGGAGGGGGGAAGGCATCACCGGAGGCCATCTTCATCATCCCGGCGGTCTCCATGACGAGGAGGGAGTAGTTCACCCTCGAGGCTGAGGGTTTGTACCAGTAGCTATGTGTTTGATCTCTCTCTCTCGTGTTCTTGATTTGGCACGATCTTGATGTATCGCGAGCTTTGTTAATATAGTTGGATCATATGGTGTTTCTTCCCTCTCTATCTTTGTTGTGATGAATCGAATCTTTTCCCTTTGAGGTTTCGTTATTGTTGGATTGAATATTTCAGATTTGAGAACACTTGATGTATGTCTTGCATATGAATACCCGTGGTGACAATGGGGTATTATATTGATTCACTTGATATATGTTTTGGCATTCAACTCGCGGATTCCTGAGGTGACATTGGGGTAATCTATGCATAGGGGTTGATGCACGTTTTCATTATCTTTTCTCCGATAGAAACTTTGGGGTGCTCCTTGGAGTTCTTTGTGTGGATTGAATATTATGATTATGAAGTTGTTTGATGCATATCGTATAATCAACTCACGGATACTTGTGGTGACATTGGAGTATCTAGGTGACATTAGAGTTGGTTGATGTGTATCATATGGTGTTATTTTAGTACGAACTCTAGGGCTGTTTGTGACACTTATAGGAATAGCTCAATAGATCGATCGGAAAGGATAACTTTGAGGTGGTTTCGTACCCTACAAACAATTTCTATCTTATGTTCTCCGCTAATAGGAACTTGGGAGTGATTCTTTATCACACGTTGAGGGATGGTTATATGATCCAATTATGTTAGCATTGTTGAGAGATTGCACTAGCGAAAGTATGAACCCTAGGCCTTGTTTCTAAGCATTGCAATACCGTTTTTATGCCCGTTTACTATTTGCTACCTTGCTGTTTTTATATTTTCAGATTACAAAAACCTATATCTACTATCCATACTACACTTTTATCACCATCTCTTCGCCGAACTAGTGCACCTATACAATTTACCATTGTATTGGGTGTGTTGGGGACATAAGAGATTTCTTGTATTTGGTTGTAGGGTTGTTTGAGAGATACCATCTTCAACCTACGCCTCCCACGGATTGATAACCCTTAGGTCATCCACTTGAGGGAAAATTGCTACTGTCCTACAAAACTCTGCGCTTGGAGGCCCAACACGAGTCTACAAGAATAAGTTGTGTAGTAGACATCAGTCCTCCGTGTTATGTCCGTCAAGTAAATAACGAGGTTGACACGCAGGTCATTATAAAGACAATCCCTTGGCTCCAGCCGTCATGCCGTGCTGTGATGTGCAGACCACTTAACATTACAACATATAACCATCTCATACATAAACTCATTATCATGACGAAGGCTATACCACATCACATGCAACTTCCAAAACCAAGTTAGACGTCCTCTAATCGGTTTGGCAAATTTTAACTACGTGGCTTCTAGGGTTTCCGGATAACACTAGCTACCTACGTCCATCATCAAGGGGATAATTCTTATTGCTAGATTAACTTTTGGGGTGTGTGAGGGAAGAGACTCTTAATTAAAAATCTCTAGCCCCACACTAAACTCCGTCAATACGCGTGACCCCCTAGAAGATCGAACATCTTCATCGCCCTCTCGTGTTTGTGACAGTTCACTATTCTTGATTATGATGAAGCTCAAAGAACTATTAGCAGATCGTCGACAGCCAGAGCCGATCGACTGTCAGAACTTTGTACAAAGCTACATCATGCCGTCAATGAACTGAATCGAAACAACACTCGAGGGAAGCATGGCAAGAACATCAAACCCTCGCATCCACATGTGATCTAGATTAAAACCTGCATCTACTCATAGAACCGCTCATGATGCCACTGTTGGGAAACGTAGTAGAAAACAAAAAAATCGCCCTACGATCACCCACGAACACTATGAAGATGCGATGAATGGTTTGGATCAGATCATTACCGACTCCAAGTTGCAGCGGAAGAAGACGAGTCGGTGTAGATCGTACTTGGAGTCCCTCTAACCGTAGATGAACGATCCCGCGAACTGCCCATGAACAGTCCCTCAAACGAAAGACCGAAAGCACGACCTCTCTACGAGTTACAAGTGTACGGTCTTCACGATCAGCGCTTCGCCGTCCAGAGCTAATCGTCGCCAAAGAATTAGAGGAAGGAGATTAGAACCACACCGAGCTTCTAATTATGAGGATTATAGGATCTAGGTATAGATCTAATTGATCAACTAGGACCAACTAGAACTAGAACTAGAGAACTAGAGGAGGCTCCAAAACTTGTGTATCAAAAGTGCCCAAAACCTCTAGTATATATAGGTTGGAGGAGGGGAGAGGGGGCGCCACAAGGGAAAGGAAACCCTCCCCCTTTGGTCGGCAAAGGAGGGGGGAATCCCCCTCCAATTCGGCCTCCCTCTTACTTCTACAAGGAGGAAGGGGGCGCCTCCACCTATTGGGCCCAAATGGCCCAATATGCTTTCCACCACTTGGCCTTTTAAGACCCGTTGATATTAAATTAAATATAAAAGCCTCCTAACTATTATTATATTTTCACAAAAAACTATTATTAGAGCCTTTTATTATTAATTTAACATCTCCGAAAACATTTTCCACCTATATATTATTTATCGGTAATACCCGGTATTGCCCGATAAACTCCGAAACCCTTCTGGTGACCCCGAAATGCTTCTGGTTCCTCTCGAAAATATTTTGAATATTAATGAAACAATTTCACAAATATTTCCTCGTTACTCCCGTCCTATTAACACCTAGCAGATCGTGATTACCTTAAGCTTGTGACCCTGTAGGCTCGGTAAAACATAGACATGAACAAAACCCCTTTGTTCAACGACCGATAATGGAACCGTGGACATCCATATTGATCCCTATGATTACACGAATGACAATCGAGTGAACCTTTGGTTATCATATGTTATTCCCTTTGCTTCGCGATACTTTACAAAACTCGAGGTGAGATATTTCGGTATTCTCTTGAGTCATACACATGCTCACTATACCGGTCTCCTCGTTACCGGTTTTGTTCTTCTTTCTTGTTGACATGTTCCGGCATCCCCGTGACATAGTTGCCTGTGTCTCTCCAGACGATGATGGATGCTGTCATACCGAGAGGGCCCTAAGAATATCTCTCCATTGTCGGAGGAGCAAATTCCACTCTCGAGCTATCTTGTCCCTTGTCAAACTTCTCGATGAACCTGCAAGTTGTCGTTCTGATCACCATGTTACATGTGATGTTTGAGCAACCCCAAAGTCCACCATACGGTAAGAAGTGACTACGATATTCTCATGGTCTAAGGAACTAAATCACACGTTAACACATCGTGTTATAACAATTAACTTCTGACAATATTAACTCAAAGTATAACAAACAAGTTTGGGTCGATTCAATATGATCGTTCTTCCAACGTCATACTCTCAATGTTTTTTGAGGACTATCGTTACACTTAACGATATCCTAAGATCTGGAAAACATGATCACTAACAACTTGAGCTAGTCTTAGGGGCAAGACTAGGAATCATATTTTATCGTTTATCATTCCACACGTGCATATGAGTTTTTCACTGAATCGCACATTCCAGGATCATAGTAGTTATATCATAGAATATAAACTCTTAATTATGAACATGGAAATATAATAATACAACATTATTGCCTCCAGAGCATATTTTCAACACATGGACCCCCGAGGCGCATCGCCCGGGTGTGCGTTGTCCGGGCAGATCGAAGGACGAGAGCCCCAGGGAGACCCGCGGCACACCACCGCGAAACGAACGACGCAAAGGACACTCTCACCTGCGGAGGCTCCTAGGAGGTGGATACTCCAACATCCTTTTATAGGAGTAATATGTCGGACACATGCAACCAAATGAAATCAAATCTTTTGAAATAACTCAATCAAATCAAATCAAATCAAATCACTTCCTGCATTAGGATGTGGTGGACGAAGATATATGTCAGACACAATTGGTATTTGAACCACTAAAATATGTATGACGGCGTTGCAATCACATGGGCAATTAGCTAGTTGAGGTAAAATACCTCGACACACTCATGGACGCCCGTGCAAGCTCCGTCCTCCCTGCTCCCGTCATTCTGACAACGACCTCATGCGGTTACATTCATCGTAGCTCAGTCCACATTATAGCTGCCCAAACGGGCCAACCCACGAGCATGTGTGCCCGGCCCGACACACGACTAAACAAAGTCATGCTTGGTTCGTGACACACCGTGTGCGTGATCATCCATCGAGGTAAGGCCTGCCGGCCGACATGACCCATTTATTAATTATAATTTTTTATTAAGTTATTGGCCTAGAAGGCCAAAAATGACCCAAAAGGCCGAAAAACATGCGGATCGACCGACCACGCCGTCGAAATCACTAATTGAGGGGTACTCCTTCCAAAGATCACTCCCACCTTCCCAGGTTGCGACAAGTGGCGCACTGCATGCGCGCCACTTGTCGCAACCTGTGAGTTTTCCCTTTTTTCGTAAATCCGTTTATTCAAAACGTTTTATCTCTAAAACCGTGCGTCCAAATCTCGAACCGTTTTCACCATTGGTCCTCGCGTCGAAATCTTCAAAACTAGATCCCATGTCGATAGGTTTTGACGAGAAAAAAATTCACGAAAAAAACTGGACGAAAAAACCGAACCGGGAGCACGTCTTTTTTCCTTTCTGAAAGAGGCACGGCCGTGCCTCTCGCGAAAGCAAAACCGTGCCTCTCGCGGAAGGAAAAAAAAGAAAATGCATTTTTTTTCGTTTCTGAGAGGCACGGCCGTGCCTCTCGTGAAAGCAAAACCGTGCCTCTCGTGAAAGCAAAACTGTGCCTCTCGTGGAAGAAAAAAAACACGTTTTTTTCCCTTTCCGAGAGGCACGGCCGTGCCTCTCGCGAAAGCAAAACCGTGCCTCTAGCGGAAAGAAAAAAAAGAAAGCACGTTTTTTTTTTCATTTCCGAGAGGCACGGCCATGCCTTTTGCGGAAGCAAAACCGTGCCTCTTGTGGAAGGAAAAAACACGTTTTTTTCCCGTTTCCGAGAGGCACGGCCGTGCCTCTCGCGGAAGCAAAAAAAATGCGTTTTTTTCACGCAAATTTTTTTTTTGAATTTTTTTCGTTCAAAAGATAAGAAAGACCGGTGGAAAACCAAAAGGCCGAAAACCCCCGGGAAAAAAACGTTTAAAAAGCCGAAAACGCGTGCGGAAAATAAAGAAAAAACAAAATCCGAAGGGAGCGCCCAGAGCACGACAGGTGACGACGGCTGAGAGTGCGTCAAGGAGCGCTACTTAATTAGTTGCTCTCACGTGCCGTGCTCGCCCGCCGAGGTGAGGCCCATGTGCTGGTATAGCACAGCCCACTTATAAACTGGCCGTGTCAGGCGAGGCCTGTTTAGGCGCGTGGCGGGCCGGCCATTTGACCGATCGTAGCTAAAAAAAAAGCAAAACACAAGCATTGTGCTAGGAGATAAAAAATGAAAAGGAAAAAACGAGGGGATCCCCGCTTCGGCAAGGCCACGCTGCTGTGCACCCGCGAGCGGAGACAGCTTGGGGGAAGGAAGGGAGCTCTCCCCCCAATTCGCGTGGCTAGGGTTTCCGCCGGCGGGGATGGGCGCCCTCACCGACAGCCGCAAGCGCGTCTCCGCCGACCACCGCCTCTTCCCCTCCTTCCCTTCCTCCGCTTCATCACCCTCCAAGAAGCCCAAGCTCGCACCCCTTCTCCCCACCTTCTCTCTTCCGCCTCTCCACTCGTCTTCTGACATCCCCTCGTCGACTTCCTCGGCTGCGCCGGGGCCCAATTCCTCAACCGCCTGCGCCTCCACCTCCTCCTCCTCATTTTCCTCGTTGCCCCCTAGCCGCCGCCGCCGCCTTCCCCCGCCACCGCCGCTCCAGCGCCCCATCCATGGGCCCCAGCGCCGCATCCGTGCCTTCCGCCTCGGAAATATCCGCTCCAACTCCGATCCATCGTCGTATTCTCCGTCCCCGCCACCACAACCTCTCGGCCTCGACCAGTACGTCGACCTCGTCAATAGTGTCGCCCACCCCCCGCCGCCTACTCCCCCCGCTTATGTGCCGAGAGGGGCGAAAGCTACCGTTGAGGTGGTCGCCGTCGATGACATAGGAGATATAAAGCAGGACGAAGAGGAGCGAGATGATGAGGACGAGTTGAAGGGTGAGGTGGTAGCGAGGAAGGTGCCTCTGTACAAGGATCTGTATGAGGCGTCCAGCCGGCAGCGGGACGCTAAGCTCAGGATACTTGAGTTTGAGGTGCGTCTTGCCGAGAAGGGCCGACTTGGACTTGAGGGGCTCACGGAGGTCCGGCCGCAAATCACGTCCAACAAAAAGGTACACTCTCGATCATCCTTTGTTTATTATCATAAATGAATTGTATAATGACTTGATACAATGCAAATTTTGCACATATACATTTGTTCAAACTTACTTGCATTAGGTAAAGGGGCTGACACTTTACCAAATTTGTGGATTCTTGTCCCCAAGTGCTAGAGCTCAGACCATAGCCGTAAACCTTCATATGCTCATGAAACAAGATAGCTGTTGTGAACAAGAGCTTTTTTTTAGAATATGATTATGGAAGCAACTAATTATGTTCACTTCAAAGTTATTTCTTAACTAAACATGGGCGGCTTACAATTGGTTTGAGTTCCTGGAAAGGATTAGGTCCTTGTGAAGCAATGGAGGAGGTTGCTCTTCGTTTTTTATACCATCTGTATGTACTGATTTTTTCAGCTCTCCTGGAAAGCAATGTTTATTTGCGAAATGATTATTAGATAATAATAGAACGGTGTAACTGAGAGGCATTTCTGAGAAATAAAGATAAACTAAAATTTGGTTGGTTTTGATATGAAAAATAATTACAGGACCAACTTGTATGCAATGCTAGCACACTTGATATGACATTGTTAGGGCGCAATGGGATACCAAACTTTATGGGGATGTGACATATCACTTGTGCAATTCTGGGATACTAAACGGACCTCCCCAGATGCTAATCTTAAATTAACGATTTATCCTCTTCTGCAGTGAGTTTCTCTACAGCACCTGCTGTTAATTGTCTACTCCTTGTTTTCTTTGTTATGCATGGTCGTGCCTAAGGGCATTGGCATGCAGCTGATATATTGCCTAACCTGGCAATAAAAAATGCATGGGCATAGTTGACCATACTGGTGAACTCTTAGTAGTATGTGTCATGAAGAATAAACAACCATTGGAGTATAATATGAGCGTTAACTGTTTTGTGTTTTTGCAAGTCTGCTGAGATCAATATTTCTCGTCTTTTGTATACTAATTGGCAATCAATTTCGGTTATTTTTACGCTATCACCCATAAGTATTACATCATACTAAAGGTAGCTGTTTTTTCTAAGTATTTTTGGATAGTACCTTCAGATTTTGCAATGTCACTAACACTGGAAAGTGGAAACTGGGAAAAAAAACGGCTTCACGTGTTTGTTTCTGAATACAAAAACTGTACTGTAACAGAAAGCAAGAATAAAGTGTTATAATCAAACTAGTGGAATCTTCCTTTTGATGAAATATTATTGCTCTGTTTGATGTTAAATATCTGTGCTGACATGTGTCTCAGGTGGTGCCGGAACCTTTTGTTCCTCTAACGGATGAGGATGAGGACAGTGTTTGTCATGCTCTTGGTGGCAAGAATAGGTTTTCCTCTTCTCTGCTCTTGTTAAGACACAGTAGGCTGTATGCACACTTCTGGTACTTAGCACTGTCTAAAGTCCTTTTTTCGTCTCCAGACGTGAGATTCTATCGGAGCATAAAGCTTCAAACATTGTCATAACAAGAGAGATCTTGCAGTGCCTGAATGATAAACACTGGCTAAATGATGAGGTATTCTATTCCCTCTGCTATATATGCTCCAATGTTCTCTTTTTCCGGACTCCATTGTAAGCATAGAATTTAAGTGGTTATAGACATTACTATATGACTTTTCCTGGTTATTTTCAGGTCATAAATTTGTATCTTGAGCTTCTGAAAGAGCGGGAACTGAGAGAGCCTAGCAAATTTATAAAATGCCACTTCTTCAACACCTTTTTCTACAAGAAGGTCCACTACTATATTCAATGTTTTGTTACACCATTTTGGCATGGCTTTGCTTTTGCTTGCAGTCGTCTTTACTTGAATCCCTGTAGAGTTACATCCGGGATTTTTTGCGTGACTGCTTAGTGCATGCATGCTGGGTCCTAATTTTTCTCTCCAGATTTCCACTAGCTTGTTTGATCATCATGTTTCTGTCATTACATGAACATTTTGCACTTCTGCATGCTATTTAAGTGGTATGGTTTGGTGATGGTGCAGTACTGTTTAATTATTATAACCATTCCTTGTTCCCTCATTGCATATTCTGGTAGAGTAGCTTGCCATATTGATACATCACACCTAGTTCACTTTCTCATTAACCAGAACATATAATAGGTAGTTTATGCCGCCAGAACAAATTAGTCAACCTCATAATTTTCTTATGTTTCTGTTGTCAGCTGATTAATGGTGGGTATGATTATAAAGCCGTAAGGAGATGGACAATGAAAAGGAAGTTAGGGTACAACCTAATTGACTGTGATAAGGTAAATGCTATTTCAAGCTTTAATCCTCATGTGATTTTCTATCCTTCTAATTGGAACTACCTTACTGTGTCCAGATTTTTGTTCCCATACACAAGGAAGTGCATTGGTGTTTAGCTATCATCAACATAAGGGACAAAAAGTTTCAGTATCTGGATTCACTTGGCAGCATGGACATGAAGGCCCTGAAAATCCTAGTAAGTGATATCTCCCATCCTCCCTCTCACCTTTTCTTTGTCTGTTAAGGACGCGAGGGTCTAATTTTAGCATTTTCCTCCTCTACCAGGCCAGATATCTTGTAGATGAGGTAAAAGACAAGAGTGGCAAACAGATTGATGTTCTTTCATGGAAGCACGAAGGAGTCCAAAACCTTCCTCTGCAGGAGAATGGGTATTTCTTATCTTTGGTCATAGAAGTACTATCACTATTTTTTTGCTCGACTTTTTTACACTAAGGTGGTGTAAATATTGAAGCCTCTTAAAAATGGCTTCATGTCATCTTCTTTAGTGTTAGCCAAAATTTTAATTTTTCACAGCATTACTCTACCAATATTCTAAAATTCACATAATGTACCTCTTACTGAGTTGTTTGTGATTTTAGATGGGATTGTGGCATGTTCATGCTCAAATACATCGACTTCTACAGCAGAGATATGGGCCTTACTTTTGGGCAGGTACTAATGGGTCCTTGTTAACCTCTTTAATATGTATATTCAGCAGGATCTGAATAACCTTTTTAATATATGCTAAATAAACTAAAATGGTGTTTTGAATGGGTTGTGTTTTGTAGAAACACATGCCTTATTTTCGTCAGAGGACTGCCAAGGAAATATTGGATTTGAGGGCTGGATAATGAAGAGGCGCATCATAGGTAAACAAAAGGAATGTGCAAACTGGAGGCAAGTGTATGTAGGAGTACTTAATAGATGCAGCTATGCCTTCCCTGGAGTACCAAATGCAAGGATTTCCGAAGCCCAGGTGTTCAAACCAGTCATCTTGCATGGATCAAGCCTTCAGAATAGCTTGCATTAAGTGCAATTGGCTGTCACAGTGGATGTTCTTGGCGCAGGAAGCCATCGGCTGACGGAAAGGCTTTGCAAACTTGCAATCGTGGTTTTATGTCCGTCTGTTAGACTGCAGTGCCACTGAGAGTTGAAAGGAGGGTATGGTTGGAACTCGTATTTAATGACTGGTTACAGACTTTGAGCAGTATGCTATAATAATTTTAGCGCGATGTAAGTTCATTGTTGGCATCCTGCCTGTGAGCGTTATGTTTTGTATGACCCGAGTCAGTGCAGTGACAATTTGTGCGATGCAAACCAGCTCATTCTTTTCCACGGAGCAATGGCAGTTTAGCTTGTAGAGAGAAGTTGAAAATCCGGCAGTACAAAAATGGTGTTAATTTTAAATAGCCTACAGTTGAAATACTCAAGTGGGTGTAATAAGTTGATGATAGAATCTGCCTAATTGCTTAAAAACGCAGCTGCGCTTTCTCGTGTCTTCCTGTCTCATGATTTCTCAACAAGATCCTACATGCATGCATTTAATTTGTGTTTTCAGATTTTTAAAAAGTTATAACTTTTGAAACGAGCATCGAAATTAAGATCTGTTTTCACCACTAGATTCATTGCGACGAGCTTTTCAAAACTAGACCCTATATGAGTATGTTTCGACTAACTTTTCTTCACGAGCAACTTTGGGTACTACGGAAGAAACTTTAGTGCTATAGTAAAGCAAATTCTTGTTAGTGTGTGTAGTACGACTGCCTATCATCGAAAATCCCTTCGAAGAGCTACCATGACTACCAAGTTAACTAGCTTCACCTCTAAGTTTCCTACCATAACTAGTAAGTATTCTACTATAGCTAGTTTCGCCTCCGAGTTGATAGTATTGTAGGCAACTTAGTTTTCGAGGTAGGCTTACATTATCATAAGTTGCCTGCCATGACTAGCGAGTAGCTTAACATCATCCTTAGCTGCATACAATACTTTTTCGGTATGGTAAGCAACTTAGTTTCATAGATAGGTAACTTAACAACGCTAATGTGTAACTTTTCAATGTATTGTAGGCAACTGAAATAGTAATGAAAGGCAACTAAGCATCGCCTGTAGATAAGTTCAGAGTGTTGTAGGCAACTTAGAAAAACAATGATAAACAACTTCACAAATATAAGAAGGCGACTATTTTGCAAAGTTAGGCAATTGAGCAGCAATGGTAGACAACTAATTATTTATAGCAAGCATTTAAGCATCATCGGTAGGCAACTTCAAAGTGTTGTAGGCAACTTCAGAGTGTTGTAGGCAACTTAGAAAAGCAATGATAATCAACTTCACAATATATGTAGGCAACTAATTTGCAAAGTTAGACAACTGAGCAGCAATGGTAGGCAACTAATTACCAATAACAGGCAACTATGTATCAATGATAGGCAATTCCATAGTATTTATAGGCAACTGAGAAGCCACGATAGACAAGTTGGGATAATCTTTGGAAAAATTAACAGGTACACATAGTGCAGTGAAGTTGTTTGCATGTAGCACTAAAGCCGCCTCATGTTTCGTGTGATTTTCTCATTTTTACACAAACCAACCTAATAGGCAGTCCTACTATGCCAAAAAAGAGTTGCTTCATCATAGTGCTACTTAGAGGCGAAGCTAGTCAATTGGTAGTCATGGTAACCAACTTAGAAGGACTCCCGGCTGATAGGTAGTCATACTAGCCAATAAAAAGGAGTTGCTTTCCTATAGCACTAAAGTTGCCTCCGTAGCACCCAAAGTTGCTTTAAAAGAAACTTTGTCGAAATCTATCCATATGGGATCTAGTTTTGAAGTGCTCATCACGGGAAACCAACGGTGAAAACGGATCTTGATTTCGATGCTCGAATCAGAAGTTATAGCTTTTTTAACTTTTTGAAACCCGAAATAAATGCACGTGGGCTCTTGACTGAGGCAGCGTGAGGTTGGAGGATCATGTACTTTCCTTTTTTGACTAAGTAGGATGACGTGGCACATCGGTTTCCTAATATGGGTGGTATGCTCGGGCACTCCATCCAGCACCCGCGCGCTACCTATCCACGTCCTAGAATCTGACAACAGTTTTGCGGTGGAGGTGGTTTAGTAGGGAGGCGACCATGTGGGTTCTGCCGTGACTATAGTACTCGAATGCAAGGAGCTAGCCTTGGATTTTGCAAATATATCGTAGCTCACTGTCTCCGAGAAGCAAATGAAGTTGCTGATGTGTTAGCGAAGACTTCTTTTAGCCGAAAATGTTCTGTGTTCCGGGACTCTATGATCCCTGATTTTATTTCTCAAACTCTTGTAAATGACCTATTGATCATCTGAGAAATAAAGTCTATATGCTTTCAAAAAAATTCAAATAAAATATCAAAAAATTACACATCAAAGAAGAAAGACTTCTCTAGGTGCTTGCAATTCACGAAAAAAATGACACCCAAGCCCCCAGGTATTGAGCGAGCATAGTTGAGCAGGCCCATTTAGCCAGGTAAAGCGCCACATGAATCCTTTTCCCTTTTTTGCTATTTTTATGACTTAACTAGTTTTAGGAAGCTTCTATTTTTTTACATTGCTTTTACTGTATTCAAATTTTATTTTGTCCTATTTCGTTTTCCCCTTTTCCTTTTTTTATTGATTTTCAATAAATATTACCAATTTTTTTAAATATTCATAGAATTTATAAAATTGTTTGGTATATTTATTAAATGATGATTTGTTAATAAATATGTTAATTTTTTTCTAGAAAAGTTGTGTTTTGGGAAAAATCACATTTAATAAGTAAATATATTAGGAGTTTTTCTTTTGAACACCAAAATAAAAAACAAGAGGAAAAAAATAGAGCTAACGCGTAGGTACCCCGGGAGAATATCTGGTACCCGGTACTTGTGGTGCAGTGGTGCTACAGGTACCCACCCTCCCCGCGCGTAGAGATATCCTAGTCAGCGCCTTAGACTCCGGCTAGGCACCTGATGCTCGCATGCCAATCACATGGGCCAACCCACCAAATGCTAGTTGACTTTCTAAAGAAAAATTCGCTTGTTTGAAAAAAGGTTCATGGATTTGAAAGAAAAATCACGGATTTTAGAAGTGTTCATAGATTTCAAAAAAGTTCATGAATTTGAATTAAAAGGTCTAGGTTTGGAAAAACTTTATGGATTTGAAAATGTTCGCAAATTTGAAATAAGTTCATGGATTTTTAGAAGTTCACAAATTTGAATAAAAAGTTCACGGATTTAAATAAACTTTGCTAATTTGAAAAGTCCGTGATCAGAATAATGTTCATGGATTTTTTCATACAATCTTCCTAGATTTGAAATTGTTTGTGGATTTTAAAAAATGAATTTGAAAAAAGTTTAAAATTTTCAAAATATTTATGGATTTATCAAAAAATTTATAAAAAATGAAAACCAAGAAATAAAAGGAAAATGAAAAATTAAAAAAGAACAAAACCACAAAAAAACCGGTGGAAAAAACTCAACAAAAAATGAACCGGAAGCTTCTAGTGCTTCCTAAAACCGAAACTATGAGAGGTTATGTCAGCCGGCCGAACAAAGTACGGGTGTGAGCCCTGCGTAACCACGATGAAGAAACAGGCGCATTAAACGCTAAATAGGGGATAACCCTATTTGACGCCTTCTGTGTCAAAGTGTTGCCGATTCACACACGACATAGTTTACCTATTGAGCAATTGGGGCGGCCCATTTTAGCAGTACACATAGTTTTCTCGTTCCAATCTTGGGAAACTTCTGGTTTTGGAACCTTCTAGAAGATTCATGGACCGGTATTCTTGTTTCGTTTACTAGTTTTCAGGGTTTCTTTAGGTCTTTTATTTTATTTTATCCTTTTCCTATTTATATTTATTTTTCCTTCATTTTTCTTTAGTTTTTCCTTTCTGCAAAATTTCACAATTTTCAAAAAATATTCAAATCTTCAAAAATTGTTTGGAAATTACAGAAAATGTTATCTTTTTCCCAAAATATTTGTAATTGCAATTTTTTATTCGTGTATTAGAAAATATCCAGAATTTTTAAAAATGATTCACTTTTAAAAAAGTTCAAATCTTCAAATTTTGCTCAAAAATTAGAAAAAATGTTTGAATTTTCAAATTGTTCACTTTTTTCAAAAAATTCTCAAATCACCAGAAAATGTTCGAATTTTAAAATTTTTGTTCGAGCAAACTAGAGGAAACCAAACAAAGAAGATCTAGCGTGTTGGTACACATGGACTTGTCGAGCAATTGGGCATAGCTTTCTCGTTTCAGCTTTGGGAACCTTTTTCTTGAAAATTCCCAGCCTGTTTTACCAATTTTGGGAAGAAGGTTCCCGAAACGATACTTTTGTTTCTTTTACTGGTTTTCAAACTTTTTTAAGAAATGATCAAATCCTCAAAAAATTGTTTGAAAATTTAAAAAATTGTTCACTTTCTAAAAAAAATAGTATTTTAAAAAATATTTAGAATTTTATAAATTGTTCTCCTTTTATCAAAATGTTCAAATATTTTTTTAAATTACAAAATTTGTTCACTTTATACAAAAAATGTTCGAAATTTCAAACTGTTCACTTTTAAAAAATTGTTCACTTTTTTTTCAAAAAAAGTTCAAATCTTCAAAATATGTTTGATAATTACAAAAAGTGTTTGAAATTTTAAACTTTTGTTCATGCTTTTTAGAAACGTTAAGAATTTTGAAATTTGTTCAGTTTTACCAAAAAAAATATTGGGAATTTTAAAATTTGTTCAAATTTTCAAAACTGCTTGGAATTTCATGAAAAAAAATCTCGTTTGCGACATTTGTTCGTGTTTTTTTATTTTTTTTCCTAATTTCAGTTTTTGTTCGTGTTTTTTGATAAACTGAATGGTATTTCAAATTTGGTTCATTTTTTTAAAAATGTCATAGTTTTCAAAACGAGTACAAATAACTCAAAATTTTAATTGCTATAGTACATGGTACAGTATCCGCTACACAACGTGCAGAGTATACTGAAAGCGTGTATTATTGATTGGAGGGAGTTGAATGGGAGATTTTTGACAAATTCTCTGAAAGAAATAGTTTCTTTGAAGAAACAGAAACTTAGCAGTATGAAGAAATACTTGCGGTAAGAAAATTAAGCTAAGCATGCATCCAATAAAGCGACAAAGTAATCAGAATAGAGGGAGGCATGCATACAAAGTTACAAAACAAGTAGTCCAAACTGGCATGGAAGCAAACATACTTAAGTACTACTAGAACGAAGACTAAATAGACCATGCACAATGAAATAAGTAAGTCTTCGGACAAAGTCTTCAGACAGAAGGGGAGACAAAGTCTTCACAACACAGGTACATAAAGTAAAGAGATGAAGAAATGAAGACAGTTGCTGGGAGAAGACAATAGATTTGTTTGGCTAGTTCAAGTTGTTATGGCAACTTTACTTCTGGTTGAGGAGGCTGAGATTTAACTTAGATGACCAAATCTTCACCTTATTCTCCTTGAGCTAAGGTCACTTAGGCCTCGCCCAATCACTCGTGATAAGTCTTCAAGGTAGAGTTTCGAAACCTTCACATACTCGTCTTCGGTGTTCCACACTGACTCCCTGAAGCTATAAACTTGATTCCTAACTATCTGGAAGATCACAGTCTTCAAGAGTAATAAGTCTTTGGTTCACTTTGAACAGATTCTCAGTGATGCCCATTCACTTTGGCTCTGGGTATTTAGGTTTTCCTCACTAGGATTTTCTCAAATGCTTCGGAGGATGGATTGCTCTAAATGACACTTGTCATGCAATAACTCAGAGCAGTCAACCAACTAATGGTTGAGGGGGTGAATATTTATAGCCGGAGCAATCCCAAGGTTGAAATGACCAATAAGGGCCTGCGTCACTTCAATGGCCAACCGACACGTGTCCAACGGTCGAATTTCATACACACCCGACAACTTTGCTTGAGGAACAAGTAAAACAGACTCAACATCATGAAGAGATTTCACTCATGTCTTCACTCGAAGAAATAGGGCTTGAGCATCACTTCATAATATTGTCTTCGTATCACTTTAACCCCTCTTAATAGTATGGTGTTCACTATGACGTAAGTATGAAGAAAAATAACTACCAATAGATTAAGTGTTCACGTTTCAAGTCTTCAAGCAAATTTTGCATTAAGAGGCACCAAAGTCTTCAATGTTTCTATACATTTTTGGGGGTCGTCTACGATGGTTAAACCAAATCTTCAGAGACTTTCTCCTGCCTATACTCACAAACACATTAATTCGTTAACCATTTTTATTGTCAATCTTCCAAAACCTCAAGGAAGGTACTAGATGCACTTACATATATGCTATAGTATGTGGTACTGTATACGCTGCAGGACACACTTCGATCTAGCACGAATGGGCCGGCAGCCCAGCTGTGCGCCCTTGTGTGGCGCGCCACTGGCTGC
This sequence comes from Elymus sibiricus, assembly GCA_039707655.1. Classification (NCBI taxonomy): domain Eukaryota; kingdom Viridiplantae; phylum Streptophyta; class Magnoliopsida; order Poales; family Poaceae; genus Elymus; species Elymus sibiricus. The sequence goes on from CM077668.1 coordinate 186,885,132, forward strand.
CGCAAAATGCGGCGTATAGCGACTCCCCTAAATAGGATTTCGCCCCGCATATGCAATATGTGCTTTGTCAACGTTGAGAAAATAGGGCTTGTGGTGGGTAACACCTAGGACACAGGCAAACACGTACTTTGCTCGTTGTATAAAAAACATACTTTGCTCGTCCTTTGCGGTTTTATGTTGTTTTTTTCTTCCAAAACCAGCCACCGAAGTAATTTGACAATGTTCAAGAATTTTATAAAGTTCACGAATTAAATTAAAGTTTGTGAATTTAAAAAATATTCCAGAATTTTAAAATGTTCAAGACTTTTGAAAATTGATCGCAAATTTTCAAAAAACATTATATAAAAATGTTCACATATTTCTGAAAATCATCTAAGCATTTAAAAAAATGTTTGTGAATTTTAAAATATGTTCCAAAATTAAAAATGTTTGTGAGTTTATTTATTTATCAAAGAATTACAAAATTTTTTTGCTTTTTGGGAAATGTTCAAAGTGGTCATGATATTTATTATGGATGATTTTATATTAATTTTTTTAAATTTCAAAAAAATTATTAATTTTTTGAAGTGGTCATGATTTTTTAAAATAGTTCCCAAAATTTAAGAAATATTCATGAATTTTAATTAATGGTCATGAATTTGAAAAAAGTTCCTTGAATGTAAAAAATGTTTATAAAAGCTCACAAACTAAAAAAATATTCACAAATTTTGGAAAATGTTACGAAGTTTAAAAATAACCACTAATTAAAAATGTTTACAAATTTCAAAAAGTTAGCGTATTGAGAATGTGTCTGTGAGTGTGAAAACTGGTTGCATAAATTTATCAAAGTTCACAAAAAAAGGAAAGAGGAAAAAAAGAAAAATTCTAGGCGAAGGAAACTTTTAGAGTGTTCTCAAAACCAGGATAATCCACAACGTGTGAACTTTTTTTATGTTGGCCGACATCTTTGGAAGGAAGCAACGAGTGGGGTGTGTGCTTTCTTCCGAAGATGCAAGAAGAATCAGAAACACTGGAAAATGCAAACAAGGGAATATCCATTTCTGAGCCTAGGCTCATCTGCACCCGGTCAAGAAAAATTTCAAAAAAAAATTCAATTTTTTTGCATGGTAGATAATTTGGTGCGTGAGGTGCGCTCCAAATTTCAGATCATTTGAACATATGAGTAGCTCTCAGCAAAAAAGACAAATTGGGTCAGAACAGTACATGAACAACAAACTTTTTTACAGACTCCAAATTTGTCTTTTTTGCCGAGAGCTACTCACATGTCCAAATGATCTGAAATTTGGAGCGGACATCACGCACCAAATTATCTACCATGCAAAAAATGATTTTTTTGAATTTTTCTAGTATTTGTTTTGAATTTTTTATTCAACACGGGTGCAGATGAGCCTGGGCACCGAATCGTTGCTCTCGCAAACGAGGCACTTTACTACTACGACAAAGATACCCCATGATTATGACATGCAATGCATTACATGGCATATGGTCGTGATGTATTGAGCTAATGCAACATTAGACATTTTAATTGATGTGGAAATGGTCTAAGTATAGCATTTACCTAAACTTCAATAAATAAAGAAAAGGGTTTAATCTTGTTTCACCCTAAGCAGAAATTTAATGGCTATTAATATGCATGCACATGGCATAAACAAATTCTATGCTTTTTCTTTGATATATTAAATATATTTTTCTGAGGTGTGATTGATTTGTTTATGAATTGTCTAAGTTTATAGATTTCTGGAGTTTCTTCTGATAATTCAAAAGTCCTAGAATTACTTTGCACACATGCCACTGTCTAGTAATTTAGTTAACTGGTTATTTTAAAAAGGGGCCCGCACGCCATTGCCTTTAGTTAAACTACTCGATTAGGTGTGGGCTCCACTAGTCACTGAGTGATTAAGGCAGGGTTCGTCGTAAACATGTATTAGCTTAAACTAATCAATCTTGTAGCCGAGGCCCACCGGCCATTGGCTCATCCAAGTAAAGTGTCGACGTGCGCGGGAGGCACCACAGTGACGCTCTGGACATCACGAGAGCAGTAGAGGGGAGCCGCGCATCTACGCGTTGGGCTGCGAGGTGATGCCACACTGCCCGGTGATACGAAACTCCAATACCGACTGTATTTTCGATTGTGGTCACTACTCAAGCTGGACCAATTAAAGAGATGACAAAAAAATGAAACTTGTGAATCCAATTTGGCACATGCTACTGAAAAGCACCGAGGCATTGACAGGCAAGTGTTTTTTATGTGGACATGTAATTAGTATTGGGCAACTCCCACTTGGGCTGTCATGAACACTCCTGACCATCTCGTGCAAAACATGTCATCCCTCTTGGGCTATCTGATTGGGCAACTCCCACTTGATTATTTGGGCCTGCCTTTGTGCCTATCTAAACCCAGGGTGGAAGACTTTACTTCCATGCTCAAAATAATTACTAGTAGACTATTTGGTTGTGCCACTCTGCTCTCATCCAGAGACAAAACTTACACTCATCAAGTCTGTGTTTGCCAGTATGCCAATTTTCTTCATGTGCTCACTTGCTCTTCCAAAATCAGTTATACACCAAATTAACTCATATCTGAAGCATTGCTTTTGGAGGAAGTATGGATCAGAGGAAAAAGGTGCCCCCCTGATATCCTGGGAGAAAGTTTGCATGCCTAAGACTCATGGTGGATTAGGTGTTTTGGATATTTCCATCCATAACCGGGCTCTTTTGATGAAATACCTACACAAATTTCTTAACAGAATGGACATTCCTTGTGTCAATATTATTTGGCAGACCTATTACTCTAACTGCCTACCAGTGCAAAGGTTGTTGGTTCCTTCTGGTGGAAAGCAATTCTGAAACTAATGCCTACTTACAAAGCACACGCCATCTGCAACCCTGGAATTGGTAATACTATCCTCTTTTGGTCAGATAAATGGACTGATAACTGTTTGGAGCATACTTTCCCTGAGCTGCACTCATTTTGTACCAACACTGATATATCACTTCAGCAAATCATGGCCATTGGCAACCTAGAGGAATTATTCCATAGACCTCTATCTTCACAGGCCTACCGACAATTCCTACTGCCCACTGCTACTTTGCAAGAGAGAAATACTTAGACCAGACCTGATAAATGGACCTACACATGGGAATCAGATAGCTTCTCCTCTATGAAGATGTATAAAGCAACGGTTGGTACTAGCAAAGCTCATCTGATCTTTAAACAACTTTGGAAGTGCTCTGCACAATTAAGTCACAAAGATCTTCTTTTGGCTACTGCTATATGATAGAATCAATACCAGGAACTTATTGCAAAGAAAGTCTATGTTCTTGGAGGATTACAATTGTGCACTTTGCAATGAGAAGGTGGAAGAAACTCTGTTGCACCTCTTTTGGGACTGCACTTTTGCACATGAATACTGGAACCTGATCATCCCTTCAAAGCTAAGAGGTATCTCACACTATGATGAAATCTGCTTCTCCTTGACTGAGCTTCCTGCTGATATAGCACTAGATATTGTGTTGATGGGTTGCTGGGGTATTTGGTCAATTAGAAATGATAAAATCTTCACAGCTGCAGTGCCATCCTTGCACAATTGGCTGCATTATATGAACGAGGGGCTCTCAGCGATAGCTATCTGAGCCAAGCTTGTTAAAGCTTAGAAGATTCAACTCTGGATTGATAGTTGATACGTCTCTGCTACTTGTGAGCTGCGTTGGGAATTTCCTCAAAGAGGAAGGGTGAAGCAGTACAGTAGAGATAAGTATTTCCCTCAGTGAGAACCAAGGTTTATCGAACCAAAATGAGAACCAAGCAAATCCTAGTGAACAACAACTACACACACAAAAGCAAATACTTGCACTCAACGCGGGCAAGAGGGTTGTCAATCCCCTTGAACTCGTTACTTGCAAGGATCAAATCTTGTATAGGTAGACGGATAAATTGAAAAACAAAATAAAATTAAATAAATTGCAGCAAGGTATTTTTGGTTTTTATAATATGATTAAAGTAGACCCAGGGGCCATAGTTTTCACTAGAGGCTTCTCTCTCGAACACATAGCATACAGTGGGTAAACAAATTACTGTTGGGCAATTGATAGAAAAGCGCATAGTTATGATGTATTCATGGCAATGACCATGTATATAGGCATCATGTCCGTGACAAGTAGACTGACTCCTGCCTGCATCTACTACTATTACTCCACCAATCGACCGCTATCCAGCATGCATCTATGGTATTAAGTTCATGACAAACAGAGTAACGCCTTAAGCAAGATGACATGATGTAGACAAAGTAAACTCAAGCAATATGATTAAACCCCATCGTTTTACCCTTAATAGCAACAATACAATACGTGCCTCGCTACCCCTTCTATCACTAGGTGAGGACACCGCAAGATTGAACCCATTACAAAGCACCTCTCCCACTGAAGATAAATCAATCTAGTTGGCCAAACCAAACGGATAGTTCAGAGAGAAATACAAAGCTATAACAATCATGCATAATAAAGTTTAGAAAAGACTCAATTACTTTCAATGAATAATCTAATCATAAACCCACAATTCATCAAATCCCAACAAACACACCGCAAAAGAAGATTACATCGGATAGAACTCCAAGAAGATCGAGGAGAACATTGTATTGAAAATCAAAGAGAAAGAAGAAGCCATCTAGCTACTAGCTATGGACCCGTAGGTCTGTGGTGAACTACTCACACATCATCGGTAGGGCAGCAAGGTTGATGTAGAAGCCCTCCGTGATCGATTCCCCCTCCGGCAGAGTACCGGAAAAGGCCTCCAGATGGGATCGCGGAAGAACAGAAGCTTGCGGCGGCGGAAAAGTTATTTCGGGTGGCTCTCTGTTGGTTTGGGGATATTTGGTAATTTATAGAGGTGGAATTAGGTCAAATGGAGTTGCGTGGGGCCCACGAACTCAGGGGGCGCACCCTACGAGCTCGTGGCTCTCTCGTAGCTCTTCTGGCCTCCTCCCGAACCTTTTGGTCCAGAAAAAATCATTTTAAAGATTTTATTCCATTTGGACTTTGTTTGATATTGATTTTCTGAAAAGCAAAAAAACAACCAAAAAAACATGAACCGGCACTGGGCACTGGGTTAATAGGTTAGTCCCAAAAAATGATATAAAATAGCATAAAAATGCATATAAAGTATCCAAGATTGATAATATAATAGCATGAAACAATCAAAAATTATAGATACGTTGGAGACGTATCAGCATCCCCAAGCTTAATTCCTGCTCGTCCTCGAGTAGGTAAATGATAAAAACAAAAAATTTGATGTTGAATGCTACCTAACATGTGTATCATGTAATCTTGTTATGGTATAATTATTAAGAAACGATGAATTAACAATATCAACATAATAATATCCATGAATATAAGAAGCATAATCATTAAACTTTTAAAATTTACGATCCTTAAAGAATGTTATCCCTACTCATTTTATCATGTTAGCATGGCATGACTCCGCCTTCACCGCATAAATATAAATCATGAGCACTCCGATGTTAAACCAGGCAATTGGATCATACTTCTAACGCGCTTCAGCATTTTCAACCTCACGCAATACATGAGCGTGAGCCATGGATATAGCACTATAGGTGGAATAGAATGCGGTGGTAGAGATCAATAAGGGAAGTCAAAAGGAAGAAAGTCTCGCATCAACTCGGTGGATCAACGGGCTATGGAGATGCCCATCAATCGATATCAATGCGAGGAGTAGGGATTGCCATGCAACGGATGCACTAAGAGCTATAAGTGTATGAAAGCTCAACGGAAACTAAGTGGGTGTGCATCCAACTTGCTTGGTCATGAAGACCTCGGGCATTTGAGGAAGCCCATCATCGGAATATACTAGCCAAGTTCTATAATGAAAAATTCCCACTAGTATATGATAGTGATAACTCAGGAGACTCTCTATATGAAGAACATGGTGCTACTCTGAAGCACAAGTGTGGAAAAAGGATAGTAACATTGCCCCTTCTCTCTTTATCTCTCATTTTTTCTATTTTTTTTGTGTTGGGCTCTTTTTGGCCTCTTTTCATCCGGAGTCTCATCCCGACTTGTGGGGGAATCATAGTCTCCATCATCCTTTCCTCGCCGGGACAATGCTCTAATAATGATGATCATCACACTTTTATTTACTTACAACTCGATAACTGAAACAATATGACTCTATATGAATGCCTCTGGTAGTGTACCAGGATGTGCAATGATCTAGCGTAACATGTATGATCATGATGAACGGTGGCTGCGCCACAAATGTCATGTCAGCTTTATACGATCATGCAAAGCAATATGATGATGAACACACAAGTCATGTGACGGAACGGTGGAAGTTGCATGACAATATATCTCAGAATGGCTATGGAAATGCCATAATAGGTAGATATGGTGGCTGTTTTGAGGATGATATAAGGAGGCTTATTTGTGATAGAGCGTGTCATATCACGGGGTTGGATGCACCGGCGAAGTTTGCACCAACTCTCGAGGTGAGAAAGGGCAATGCACGGTACCGAAGAGGCTAGCAAATTGCGGAAAGGTAGGAGTGCGTATAATCCATGGACTCACATTAGTCATAAAGAACTCATATACTTATTGTGAAAGCCTATTAGCCTTCGAAGCAAAGTACTGCTCGCATGCCCCTAGGGAATTGGTTGGTAGGAGTTAACCATCGCGCGCATCCGATTATAACAACACTCAAGGATTTCATTTCAGACATAAAAATGCTCAAACCTCCCCACCATGCCATGTGACCAACACTTAGATGAGAAGTTAATAACAAGCTTTAATATCGATATTTCTACTAACCAATGATCATGAACCAATATCCTTTCATATTACAACATTAATATTATTAAACCATACGTTTCTTATTTAGTGATCTACATGAAAGTTTTTATTATATCCCCCTTGAATACCCATCCTTCTTGGACTAGTCTTATAACACGTGCATATTGCCATTACTATTTATTAGACTCTCAAAAAGATTTAATTGAAGCATGAGAGTGCAATCATTTCTATAAAATATAACCACCGTCGTCCTTTAAAAGATATAAGTGAAGCACTAGAGCAACTGCCTAGCTCAAAAGATATAAGTGAAGCACATAGAGTATTCTAACAAATCACGATAAATGCGTGTCCCTCTCAAAAGATGTGTCCAGCAAACAATGATTGTGACAAACTAAAAAGCAAACAAAAAGAAAACTATGGCACAAAACGCTCCAAGTAAAACTCATATCATGTGATGAATAAAAATGTAGCTCCAAGTAAGTTACCGATAGATTGTAGACGAAAGAGAGGATGCCATCCGGGGCATCACCCAAAGCTTAGACGCTTGGGTATTCCTTGAATATTACCTTGGGGTGCCTTGGGCATCCCCAAGCTTAGGGTCTTTCCGCTCCTTATTCCTTCATCCATCGTAATCTCACCCAAAACTTGAAAACTTCAGCACACAAAACTCAACAGAAACCTCGTGAGATCCGTTAGTATAATAAATCAACCATCCACTTTAGGTACTGTTATAAACTCATTAATAATTTTTCTTGCATAATACCTACTGTATTCTAACTTATCCATGACTTATACCCCCCGATATAATCCATAGTTTCATTAAAACAAGTAGACTATGCAATAAAAACAGAATCTGTCTAAAACAGAACAGTACGCAATGACAAAATATTTATCCATACTTCAGTAAATCCAAAAATTCTTAAAAGTTAGGAAAACATAAACAATTTGTATTCCAATACTGTGTAAAAATTTCAGAGTTTTATGACGTTCCAGTAATAAATTAAAAATCAACTACTGGGAACAAAACTTTCTGTTTTCAGACAACATCAATTATACTGTCATTCAAATCATCCCAAAGGTATTACTTGGCACAAACACTAATTAAAAGATAAAAACACAATAATTACAGTAGCAAAAATTGTGTGACACAAAAAGTAAAAATTACAATAAGGATAAATATTGGGTTGCCTCCCAACAAACGCTATTGTTTTATGCCCCTAGCTAGGCATAATGCATTCTTTCAAGTATTGTCACCCTTCAAATTAATTCCATAAGTGGCCCTCATAATAGATTCATATGGTGGTTTAATCCTCTTCCTAGGGAGTGTTCCATCCCTTTCTTTAATGGAAATTGGAATCTTATATTTCCTTCTTTCATATCAATAATAGCACCTATAGTTCGTAGGAAAGGCCTACCAAGTATTATTGGACAAGACGGATTGCATTCAATATCAAGCACAACGAAATCCACGAGCACATAGTTTCTATTAGCAAGTATAAGAACATCATTTATTCTACCCAATGGTTTCTTAATAGTTGAATCCGCTAAATGCAAATTAAGGGAACATGCATCCATATCGGTGAGACCTAGTACGTCACATAAAGATTTTGGTATAGTAGAGACGCCAGCACCTAGATCACACAAAGCATTACATTCATAATCTTTAAACTTAAATTTAATAGTAGGTTCCCATTCATCATGCAATTTCCTAGGTATATAAACTTCCAATTCAAGCTTTTCTTCATGAGCTTTTATCATAGCTTCTACAATATGTTTAGTAAAAGCTTTATTTTGTTCATAAGCATTAGGTAAATTTATCATGGATTGCAACAAGGAAATACATTCAATCAAAGAACAATTATCATAATTAAAGTCCTTGTAATCCAAAGTAGTGGGCACATCACTATTTAAAGTCTTGACCTCTCCAAACCCACTTTTATCATTTTTATCATTGAGATCATCACCCTCCGCACAATTGGGACGCCCTCTTGCTAAAGTTGACTCATCTCCAGTCCCTTTTTCATCAAGTTTTATATTACTAAACAAAGTTTCAATGGGTGACACACCAATCATTTTAATATCTTCATCATGATTACGATAAAAACCGGGTGGAATAGCTTTTTCTAAGAATTATCGCTTAGCTCTCAACCTAGCGGTTCTCTCTTTACTTTAATTAAAGGAGACTTGGATAGATTTAATAGACTCATTACTATCATGCTTAGGTGGCAAAGTTTTAATTTTAAGGGTTTCCACATCATGAGCAATTCTATCCATGTTCCTAGCCATATCATCAACTTTATGTAGTGTTTCTTCTACCATGGCATTGAAAATATTTTCAGAACTAATAAATTCTTTAATGTTGTTCTCAAGTTCAGTAGGTATCCTATTATTATTATTATTATATGAATTACCATAATTATTAGAGGGATTGTCGGGATACGGTCTAGGATTGAAATACCCCATATAAGCATTGTTGTTGAAATTATTTCTAGAGACAAAATTCACATCAATAGCATCATTATTTTGCTAAATCAAGGTAGATAGTGGCACATCATTAGGATCAACTTGAGCATTTTTATTAGCAAACATATTCATAAGAGCATCCATTTTATCACTCAAAGTAGCAATTTCTTTGACAGAGTTTACCTTCTTACCAGTTGGAGCTCGTTCGGTATGCCATTGAGAATAATTTGTCATCATGTGATCAAGAAGCTTTGTAGCCTCTCCCAATGTAATTCCCATAAAGGTACTACCTGCAGCAGAGTCTAGAAGATTTCTAGAAACAAAGTTTAGTCCCGCATAAAAAATTTGTATAATCATCCATAAGCTTAAACCATGAGTGGGACAATTTTTAATCATTAATTTCATTCTCTCCCAAGATTGGCAACATGTTCTTGCTCAAGTTGCTTAAAATTCGTAATTTGATTTCTAAGAGAAATAATCTTAGTGGGAGGAAAATACTTGGCAATAAAAGCATCCTTACACTTATCCCATGAATCAATACTATTGCGAGGCAAGGATGAAAACCAAGTTTTAGCACGATCTCTTAGCGAGAAAGGAAATAATTTCAACTTAATAATATCATTATCCACATCTTTTTTCCTTTGCATATCACACAATTCAACGAAAGTATTAAGATGGGATGTAGCATCCTCATTAGGATTTCCAGAAAATTGTTGTTTCATAACAAGATTTAGCAAATGAGCATTAATATCATATGACTCCTCACCAGTAGCGGGAGGAGCAATTGGAGTACTAATAAAATCATTATTATCAGTATTCGAAAAGTCACACAACTTGGTGTTTTCTTGAGACATAGTGACAAAGCAAGCAAACGAGCAAACTAACAAAGTAAAATATTTTTGTGTTTTTCGATTTTTAGAGAAGTGGGGGGAGATGAAAAAGAGAGGCAAATAAAAAGACAAATAAAAAGCAGAGCAAGTAGATGATAGTTTGAGTGAAGGTACTTGAAGTGATTTGATGATGTCTCCACGACAACGGTGCCAGAAATTCTTTCTGCTACTTGTGAGCTGCGTTGGGATTTTCCCCGAAGAGGAAGGGTGAAGCAGTACAGTAGAGATAAGTATTTCCCTCAGTGAGAACCAAGGTTTATCGAACCAAAAGGAGAACCAAGCAAATCCTAGTGAACCACACCTGCACACACAAAAGCAAATACTTGCACCCAACGCGGGCAAGAGGGTTGTCAATCCCCTTGAACTCGTTACTTGCAAGGATCAAATCTTGTATAGGTAGATGGATAAATTGCAAAACAAAATAAAAGTAAATAAATTGCAGCAAGGTTTTTTTGGTTTTTATAATATGATTAAGTAGACCCGGGGCCATAGTTTTCACTAGAGGCTTCTCTCTCGAACACATAGCATACAGTGGGTAAACAAATTACTGTTGGGCAATTGATAGAAAAGCGCATAGTTATGAGGTATTCATGGCAATGATCATGTATATAGGCATCACATCCATGACAAGTAGACCGACTCCTGCCTGCATCTACTACTATTACTCCACCAATCGACCGCTATCCAGCAGACATCTATGTTATTAAGTTCATGACAAACAGAGTAACGCCTTAAGCAAGATGACATGATGTAGACAAAGTAAACTCAAGCAATATGATTAAACCCCGTCGTTTTACCCTTAATAGCAACAATACAATACGTGCCTTGCTACCCCTTCTGTCACTGGGTGAGGACACCGCAAGATTGAACCCATTACAAATTACCTCTCCCACTGAAGATAAATCAATCTAGTTGGCCAAACCAAACGGATAGATCGGAGAGAAATACAAAGCTATAACAATCATGCATAATAAAGTTCAGAAAAGACTCAATTACTTTCAATGAATAATCTGATCATAAACCCACGATTCATCGGATCGCAACAAACACACCGCAAAAGAAGATTACATCGGATAGAACTCCAAGAAGATCGAGGAGAACATTGTATTGAAGATCAAAGAGAGAGAAGAAGCCATCTAGCTACTAGCTATGGACCCGTAGGTTTGTGGTGAACTACTCACACATCATCGGTAGGGCAGCAAGGTTGATGTAGAAGCCCTCCGTGATCGATTCCCCCTCCGGCAGAGTACCAGAAAAGGCCTCCAGATGGGATCGCGGAAGAACAGAAGCTTGCGGTGGCGAAAAAGTTATTTCGGGTGGCTCTCTGTTAGTTTGGGAATATTTGGGAATTTATAGAGGTGCAATTAGGTCAAACGGAGTTGCATGGGGCCCACGAGCTCAGGGGGCGCTCCTACCCCCTAGGGCGCGCCCTACGAGCTCGTGGCTCTCTCGTAGCTCTTCTGGCCTCCTCCTGAACCTTCTAGGGTCCCTTCTGGTCCAGAAAAAGTCATTTAAAGATTTTATTCCGTTTGGACTTCATTTGATATTGATTTTCTGAAAAGCCAAAAACAAGCAAAAAACAGGAACTGGCACTGGGCACTGGGTTAATAGGTTAGTCCCAAAAAATGATATAAAATAGCATAAAAATGCATATAAAGTATCCAAGATTGATAATATAATAGCATGAAACAATCAAAAATTATAGATACGTTGGAGACGTATCAGTCTCCTATGTATCTATAATTTATGAAGTATTCATGTCATGTTTACAATAATTTTATATGGTTTTGGTGCACTTTTATATTATTTTTATGGACTACATATTAATCTAGAGCCCAGTGCCAATTCCTGTTTTTTGTTTCGCATGAAAACCGTACCAAACAAAGTCCAAACACGATGAAAATTTACGGAGAATTTTTATGGAATATATGTGATTTTTGGGAGAAATAATCAACGCAAGACGATGCCCGAGGGCCCCACAAGGCAACAGGGCATGCCCTACCCCCTGGGCACGCCCTGATGTCTTGTGAGCACCTTGTAGGTCGGTTGATGCCCTTCTTTCACCGCAAGAAAGATATTTCCAGATAAAAATCCCCTCAAAATTTTAGCCCAATCGGAGTTACGGATCTCCGGGAATATAAGAACTGGTGAAGGGCTCCGAAAACAGTCGCGAGAAACAGAAGACAACAGAGAGATCCAATCTAGGGAGAGCTCCCTCTCTCCCCGGAGGGCCAAGGAAGAAGAAGAAGGGGGGGGGAGGCCTTCCCCCTATCCTCTGGTGGCGTCGGGACGCCGCCGGGGACATCTTCTCCATCACCATCACCACCAACTTCTCCCCCGTTCTCATGGTGATGTGTGAGTAGTTCATCCTCGAGGCTGAGTGTATGTACTAGTAGCTATGTGTTTGATCTCGCTCTCTCATGTTCTTGATTTGGCACGATCTTGATGTACCATGGGCTTTGTTAATATAGTTGGATCATATGGTGTTCTTCACTCTCTATCTTTGTTGTGATGAATTACGTCTTGCTCTTTGAGGTTTCATTGCTATCGGATTGAATATTTTGGATTTGAGATCACTTGATGTATGTCTTGCATGTGGATACCCGTGGTGACAATGGGGTATTGTATTGAGTCACTTGATGTATGTTTTGGTAATCAACTTGCGGATTCCCGTGTTGACATTGGGGTAATCTAGGCATAGAGGTTGATACACATTTTCGTCCTACTTTCTCCGATAGGAACTTTGGAGTGATTCTTTGTCGCACGTTGAGGGATTGTTATATGATTCAATTATGTTAGCACTGTAAAGAGATTGCACTAGTGAAACTATGAACCCTGGGCCTTGTTTCTAAGCATTGAGACACCATTTTTAATCACTTTTGTTACTTGCTACCTTGCTATTTTTATTATCTCAGATTACAAAAACCTATATCTACTATTGTCGGTGTATAAAAACATGGGTGTCTTCATACCCTGACTTATGCACAGACGGTTGCAGCCCTTCCTGATTTCAAGGGCTTGCCGGAGGATTGCTTCCGTCAAGACTCAAGATTAGATTAACAAGACCATGAAGAAGACCACCAGGCAGGTCATCAAGAAGTACTAGTTCAATACTGAAGACGAAGACTCTAGTATCAATAATGACAATAACTCTTACCTACTAGCTTAACGCATCCGTTGCGGGGAGAGGGGTCATCTTGCGGAAGCCAGTGTAGGCTTTGACACTACTTATATTCGCTACAAGTATTACACTCGCTTCGCTACACTCTTCTCTTATGCTTCGCGCTTCGCATAGGCTAAATAAGCCGCTCATCCCTGGCGGCTCCGCCATAGCTTGTACGACTTCTGAATCCTATTAATTGCCGGCAAGCTACTTGCCGGCAAGCAAAGACCTGGCAAGCTATTTGCCGGCAAGCGAAGGCCCGGCAAGCTCCGTGCCAGCAGGCTCTTTCTGTCTCATTACCCACCTCATCATCAGCTAGATAAGCACGTATGATAGGTGTCGAGCGGGCAGGCAGTCATACACAGCTGGTCAGGGCACGTGTCAGCATGCCACATAAGGATTAGCTTTAATGACACCCGTCCCTGGGTCGTGTCAAGATAACAGAAGGGCGGCTGGACAGGTGGTACAGAACCTTTTGCCAAAGCCTCGCCTCCCCAGCGTAGCACCTAACGGTGCATTCAATGCGTTTGTCCTACCCCGTTAGAGATAGACTTGATGACAGTGCAATCACTGTTCATACCCTGTAATGACCATCTTAGCCACTTTGGTAACCCCTTGGCCTATAAAATGAGGCCCACGGCTACTATTAGAACGGTCGACACTCAGTTCAACTACGCGTTGTAGCTGCACTTCCCGTGCACCTTGCCGGCAAGCTGCGCTCCTTGTAACTTGAGCTCATCCACAATCAAACCACCAAAGCAGGAGTAGGGTTTTACGCTCACAGCGGCCCGAACCTGGATAAATCGCTGCGTGACCTTGCATCTACCAATCCTGCTCTTCGTAACGTGTCGACTCCATAGCCAAACCGCAAAGGGATCATTCCGATCCCATAGATCGTCATTCTCCATGACATCTTTGGCGCGCCAGGCAGGGGGTCGTGTGTTACGAATCAGTGTTGGTAGTGTGAGTGTCAGTTTCGTCACTCTCATCGATGGCTCCCAAGAAGAAGGCTGGAGCCACGACGGCTCCTTCCACATCCAAGCTACCCTTGCAGGCGTCCGCCGGCGGCGCAGGCAGCGCGGCCGGTGCAAGCGGTATTGCTGGGAAGGGTGGAGCAGGAGGCGCTGGCGACGGAGGCAGTCAGCTTCCTCACCGCGCTGGTGAGCGTAGCCACCACACCAGAGATGGCGCAGATGGCCAATTCCCAAGACGTTCTGGTGAGCACAGTCACCGTTGCAATACGGTTCGAACCGGTGCAAGCCAGGACCCAGTCGCCGCGACGTCCAAGGATGGAACGGCAACGTCCAACAACGCTGCGGTGGGACGTGTACCGCGACCATCGCAAGATGGGCGCGACACGCTCCCTCGCGGTGCTGGCGGCCCTGGACGACGTCAAGTCGACCCTGAGCATTGTCCTCGCGATGTTCAGGCACCACCACCACGCCAACCCGTTGGTGAGCATGTGCCGCGGCAGCATGTATGCGGCGGAGTTCCTTCTGGCTCTGCCAGGAGTCGAACACCGTCCCGTTCTATGCTTCCCGCCATGCCGACCACGGCGGCAGAAGCCATGGCATGGGTTCAAATGCTATTGAACTTCCTGCCAACTCCTGACAAGATGGACGAATGGAGGGCCACCATTCAGAGCCTCATTAGTTTTGCCGATCCCGGCAAAACACCGGAAGCGGGGCCTTCACAGCGACCACCCACGGCACCGGCAGGACCAACCAACGGCCTTGCTGGAGACGCTGCGCCAACGGTGCAGTCGCCTCCGCGTCAACAACCACTACGGCGGCAAGCTCGCCGATCGGATGACCAGGACGTGGTGTCCATGGCGTCATCGGATCCGCGGGGTCGCCAAGATCAGCGCCAAGTGCTCCACGAATGGCGCGTCGAGGACGCCCGTACGAAGATCGAGCGGCGCCGGGAAGCACGTCCCAGCGTTTATTCATGAGCTGCGGCAGGTTGTCTGGCCGTCCACCCGTGCCTTCAAGCCGGAGCTACCCGATAGGTACGACGGCACGCTCAGTCCAGCAGAGCTCCTTGGCATCTACACCATCGCAGTGCAGGCTGCCGGGGGGCGGGACGAGAAGATACTGGCCAACTACTTCCCGCTGGCACTCAAGCCCAACGTCAGGTCGTGGTTGATGAACTTGCCAGAGGGCTCCATTTCTTCTTGGTCAGATCTGTGCCATCAGTTTGTGGGTGCCTACCAGGGTGGCCACAAGCTCCCTGGTTTGGAAAGCGATTTGCACGTGATACCCCAGAGAGATGGCGAGCCCCTCCGCAAGTACATACAGAGGTTCAGCCGTGTGCACCACAACATCCCCGATGTTCATCCCGCAGCTGTTTGTGCCGCGTTCCACACGAATGTGCGCAACCGCAAAATGCGATCTGAGATGAACATTGAGAAGGTCAGAACCATCAACGAGATGTATGCTTTGGCGGATAAGTGTCGTGCCGAGGAGGGAAGGCGACTTCTTGGGGAAGATGCTGGCGCCGAAGTCGACTCTGAGGACGACGACACAGATGACGCATCAACCCCACAGAAAAAGGGCTAGAAGCGCAACAGGAAGCGCAAAGGCAAGTCAGTGATGGCCATCGATGGCTCCGGTGACGCCAACGCCGCCAAGAAGCCCAAGGCAGAGAGCTCCGACAAGGAGGTTGCCGGATGCGCTGACTATCGGGAGGCCGCGGCAGGCGACAAGACCGGCAAGACCGATGGGCCGTACTGCAAGATTCACCGTACCAAGGGCCACGATCTCCAAGAGTGCCGGCAAGTGAAGAAAATTGCCGAGAAGCAGAAAGCTGAATACGAGAAGCGCGACATGGAGAAGGGTCAAGATGGTGCCGGTGGGTCCGGCAAGCAAAACCGTGGTGGCCGCAGAGGCCGCCGCGGCAGGGCCAAGCAACCAAAGGAGAAGCCCGCTCAGGGCTAGAAGGGAAATGACGATGATGATGGGGACGAAGACGGGTCCGACAATGAGTTCCAGAATGCAGTGGATGCCATGTGTGTTGACAGAGGCGCATCTTTGCACTCCTTGCACTGGCAGCTAAAGCAGTGGGTCCGCGAAGTAAATGCAGCAGAGTCGACAATGGAAGCACAAAAGCCACTCAAGTGGTCGCACGTGCCCATCGACTTTGTCGCCGAGGATCACCCTAATCGCACCACCGTGGTCGGGTGTTTGCCATTGTTGGTTTTACCAACAATCCACAACCTCAAGGTGACGAAGATGCTAGTTGACGGTGGGGCCAGTTTGAACCTGATCTCTCCCGATGTGATCAAGAGGCTGCAGATCCTGGACAAGGATCTCGAGGAGACAGGCACTTTCCAAGGGATCAGTACGGGGAGGAACAAACCAAAGGGCCAAGTTACATTGCCGGTCACGTTCGACAGCGAGCTCAACTATAGGATGGAAAAGATTGTCTTTGACGTCGTCAAGATGCCACTGCCGTACAATGGGATTCTAGGCCACCCAGCGCTGGCAAAGTTTATGGCTGCATCGCATTATGCGTACAATGTCATCAAGATGCCGGGGCCAATGGGTGTTCTCACCATCAAGTCCAACCAGAAAGACGCAATCATCTGCGCCGACAAGTTCTACCGGGAGGTAGTGGCAGCATCTACCATGGAGGTACATGCTCCTGCCGGCAAAGCTCCCGGGGGAGGAAAGAAGAAGAAGACCGGCATGACCTCTGGTAAGGACTCTGGGAAGCGCACCTTAGAGTGCAGCACGCCTGTTGAGGACATACCAGAGAGATCTACTGGCAAGAGCAAGGAAGCCAAGGCCTCTGCACCGGCGACCAAGCAAGTTTCTGCGAGGGAGGATGGAACGAGTGGCACTTTCACCATAAGTGCCACTCTCAGTGACAAATAGGAAAGCGCGCTTGTTGCCTTCCTACGGGCGAATGTCGATGTGTTTGCTTGGCAAGCATCTGACATCCACGGTGTTCCTAGGGAGGCAATTGAGCACCACCTTGCTGTCTGCCCTCATGCAAGACCCCTCAAGCAGAAGGCCAGAAAGCAGCGGCAAGAGTTTATTGCCGAAGAGATCAAGAAGTTGGAAGCAGCAGGCCTGGTCAGAGGAGTGCTACACCCCATGTGGTTAGCTAATCTAGTGGTGGTGCGTAAGGCAAATGGGAAATGGAGGCTTTGTATTGACTTCACTGATATAAATAAAGCTTGTCCAAAAGACCATTTCCCTTTGCCGCGCATCGACCAGATTGTGGACTCCACTGCCGGCTGTGAGTTACTCTCTTTTCTTGACGCCTATTCTGGTTATCATCAGATTTTTATGGCCAAGGAAGATGAGGAGAAAACGGCATTCATCACTCCGTGTGGCACGTATTGCTTTATACGTATGCCCTTCGGATTGAAGAGTGTCGGGGCAACATTTGCCAGAGTAGTTCAGATCGGTTTGAGACCCAGTTGCACAGAAATGTGGAAGCCTACATGGATGATATTGTGGTCAAAACCAAGGACAAGTCAACACTGATCCAAGATTTGGAAGAAAAATTTGCGAATTTGCGCAAACTCAACTTGAATCTCAACCCCGAGAAGTGTGTGTTCAGTGTTCCGTCCGACAAGCTTCTTGGGTTCTTTGTGTCTCAGAGGGGAATTGAAGCCAATCCCGACAAGATCAAAGCAATCGAGCAGATCGAAGCACCAAAATGCGTCAAGGACGTCAGGCATCTTGCAGCTACGTTGCCACACTTAGTAGGTTCATCTCCAAATCAGCAGAGCGCGCCTTGCCATTTTTGAAGATATTGAAAAAGGCAGGTCCAGTGGAGTGGGCTCCGGAAGCGGAGGTCGCGCTCCAAGATTTGAAGGAGTACCTATCCTCTCTGCCAGTCCTAGTTGCGCCTAGGCCACAAGAGATGTTGTTGCTATACTTAGCGGCAACGAATCAAGTGGTTAGTGCTGCACTTGTGGCTGAAAGGGAGGCAGATGAAGAGAAGGCAGCAGCCATAGATCCACGACCTGACAAGCCAGAATCTTCTCCAGCAAGGTCAGGTGCTGACAAGCCTGAGATTGTGCAAGCAAGTGAGCCACATTAGCAAGTTGTGCAGAAGAAGAAGATGGTGCAGCGCCCAGTCTACTTTGTCAGCTCTCTCCTGCAAGGGGCTAGGTCAAGGTATTCTGGTGTGTAGAAGTTGCTCTTTGGCCTTCTCATGGCCTCAAGGAAGCTACGCCACTACTTTCAAGCACACCAGGTCACCGTCGTCAGTCGCTTTCCTTTGCAACGAATTCTGAGAAATCCAGAAGCCACCGGCAGGATTGTGGAGTGGGCATTGGAGCTGTCAAGCTTTGACTTAAAGTTTGAGAGTACCTCAACAATTCAAAGCAGAGCTTTGGCGGAATTCATTGCAGAATGGACCCCAACACCAGACAAAGAAATCCCAGAGACCTCTCTCCCCGGCAAGGAAACTGTTGATGATTGGATCATGTACTTTGATGGTGCTTTCACGCTGAAAGGCACCGGTGCCGGTGTGCTGCTTATAGCACCCACCGGAGAGCACCTCAAGTACGTGGTTCAGATGCATTTTCCCAGGGAGCAGGCCACCAACAACACTGCTGAGTACGAGGGATTGCTTGCCGGCTTGCGCATTGCAATCGACCTTGGTATTCAGAAGCTGATTATCAGAGGCGACTCGCAACTTGTGGTGAGACAGATCAACGAGGATTACCAGAGTCCCTTGATGGAGGCTTACGTCGATGAAGTGAGGAAGTTGGAAGAGCACTTTGACGGTCTGCAAGCAGAGCACGTTCCTCGTGCCCAGAATGAGATTACCGATGACCTGTCGAAGCTTGCCACCAAGAGATCTCCTGTGGAGCCAGGAACTTTTGTGCTACAGCTAACTCAGCCATCCGTTAGACCATCAAGGCTGGCAAAGAAAAGAAAGCAAGACGTTGGTGGTTACTTTCCGGCAGAACTGCCGGCAGCCGCCAAGAAAGTGGATACCACCGACAAGATACCCTCTGCCGATGAGCTGCAGCCTCCGGCAAGTCAGATCCTTGTCGTCGAAGCGAGCGCTCCCGCAGAGGAAGAAGTGCCTTTAGTCCTTGTCGTCGAGCCACAGGCTCCGGCATGGGCACAGCCGATTGTCCAGTACCTTCAAATAGGAGAGCTTCCCGATGAGCAAGAAGACACGGAAAGAGTAGCCCGCCAATCAAGGATGTACAAATTTGTTGACAACACTTTGTACAAGAAAAGACCAAACGGGGTGAAATTGAAGTGCATTTGCGGGGAAGATGGACATACGCTGTTGGCAGAGATGCATGATGAGATGTGTGGCTCTCATATTGGGTCACGCGCGCTTGTCGGCAAGGTGTTCCGTCAAGGATTCTACTAGCCGACAGCCCTTCAAGACGCCTTGGCGGTGGTCATCAGATGTGAAGCATGCCAGTTCCACACCAAGGACATCCACCGACCAGCTCAAGCTCTTCAAACCATCCCTCTCTCCTGGCCTTTCTCGGTCTGGGGGCTCGACATCGTCGGCCCCTTCCCCCATGCTACCGGGGGCTTTGAATTCTTGTACGTTGAAGTCGACAAGTTTACAAAGTGACCTGAGGTAGAGCCAGTGAGAAAGGTGACGGCACAGTCAGCTATCAAGTTCCTCAAAGGATTGGTTGCTCGTTTCGGTGTACCCAACAGGATCATCACCGACAACGGCATCCAGTTTACGAGCCACGCCTTCACAGCATATTGCCAAGAACTTGGAAACAATATCTGCTATGCCTCTGT
Organism: Elymus sibiricus; assembly: GCA_039707655.1. Taxonomy (NCBI): domain Eukaryota; kingdom Viridiplantae; phylum Streptophyta; class Magnoliopsida; order Poales; family Poaceae; genus Elymus; species Elymus sibiricus. The sequence goes on from CM077668.1 coordinate 186,905,192, forward strand.
TGCTCACCCAAGGAGCAATGGACAAGTAGAGAGAGCAAATGCAGAAGTGCCGCGTGGTCTCAGGACCAGAACTTTTGACAAGCTACATAAGTGTGGAAGACGCTGGGTGGAAGAGTTGCCGGTGGTTCTTTGGTCACTCAGAACGACACCAAGTCGAGCCACTGGCCAGACACCCTTCTCCCTTGTATATGGTGCAGAAGCGGTGCTCCCCACGGAACTCAGATACAGGTCACCTCGTGTTTTGGCAAGATCAAGATGAGCTACGGCAAGATGATGCCACGCTCCTTGAGGAAGATCGTTTCCGGGCATTGTCCGTGCTGCACGGTACCAACAAGCTTTGCGCCGCTATCATAGCCGCAAAGTTAACGCCAGGAACCTTGAGGAAGGCGACCTTGTTCTTCATCGGATCCAGTCCATGAAGGGTACAAACAAGTTGATGCCGAAGTGGGAAGGCCCTTACCGGGTGGTATGAGTCACTAGGCCTGGTGCAGTCCGCCTAGAGACCGAAGATGGCACCCCTGTGCTCAACTCATGGAATATTGAGCATCTTCGCAAGTTTTACCCGTAAGGCGCGGTTGTCGGGCTGCCCGGCAACCTCTTTTGTACAAGTTTGCCGGCAAGGCATATAATCCTTTGTACAGAGCCGGGCACAGACCCCGTGCGTAGTGAATAAATGCTAAGTGTTTCACAACTCTTTGTCAAAGTACATATTTATTTATATGTTGCAGGCAGTGTGTATTACATTTTACCTTGCATAAGATGGTTAACGAGCCGTCAAGGTTCCAGCCTCCTCTTTTCTCTTCTTTCTTTTTCTTAAAGGAATGAAGTATTCCCCGCGTGCAAGTTTCCCGGGGGGGAGGGGGGGGGGGGAGTGACGGTATGGATACCAAATGACGTTCAAGATATCATTCTACGACAAGAAGTACAGCAAAGAAGAAGCTAAGTTGCAAAACTTTGAAACAAATTCTTTGTTGTAGTTGCAATTTCTCCTTGAACGATTTTGGCCTTTGTATGAGAAACCTGCACGCTAAGGAACCTTGTCGTGACCAGCGACGCTCTTACCTTGTTTTGAGTCTGCTCAACAACTTAAGTGGCTGCGTTGTTATCGTCAAGCGTAACCTTGCCGGCAACGGCACTTCCGGCAAGCTGCTAAGGATCCGTTCCTCAAGAGCTCGAGGCAAGAGTGCGTGCACCGGCAAGATTCCGGCAAGCGTAGGGTACAAAAATCATGCAAAGACATAATAGAACAAGGGGAATAGCAGGCATTCATCCAAAATATAAAAGTCATATTACATCAAAGCATAGTGCAGGTCTAACTTAAGGTAGCTCTGTCTTTTACATGACCCCACTTGCGGCAAGGTGTGATGACAAGGTTAATGGGTGACTCCAACCTGAGTCCCGGAAACTTGTCCAACCCTCTCGGCTATGGGAGCAACAATCTTGTCGGCGGCTGAGATGTCGGCGTCCTTCGGCAAGCTTGTGAAGGTGCCAAAGAGGTCGACGCCTGGGTTGCGGTACACAAGCTTGATGAGTACCTTGTAAAGTATGTCTCGAGCAAGCTTGCGGGACTCCTTGGCGAAGGAGGTGGACCGCTCTTCGTGATGCTTCTCCAACTCCTCGACAAGGCCCCCGAAGAAGAGAGTCAAGCTGGCGCTTGATGCTTCTTGGTTGTTGGGGGAGTAGTTGTACTCTGTCAAGCGCATGACGACAAGATGGGCGCTGATCTGTTCTGCGGCTTCTACGAGGCGGTTGGTCCACAGCCGCAAGCTGTCCTTCAGCACATTAAAGGAATTGACGGCATCAGCGCATCCAGTTTTCTCCTTCTCAAGATCTGTGGACATGATCTTCTCCCTGGCCTTGGCGCCGCCGAGATGCTCCTCCAAAGTGCGTAGCTTCAGCTTCAGATCTTTCTTGGCATCGGCAGCTTGGCTAAGTTCTTGATTCTTGGCGGATAGTTGCATCTGCAGTTCACCCAAAGTGTGAGCTGCCTTCTGCGCTGATGCTTGGAGAGTCGAGAGCTCCTCCTTGTTGCCGGCAAGGTCTTCTTCAAGCTTTGCTACCTTGGACTCTAACTCCACCTTGGTGGCCTCGGTGCTCTCTATGGCATTGACGGTTTCCAAGAGCTTGTCGGCATGAACCTGAGCTTGAGTCTCAATGGCCTTTTTATGGCCCTCCTCTAGCTCTTTGGTTCGCTGCACGAGCAGAGTCTGGATCTCTTCATCCTTGCCGCGGAGCTCGGCGGCAAGTGCCTCCTCTCGGGCGATGAGGTCTTTCTCCTTGATGATGAGCTGCGCTTCGCGCTCCGTCAACTTGCCGTCCAAGGCCGCTGCTTTCTCCTTAGTAGCGGCAAGCCTTTCATCCTGCCTCCTGATGCATTGGGACTTCTCATTGTACCACCGGCGGATCTCCTCCGCCTTCTCCTTCAATTTCTGTTCAGCCAGCTCCACGACTTGCTGCTGCGTGTGAAGTTTCTCCCAGTGCTTGCCGTAGCGGTCTTGCACATCCTTGAAGCCAGCGGCCATCACCATCAAGAAGGCAAGATCTGCGGCACCGTCGTTGGAGCTGTCTGGTATTGTGACGCTACTGGAGAAGGGCGCCAAGATCTCCATGATGGTCTCTTCAAAAGTAGGCTCCTCGGCACCAGATGAGCTGGGGGCTTTGGGTTCCTGCTGCTAATTGGTTGGCCCCAATGGACCCGTCAGGGCTTGCGTCTCGGGTGCACTTGGATGGACGTCGGTGCTTGGCTTGTCGCTGCCAGCTTCCCCCATCTCAGTGTCCGTTATGACAAGCTCAGATGTGTTGCTGGAGGGCTTGACAGGCTCTTCGGGGATTTTCCTGGCCTCCTCAGCGGCGGACGCAGCGGCCTCCATGGCAGAAATCCTGGCAGCCTCGTCAGCAGTGCTCTTCGCGATCTCCTCCATAGAGACCTCCCTTTCTTCCAGAGGGGTTGGTTCTACAGGACAGGAAGTAAACCGAGAGCAAGATGAAATCGAAACTTCAGGACAAGTTCAAGAAAACAAAAAAGAAGGACTGACAAGGGTTGGATTACATCTGGAAAGGAATTTACCTTGATGAGCACATGGAGGGGATGCCGTTCTTCCTCCAGCAACTTCGGTTGCCGTCGCTTGGTCTCCGGCAACGTTGGTTGCCGGAGGGGCCTTGATGCGAAGGAGCCCTTCTTGGGGCTCCTCTAGGGGAGGGCTGCTCCTTGTCGGCGAAGGTCTTGGTGACGGCTCGGAGGTTGAGGGTGCCGTCAGGGGGTCCATCCCTTGGCGCTCTCCTTTCGGTTGGTCGCTTCCCAACTCCTTGTCAGTCTCCATTGCATAAGACTTGATGGGCGTGCTTGCCAGTGGGAACTGAATGTGAGCCTCACGTTGGGGGCTCGAGCCGGCAACCTCAGATGAAGTTGCACCTTGATCGGTGCCGGTTGCCGTGTCGCCCTCCTCGGTGATCCTAGGCCTCTTCCTCTGCCTTTCCGCCAAGGGCACCTCATCTCTACAAGATTAGAACAGTCAAGATGATTAGCTCAGCAACAATATCAAGACAATTACAAGAAAAGTGGACGAAGATGGTGGACTTACTCTTCCTCCTCTTCTGGATCACCAAGGACAGACATGTCCCAGTGCACTGAGGATGTAGGTGGGGGCGGCGTCTTCCTAGCCCGTTTGGCACTTGACAGAGCCAGGGGCTGTGACGCACCCCTGTTCTCCACGGTTGGTGATGTCGGTTGCCGGGAAGTGGCTCCGTGAGGGGGCTGACGCCGGGAAGGCTGGACCCGAGAAGCTGCAGTTGTCGCCTTGGCGACGGCAAGTTCCTCACTTGCCGGCTCGATGCGCACTGCCTTCTTCTGGGCAGGCTTCTTGACGATGGTAGTCTTCACCTTGGCGGGAAGAGGGCGAGGTGCTTCCTCTTCTTCCTCCTCATCTGAAGATTCCTCGGGCTGCTCCTCTTCTTCCTCACACTCCTTGGCTTGGTCCTCCTCGCTCGCATCCTCTTCGGCATGCTCTTGAGTGCGGCTTCCTCCATTAGTTCCCAGAGCCATGGCCTGGCTTTTGGTGTGTTCTCCACTGCCAAAGCCCTTGGCCGCCCAAGAACGAGCTATCTTCTTGAGCTCCTTAGCTCTTGCGATCAGGAACTCCTTCTCGTCATCCTTTGTCGGATGAATCATGCCGTCTTCGACTCTGATGGCCTTCTCCACCAAGCCGGCAAACCAGGTTTCCACTTCCTTCTTGCTGGGTACCTTCTAGGTGCTCAGAACTGTCTTGGCGTCGCAGTCCGACATCATTGCTAAGATGGAAGCCTTGGCGGTATTGTTGCAAAGTGGGATTACCTTTACCGGCAGATGGTAGGTGCAACCCCTGTTGAAGAGCTGAAAAATGAGCCAGTAATGCTCCATTACCGTCAGGTTGTCATTGAGGCCTGGATGCAGGCGCATTGTATCGGCGGGATTCTTGTAATCCCATGCTTGCCGGCCTTCTCTGTGCTGCAGCGGGGCGATCTGACAGCGGGTGAAGTCTGCTCCCACCATCTCGATCGTCAAGCCGGCCTCCTTGATGGCGATGATTCGGTACAGTGCTATTACAAGCTTGGCGTCGTTGGGGTCGACGTTGCTCCAGTTGGCGGCCTTCTCGATCTTCTCGGCTTTGAGGTGACAGAACGCCAGGAAGTCCTATTGTTTGATCCAGCACCAATCGGCCTGCCACTCGTTCCACTTGATGTGCAGCTTGCCATCCAAGTAGTGCTTCTTCAGATTTCCCCTTGGAATCCAGGTGATACTGCCAGAAAGGGCGTCGTCCTTGACCCGGGGAACGAAAAAGTGCTGGAACAGAGTAAAGTTTGGGGCTATTCCCACAAAATTCTCACACAGATGTGCAAAGACCAACAAGCAGGTGACCGCATTGGGTGTGAAGTCTAGCAATCTGAATCCGAAAGTATTCATCACCTCTATAAAAAAATCAGAGAAGGGCGGGCACAACCCGTAATAGAAATACCCGGCGTAGAAGTGGTATTGGTCGTTGGCAGGAGGAAGGGATCCTGGGAGCACCACTGTGGCCTCGTGGTCTTTCGTCTTCCTTGCGTATACGTACGAGTATCTCTTCGTCATATCGTCTTTTGTGAGGGCCGCTGGAAACACGGTGTTAGCCCGCCGTTGTGCGGCCTTAGCGGCCTTCCTCCCCTCCGCCGCCGAACTGATGGGCTTCGTGGCTCTCTTTGGCGCCATGGTGAGATCTGGGGGGGGGGAGCTTAGTGGTGGCTGCGCGGAACAATGCACAGGCGGCGTGCTCTATTCTTGCGCGAGGTTGAAGAAGGAGGCGGTTGGATTGGGAGCGAGAGGGGTAAATGAGCAGCGCCCCTTCGCGAGTACCCTTTTATGGGGAAGGCACAAGGGGCTGGCTCTTTACTGCCTGATGTGGATGCGCTTTTGCAGGCGCACTACCCCAGTCGCCATTTTATTCCACCTCTCCCACGTCCCGCATTCAACGCGCGTCGTGGGTAAACAGTAAAAACGAAGATTGCGGCAGCGATTCTGCGCCACGTGTGTCTGTGCATCTATTTGGGCCTAGCCCAACGACGCCTCACACGTGCGTGTGGCCCAGGCCCAGGGGCTCCTATCGGTGTATTAAAACATGGGTGTCTTCATACCCTGACTTATGCACAGACGATTGCAGCCCTTCCTGACGGCAAGGGCTTGCCGGAGGATTGCTTCCGTCAAGACTCAAGATTAGATTAACAAGACCATGAAGAAGACCTCCAGGCAGGTCATCGAGAAGTACTAGTTCAGTACTGAAGACCAAGACTCTGGTTGCCGGCAAGCTACTTGCCGGCAAGCGAAGACCCGGCAAGCGAATTCCCGGCAAGCTACGTGCCAGCAGGCTCTTTCTGTCTCCTTACCGCTCCACCTCATCATCAGCTAGATAAGCACGTATGATAGGTGTCGAGCGGGCAGGCAGTCAAACATAGCTGGCCAGGGCACGTGTCAGCATGCCACCTAAGGATTAGCTTTAATGACACCAGTCCCTGGGTCATGTCAAGATAACAGAAGGGTGGCTGGGCAGGTGGTACAAAACCTTTTGCCAAAGCCTCGCCTCCCCAGCGTAGCACCTAACGGTTCATTTAATTCATTTGTCCTACCCCGTTAGAGATAGACTCTATGACAGTGCAATCACTATTCACACCCTGTAATGACCATCTTAGCCACTATGGTAACCCCTTGGCCTATAAAAGGAGGCCCACGGCTACTGTTAGAATGGTCGACACTCAGTTCAACTATGCGTTGTAGCTGCATTTCCCGCCCACCTTGCCGGCAAGCTGCGCTCCTTGTAACTTGAGCTCATCCACAGTCAAACCACCAAAGCAGGAGTAGGGTTTTACGCTCACAGTGGCTCGAACCTGGATAAATCGTTGCGTGCTCTTGCATCTAGCAATCCTGCTCTTCGTAACGCGTCGACTCTGTAGCCAAACTGCAAAGGGATCATTCCGATCCCATAGATCGTCGTTCTCCACGACAACTATCCATACTACACTTGTACGTATCACCATCTCTTCACCGAACTAGTGCACCTATACAATTTACCATTGTATTGGGTGTGTTGGGGACACAAGAGATTTCTTGTATTTAATTGCAGGGTTGTTTGAGAGAGACCATCTTCATCCTACACCTCCCACAGATTGATAAATCTTAGGTCATCCACTTGAGGGAAATTTGTTACTATCCTACAAAACTCTGCGCTTGGAGGCCCAACAGAGTCTACAAGAATAAAGTTGCGTAGTAGACATCAAGCTATTTCTGGCGCTGTTGCCGGGGAGGTGAGTGCTTGAAGGTATATCTTTAGATCTTGCAATTGAATCTTTTAGTTTCTTGTTTATTCTCTAGTTTGGTTTTTAAAAAGAAAACTATAAAAAAAATGGAAGTGAAGTTGCATCAAATTCTTTATCTTTATGAAGTCTTTCTTGAAAACATGGATTCCGATAATTGTGATGAAGTAGTAATAGAAGAATTTAATAAAATGTTTAATGTGAGTCCTTTGAATGATAAGCATGATTGCAATGTTACTAGTATGCTTGCTATGAATATCCATAATGCTAATGATGATTGCACTAGTCATGATAAAAAGGTTTCTTATAAGCATGTCTATTATTGTGGAGAGCATAGACCATGTGAAGACATGCCAATTAGGGATGATGAATTTTGTAAGAAGCATAAACATGACAAAAATAAATGGTGGCTTAAGGTATTAGATGATTATGCTAGAAAATTATGTTCTATTCATCCCATTACTTGTGAACTTTGCAATAAAGTTGTTCATCTTAATTTCCAATGCATGCTTTTTCATGATCGAATCGTGGCCAAATATTGTAATAACTTGATCACCCTTGAACTTTATAATGAACTTTGTCTATTTTTGGGGTGTGAAGAATTGTCACATAAAAATAGTTGGTTTGAAGCATTCATATTCACAGACAATACTGAAACTAATCTAAGAGAAACCTATATGTTTTGTGTGGTAAATTGCAATGAGAATGCTTATATCGCCAATTATAGAAAGACGGGGAAACCAATAGAATATAAAAGGAATACTAATGGAAGGCTAAAGATTTCCCAATACCCTCCTATTGTTTCTCGTGATGAATCAGGTGACGAGGAGGCGCTTCCTATCCAACCAATCTCTTCAATAAGAAGCTCGGAAAATTTAATTAAACCCACACATAATGTGGTGAAGAATAAGAAGAAAAGAAGGAAAAGCCAAGGTAAAAAGGTATCTCTCCCAAATAATCTTGCTCCTATTATTGTTGAGAATGAATCAAAAGGTATTGTGGAAGATGATACATTTGAGGATGATATTGTCTTTTGGTCTTATGGCACAATGTCCGAAGGAACTATTGAGGATGATTTTGTTATGCCTATTACTTGTTGTGATAACTATGATTGGGAAGATAATGATACTTCTTATAATCTTGAAAATCATTTTGGCACCAACTTGGAAAATTATAACGATAATAATTGTTATACTATTGGTGCTATTCATACTATTAATGATAAGAGTGATTATGCTAACGATATGCAAAACCACACTATTAATGATAAGAGTGATTATGCTAATGATATGCAAAACCACACACTTGGGGATGCTATGTTTGATGAGAATGACATGTTTGAGAATGTATTTGCTGCAAATAATGTTTATCCTAAGCTTGGGGATGCTATGCTTAATGAAGATGATCTTTTCAGTCCCCCTACTTTTAATGATCAAATTTATTGTGATGATCGCATGCCCCCTATTTATGATTGCAATAATAATGAAAGTGGGTTTGGAAGAGTGTCAACTTTAGGCAATAATTATCCCATGATACGTCTCCAACGTATCTAATTTTTTTGATTCTTCCATGCTATTATATTATCAATCTTGGATGTTTTTACAATCATTTACAGCAATTATCTATCATTTTTGGAGACTAGCCTATTAACCTAGTGCCCAGTGCCAGTTGCTGTTTTCTGCCCTGTTTTTGTTTTACAGAAAATCAATATCAAACGAAGTCCAAATGCCATGAAACTTTTTGGAGATTTTTTATTGGACAAGATAAATACTAGAAGCTTCGGGAGGAGGCCAGAAGACCCTGGTGGGGCCCACGAGCCACCAGGGCGCGCCTGGGGGGGGGCAGGCGCGCCCTGGTGCCTCGTGGGGCCCACCAAGCTCCGTTTGACCTAATTCTTCCACTATAAATTCCCAAAAAATCAGAAACCCTCAGGGGAGTCCATGAAATACTTTTTCCACCGCCGCAAGTTTCTGTTCCAGAGAGATACCATCTGGAGGCCTTCTCCGGTAATCTGCCGGAGGGGGATTCCATCATGGAGGGGCTCTACATCAACCTTGCTGCCCTTCCGATGATGCGTGAGTAGTTTACCACAGACCTTCGGGGCCACAGGCAGTAGCTAGATGGCTTCTTCTCTCTTTTTGATCTTCAATACAATGTTCTCCTCGATGTTCTTGGAGTTCTATCCGATGTAATCACTTTTTGCGGTGTGTTTGTTGGGATCCGATGAATTGTGAGTTTATGATCAGATTATCCATGCAATTATTTGAGTCTTTGCTGCACTCTTTTATGGATGATTATTATAGCCTCGTATTTCTTCTCCGATCTATTGATTTGGTTTGGCCAACTGAGTTGATTTATCTTGCCATGGGAAGAGGTGCTTTGTAGTGGGTTCGATCTTGCGGTGCTCAATCCCAATGACAGAAAGGGACATGACACGTATGTATCGTTGCTACTAAGGGTAAAAAGATGGGGTTTATTCATATGTGAGTTTATCTTGTCTACATCATGTCATCGTTCTTAAGGCATTACTCCGTTCCTTTATGGACTTAATACACTAGATGCATGCTGGATAGCGGTCGATGTGGGGAGTAATAGTAGTAGATGAAGGCAGGAGTCGGTCTACTAATCTTTGACGTGATGCCTATATACATGATCATTGCCTTGGATATCGTCATGATTATTTGCTTTTCTATCAATTGCCCAACAGTAATTTGTCTACCCACCGTATGCTATTTTCTCGAGAGAAGCCTCTAGTGAAACCTATGGCCCCCGGGTCTATCTATCTCATATTACTAAAACCCTAAAAATATTGCTGCCATTATCTTTTTATTTATTTTATTTTGTATTTTTATTTCAATCTATCAATCTATCATATACAATTTAATCTTGCAATCTTACCGCCAAGGGATTGACAACCCCTTGTTTGCGTTGGGTGCAAGGATTTGTTGTTTGTGTGCAGGTGCTGCTAACGAGGTGTTGTGTGATTCTCCTACTGGTTCGATAACCTTGGTTTCATAACTGAGGGAAATACTTATCTCTACTGTGCTGCATCATCCCTTCCTCTTCAGGGAAATACCAACGCAAGCTACAAGTAGCAGGAAGAATTTCTGGCGCCGTTGCCGGGGAGACATCATCAACATCTATCAAGTACCTTTGCATAAACTCTCATCTCCTTGCATTTATTTTATTTGCCTCTCATTTTCATCTCCCCCACTTCTAAAAAGTTTTTACAAAAACACAAAAATATTTTTGTCCGTTTGCCTTTTTGCTTGTTTCCTATCTTTACTTGTGTTGCCATGTGCCTTCTATTTGCTTGCATCTTCGCTTGTTAAAAATCTATTGATATGGATCCTCATCCACTTGCTAATCTTTTCAAAAGACCCAATTATGATGAACCAATTGCTAGTGAGTTGAGTGCACTTGATTTACTCTATGAAGTTTTGCTTGAAAATCATGAATCTGAAAATTGTGATGAAGTGTTAGAAGAAATTTATAAAGTGATTCATGATAGCTCCTTGATTGAAAAGCATGATTGCAATGATGTTACTATAAATTCTATTAATGTCAATTGTGCTAATGATATGCAAAACTACAAGCTTAGGGATGAAAATTTTGTTATATCCACTACTTATTGCAATGATCATGATTGGGGTGATAATGCTTCTTATGATCTTGAAAATTTATTTAAGCCTCATGATGAATATGCTATTGATAATAATGTTTGCAATAATATTGAAAGTGGGTTTGGAAGAGTGTCAACTCTAGGTAAAAATAATCCCACATATTTGGAGAGTGTTCAATCTTATGAAATTTTTGATAAAAGTGGGTTTGGAGAGGTCATGACTTTAGTTGATGTTAATCCCACTATTTTGGAACACTATAATTTTTTTATGCATGTGGATCATGAAGAGAATATTTTATATGATAGTTATATTGTTGAATTTGATTATGATCCTACATATGAGAGAGGAAAATATGGTTATAGAAATCTTCATGTCACTAAATTATCTCTCTTTGTGTTGGAATTATTAATGTTTCATTCTCTTTATATGCATATGCTAGGTGTTGCTTGTCTTGATAATTTGTTTACTTATAAAATGCCTATGCATAGGATGTATGCTAGACTTAAATGAGTTTGTCACATGTTATATGATGCTCTCTTCGTGATTCAATTATTATCTTTCATGTGAGCATCATTGAAATTTCAAAAGCCTATCTTAATGGCTATAAAGAAAGAGCTTCTTGAGAGGCAACCCAATGAATAAAATATTTGTTTTTCTGTTATTGTGTGTTTTCACAATTATGCTACTGGTATGATTGTGTTTTTGTGTTTTTAATTAGTGTTTGTGCCAAGTAGAACCTTTGGGATGATTTGGAAGATAGTATAATTGATGCTGTTTGAAAACAGAAAGTTTTGCGTCCAGTGATGGAATTTTGTTTCTGTACTGTAACGTCAGAACCTTCTGAATTTTTGTCACAATATTGATATATGAATTTCCCACGTCGTCCTAATTTTTCAGAATTTTTGGAGTTACAGAAGTATGACGATAATTCAGATTTCTACAGACTGTTCTGTTTTTGACAGATTCTGTTTTTGATGCACTACTTGCTTGTTTTGATGAATCTATGGATTGTATCGGGGGGTATAAGCCATGGTGAAGTTAGAGTACAGTAGGTATAATGCAAAAATAAAATATGAATGGGGTTTCAACATTACTTATAGTAGTGATTTATTTTGTTATACTAACGGATCTCACGAAGGTTTTGTTGAGTTTTGGGTGATTGAAGTTTTCAAGTTTTGGGTGAGATCACAATGGATGAAGGAATAAGGGGTAGCAAAAGCCTAAGCTTGGGGATGCCCGAGGTACCCCAAGGTAATATTCAAGGAAGACTCAAGCGTCTAAGCTTGGGGATGCCCCGGAAGGCATCCCCTCTTTATTCTACCAACCATCGGTAATTTTACTTGGAGCTATATTTTTATTCGTCACATGATATGTGTTTTGCTTGGAGCGTCTTGTATGATATGAGTCTTTTCTTTGCTTGCCTTTTAGTTTGTCACAATTATCTTTGCTGCACACACCTATCTTGAGAGAGCCACACGTTTGTCATCATAATTTGTTAGAATACTCTATGTGCTTCACTTAAATTTTTTGAGCTAGGCAGTTGCTCTAGTGCTTCACTTAAATCTTTTTGAGCACAGTGGTGGCTATATTTTGAAGAAATAAACTCTCATGCTTCACTTATATTATTTTGAGATTTGATTGAAATTTTGAAGAAATAAATTCTCATGCTTCACTTATATCATTTTGAGAATTGACTTGATTGAAATTTTGAAGAAATGAATTCTCATGCTTCACTTATATTATTTTGAGAATTGTTAAGATTGAAATTTTGAAGAAATATTTGCACTCTCATGCTTCACTTAAATCTTTTTGAGAGATGATGATAGTAACGGTAATTTGCACAAGTTATGCAATTGGTCCCAAAGTGATGAATATTGAAGAGGGATATAATAAAAACTTTCATATAGATCATTGGATATGATGAGTGTGATTCCTTGCAATAGTTTTGCGATATGGAGATGATGATATGTGAGTCATGTTAGTGAGTAATTGTGATTTAGTAAGAATATTAGTGTTAAGGTTTGTGATTCCCTATGCATGCACGTTAAGTCAATAGTTATGCAATGAAGTTATATCCTACTTATGGTGCATTATTCGGTGTTAGTTGTGTTCAATGCATGTTTATGACCGTTTTCGTTTTTTGGTTGGTTGCTTCTCAATCTTTTGCTACCCTTCATTTGTACTAAGCGGAAATACTGCTTGTGCATCCAAAATCCTTAAACCCAGTTTTTGCCATATGAGTCCAGTATATCTACCTATATGCGGTATTTCAATGCCGTTCCAAGTAAATTTGCGTGTGCCAACTCTAAATTTCAAAATAATTTTCCGTTTTGTGTGCCCATACCGCTCATGAAGCGGCAGGGGGGTGGCCATTATTTTCCATGCTAGGTGTGTTATTCTCACGATGAGTGTTTATTCACTTGTCATTGAACGAGAGAATGGTTGGTAATAGGGATGCCCAGTCCCACATGAATCAAATTAATAACAACAAAATTCCTTGGAATGTGATGGTATGGAGGGCACCCGTGGATACGGCTAGCCATGGATTGTGAAAGAATTGGTGGAAAGGAAATAAACTTTACTTTCTATTTGGGAACCACCTATGATGTGTCTAGCATGGAAGATAATGGGAATTCTCGGCCGTTTTCGTTGACAGGAAAAGCATGCCTCTCAAAATATTTTTATCTCTTTAATTTCATCTTTGAGCTCTGGCACATTTGACAAATCTCTGCTTCCCTCTGCGAAGGGCCTATCTATTTACTTTTATGCAATTTTTATTTTTACTTGAGTCTCCATCTTCTCTTACAAAAGCACCAACTAGAGAGCACTATTGTCATACTTGTGCATTGGATGTAGCTAATATTTGAGTGTGTTTCATGAATGGATCAATGATTGAACATAATGGGCTAGGGATAACTTTCTTTAGCATTGATATTTTGAAAGACATGGTTGCTTGTTAGCATGCTTGAGTATTTATGTTTTCATGTCAAACTATAGACTATTGCTTTGAATCATACAAGTCCAATGTCCATGCTACAAAAGAAAAGAAAATGTGATGAATATGTTAGGCAGCATTCCACATCAAAACTTCTATTTTTATCATTTACCTACTCGAGGACGAGCAGGAATTAAGCTTGGGGATGCTGATACGTCTCCAACGTATCTATAATTTTTGATTGTTCCATGCTGTTATATTATCAATCTTGGATGTTTTTACAATCATTTACAACAATTATCTATCATTTTTGGAGACTAACGTATCAACCTAGTGCCCAGTGCCAGTTGCTGTTTTCTGCCCTGTTTTTGTTTTACAGAAAATCAATATCAAACGAAGTCCAAATGCCATGAAACTTTTTGGAGATTTTTTATTGGACAAGATAAACACTAGAAGCTTTGGGAGGAGGCCAGAAGACCCTGGTGGGGCCCACGAGCCACCAGGGCACGCCTGGGGGAGGGCAGGCGCGCCCTGGTGCCTTGTGGGTCCCACCAAGCTCCGTTTGACCTAATTCTTCCACTATAAATTCCAAAAAAATCAGAAACCCTCAGGGGAGTCCACGGAATACTTTTTCTGCCGCCGCAAGTTTCTGTTCCAGAGAGATCCCATCTGGAGGCCTTCTCTAGTAATCTGCCGGAGGGGGATTCGATCACGGAGGGGCTCTACATCAACCTTGCTGCCCTTCCGATGATGCGTGAGTAGTTTACCATAGACCTTTGGGTCCATAGGCAGTAGCTAGATGGCTTCTTCTCTCTTTTTGATCTTCAATACAATGTTCTCCTCGATGTTCTTGGAGTTCTATCCGATGTAATCACTTTTTGCGGTGTGTTTGTTGGGATCTGATGAATTGTGAGTTTATGATCAGATTATCCATGAAATTATTTGAGTCTTTGATGCACTCTTTTATGGATGATTATTATAGCCTCGTATTTCTTCTCTGATCTATTGATTTGGTTTGGCCAACTGAGTTGATTTATCTTGCCATGGGAAGAGGTGCTTTGTAGTGGGTTCGATCTTGCGGTGTTCAATCCCAGTGACAGAAAGGGACATGACACGTATGTATCGTTGCTACTAAGGGTAAAAAGATGGGGTTTATTCATACGTGAGTTTATCTTGTCTACATCATGTCATCGTTCTTAAGGCATTACTCCGTTCCTTTATGGACTTAATACACTAGATGCATGCTGGATAGCGGTCGATGTGTGGAGTAATAGTAGTAGATGCAGGCAGGAGTCGGTCTACTAATCTTGGACGTGATGCCTATATACATGATCATTGCCTTGGATATCGTCATGATTATTTTCTTTTCTATCAATTACCCAACAGTAACTTGTCTACCCACTGTATGCTATTTTCTCGAGAGAAGCCTCTAGTGAAACCTATGGCCCCCGGGTCTATCTATCTCATATTACTAAAACCCTAAAAATATTGCTGCCCTTATCTTTTTTATTTATTTTATTTTGTATTATTATTTCAATCTATCATATATAATTTAATCTTGCAATCTTACCGCCAAGGGATTGACAACCCCTTGTTTGCGTTGGGTGCAAGGATTTGTTGTTTGTGTGCAGGTGCTGCTAACGAGGTGTTGTGTGATTCTCCTACTGGTTCGATAACCTTGGTTTCATAACCGAGGGAAATACTTATCTCTATTGTGCTGCATCATCCCTTCCTCTTCGAGGAAATACCAACGCAAGCTACAAGTAGCATCCCACTACTTTGGAGGGTGTTAAATCTTATTATAATGATAAAAGTGGATTTGGAGAGGTCATGACTTTATTTAATGTTGAATCCACTACTTTGGAAGAGGTTTCAATTGATTATGATGAGAACAAAGTTGCTTCTTATGATGATTATTGTGATGATACTTATGTTATAAAAATTAGTGATAATTATTCTTATAAATTTGTCATAATTATGAATACCCTTTTTCTAAACATTACTCTTTTAATGTGGAATCAATTTATAGTGTTCATGTTTTATACGATGCTTTCACTATTATGAATGAGAAGAAATTTGCTTATGTGGAAAGTAATAAATTTTCTATGCCTGTGGATCATGAAAAGAATGCTTTATGTGATATTTATATTGTTGAATTTCTTCATGATGCTACTGAAAATTATTATGAGAGAGGGATATATGCTTATAGATATTTCAACAATATCAAGTTTCCTCTCTTTGTGTCGAAAGTTTTGAAGTTGCACTTGTTTTGCATTCCAATGCTAGTTGATTCTTGCTACAAGAAATTGTTTGCTTATAAAATTCCTATGCATAGGAAGAGGGTTAGGCTTAAATGTTTGATATATGTTTCATGATGCTCCCTTTATGTTTCAATCCTTTATTTCTATGTGAGCATCATTACAACTATCAAGGCCTAGCTAAAAGGTATTAAAGAAAAGCGCTTGTTGGGATACAACCCAATATTTATCCCTACTGTTTTTGTATGTTTACATGATTAAGTTACTGTAGTAATCATGTTTTGTGTCTTTTATTTCAATAAAGTACCAAGTAAAGCCTTTAGGTTGATGTGGATGTTTGTTTATTTAGTTCTGTGCAAAAAACAGAAAGTTTAGCGTCCAGTGCGTGAATTTACATTCTGTACTGGAGAATGGAAAAATTCTGAAATTTTTAAAAAGTACTTCTATGCAAATTGTTTAGGTTTTGATATTTTTTCAGAATGTTTGGAGTTACAGAAGTATGATTTCAATTCAGATCATTATAGACTATTCTGTTTTTGAAAGATTCTGTTTTTATTGCATAGTTTGCTTGTTTTAGTGTCTCCATAGCTTATATTGAGTGATATAAATTGTGGAAATGACATAATATAGTAGGAATTATGTGAGAACAATTATGAATCTTGTCTTGATAGTACCCAAGTGGATGATTTATTTTTATTGTACTAACCTATCTCACGAAGTTTTGTTAAGTTTTGTGTGATTGAAGTTTTCAAGTTTTGGGTGAGACAACGATATGAGGAGAATAAGGAGCGGCAAGAACCTAAGCTTGGGGATGTCCAAGGCACCCCAAGGTAATATTCAAGGAAGACTCAAGCATCTAAGCTTGGGGATGCCCCGGAAGGCATCCCCTCTTTCGTCTTCAATCTATTGGTATACCTCACTAGGAGCTATATTTTTATTCGTCACATAATATGTGCTATTCTTGGAGTGTCCTTTTTGTTTTGTTTGCTGCTTGATATAATCCTTGGATCTGAAATTTTGATTCGGAGAGAGTCTTTACATAGCTACTTAATTTTTTAACTACTCTTTGATCTTCACTTATATCTTTTGGAGTAGTTTGTCATTCACTCTTGTGCTTCATTTATATCCTAAGAGTAAATTGTTGAATGAATTGAATATCATAAATCTAAAATTATACATGTCCCATATGCTTAGTGATAGTTTCACATTGGGTTTAGAAAGTAAAATCTATTGAAATTTGACAATCACAATAGTGGTCATACAAGCAATTCATGAAAGAATAGTATAAGGAAGAGAAATTTCACATACAAATATATTATCTTGGAGATCTTTTATGATTGTGAATACCCATTAATTATTTTCAAACTTGATCAAATAAGTTGAAGTTGGACAAGGAAGACAACGTAATGAGTTATGTTTGGGTATATTTGCATAGAAGTTATATTGTTATGGAGCCTCCAACATGTGGTGCTTGTTTATAATCTTTGCTAGCCAAAAATTCTGTACTAAGCGGGAATACTGCTTGTGCATCCAAAATCCTTGAGCCAAGTTTCTTCCATGAGAGTCCACCATACCTACCTATATACGGTATTACCCTGCCGTTCCAAGTAAATTTGCATGTGCCACCTCTAAAATCTTCAAATGAACATCTGTTTTGTGTACCCGTACCGCTCATGGAGCGATGTGGTAGTCAATATCTTCCATGCTAAGTGTGTTTTACTCACCGACAAGAGTTTATTCACTCGTTAAATTTGAGGGAGGCTGGTAAAAAGGATGCCCGGTCCTGAATTATTTATGAAAATACTCCTCCTGGAATGTGGAAAGTTGGTAGGCACCAGTGGATTCGGCTAGCCATGGTTTGTGTTAGTATGGTGGAAAGGAGAGTAAAACTTTTGCATGGGAACCTCCATTAATGTGTTTACCATGGAAGATATTGAAAACTTTATCATTAAACTGTTGACAAGAAAAGTACACCTCTCAAATGAAATTATCTCTGTTTTAAGCTATGAGCTCTAGCACATTAGCAAATCCATGCTTCCCTCTGCGAAGGGCCAATCTATTTACTTTTCATGTTGACTCAACTTCTTATTCCAACCTCAATTATTCTCCACTTGGCAATCATTATGTGGTGGGGAAAGATCCAGGCACATATATCCAGTCAAATATATTTGATCATGAATTATTATTGTTGACAATTATCTCTATGATAAGTAAGTTGGGAGGCGAAACATTAAGCCCCCATCTTCCTCTATGTCTGATGGATGTTGTTTGTTCTAAAAATATGCATCGAGTACTAGCAATCATAGAAGATTATATGATAATTGAGTATGTGGAGCTCTTTCTTAGACTTTTCCGAAAATAATATGATTGGTAATTGTTTGATGACTAAGAATATAGTTTGTTAAGCTTCAAGATAGTTTATGGTCTATACTTTAACATGCGAATTGATTACGATTTTATCATGATGAGTTTATGAGAAAGAGTTGCTATTTATGATGCTAGGAAAAGTGATTGAAATTATCATTGATCAAACTTATGCACTTTGTTAGCATTCACACTTCATAAATTATTTCTTTTATCATTTACCTACTCGAGGACGAGCAGGAATTAAGCTTGGGGATGCTGATACGTCTCCTATGTATCTATAATTTATGAAGTATTCATGCCATGTTTACAATAATTTTATTTGGTTTTGGTGCACTTTTATATTATTTTTATGGACTAACATTTCATTCTAGTGCCCAGTGCCAGTTCCTGTTTTTTGCATGTTTTTTGTTTCGCACAAAAACCATACCAAACAGAGTCCAAACACGATGAAAATTTACGGAGATTTTTTATGGAATATATGTGATTTTTGGGAGAAAGAATCAATGCAAGACGGTGCCAGAGGGCCCCACAAGTCAACATGGCGCGCCCTGATGTCTTGTGGGCACCTCATAGGTCAGTTGATGCCCTTCTTTCGCCGCAGGAAAGATAATTTCCGGATAAAAACTCCGTCAAAATTTTAGCCCAATCAGAGTTACGGATCTCCGGGAATATAAGAAACGGTGAAGGGCTCCGAAAACAGTCGCGAGAAACAGAAGACAACAGAGAGATCCAATCTAGGGGAGAGCTCCCTCATTCCCCGGAGGGCCAAGGAAGAAGAAAAAGGAGGGGGGCCCTTCCCACTCTCCTTCTATGGTGCCGGGACGCCGCCGGGGACATCTCCTCCATCACTATCACCACCAACTTCTCCTCCGTTCTCATGGTGATGGGTGAGTAGTTCATCCTCGAGGCTGAGGGTATGTACTAGTAGCTATGTGTTTGATCTCTCTCTCTCTCTCTCTCTCTCTCTCTCTCTCTCTCGTGTTCTTGATTTGGCACGATCTTGATACCATGGGCTTTGTTAATATAGTTGGATCATATGGTGTTCTTCCCTCTCTATCTTTGTTGTGATGAATTGAGTCTTGCTCTTTGAGGTTTCATTGTTATCGGATTGAATATTTTGGATTTGAGATCACTTGATGTATGTCTTGCATGTGGATACCCATGGTGACAATGGGGTATTCTATTGAGTCACTTGATATATGTTTTGGCAATCAACTTGCAGATTCCCATGGTGAGATTGGGGTAATCTAGGCATAGAGGTTGATACATGTTTTCATCCTACTTTCTCCGATAGAAACTTTGGAGTGATTCTTTGTCGCACGTTGAGGGATTGTTATATGATTCAATTATGTTAGCACTGTTGAGAAATTGCACTAGTGAAAGTATGAACCCTAGGCCTTGTTTCTAAGCATTGAGACACCGGTTTTACTCACTTTTGTTACTTGCTACCTTGCTATTTTTATTCTTTCATATTACACAAACCTATATCTACTAGCCATACTACACTTGTATGTATCACCATCTCTTTGCCGAACTAGTGCACCTATACAATTTACCATTGTATTGGGTGTGTTGGGGACACAAGAGATTTCTTGTATTTGATTGCAGGGTTGTTTGAGAAATACCACCTTCATCTTACACCTCCCACGGATTGATAAACTGATGATCGGGATGCGGAAAGTTCACGTTCTTCCTCCAGAGCATCCAGAGCATCTTGGCGAGCTTGCTCATTATCTGATTCCACATAAGCCGCCACGCGAGGGGAGTCATGACGAATATTGCTTGGAAGTACAGCTTCTGCACCATAGACCAAGAAAAATAGCGTATAGCCTGTTGACCTGTTGGGAGTAGTCCGTATGCTCCAAAGCACTGCAGGTAATTCTTCTTCCCAACAACCCGGCGTGCGTTGCAAAGGCACTATGAGCCGGGGTTTGATACCACGTAGCAGTTCCTGATTGGCTTTTTCTGCCTGCCCATTGGACTGAGGATGCGCAACCGATGCTAGATCAAGCCGGATGTGCTCCTGTTGACAGAACTGTTTCATGACTCCTTTGGAAAGATTGGTTCCATTGTCTGTGATGATACTGTGTGGATAGCCGAAGCGAAATATCACCTTTTTCAAAAATTTGACGGCTGTAGCAGCGTCACAACGGCTGACCGGCTCTGCTTCCACCCACTTGGTAAATTTGTCCACAGCTACCAACATGTGAGTATGCTTATTCTTAGAATGTTTAAAGGGTCCAACCATGTCAAGGCCCCAGACGGCAAAAGGCCAAGTTATCGGGATCATCCTCAACTCTTGAGCCGGCACATGAGCCTGGCGAGCATACTTCTGGCAACCATCACATTTGCGCACAATGTCTTCTGCATCGGCGTGAGCTGTGAGCCAGAAAAAACCGTGCCGGAAAGCTTTCGCGACAAGTGATCATGAGCCGGCATGATGACCACAATCGCTAGAATGAATCTCATTAATAATTTCACGGCCTTCCTCAGGTGAAACGCAATGCTGAAAAACACCAGTGACACTTCGTCGATGCAACTCACCATTGACGA
Organism: Elymus sibiricus; assembly: GCA_039707655.1. Taxonomy (NCBI): domain Eukaryota; kingdom Viridiplantae; phylum Streptophyta; class Magnoliopsida; order Poales; family Poaceae; genus Elymus; species Elymus sibiricus. The sequence continues at coordinate 186,925,744 of CM077668.1, forward strand.
TAGTCATAGACTTTGATCGTCTGATGATCTGTCGAGCAATGATTTCTTCTGCTGGAAGCTCTCCCCGGCTTAGATAAGCCAAGTAAGGGACTGTCCAATCAGGTACAGCATGAACAGCAGCCACTAGAGCCGCCTCTGGGTCAGGAATAGCCAAGTCTTCCTCTGTAGGCAACTTGACAGATGGGTTATGCAAGACATCCAGAAAAACATTAGGCAGCACCGGCTTCCGCTGAGAACCCAAGCAAGACAGTGCATCTGTTGCCTCGTTCTGCCGGCGATCGATGTGATCAACTTGATAACCCTTGAAGTGTCCAACAATATTAGTGACCGCATGTCGATAAGCCGCCATAAGGGGATCCTTGGAGTTCCATGTACCAGAAACCTGCTGGGCCACCAGATCTGAGTCGCCCAAACACCTGACCCGGCTCAGGTTCATCTCCTTGGCCATTCGGAGCCCGTGAAGCAATGCCTCATATTCTGCTGCATTGTTAGTACATGGGAACATAAGTCTTAAAACATAACAGAACTTATCTCCTCGTGGGGAAGTGATTACAACTCCAGCCCCCGAGCCTTCGAGCTGCCTTGAGCCGTCAAAATGTATGGACCAATACGTCGTGTCTGGCTTCTCTTCGGGAGCCTGTAACTCTGTCCAATAATTAATGAAATCCACCAAAGCTTGAGATTTGATTGCTGTGCAGGGCACATATTTGAGATGATGTGGACCGAGCTCAATGGCCCACTTAGCAACCCGGCCTGTGGCTTCTCGGTTCCGGATTATGTCCCCAAGAGGTGCTGAGCTGACCACAGTGATTGGATGCTCGTGGAAATAATGCTTCAGCTTGTGGCTAGCCATGAAGACTCCATAGACCAGTTTCTGCCAATGCGGATATCGCTGCTTGGACTCTGTTAACACTTCACTGATATAATACACAGGGCGCTGAACTGGATATTCCTTGCCTTCCTCCTTGCGCTCTACAACAACTGCAACTCTTACAGCCTTGTTGTTGGCAGCAATATATAACAACATAGGTTCCTTCTCATGAGGGGCAGCCAGGACTGGCGGCTCAGACAACTGTTTCTTGAGGGCCTCAAAAGCCTGATCTGCAGCATCACTCCAAACAAAGTCATCTGATTTCCTGAGCAATTGATACAACGGGATTGCCTTCTCCCCAAGCCGGCTTATGAACCAGCTCAACGCCGCAACCCGCCCAGCCAGCTTCTGCACAACATTAAGATTTGCCGGCTTAGCCAGGGTCATGATTATCTTGATCTTTTCTGGGTTAGCTTCAATGCCACACTCAGAAACGAGAAATCCTAGAAATGTTCCTGCAGGGACACCAAAGACACACTTCTCCGGGTTAAGCTTCATCTGGTAGACACGGAGATTGTCAAATGTTTCCTTGAGATCCTCCAACAGGGTTTCTTTCTTCCAAGATTTAACCACGAAGTCATCAACATATGCATGAACATTCCGCCCAATTTGCTTGTGAAAACAATTTTGGACACAACGCTGATAAGTCGCCTGTGCACACTTCAGACCAAACGGCATGGTGGTATAACAGAAGGCCCCAAAGGGTGTGATGAAAGCCGTCTTTTCCTGGTCTTCCTGCTTCATCTTGATCTAATGATAACCAGAGTAAGCATCCAGAAAGCATAAACACTCACAACCCGCCGTGGCATCAATGATCCGGTCTATACGAGGCAAGGCAAAGGGGTCACTAGGACAAGCCTTATTTAGGTCTGTGTAATCAACACACATCTGCCAAGTCCCGTTTTTCTTCAGAACAAGCACCGGGTTGGCTAGCCACTCTGGATGGAAAACTTCAACAATGAACCCGGCAGCTAGGAGCCGGGCCACTTCCTCACCAATAGCTTTCCGCCTCTCTTCATTGAAACGACGGAGATACTGGCGAACTGGCTTAAACTTAGGATCCACATTGAGGGAGTGCTCAGCGAGTTCTCTCGGTACACCTGGCATATCAGAAGGTTTCCATGCAAAGATGTCCCGATTCTCACGGATGAACTCGATGAGCGCGCTTTCCTATTTGGGATCCATATTCGCCCCGATGGTGAACTGCTCAGAGGAATTACCCACTTGCTTAGTATCTCTAGGCGACTTAAATTTGAGCAACGGGTCAGACTCCGTCGTTGGCTTCTTCAGAGATGTCCTATCAGCCGGGTCGACGTTATCCTTGTAATACCGCAACTCTTCTGCGGCACAAGCGGACTCAGCGTAAGCTGCATCTCCTTCTTTACACTGAAGCACAATTTCTTGACTTCCTTCTACTGTAATGGTTCCTCTCGGCCCTTTTATTTTCATTTTGAGGTAAACATAGCACGGCCGTGCCATGAACCGTGCATAAGCCGGCCGTCCAAATAAGGCATGGTATGGGCTTTTAAGCTTAACCACCTCAAAGGACAGAAATTCAGAACGGTAGTTATCCTCTGAGCCGAAGGCCACCTCCAGGGATATTCTTCCCATGGGATAAGCTGGCTTGCCGGGAACGATGCCGTGAAAAACTGTAGAGGACAGAGTCAACTGCTTATCGGACAGATTCATCCGCCTGAACGTGTCATAGTACAGAATATTGATGCTGCTGCCTCCGTCCATGAGTACTTTGGTCAACGTATAACCGCCAACTTGTGGTGCCACCACCAAAGCTAAATGGCCGGGGTGATCGAAGAGGACTGGATCCGCCCTGCTCCAGGTAACCGGCTGCTCGGACCAATTGAGATAATACGGGGCTGCCGGCTCAACCATATGGGCGGCTCGCCGTTGCACCTTCTGATCCCGCTTGCAGGTACTAGTGGTGAAGACATGATACTGCCAACTATTTAACTGCTTCGGGTTACTCTGAAACCCTGACTGACTGGCTTGATGCTGGTTTCCTTGATTGCTCCTCTGATTGCTGCCTCCGGCATTGCCAGCCCCCTGAAACCCACCGCTCTGGCCGCTGTTCCCTTGGAAGCCAGGGCCTGCGAAGGGCCCTTGTGAGCCAGCTCCGGAGAAGCCGGATCCCTGATTGCCGGGTTGTCCGCTGTTGCCTCCACCGTTATGATGATTCTGGAAGATCCATTTGGAAAACTCTTGCATGATATAGCAATTTTCCCAGGAGTGGCTGGACGGCTTACCATTGAAGCTGTGTTTTGGACATGGACCCTTGAGAGCTTCCTCGAAGCTGAGAGGGCGATTACCAGAAGACGGTCTTCTGGACCCGTTGTTCTGGCGCTGACCCTTGTTACCTGTGTTTGTATTTGCCACCAAGTCAGAGCCGCCTTCATAATTTTTACATTTACCGCCGTTGCCGTTCTGCCCATTGCCATTGTTCTGCTGGTGACCCTTACCACCGTTTTTCTTGCCCTTACCGGATTTTTTCTCGTCAGATAGTGGATCCTTGGTATTATCTGATTCCGCATACCGGGTTAAGACATCCATGAGATCACCCATGTCCTGGCCTTTCTCTTGAGTCGCCCTAACTTCTGGACCAGGGGCTGAAACTTGCATGTTCGTTCCAGAACAAGCACTGCTTGTGCAGCCGAGATGCTATCCGAATTATGTATAACTTCTGCAACCCAGCGAGCCCAATGATGCGCCGACTCATCCTCACGCTGAACACAATGTTCGAGATCAACAATTGTGGTTGGCCTTTTGTAGGTTCCCTGGAAATTTTTGATGAAGTGCTCCTTCAGTTCCTGCCATGTGTTGATAGAATTCACCGGCAGGTTTTTCAACCAAGTGCGCGCGGGACCTTCCAACATGAGAGGCAGATAACGTACACATACTGACTCACTTGCTCCCAACAGGTCCATTGCCAACTCGTAACTCTTGATCCACTCGATCGGCTCCAGATTAGCTGTATAATTAGGAATCTTGCGAGGACCTTTGAAATCTGGGGGCATGCGTGCCTCTCACCGTGTCAGGATCAGACAAGGAGTCCCGATCATACAGCTTGATAAGCCCCCACGCCGGCTAGCTGTCTGGGCTGCGGTGGGCGGGTCGTGTGCTGCCGGCGGGTTATACACTGCATGTGTGTTTTCCTCCTCCAATGCTCGTAAAGCCCGAGCAGTGTCCACAATGTCCTACACATTCAGAATCCTGGGCTGGTGCTGATTCGCCAGTGGTTGGGCGGCCCTTCTGCGGTGTGCGCTGCTGGAAACTGCTGGCGACTCAGGGCGTTGGCTCCTGGTGCGGCTCTGATGAGGGGTCGAGTGAAGCCGGTGCTGACTATGAGAATAGTTGGCTTGCTGCACCATTGCTGTCTTAAGCATCGTGATGGCGTTCCTGTCTTCGACCTGAGCCGGACCGTCTCCCTCGATTGGGATCGCCGCCAAGTTGTGAGTCGCCACCAGCACGTTGTCGACCGGGTTGGAGTAGTGCCCAATTGGGGTTTGGAACCGGCGAGACAGCAGTTGCTGTTGCTGATCTGGCGTATGATGCTGGGTCGGCTCCCTCTGCTGAGCCGGCTGCTGCAAAAGTGGTCCTCCCGGGGGGACAACTCCAGCCCCCGGGTTCGTCGGAGCCGGCGGATTGTCTGGTGTGGTAAACAGCTGAGTCGGCTCGATATTAGCCGGAAGCCGGCTTTGATGACGCCTCCGGTGGACGAGCTCTGACTCGGCCTGCCGGCGGCTTAAGTAATGAGCCTCCTCATCTAGGCGCTATCTTTCCATGGCAAGCCGGGCCTACGCCTCTATCATGCGGGCGTTCTCAGCATTGATGTCCTCTTGGATCTTGGTCATCTGCTCACGACACTTCGTGATGTCCGTGTTGCACGTAGCTATGTTCTCCACAGTAACCGGCTCGGCCAACAGGGCTGTCAGCGTATTCATCAAGTCCGCAAGCGCCTGTACCCTGATTTTCTGAGAGCTAGGGTGAGGTTCTGCCCAGCCGCTGGGTCGACCGGATCGCGCACAGGATCTTTTCCACCCGCCATGTAGACCGCTGCAAAACGAGGCGGCTCATGGACTTATGGAAAGACTTCGTCTGTGTATCCCAGCCTTCCATCATATAGGGGACGGATCGACCCGGTTTCTCCTGTGGAGGATTCGCCGTCAGATTGAACGAGCGTATCATCTCCGGACAGGGAGTTCTCCGACAAGGCCACCTGTTGGGTGAACCCTACGAAGACATGCTTCCGGCCGGCCTGTGGCGGGCCGGGTCTTGCCTGGCTCAGGCTGGCGCGGCGAGCCGACTCGACGCCGGTGACAGCTTCCAACCCGGTGGCTGACTCGCCGATGACACCGATGAAGGTATGGATCTTGCCAAAGGGGACCCTGTACCCGTACTCAATTGAGTCGGCGTCGGGGCCCCAGTACGAATCGTCGATGTAGAGCTTCCCACGGCGGCTCTTCGTCATCAAGCCGACCGCGTACTTCCCGGACCCTGGGAGAGCTCCCGCTAAGAACTCAACTCCATCGTGCGTAGGCCCCACGGTGGGTGCCAACTGTCGTCGTTTTGACACAGCAGATGCCCTTGTGAAAGGACTAAGAGATGAGGCCATCACACAAGGGTGGAAGCTTAGCGAGGTTGATCGGGAACGAGAAGACGCGAGATTACCCAGGTTCAGCCCCTCACGATCGAGGTAATAGCCTACGTCCTGCTTGATTGTATTGCTTGGATCTTGATTACAAGGATGCGATTTCGCTAACCTAGCACTCGAGGGATTGCAACTTAGTCTTTCTGGCCTAGGCGCTCCCCTTTATATAACAGGTGGAGCCCTAGATTTACATGAGAGTCCAGGTCGTAATCCTAACCCGTCTCCTACTCTTATTCTACTTATTCTCCAAGGCAGCCTTCCTGTCGTATGTTTTCTCCTTGAGCCGGCCCGTAGGTTGAGCCGGCCTTTCTCACCGGGCCTCCGTCAAGCCGGCCCATTGAATATCTCCTTAGCCCCGCAGTGAGATAACCCGCTGAGCCTGCTCTATGGCCGGGTCATCTTCCTGCCGGGTCTACATGCTGGGAAATATCCCCAACACTTAGGTCATCCACTTGAGGTAAATTTGCTATTGTCCTACAAAACTCTGTGCTTGGAGGCCCAACAGAGTCTACAAGAATAAAGTTGCGTAGTAGACATAAATAGCCACTTGTAATTTTCTATGATGTTTCCTAGAATGTGCATTGGTTGATTGCAACCTTTTGTATTTGATACTTTGTACATATTAATTTGGGAAAACTTTGTTTTTTGCCACTCTAGTTTTTGCCCACTTTGCTTATGCCACTCTAGAATTTACATTTCACTTTTGCAACTCTTAGCTTTTACAATACATCACAATTGTCATTCCATGGCAAAAGCAAAATTTTTAGAGTGGCAATTGTGATACATTGTTAAAATCTAAGAGTGGCAAAAGTGAAATGAAAAATTATTGCTTTTGCCATGGAATGACATTTGTGATGTATTGTCAAAAGCTAAGAGTGTCAAAAGTGAGATGTCAAATTCTAGAGTGGCAGAAGCAAAGTGGGCAAAAACTAGAGTGGCAAAAATATACCGTATAATAATTGTTCTACGGTCCAGGTTTCAAGAAAAAGACCTGGAATTAGTATTGTACCGAGTTCAATGCTAACCTATAATTTTCGGACCAAATGACCTGAACAAAAATCACATTCATGGCATGCATGGTGGACGAGGAAAGTGTGTCACTGTCAATGAGTTTCTGGTTCAGCAAGTAATGAATAGAGAAAAAGATGGCACGAACCCTCGAGTACATTGACCCAAGAACGGAAATCTAAGGGCAGGAAACCAAAGGAGATAATCCCCATATTCAGAACTCCACCTCAATGGATCAAGATTGTTTCGTTTCAACTTCCATGGAATAAGGAATGCACATTGCATTTTAGTTTGGTCACAGTGGTAGTAGCATATGAAGTATCATGCATGCCAACTAACCAGTTTTGATGTGGTGGCATACACTTAAATGTAGAAAGAGATGATTGAGTATATACCATATAATATTAAATGGTGTGATACTATATGCCATGCATGACAATAAATAAGGTCGAATATGATACCAACCTTTGATACTATGCACTATGGAGGTAGTATCATACACTAGTATTATATGCATGGGGAAATACCTTTTGGTTCCTAGGTGTAGATACACCTGATATGGGAAATTTTTTAAAAAAGTAAGAAGGCTTTTTTAGAATAAACTTGACTTTCTTTTCCACTAGTATATGAATAAAAAAAACCAGCGTTGACTTCAGGGAAAAATATTATTTGCTATTATAGGTCACCATTCACAATATTTTGGTCGGTTTTTTTTAAAAGAAGTCAACCTGGTTTTTTTGTGTGGATAGTACAATGGAAGTTCAAGTTTATTTCAAAAATATTTCCATTTTTTTTATTTTATTACTATTTTTCTATATAGGGTGTATACACACCCATAGACCAAACATCCATGTCATATATGCATGATACACTGGTACAACGAGCTGCTATACAAACGGTTTTTAACCCCTTTCCGCGACGTAGTTTTAAAACCGTTGCCTTGCCTGTGTGTGCGATAGGGGGGGGGGTCTTCCCACACGACCCAGAAACCGTCGGCGATAGGGAGCACACAAGCATACGTTTCGCAGAACTAAGCGTATGCGATGCCCGCATCTTTCCCAAACGCTCCGTCCTTGCTACTCGTTTGTGCTCGCATTACCATCGCACTCGGTATTCAGTGCTGCAACGTTTGCGATGCTCACCCCATCAAAACAGTTCACAATTGTACACCGTATGCGAAGCTTGAATATCCCGCACATTTGGATGTACATAAACGTTTGAGATGTATAAAATGTCCCAAACGATTCATCTGTATTACCCGTGTCGGATGAAGGCCTATCGCACACGTTCTTCTATGAGCAAACGTTTAAGATGCACACGACATCATAAACAGTTCATAATTGCCTAGCGTGTGTCATAAGGTGACTTTCACAAACATTTATTAAGAAGGAATTGTGTGCGTTGTTGTTGTTAATCTCACATATTTTTTCTTGTCTGATCGTGTGTGCAGTAGAGTTTCGTTGCACATGTACTGATCTGAGAAATGTGTCTGATCTTGACGTTTATCACAGACGTTTTGCTTTCGCAAACCGTGTGCAGTGTAATGGCATGCAGATCATAATTTATCCCTAATTTAATCCCTGCATTTAAAATTATTTTTAAATTGAAACAGATTTTCAATATGAAAGTAGGCAATCACTTATTTCATATCGAACCATGTTTATTACAAAAACAAGTTCAAGGATGAATGAATAATTTGATGCATAGGTACATATGCTGAAGAACTAGAGAAGCAGCAAGGAAAGAATGATGAACCACAGTTGTACTAAAGACTGTAAAGAGAGAGGTGGAAGACATTCTAGTTGCTGGAGAAGGTGAAGTGGAATGCCCATATTGTGCCCTCCTCCATGCCTAATGCGCGCACGACTCTAGGCCAACCCCTTGTGATGGCCGCCCGCCCACCTTTCACTATCTTCATTAGGACTTCTCGATGCTCATTGTAGTCTCGATGAAATACTTTAACCTTCATTGCATGTCCACCAATCATGTACTTTGCGAGGTAATCTTGAGTAAACTGCTTTGGGAACCACTGCAAATGAAAAAGATTCAGACATTGTTGTCTAACAACTCATTATGGGCAGTAAAAAGAGAAGGCTACAGAGTTTGTAGTTACCATCCTACAGCTCACTATTGTGTTGGATAGAGCGTAGACAAATAATTTAATTGCCATCGGTCGTATCTTTTTGCTAATAATTCTTATCAGTTTCCTCACTTGATGCTGGTTCATGAATATCTCATTGCCCCATACGCAAAAAGGGTTGAGGCGTGGATCTTTTCCTAGGACATATGCACCTACAAGCGACAAGTCAATATTAGAAGCTAAAAAGTGTCCAGTCGTGGATTTGTATGCACTACATTATGGAACGGAGGCAGTATAAGCCGAGGGATGAAACTAACTGTCGGGACCCCTATCCTAAGTCACACCAATCTAGCATAAGGCACATCATATCACTTTGCGGCCTCACGCACGGTAACCCACGACTGCCGCCTTTACCTTGGCCGGGACCGTTTGCGTCTTTTGGCTCACGTATATGATTGTGATGCTAGCATCCATATGACAGAGAACCCGGGTCGACATGACTAGTCATAAACCAAGGTGGCACAAACATAAAGGGACAGGCATGCGTAACCTAGCAATGCACGTGTCGGTCATCAGCGTGTGCAACCGAGTCGTAGCAAGCTACAAGGACTCCAGTAAAACACCGCGTGACATTTCCCCATAGAGACAGACACAGGAGCAAAGAAGGATACATGCCGGTCAATCCATGTGTTCCGGAGCAGTAGCGAACTACCAGGGCTTAGTGGAAGCACTAGGAGGCATTTCCCTGTAAGGAAGGCTACCAAAGCAGATAACTAGGTGTCGAATCCCACACATACCAATGCATTTCAAACATACACACAATATGCACGATATGTGTAGATACAACATGGAATCACAACATAACTCTACAACTCAAAGTATTTATTTAAGAGGCTCCGAGGAGCCATACATAGCACGATATTACAATCATGGGTCTCATGACCCAACATACGAAGTCATACAAGCAACGGAAGCATAACATGTCTGAGTACAGACAACTACAAAAGAAAAAGGCTGGGAAGCCTGACTATGTACAAGACCCTCCATAGGAACCATACCTCTGTCTGGGATTCTCAAGCTAATCGGTCAACGTCGAACTCATCACAGAAATCACTAGCGAGACTGAAGTCTCGTCTGCAAAACATAAATTAAGCAACTGTGAGTACAAAGGTACTCAACAAGACTTACATCAGAACTATCTACATATGCAACAGTATCAACAATGGGGTTGTGGAGTTTAACTGCAGCAAGCCAGCTTTAACTCAGTGGCTAACATGTACTACGACTACCGGTATTTTCCTTGAGGTGAGAAAGCGCACAGGAGTCCACATATTCACCATATCAATACTTCACTATGGATCCTCTCCCGTCCCCCTACAAGAAGGCCACCCATAGCACTCACACTTATCTTGCGCATTTTAGAGTATCCACTTCAAGTTGTCTATGAACCATATAAGTCTCCAAGTAGTCCATATCCGAGGACGCGGCTATTTGAATAGATCATATTACCCTGTAGGGGTGTACTTCTTCACACACGCTCTCACCACTTACCACCATATACACGTCATGTATCTCGACAACCTTCAAGCGGAAGCCTGGCGAGGGTGTCGGCCACAACCTGACTTACCACGCAAGACTCTAGTCCAGGTTTATCGCCTATCTGAGGCTGAACCCGCAAGGGAAGTCTGGCCGAAGTTTCCATTACGGCCCAATGTGTCGAGAGAGATCAAGGTGATTAATAAGTCGAGAGAGCTTGATTACCGGAGCCCAATGTGTGGTAGTAACTGTCTTGGATAACATACACAGAACTCAGTTCCTAAGGACGGTCTCAATGAGACAACCCACCATGTACTCCTACATGGCCTCTCATCGCTACCTTTACCAAATCGTGTTCACACACTTAGCTCTCACACAGTAGGACATGAACACAACCATTCCAATTCATCGCCCAGATGGATCAGACACGACACGACTCTAAGCATAGCTAGCATAACAAGCAAACATGGATGAGTAGTCACAACATGGCTCAAACAGTTCCTACTCATGCTAAGAGATTTCAACTATTTACTGTGGCAAAGACAGGTCATGCAGAGGAATGGGTTCAACTACCGCAACATGTAACAGTTGAATCGTTGTTGTCCTAATGCAATAAAAGAGAGCAAGAGCAAGAGAGTGGGATTGTATCGAAATGCTCAAGGGTGGTTTGCTTGCCTGACACTTCTGAAGATAGTAATGCTCTTCATCGGTGTCAACGATCACTGCGTCGGAAAGTCTTCTACCGAGTAGGAACAAACACCGACAAACAAAGGAAACAACATTCAATGCAATGCACAACCAAATGAATGGCATGACATGTTAAGGTACTGAATTGACCTAATGCAACAGTAAGCCAAGTTAATTGAAGTGGAATTCAAACATATAGCAAATTCCAACTCCAAAACTAATTATCAAAATTGCCCTAAACATGATTTGTCCTAAACAGTGGAGTTAAGTTGTTCAAACATGCATGAACATGGCATAAACAGATTCTTCATATTTTTCTGATCATTGTTCATATATAAATTATTATCATCTGAGTTATATATTATTTTCTATGATTTTTAGAAGTTTTAAACATTTTATGGAATAAATAAATCATTTCTGATTTATTTACAATCCCAGAAAAGCTATTATGATGTCAGCACTGCATAAGCATATCATCAGCAGGTCAACAAAGCTGACCAGGGTCAAACCTGACGTGTGGGGTCCACACGCCAGTGGCACATCTAATTAACATAGTTAATTAGCACTAAACTTAATCCTAAACCTAATTTAGTTAGGGGCCTGGGCCCACATGTCAGTGACTAGGGTGGGTTAAACTAATCGTAGTTAGGCCCTAATGATGATGCCACATCATCACCACCGGCGTTTAGCCGCCGGAGACCAGAAACCACGGCGGAGGGCTTCGGGTTTCGCCGTCCGGCGTCGGTTTTCGGCGGAGTTTGGCTTGTTGGAACGCCCACAGTGCGGCGCGTCCAACGGTAGCAGCGGCTAGTGTCGGGGTGCCCTACGACGGCGGCGGCGATGAGGTACAGCGGCGGCCGGAGTTCGGCGTCCACGGTTTCGGCGTTATGGGGCACGACAGGAGGAGAAGATGGGTGCTACAGGCTTCTGGGAACGCGTTGATCAGGCGGCAGTGCTCGGACACGAGCTGCAGCTGCTGTTGCCACGGTGGCGCCATGGACGTGTGGCAGCTAGCTTCAGGCATGGCAGGGAACGACGCTACGGTGAGCTATAGACCACGAGGCTAGGGGAAACGGAGGAGGAGCTCACTGGGAGGTCGAAGAGCAGCTCGGTAGGCTCGGGGAGGCGTTGGAGATGGCGAATCGACCGGCGAAGTCCGGCGAGCAGATGCGGTGGTGACGAGCTCGAAGATGATGATGTGGTGCTCCTCGGCTTGCGTTCGTCGGCGTGAAGAGGATGCGGACGTCGGCGGAGCGACTGGACACAACGGCGAGGCATGGCGATGGTCGATGGTGGCTACGGCAACGTCGAGCGGTGCCAACGGCTGGCCCTCGGGTGAGCTTGGAAGTGAGCGAGGTAACGAGAGAGAGGGCAGGGAGAGAGGGGAAAGTGAGAGGGGGCTCGGGGGTGTCTCCAGGCGCAGATAGGCTGGAGGGAGGTGAGCAGCTCTGTGGCATGCAGGAGCTGGCTCCGGACGTGCGCACGGGTGACACGACGTCGTCCTCCTGGCAGGAGCTTGAAGACAATAGGAGGAGGAGGTGGGCTGGGCCAGGTAAGTGGGCTGCCAGGTAGGCCTTCTCTCTCTCTGCTTTCTATTTCAGTTTTTGTTTTCCTATTTTTGCTGCTGTTTTGAATTTGGTTTGCTAACCAAATTATTTTTGTAGCTTCTGAGATTTATTGTGGATGCAATTTGGATTATTCCAGAGCCCCACAAAAAGTTTCAGAATTACTGGAGCTCTAAAATTATTTATAGCATTTATTAGCTCCAATTCAAATACTTACTGCATTAATTCAAAGCCCAAATATGTCTTGGAAAAATGTGCACCATTTTTGGTAGATGCTTCCACCTTATTCCAGAAATGATGAACATTTTTGAAGATCATTTTGGGTTCATTGAAAATATTTCTGGTTGAACCTATTTTAAGTAATTATCTACTAGGGTTTGAACATCCCCATTCTAGAATTAAATGAAATTTGAACATGATGCATGGATGCAGATGCAACTATTTACAATCAATATTCTAGGGCTATGACAACTCACCCCCACTAAACAAGAATCTCGTCCCGAGATTCAAGACGTGAGGTAAGAAGAAAGAGGGGACACAAAACTAGCACAATCTTCTCGATCCAATTGCCCTTCTCGAAGATGGTGATCCATTACACCATATTGATCTTGACATCCTTGCCTTCGAGAACTTCACCCAACACGATGACGAAAGAAAGAAACTCTACAGGATTCGATCTTCACGAAGATCGAGCAACTCACGATCAACTCATGGAATGAGACGTTGAAACATCTCTTGAGTGGAGACAGAAAACACACATCGAGAGAGATGGAAAGAAACAGATGATGAAGGTTCAATTTGGTAGGCAACAATTCCACGCTTAAGTAAGATGGTGCATGGGTTTCAAAGTAGCGAGGAGTTAATTGGCCTTCATACTGAATGAGGCACCTTAGAGGAGGTGACTCATCTAATTATCTCCTAAGTCAGGCAAAAAGAATTACTTTTGATACAGGGATCATCGAAACTCTTTGTACCAGACCGAGGCAAATTCATAAATGATCGTTTGAAGGAATGCGACTGAAAGACATACCCAGTTTGGAGTGGAAACTATGGTTATGGAGCAATCGGCAAACGGAAGGCACATTCCCATTGTTACCAAGGATATAACCTAGTGTCTGAGCGTGCTTTCAAGAACTTGAGCATTTCCATACTCATCAGGGTTTTACCAACATCTGTGCCAAAGATCTTGGTGACACTTCATACTACCATGATGAATAACGATGGAGGATGCGGATGCAAAGAAAGATAACACTTTCTCATATTTGACCTTAGCGAGGCCAAGGAAACAAAATCTGGATGATCGACCGAGAGACATTTAGCACTCCGCTTCTAATGTTCTCCTTGATATACTAGATACCACGATCATGCTTAAAAGCATCATTGATAAGGTCATCAAGTAAAGGTCGGACTTCGGGAACACAAAGGATCCATAAGGAACAACTTTTAGAATAAGTCATATGAAATCCTCATGGGGAAGTGGCTAATGTTGCTGATACAAGATATTGTAATAACATGTCTTCCAGCTAGGTGTGTTAGCCACAACATCCACTTTACCGGGTTATAGAGAGACCGGCATTATAATCCTTGGGAAGCGTTCCAACCATCATATCTACCTGAGATTCAGATCTGATTGGTGACAGGATATTTCAGACTCAGCATGTCTGAAAAGGAAAGTTTGCAATACAAATCGATGAGATGACATTGCGAGATTCTCGGGAAATGAACTACGGAAGCAAACTCCAAAACATGAGTTGGATTGCAAGATACACGTGAACAGAATGTCTAGGACAGACGTGATCACATAGAAGTCTTACAATAAAACACTACCGAGTTCTGGTTGGGAACCATCATCGAGGATATCGAAGTCCTTGTGCACTAATCGATGAACTTCTTATGCTTGAACAAATCAATCAGTGGCTTGGTGTGCTAGGGAATACATATGGAATGGAGGTAGCGATCCTATCAAACCAGAGAATACTTCGCACATGCATGACTGACTTGGGATGATTCCAAATGAAGCAAAACAAGCTTTCTCGAATTCACGGCGGCAACTTGCATCAAATGCACATGAATTATAGGAAGTCACTTCTTACATCCAAACATATACTTCATGAGCTGGCACGAAGATAATGTTCACACAAGTTTCCAACACTAGCTTAAATGTTCATCATGAATCATGGAGAAGATAAAAATGTTGCCGATGGGCTTAACAACAATTCATCAAAATTCCCATATAGATGGAATTCCATAACTATGTGAACAAAGTGATAGCATTGGTCAGACCAAAAGAATATAATGATGCGTACTTGAGGAAACAACCACGAGTAAGACAACATTACGAAAATCATTGGTTCTGATTTTGATTTGACGATATCCCACACTCAAATCAAAATATTGGATAAGACAATACATCAAATAACTGATCATGAAGATCAAACGATGAATATATCATCTTTCTTCAACTCACACACACAAAAGATATCCCTTTGAATGAACTATGTTAGGCAAAGCTTTTATCTTCCAACTCTCGAAGTTGTTGTTTAGCTTAACCAACTAGTTTAGGGTATCTAACACAGATTCTTGGAGAAGGGGTGGTTTATAGGAAAACCGACTTGATCACGAACTCAACATAACGGTTCAGGAACAACCTGGTGATACTTCCGAGAAGATATTCAGATAATCACGAACCACCGATATGCTATTCAGCTCGAGAACAATCTTGCTTTTCAGGGCAAGATGATATGATCAAAAGATCAAGGATTGACACAATCCTAACTCATTGATCGAAGAGTGCACCAGGAAAAATAGACTAGGTAGCACGATCAGTCTTAGAATGGTGATTCAATAACCAACATGCTAAGAACGATATTACTGTCCATTAACTACCAAGCAACGGGGTTACTAGGAGTATTGATTTCACACATCACAGTTCATTTGTCGGCATTCCAGTTACAACAATATGGGTACCGAGGAATGAATGATGATGGTGAAAAGTATCACTGTATCAAGAGTTCATAAGAGGTTGTGCAATTCCCATGACATTCTTGACATAAAGATGGTAACACTCCAAGGTAGAACACACTAGAAGCTTCATTGGCTTTCTTGATCTGCGGAATACAACTGCTTTGACCCAATCCAAGAAATGGATGAGGTACTGGAGTTTCTTTCTCCTAGGCATTATGAAATAGAATGGCTTGACGGACCACAAGAATATGAGGCATCGGTGGGCACAAATGCATGACATACTCTTGACTATCAACTGATAGATGAGGATCAGAATATAAACGAGGGGGGGGGGACAACTCAAAGAACATATGATTTTCTGATTTGTGGATGCATAGATTAGCATGTCGAACAAAGCTCAACATATTTCTTCCGGATAACCCATGCAGAAGGAAAGGATTGGCAGATTCACAATGTAGAATGGGGAACTCATCAAGAGCACACTTGTTGTGATCTTTTGGTTCAAAAGAACTTCTGCCATACTGTTTCATGGTATTGGAAGAATGATAAACCACGAAGGTTGAAGACTATCATAAAGGTTACTAATATCCTAAAGGAACGAGCAAACACCATCAACAGGAATAAACAGATCGAATCTTGGGTCCAAGAATCTGGAAATAGAATACCTACTAACTAGATGACATCATGAACACTTTCGAGAAGGGTGGCCAGAATTATCACACTGGTAACATAAAACATGGCAAGATTACTGGGTGGTTCTCTGGGATATCCTAGTGTCCTAATAACTTCAACATATATGTCGAGGCATAGAGTACCTCAACACAATAATTAGTGTGGTTAGGCTGGCCCAAAAGACATCGGCAACGAGGGAAAAGAGTTTGCAAATGCATCAGATTGTTTAGAAACCTGGGACAACTCGGACAACATAACGGCTGTATGGGCATGAAAAATAAGTCAACCTGCATGACAACTGGCAACTCAACAACTGAATCCTATGGAAGACACAGATCCAAGAAGACGACAACTTCCTATAAGTCTGCAGAATAGTAACTCGTCATCCTGATAGATAGATGAGAAGCCTAGTTCTTAAACACCGTAAAAAAGATGAGGGTGACTCAAAATTAGAATGACACAAGGAAAGGAGTAAAAAGAGCCTTACGTTCCCTTCCACAATCAATTCCCCTATATAACTAAAGCATTTCTAGACTCGACTTCGACCAGTTTGGCTTGGTAATCCTACAGGCAGTCAGGCTTTGATACCAACGCTATCCGGACCCCGATCCTAAGTCACACCGATCTAGCATAAGGCACATCATATCACTTTGCGGCCTCATGCACGGTAACCCACGGCTGCCGCCTTTACCTTGGCCAGGACCGTTTGCGTCTTTTGGCTCACGTATATGATTGTGATGCTAGCATCAATATGACAGAGAACCCGGGTCGACATGGTATCAGAGCTTTGGTCTCCGTAAGCCTTGATTCCCATTGCTTTGGTGATCATAGCCTTGGGTTCACAACCTAGGAGAGTATGGCATCT
Organism: Elymus sibiricus; assembly: GCA_039707655.1. Taxonomy (NCBI): domain Eukaryota; kingdom Viridiplantae; phylum Streptophyta; class Magnoliopsida; order Poales; family Poaceae; genus Elymus; species Elymus sibiricus. The sequence goes on from CM077668.1 coordinate 186,942,655, forward strand.
AGTGAGGGTAACTATCACTGTAGAGGTCCATATTTTGATGGTACAAACTTTGCTAGTTGGAAACATAAGATGAAAACGCATATTCTTGGTCATAACCCCGCCGTTTGGGCTGTTGTTCATGTTGGCTTGCAAGGTGATTTCTTTGAGGATGGCAAGGGACCGGATCGTGAAGCAACCCCGGAAGAATTGAAGATGTTGCAATACAATGCTCAAGCTTGTGACATTCTCTTCAACGGTTTATGTCCCGAGGAATTCAACAAAATCAGTCGCCTTGAGAATGCAAAGGAAATTTGGGATACTTTGGTTGATATGCATGAGGGTACCGAGTCCGTCAAGGAATCTAAGTTGGATGTGCTTCAAAGTCAACTTGACAATTTCAAAACGAAGGATGGTGAAGGAATCGCTGAGATGTACTCTAGGCTTGCTCTCATCACAAATGAGATTGTCGGCTTAGGAAGTGAAGAGATGACCGACAAATTCATCATCAAGAAGATACTTAGAGCTTTGGATGGAAAATATGATACCGTTTGCACATTGATCCAAATGATGCCAAATTACAAAGATCTCAAGCCCACGGAAGTCATTGGAAGGATTGTTGCTCATGAAATGTCACTCAAGGACAAAGAGGAGCTAGACAACAAATCAAGTGGTGCTTACAAAGCCTCGACCAATGCTCCAACAACTTCAAGTGACAAGCTAGTATCCAATGAAGAGATAAGCCTAATGGTGAAAAGATTCAACAAGTTCTACAAGAACAAAGGGAAAGAAAGAAGCTCTAGTTCAAGACACTATGAGAGAAGATCATCAAGTCGTGACCGTAATTGCTACAATTGTGGAAAACCCGGACACTATTCCAATGAGTGTACGACTCCCTACAAGAAAAGAGATGAATCACCAAGAGGAAGACATAGAAGAGATGAATCACCTCATAAGGAGAGAAGGAGTAGAGATGATCGTTATGAACGAAGACACTCTCGAAGAAGCAAGGATTCGGAGAGGAAGGACAAGTCATCCAAGAGCTACACAAGAAGAAGACATCAAGCTCATGTTGGTGAATGGGTTTCCGGCTCCGACCCCGACAACCACTCCGAGAGAAGTTATCACTCCAACTCCGACTATAGTCAAGATGAAGGTGTTGCCGGACTTGCTCTTGTGTCATCCAACTCCCATGATCTATTTGACTCACCAAATGAAGGAATTGGAAGATGCTTCATGGCAAAAGGCCCCAAGGTATCACACCCCGAGTATCTTGATTTCAATAGTGATGAAGCTGATTTGCTTGGTGATGATGATTTACTTGTTGATAAGGATAGTGATGTGAGCTATAATGAAAATGGTAGTAATTATGATAGTCAAGAGGAAATGAGTGACAATGCTATGAAGGAGATTGAGCGTCTAACTAAAGAACTAAATGCTCTTAAGTTAGCTCATGAAACAACTCAAGAGGATCATAGAGAACTTCTAAGAACTCATGAGAAGCTACGCTTCGAGAAGCTAAATTTAGAGCAAGAGCATGAGTTTCTTAAAGCTATCAATGACGATCTTTGAAAGAAGAGTTCTTCATATCTTGCCAAGCGTTTACTCTTGTCTACCTTTATGCCACAAGTTAAACCTAAGCAAACTAGCAACAAGGGTAAAAAGGGTTCTACCTCTAGTAGTAACAATAACAATGCTAAATCCAATGTTGTTGCTTCTAGTAGTTCTATTGATTCCACTAATGATTCTCTTAGCCAAGTCACACTTGAGCAAGAAAATATGCTATTGAAAGGAATTATAGAAAAAGGTGTCTACAAGAGCCTTGCCGGGAGTAAGCAATTTGAGGAAATTGTACGCAAGTAAGGAAGGCACCGGAAGAACCAAGGTGTTGGTTTTGAAAGAAAGTTCAATGCCAATGGAGTTGAGTGGGAAGAAGATCAATACCCCAAGACGAAGTTTGTTCCTCAACAAGAGAAGTATGATCCTACTTCCTTCAAGGGAACACAAGTTCAAGAAGATCTTCGACCACAAGACCACAAGCTAAAAGGCAAGGTCAAGCTTCAAGAAGAGATTGATTCATTTGAAGAAGCTCCTCAAGCCTTGGTCAAGTGGGTTCCCAAGACTTCATCAAATTCTACTTCATCAAGTGCTACTACAACTCCAAGGATTCCCATCAAGTTGATGTGGGTCCAAAATAAGAAGAACTAGAGAGTTCTTGAGGGTGACTCCGCCAAAAACTTCACTCATATTCATTATGGCAAGAACTTGTGCAACCAACTTCCACATTTTGCACTAGTTCATGGAGTCACAAACCCTCTTGTTGGAAAGGCAAGGGACAAGGTATTCAACGCATTCATGGACATCATCATGTGTGTATTTCACTCTATGTCTATGGATATCCTTGTATGTTCCTTGTGTGGGACTAACCCATGTAGGTATTGAAAGCACAAAACTCCAAAGGATTGCTCCCAAATCTTGATGGTCTACATCAACATTGAGCATCCACATCTTCAACATCTACATGAAGTCATCATCGACAAAACCCAAGGTTAGTTCACCCCTCGTAGGGGGATATCACATCTAGGGGGAGCTTTGCTCTAAACAATTGAGCTAAAGCAACTCTAATGGTGTGAACACATCAATGCTTTATGTAAAAGTGGCAACTCCACTTGTGCTTAAACGATGAGTATGACCTATGATCAAATGTTCTCATTTGGCTCCTAAGTCAATATACTCATATATAGATGACCTAGTCATCGCCATTGCTTGATAGATGCTAGAATTGGTTGTGCATGTTTGACACATATTTCATTTGCTATCTTATTGTGTGAGCATGTTGGTTTGCATGTTTTCATCATTCGAGGATATCCATTTGTTGTTTTGATTGTCGTGGTTTTTCTGGCCAAGTGGATGTACAAGAATGCCTAAGTACCTTCTCTAGCTATCTATGCTTTCTTGTCTCAAATTCTATTCTTGCTGCATCACAAAAACTGAACAAGTCATTTTCGGACCCTCCAGGTGAGGAGCACTCGGAGCCACCGATCTGAAAGGGCTGAACCTCCAAAACCTTCTATATGATTTCGGCCGAACCAATTCACTCAAACTCGGTCCAACCGAAATCACTTAGATTGATCTAGGTTTTCCATCTCGGTGCTACCGAGTTGAACCATTTCGGAGCCACCGATGTGCTAATCTGCGTGCAGTTACACATATCGGTGCCACCGAGATGTCCAAGTCGGCGCCATCGACAGCGTACGGGTATATATATCCCGCGGGCTCGAACGGTTGAAATTTCTCGACTCTTTCGCTCCCGCACCCCGTTGCTGCCGTCGCCCTTGTCTCCGAATTTCGTCGTTGTCTCCAGCGCGCTCTCGCCGCCGGATTCCGCCGCCGTCAACGGCAATTTTCACCGCCGTTGCTGCCGTAGAGGATCTCCACCGAGTTAGGGTGAGATTCGATCCCTTTCGTGCTCCATTTTCTGATTCAATGCACGATTGGACTGCCATTATTCTTGCCACAGATTGCAATGCTTATTCCACCAGTAAAACTCCGTAGATTAGATTCGAGCGAAATTTTTAGGTTTAAGTTTCCGCCGAATGCATATCGGACCGACCGATTAGAAATTTTCGGTCCCACCGATTTGGTCTCAGGCCATTGCACTAGTACGTCTCGGTGCCACCGAGTTGTATGAATCGGTGAGACCGAAAGTAAAATCTCAGTGAAACCCTAGCATCTCGGAGTCACCGAAACCCATCTCGGTCTGACCGAAATGGCGTGTAAAGTCTCTGTAGAATGCTTCGGTATCACCGAGGTGATCAACTCGGTCCATCCGAAATGCATTCTATGAAAACTTGAAACTAAGATTTGAACTCAATTTTTATGAAAAACGTCTGCTTTTTTGTGATGACTCATCTACTCTGCCTATACCCATCTATTCACAGGGTCAGCTCAGCAAGATGTCAGATGCAAGTGATAGCCAGAACATGTCAGAGCAGCACACAGACCTCAGTGCAGGCTCTAGCCCTGCATAAAGTTTCTATGAGGGAGAGAGAAGCTCTCCAGATCTTCCTAAGGCAGCAACCAGAACCAGGAAGAAGAGAACCTCAGATAGTGATGATGAAGATTTTGTTGCTAGTGAAGCAGCAACAAAGAAGAAGAGAGTGGTCCTTGCTAAGGAATATAGCACCAAACCCACTTCTGCCAAAGATAAGACTGTTGTGAGGAAAGTTCCAAAGCAGACTATGCAATTCACACTTGAAGAGCCTAGTGACACAGAACCAGCTGCAGGAGCAAAGAAGAAGAGAGCTAGGAAGACTACTGCTCAGGTGCTTGGAAGGCCCTCCATGAGGAATGATTCAGAGGAGGAGGAGGAGCCAGCAGCTAAAGTACCCCCAGCAAAAGCTCAGAAGCTCATGTCAGATGCAATCAGGACTGCTGCCCCCACCAAGTCCAAACCAAAAGCTCCAGCACCCAAGAGGTCTACAAGGAATATTTCTGCTGTTGAAAAGAACAAGGCCCCAGTGCCTGAGGCAAATGTTGATGAAGAGCCACTAGTGCTCAGGAAATTGAAGCCTAAAATTCTAGACCATGATGATGCACACCCAGTAGCAGAGAACATGATGCTAAGGAAAGACAAAGGACTGCGTCAGTGGAGACTGTCAGATCCTTATGCTGCAAGGAGGAAAACAGCTTGTGACTATCGCTTTCACACTCGAGAACAACAAGACTTTTATGAAACAGCTCTGTTAGATAAGAAGCCTATTGTCAGCGACATGAGATGGGTGGATTGGGAATACATTGATGAAAATGAGGATTATTTCCCCCATGTTCATGAGAGTTTCCGGATTGCAGGTGTTGATGATTTTGTTGGATAGAAGTTGACCAAGTGGAATGATGAGATGATCATGCAGTTCTACTCTACAGCTCACTTCTATCCAGATGGCAAGATTGTGTGGATGACAGAGGGTATCAGGTACCAGTCAACCATCTCTGAGTGGGCAGGTCTTCTTGGTGCTCCCAAGGAAGAGGATGATGACATTGATATCTATGCTAAGCTCAAGATGGATCACAACTCCATGGCCAACATGTACACTGCAATTCCCCAGAAGGACATCGAGACACATAAGCTTGGATCAGTGAAGCACCTGCTGCCAGGATTGGCCACAACAAACACTATCTTGCGGTACACCTTGTTGCCCAAGTCAGGAGATGACAAAATGATACGTGGCCACTCCATCAACTTGCTGCATTTGTTTGATACACCTCAGAAGTTCAAGGTGATGAGCTTGATTGTTGAAACTATCAAGAGGACTGCAGCTGATCAGAAGAGATCATGCGGATATGCTCCACATATTCAGATGTTGATCAATTCCAAGGTTGGAACGAGCACGTACCTTTTTGATTGTGAGCACCTACGACTACGTCCAGAGTTTGAGGACAATGTTATTGTGATGGATCCTTCGCATCCTACCTCTGCTCAAGCTCAAGAGAAGATCCGCATAGCCAAGGAAGCAAAAGCAGCCAAGGGGGCATCAGCTTCCAATGCTCCAATTGCAAATCTCAAGTCTAAGTCTAATCAGATGACATATCTGCTAGAAGCCACCCTGAGGATTGAGCGAAGTCTGGCCAACCTCACCCAGAACCAGGCAAGCTTAGAGTGGATAGTCGAGACAAAGATTCATGATCTAGATGTCAAGGTCACTGAGATCCAGACTACAGTGGAGAAGCTGAAGAGCGATGTTGATGCTGTCAGGACAGCCCCGTCAGATGACAGTGGAGATGACAGACCTACCACCGAGAGATTTCAGACAGTGCCAAGGGCAGCCAGGTCTGCTGCAGTGCCAGTTGTGGATCCACGGACCACAGTCTCTGCACCTGCTGCTGCTGCTTCAGTGCCACCTCCGGTCTCCACTCCATCAGCCCAACAGACATCAGCAGAAGCCTTCGCGGATGCTCTTCTTTCAACGTCGTCTATGCACACCGGAGCTGCCAGCAGGAGATCGCCTTCACGAGCTTCGGAGGATCATGCTTAGAGAGCCGTATTATTCCTATACCTATTCGATCTTTTTGGTACTTGTTGCCAAAGGGGGAGAATTTGTATAGATCTTAGCTTCGAGAGAGAGAGAGTTTTGCTTTGCTTTGCCCGTTGGATTTCTTTCGAGTTCTTTTGCTACAATTTGCTTTATGGTACTTTGTTCGATATGTGTGCTTGATACTATGTCTGTGAGTACTTTGATCGTTATGATTGTGAGCTACTTTATGTGATTGATCATACTATGCTTCTTGTGATGATCAAATGCTTATCTTTATCTTGTATGATCACTTACTTATGTTGGTGATGTGTGCTTACTATTCCACTCATATCATTTTGCGCGCTCCACCAAGTTGTATGTGACCTGGAAGAGTGACTCATGATCCTAATCGATTGTGCATTTGCATTCAAACGCAAAATTTTAATAATGCACAAATTTAGGGGGAGCTCTTGCTTATCACATACTTCTCAAAGCGATGATGTATTTCATTCATTTAATCATTTGTCGAAGCTTTGATCTATATGTTGTCATCAATTACCAAAAAGGGGGAGATTGAAAGCACATTTGCTCCCTTGGTGGTTTTGGTAATTCATAACAACATATATCTCATTGAACTAATGTCCATTCGAGTTAAAGATTTCAGGATATTCAATGATTGGCATGGCATGGACTAGAGATGTGGACCCCTTAAAATACTAAGGACAAGGATTGGCAAAAGATCACGACTCTACATTTTTGGTTTAGTGATCCAAGATCACATTGAGTCCATAGGAAAGCCAATACTATTAAAAGGGGATGAGGTGTTGCTTAATGGTCTTTTTGCTCAAGTGCTTAGTGACAGTACTCCTAAACCCTCAACCACTCTCTCTACCCAAATATGTCCAAAACCTACATTCAAACTCGGCCCCATCGAAATTTCCTATCCGAAGCCACCGAGTTCATCTAGACTTAGCCACTGCCAAAACCCTAACAAATCGGATCCACCGATATGGATCTCGGTCTCACCGAGATGGCCTTGCAAACTCTCTGTAATCGTTTGCACTTACTTCGGTCCCACCGAGTTTTGCAAATCGGTCTCACCGAGATGGCTTGCCAACTCTCTGTTGCCTTATTGCTTCACTTCGGTCCTACCGAGTTGATGCAATCGGTGCCACCGAGACGATGTTTGCCCTAGCCATTGCACTTCAGTCCATCCGAGTTGTTCCAGTCGGTCCCACCGAGATTCCTAAAGTTCATATCTTTTACACAGTTCGGTGCCACCGAGTTGGGTCAAAAGTGTGTAATGGTTGGATTTTGTGTGGAGGCTATATATACCCCTCCACCACTTCCTTCTCAGTAAGGAGAGCCATCAGAACGTGCCTACACTTCCACCATACATTTTCTGAGAGAGAACCACCTACTCATGTGTTGAGATCAAGAGATTCCATTCCTACCATTTGAACCTTGATTTCTAGCCATTCCCAAGTTGCTTTCTACTCAAATCCTTCTTCCACCATAGCCAAATCTGTGAGGAATTGTTTGAGTGTTGGGAAGACTATCATTTGAAGCACAAGAGCAAGGAGTTCATCAACAACACACCGTCTATTACCTTTTGAAGAGTGGTGTCTCCTAGATTGGTTAGGCGTTACTTGGGAGCCTCTGACATGATGTGGAGTTGAACCAAGGAGTATGTAAGGGCAAGGAGATCGCCTACTTCGTGAAGATCTACCCCGAGTGAGGCTAGTCCTTCGTGGACGTAAGCCATGGTGGAATAGACAAGGTTGCTTCTTCGTGGACCCTTTGTGGGTGGAGCCCTCCGTGGACTCGCACAGCCGTTACCCTTCGTGGGTTGAAGTCTCCATCAACGTGGACGTACGATAGCACCACCTATCGGAACCACGCCAAAAACCACCGTGTCTTCAATGCGTTTGAAATCTCCGATCCCCTCCTTTACTTACATATGCAATTGTTTACTTTCCACTGCTATACTCTTAGAATTGCATGTGTAGGGTGATGCTTGACTTGTATTGTTGCTAAAATCTGCCTACAACTAAAATTGGTAAAAGGTTAGGTTTTTTATTTGGTCAAGTAGTCTAGTCACCCCCCTCTAGACATACTTTCGATCCTACACTAGTCATAAACCAAGGTGGTACAAACGTACAGGGACAGGCATACGTAACCCAGCAATGCACGTGTCGGTCATCAGCGTGTGCAACCGAGTCGTAGCAAGCTACAAGGACTCCAGTAAAACATCGAGTGACATTTCCCCGTAGGGACAGACACTTGAGCAAAGAAGGATACATGCCGGTCAATCCATGTGTTCCGGAGTAGTAGCGAACTACCAGGGCTCAGTGGAAGCACTAGGAGGCATTTCCCTGTAAGGAAGGCTACCAAAGCAGATAACTAGGTGTCGAATCCCACACATACCAATGCATTTCAAACATACACACAATATGCACGATATGTGTAGATACAACATGGCATCACAACATAACTCTACAACTCAAAGTATTTATTTAAGAGGCTCCGAGTAGCCATACATAGCACGATACTGCAATCATGGGTCTCATGACCCAAGATACAAAGTCATACAAGCAACGGAAGCATAACATGTTTGAGTATAGACAACTACAAAAGAAAAAGGCTGGGAAGCCTGACTATCTACAAGACCCTCCAGAGGAACCAGACCTCTGTCTGGGATTCTCAAGCTAATCGGTCAACGTCGAACTCATCACAGAAATCACTAGCGAGACTGAAGTCTCCTCTGCAAAACATAAATTAAGCAACCGTGAGTACAAAGGTACTCAGCAAGATTTACATCAGAACTATCTACATATGCATCAGTATCAACAATGGGGTTGTGGAGTTTAACTGCAGCAAGCCAGCTTTGACTCAGTGGCTAACCTGTACTACGACTACCAGTATTTTCCTTGAGGTGAGAAAGCGCACACGAGTCCACATATTCACCATATCAATACTCCACTATGGATCCTCTCCCGCCCCCCTACGAGAAGGCCACCCATAGCACTCACACTTATCTTGCGCATTTTAGAGTATCCACTTCAAGTTGTCTATTAACCATATAAGTCTCCAAGTAGTCCATATCCGAGGACGCGGCTATTCAAATAGATCATATTACCCTGCAGGGGTGTACTTCTTCACACAAGCTCTCACCACTTACCACCATATACACGCCATGTATCTCGGCAACCTTCAAGCGGAAGCCTGACGAGGGTGTCGGCCATAACCTGACTAACCACGCAAGACTCTAGTCCAGGTTTATCGCCTATCTGAGGCTGAACCCGCAAGGGAAGTCTGGCCGAAGTTTCCATTACGGCCCAATGTGTCGAGAGAGATCAAGGTGATTAATAAGTCGAGAGAGCTTGATTACCGGAGCCCAATGTGTGGTAGTAACTGTCTTGGATAACATACACAGAACTCAGTTCCTAAGGACGGCCTCAATGAGACAACCCACCATGTACACCTACATGGCCTCTCATCGCTACCTTTACCAAATCGTGTTCACACACTTAGCTCTCACACAGTAGGACATGAACACAACCATTCCAATTCATCGCCCAGATGGATCAGACCCGACACGACTCTAAGCATAGCTAGCATAACAAGCAAACATGGATGAGTAGTCACAACATGGCTCAAACAGTTCCTACTCATGCTAAGAGATTTCAACTATTTACTGTGGCAAAGACAGGTCATGCAGAGGAATGGGTTCAACTACCGCAACATGTAACAGTTGAATCGTTGTTGTCCTAATGCAATAAAAGAGAGCAAGAGCAAGAGAGTGGGATTGTATCGAAATGCTCAAGGGTGGTTTGCTTGCCTGGCACTTCTGAAGATAGTAATGCTCTTCATCGGTGTCAACGATCACTGCGTCGAAAAGTCTTCTACCGAGTAGGAACAAACACCGACAAACAAAGGAAACAACATTCAATGCAATGCACAACCAAATGAATGGCATGACATGTGAAGGTACTGAATTGACCTAATGCAATAGTAAGCCAAGTTAATTGAAGTGGAATTCAAACATATAGCAAATTCCAACTCCAAAACTAATTATCAAAATTGCCCTAAACATGATTTGTCCTAAACAATGGAGTTAAGTTGTTCAAACATGCATGAACATGGCATAAACAAATTTTTTATATTTTTCTGATCATTTTTCATATATAAATTATTATCATCTGAGTTATATATTATTTTCTATGATTTTTAGAAGTTTTAAACATTTTCTGGAATAAATAAATCATTTCTAATTTTTTAAAAATCCCAGAAAAGCTATTATGATGTCAGCACTGCGTAAGCATATCATCAGCAGGTCAACAGAGCTGACCAGGGTCAAACCTGACGTCTGGGGTCCACACATCAGTGGCACATCTAATTAACAGAGTTAATTAGCACTAAACTTAATCCTAAACCTAATTTAGTTAGGGGCCTGGGCCCACATGTCAGTGACTAGGGTGGGTTAAACTAATCATAGTTAGGCCCTAATGATGGTGCCACGTCATCGCCACCGGCGTTTAGCCGCCGGTGACCAGAAACCATGGCGGAGGGCTTCGGGTTTCGCCGTCCGGCGTCGGTTTTGGGCGGGGTTTGGGTTGTTGGAACGCCCATAGTGTGGCGCGTCCAACGGTAGCAGTGGTTAGTGTCGGGGTGCCCTACAACGGCGGCGGCGATGAGGTACAGCGGCGGCTGGAATTCGGCGTCCACGGTTTTGGTGTTATGTTGCATGGCAGGAGGAGAAGATGGGTGCTACGGGCTTCTGGGAACGCGCTGATCACGCGGCAGTGCTCGGACACGAGCTGCGGCTGCTGTTGCCATGATGGCGCCATGGACGTGCGGCAGCGAGCTTCGAGCATGGTGGGGAATGGCGCTACGGCAAGCTATAGACCACGAGGCTAGGGGGAAACGGAGGAGGAGCTCACTGGGAGGTCGAAGAGCAGCTCGGTGGGCTCGGGGAGGCGTCGGAGATGGTGAATCGAACGGCGAAGTCCGGCGAGCAGATGCGGCAGTGATGAGCTCGAAGACGACGATGTGGTGCTCCTCGGCTTGCGTTCATCGGCGTGAAGAGGATGCGAACGTCGGCAGAGTGACTGGACACAACGGCGAGGCGAGGCGATGATCGATGGTGGCTACGGCAACATCGAGCAGCGACGACGGCTAGCCCTTGGGTGAGCTTGGAAGGGAGCGAGGGAACGAGAGAGAGGGCAGGGAAAGAGGGGAAAGTGAGAGGGGGCTCGGGGGTGTCTCCAGGCGCAGATAGGCTCGAGGGAGGCGAGCAGCTCCGTGGCAAGCAGGAGCTGGCTCCGGACGCGCGCGTGGGCGACACAACGCCGTCCTCCTCGCAGGAGCTTGAAGACAGTAGGAGGAGGAGGTGGGCTGGGCTAGGTAAGTGGGCTGCCAGGTAGGCCTTCTCTCTCTCTGCTTTGTATTTCAGTTTCTATTTTGCTATTTTTGCTGCTGTTTTGAATTTGGTTTGCTAACCAAATTATTTTTGTAGCTTCCGAGATTTATTGTGGATGTAATTTGGATTATTCCAGAGCCCCACAAAAAGTTTCAGAATTACTAGAGCTCTAAAATTATTTATAGCATTTATTATCTCCAATTCAAATACTTACTGGATTAATTCAAATTCCAAATATGTCCTGGAAAAATGTGCACCATTTTTGGTAGGTGCTTCCACCTTATTTCAGAAATGATGAACATTTTTGAAGAGCATTTTGGGTTCATTGAAAATATTTCTAGTTGAACCTATTTGAAGTAATTATCTGCTAGGGTTTGAACATCCCCATTTCAGAATTAAATGAAATTTGAACATGATGCATGGATGCAGATGCAACTATTTACAATCAATATTCTAGGGTTGTGACACTAACCTCGGTGGAAAATGCTGGCCACTCCCGTTGTTGTCCTACGTAAGTACATGGAAAGGCGTGATAAGTACTACATGCTTAACATCAACCAAATATAGCCATGGTAAACAACATCTCAAAATGACAGATTGAATGTGTTGGTTTCAGCATGATGTTAAATCAGTTAAAAAATGGAAGGGAATGTTAAGTACAACAGGCTTAATAGGGACCAAATATTCTAATTCAAACAGGTACTATTGAAAATGAATAGAACATAGCTCATGCTTAAACATCACACCGCATAAATGTGTAAAACTGAAATAAAGGTCATGTGTTAACTTCACCAGGCATAACAGGAACCAAATATAGCCATTCAAACTAGTATTGATGAAATCGAACTGCACAGCTCATACTTGCACATAATGAACATCACATTGTGAATAACTGAAATAAACAAGGCATATATGCTCACTATAACAACCTAATATAGCCATTGAAAACTGGACAGAGGCTCACTGCAACCAACCTAACAAGCAAATACAGATAAACAAGGCACCTGCTTGAAAACTGGACAAAGGATCACTGCAACCAACCTAGCTAACAAGCAAATACAGATAAACAAGGCATCTGCTTGAAAACTGGACAAAGGCTCACTGCAACCAACCTAACAAGCAAATACAGATAAACAAGGCATCTGCTTGAAAACTGGACAAATGCTCACTACAACCAACCTAACAACCAAATACAGATAAACAGGGCATCTGCTTGAAAACTGGGCAAATGCTCACTGCAACCAACCTAACAACCAAATACAGATAAACAAGGCATCTACTCACTATAAACAACTAAATATAACCATTCGTGAAACTGAAGTGGACAATTCATACTTAAACATCAGATAGCCCTATTGAACACTACATTTTTGCATAACTGAAATAATTAAACACAGCACAGTTAAAACATCGCATGGCAAAAGCTACTACAACAATGGGTACGAGTTGGCTAGCTAGAAAAAGTAAAATTTGCTTATAGGATATTGCCTCACTTGTCATGGACGGGATCCTTCCACTTGGAAGAGCACAGACCCAGGGTGTGATCCCTGGTGTCGCAGATGGGCTGTCTCACCTTGGAAGAGCCGTAGTGGGTGCCCTTCGTGTGGTCGTGGTCGATGAGATCTGACTTGGCAGCTGAGGATCCCAAGCCACCACCGTAGAACGTGTCCTTCAGAAATGACATAATGGGCTCGATGGCGTACAAGGATTGCAAATCCTTGACCGCGAGGTGGAGGAGATCAGCGGCGGGGCCTTCGAAGTGATTGACGGCGGTTGAACCAGAGGCGTTGGAGATGGACCACTTAACCTGTGACATGGCCCGCATGAAGCCTTCGCTGTCGATGAGCTTGACGTCGTAACCGGCTATCCTAAGATTCAGTAATACGTGAGCCCGCTGACGTGAAGCCTTCGCCATGGCGATGTAGTCAACGTCCTCGCTAGCTTCTGCGGCGTGGTGTTCCTCCGGGATCGACAGGTCGGCACGAACGGCGGCCACCCCGACATCGTCCGGCGGAGAGGCCATGATAGACCTCCTTTTGGTCGTACGCTCCTCGGGCTCCCCGGGATATGTGGTCGGGCTTAGGTTATGACTCTCTGTAGTAGGGGATGGGGATCTGGGGGGAGGGACACCGCAGCCTCATCTAAAAACTCAGGGCGGCGAGGTTACGGGAATCGGTGGGTAACCTGAACTTATCTAAGCTAGGAGGCACGGGCAGACCGGCAGGGGTTGGCGGCGGCTTCAGCGGCGGTGGTGAGCTAGGGTTCGAGCGGGGGGGTGTAGACTGTGGAGGGGGGCGGGGTTAGGGAGGGTGGTGTTTGAGGATATGCCGCGGCTACTGAAAATTTTAGTAATGGTGGGTGGAGATGGTGGTGGACGAGGGAGGGCGATGGTTCAAATGCCTCGGCTACTGGAATTTTACTATGAGGTCGGTGGTGGAGGAGTGAGGGCGACAGTTGAAATACCGTGGCAACTAAAATTTGGGTAAAGGAAATGAAGCGGGGCGGGAGCAACCAGATCGCACATGGTCCAAACATAATAATTGTGTATGATAATAAGGAAAAGCCGCGGAACCACCAATTTTTGCATCGCTCAAGGCGGGTAGCTTTTTTTAGATTTCTAGCTAGCTGGTTTATCGCACACGGTTCGTCCTAATTTTCAGACGCATACGTGGAATTCATCCTAAATATCATGTACACATTACCCCTTCACCCTTGCTGGCGTTTGCGAAGTCGTGGCGATTTTACAGGGCACGAGCTTCGCACACGGTTAAGCCAGTACACCCATGTCCATTGCGCGTACGTTCGCACGCAGTTTTTCTTTCGAGGCGTCTGCTATTTTATATAGCACCATTTGGCAACAAAAAAACGTGAGAGAGGATAAGAACAGAACCACAACAGCATGTGGCCCAAATATATATGTATGAAAAGGGTGGTGTGTGATGTTCAAATTCCCAATGCACAACTTTGACGCGCGGGCCCATGGGTGGGCACGTCGTCGAAGATCGGGTGAGAGGGGCCAGAAGACAACAACCACCTGGAAGTGGCCAAATATATGTAGGAATAAAGGGTGTGATGTTTAAATACACAATGCACAACTTTGATGTGGCACCTCCCTCGCAAACTAGAAAGCCCCCTTGGATATCTATAATGACGGGTTAAGGTTGTAGCTAGGTGCCTGCCCCACCCCCACTTCGTGTCGGCGGGACGCATGCACGTACTCATACTTTGGTCGGACATGCATGCATGTCACCATGACCTACCATAAGACGGACCAAGTGAATCTATCTTGGCCAAACAACCACTGTTGTTGTCGGTCAAAAAGGGATATAATAGACTGCTCGGGCCCATAGGTTGGACCATCACCGTAAACCGCATGAGAGGGGCCACAAAACCAACACCACCTGCATGGGGCCCAAATTGATGTACGTTGGAAGGGTGATGTGTTTTAAATACCCAATAATGTTCAATTTTGATGTGGCGCCTACCTCACAAAATAGACAACCCCCATGAAAGGTAGGTAGTAATTAAGGACGACGTCGACGTACGTAGGGTGTCGATCCAACCCACCATTTCGAGCGCATGGGAGGGAAACCTGAGAATGCATGAGCTTGAACTTTTTGCTCGGACATGTCACCATGACCTGCGGTAACACGAACCGGGAGGAATCCATTCATGGCCAAACCCACTCGTTGTCGGCCAAAGGGATTATATATATATAGACCAGGCCCACAGATAGGCATGTCGTTGAAAACCGCACATGGGAGACGGGGTCGATCAGAAGACCCTATACCCTGCATGCGACCCAAATATATGTATATATGGGTGGTGTGTGATGTGATCAAATCCCCAGTGCACAACTTCGATGGGGCACCAGCTGCATTACAAACCGAACACCGTACCCCGAGGAAACCACGTTACGTATGATGTCGGTTCCCCAACTTCGAGCCGGCGGGAGGTAATCGAACAAATGTTCCCCAACTAAATTTGGTCTGACATGTCATGACCTATACCAAGAGGAACCCGTCATGGTCAAACCCTTCTCGTACGTTGTGGGTCAAAGGATAGAACGTGCGGGCCCACAGATCTCGAACGTTGTGGGTCAAAGGATAGAACATGGCGGGCCCACAGATCAATCTCGATCATTCTTCGATTTTTCAAAACAACAAATAACAAAAAACATCATTCTCCAAAATAGAACGTGGCGGGCCCATAGATCAATCTCGATCATTCTCTGATTTTTCAAAACAACAAATAACAAAAAAAATCATTCTCCAAATTAGAACGTGGCGGGCCCATAGATCAATCTCGCGATCATTCTCCGATTTTTCGAAACAACAAATAACAAAAAAATCATTCTCGGGATTTTCAAAACAAGTATCTCAAGGTTTATTTAATCGACATGACAGGTCACTACAGACACATTTAGATGCTAAATGTCTGTAATGACCATATCATGGCGCTTAAATGAAGCTTGAGATATAGCAACTTCCCACCCGGTCACCCATCCTTAGACTGCTCCAACCCCAAGCTCACTTAACTTGTGCGTTCTATTCGACTAGGCTAGCGGATGGGAAGCTGCCCCTTGCTGATAAGAGTTGCCTCCTCGCGTTTAAGGCGTTTACCGATGGTCACCGCGTGGGACCTACTCCTTACTATCACACACGTTTGTGCTTTTAGAAACTGTGTGCAATGTTTACATACCGGACCACTTCCATTCAAACTTACATTATTTTTTTACTACTTAAAACTAGCTGGAAGAAGCAAAAGCTTTGTATTTTCATTAATTAAGAACAAGATAGTTGCCCAGTTAATTGCGGAAAATCGGGCGAAAACCGATACAAACAGGGCCTAAACCTACGGGAACTCTTGGCTGAGCATGAATTGGTACAGGCCTTCGTCCACGCGTCTGATACGCTCGTGGAACTGCTGTACCGCAATATCGATCTCCACCCGGGATATTTCATCGGCGACGGTCGATTCCAAGCCGCGACGAGTATTTTGCTCTCCTTCGTCGTTGACGGCACCTGGGGGGCCGAGGAGGTTGAAGAGCCAATCGACAAGCCCGTTGGCGTCGTGGCGGCGGATTCTGGCACTGCGAACTTTGTCCGACACAATTATGGCGCTGACGGCATCTGCCCATTCCTGGCGGGGAATCGGGATGCGTACCGGCCCTGGAAACGGCCTCTCAAGTGGTTGAGTCAACAGGATCCTGACATGGCTCCGCTCAGATAGTGCGGGGCGCCGCACATGATGCGCGGCGGCGTTCTCCCGCTCTTGCACGGCAGCGCTTTGCCACTCTTGCTCCGCTCCGCTCCATGGGCGGCGACGAACACATGTGTAGACATTGGCCCGCTCAAGCACTAGGGCGTGATGATACCGCTCACGCTCGGTGGTGTGCTGCCGCTCTTGCTCGGCGGCGCACGACTGTTCTGGCTCTCCGGCCTGCTTCGGCTCGTTCTCCTCGTCGAGGAGGTTGATGACGGCGGCGGCGCTTCGCCGGATTGGCATGCTTGGAATGGTATACTGCGGTATGGCCGGTGTGTCGCCGCCTAGCATCCAATGCCCACTGACACTAGCAGCGGGAAATCGTTGGGGGGAGTGGCGGGAAACCGATTGGGGGAGTGGCGGGAAACGTAGCGTGTTTGGATATATAACACCATTAATATGGAAAACTTGGGAAAGAAGGAAGCGTGAGCTAGCACGACGCGTGTGCACAGTTGTCAGGACCCCGATCCTAAGTCACACCGGTCTAGCATGTAACACATCATATCACTTTGCGGCCTCACGCACGGTAACCCACAGCTGCCGCCTTTACCTGGGCCGGGACCGTTTGCGCCTTTTGGCTCACGTATATGATTGTGTTGCTAGCATCCATGTGACAGAGAACCCAGGCTGACATGACTAGTCATAAACCAAGGTGGCACAAACTTGCAGGGACAAGCATACATGACCCAACAATGCACATGTCAGTCAGCAGCGAGTGTAACCGAGTCGTAGCAAGCTACAAGGACTCCAGTAAATCATCGCGTGACATTTCCCCATAGGGACAGACACCGGAGCAAAGAAGGACACATGCCGGTCAATCCATGTGTTCCGGATGGAAGCACTAGGAGGCATTTCCCCATAAGGAAGGCTACCAAGAATAAACAACTAGGTGTCGGATCCCACACATACCAGTGCATTTCAAACATACACACAATATGCATGATATGTGTAAATACAACATGGCATCACAACATAACTCTATGACTCAAAGTATTTCTTTAAGAGGCTCCAAGGAGCCATACATAGCTTGATATTACAACCATGGGTCTCATGACCCAACATACAAAGTCATACAAGCAACAAGCGGAAGCATAAACCTGTCTGAGTACAGACAGCTGAAAAGAAAGAAAGCTAGAAAGCCTGTCTATCTACAAGACCCTCCAGAGGAACCAGACCTCTGTCTGGGATTCCCAAGTTAATCGGTCAACATCGAACCCATCACAGGAATCTAAGTGAGACTGACGTCTCCTCTGCAAAAACATAAATTAAGCAAACATGAGTACAAATGTACTCAGCAAGACTTATATCAGAACAAACTACATATGCATCAGTATCAACAAGGGGGTTGTGGAGTTTAACTACAGCAAGCCAGCTTTGACTCAGTGGCTATCCTGTACTACGACTACCAGTATCTTCTTTGAGGTGGGTAGGCGCACACGAGTCCACATATTCACCATATCAATACACCACTATGGATCCGCTCCCGTCTCCCTACGAGAAGGCCATCCATAGCACTCACACTTATCTTGCACATTTTAGAGTATCCATTTCAACTTATCTATGAACCATATAAGTCTCCAAGTAGTCCATATCCGCGGACGCGGCTATTCGAATAGATCGTTAACCCTGCAGGGGTGTACTTCTTCACACACGCTCTCACCACTTACCACCATGTACACGTCATGTATCTCGGCAACCTTCAAGCGGAAGCCTGGCGAGGGTGTCAGCCACAACCTGACTAACCACGCAAGACTCTAGTCCAGGTTTATCGCCTATTTGAGTCCGACCCGCAAGGAAGTCCGGCCGAGGTTTCCACTAAGGCCCCAAACGATGTGTGCAGGGTTCCCAAGTCCACCATCCGGGTGCCACTTGGTACACCGTGCCACGATGCCTAGTCTGTCCCAAGCTCACATGTACCGGGTGCCACTTGGTAGACTACTAGCACTACCTACAAACACCAGAAACTAGTTGCAACTCCTGGACAGAGATCAAGGCGATTAATAAGTCGAGAGGGGTCGAATTACCGGAACCCAATGTGTGGTAGTAACTGTCTTGGATAACATACACAGAACTCAGTTCTTAAGGACGGTCTCAATGAGACAACCCACCATGTACTCCTACATGGCCTCTCACCGCTACCTTTACCAAAACGTATTCACACACTTAGCTCTCAACAGTAGGACATGTTCATCACCATTCCAATCCATCCCAGATGAATCAGACCTGACACAACTCTAAGCAATAGCAGGCATAACAAGCAAGCATGAATGAGTAGGCACATCATGGCTCAATCAACTCCTACTCATGCTAGTGGGTTTTACTATTTACTGTGGCAAAGACAGGTCATGCAGAGGAATGGGTTCAACTACCGCAACATGTAACATTTGAAACATTGTTGTCCTAATGCAGTAAAAGAGAGCAGGAGCGAGAGAGTGGGATTGTATCGGAATGCTCAATGGGGGTTTGCTTGCCTGGAACTTCTGAAGATAGCATTGTGTCTTCATTAGTGACAGCGATCTCAACGTCTACCGAGAGGGGGCAACACTGGCAAATAGAGAGAACTAACAACAATCAATGCAATGCAACAATATGATGCATGATCATGACATGGCAACAAGATGTGATTTGGGCTAATGCAACTAGCAGCAATTTAAATGAAGTTGGTTTGAACCAGAGGTTCAAATTCAAACTCCACATAAGACATTTCAAATGCCATTAATTCAAATTGTCCTATACAGCAACTTTAACTCGTTCAAACATGCATGAAAATACCATAAACATATTCTTCATATATTTCTGATAATTTTCCATATATAAATTTTTTCATTTGGAGTTACGGTTGATTTTCTATGATTTTCTGAAGTTTATAACATTTTTCTGGAATTTCCTGGTTTATTTTAAATACCGGAAAAGGGTTTATTGCGTCATGGTGATGTCAGCACTGCGTCAGCAGTCAACAGGGTTGACCCAGGTCAAACCTGACTAGTGGGGTCCACATGTCAGTGTAACAGGGTTAGCTACAGAGACTGACCAATGGGGCCAGGTCAACGCTGACGTGGCAAGGTCAAAGCTGGCATGTGGGGTCCACACGTCAGTGTTAAAGTGCCTAATTAGGGGTTAATTAACATAACTAGTTATTTTAGTGGCTAATTAAATCTGCACGGGCCCACTTGCCAGCGGCACAGGGGGTTAATTAAGTCGTCATTAGCAACTAATGATAGTGCCACGTCGGCAGTCGCCGGAGTTAGGCCGGCGACGACCAAAACCACGACGGACGGCTTCGGAAATCACCGTCCGGCGATGGTTTGACGCGCGGTCGGGCTCTACGGAGAGCTGGGAGTGTGGCGCGTCTAGTGCAGCAAGCGGTAGCAGCTGGGGTGGCCGGAGCTCGCCGGAAACAAGCTCGCGGCAGCGGCCGGAGCACGGCTGAGCTCGGGCGCGGGGATGCGGGGCACGGGCGAGCAAAGTGAAGGGCTAGGCAGCCTCCTGGGGTCGCCAGGAGCTCGGTGCAGTGCACGGGCGTGACCCGTTCGAGCCCAGGCTACGGCGGTGACAAGGCCGTGCGGCGGCGAGCTTCGGCTCCGATGGAAATGACGGCTACAGCGAGAAAAACGCCACGGGATTAGGGGGAAGGTGACCGGAAGCTCACAACGCATCCGATGGCATCGTCAGAGAGCTCGGGGACGCGCTGGTGACGGCGACGCTCGGCGCAGGAGGTTGAAGAGAGAGCCAGAGGAGAAGAGGGGCACGGGAGAGAGTGAGGGGGTCCAGGGGATGCGTGGCATCGTCCAGGGGGTCCAGGGAGAAGAGGAGGCAGCCAGGCAGGGTGGAGGTGGCCGGCGCGTGCCGGCACGCGGTGGGCACACGCCCTCGTGCCTTCTGGCACGAGGTTGAAGGAGGCGGCGCTGTGGGCTGGGCCGCTACAGTGGTGGGCTGGCCAGGTAAGCCTTCTCTCTCTTCTGTCTTTTCTATTTTTCTGTTATTTCTTCTATGTTTTGGTTTGTTTAAAAATACCAAACCATTTTATAAAATTCTAAAAAATTGCATGTGTATCAAATGGACAGAACCAAAGCCACACATGGAGTTTCAGAATTATTGGATTCATATTCTAATTATTATAATTATAAATCCAATTCAAATAGCTATCGATTTAATTGAAAGGCCCAAAATAATTATTTCTGAGATTCCAAAAATACTGGTTTGAATTTTACCTCTTGCCAATATTTTCAGAGATTAACAGGGACATTTTCTTGGACTTGTTTAAGGGGATTTTTAATGTTGATCATTTTACTTGAAAGATTTCTGAGGCTTTTGAAAATTCCCTCATTTCAATTTCCTTTGAAATTAAAATGATGCATGATGCTGCTCACTAATGCAACTAATTACAAAGTAATTTCTAGGGCTGTGACAACTCACCCCCACTAAACAAGAATCTCGTCCCGAGATTCAAGACGTAGGGTAAGAGGAAGGAGGACACGGGACTGACACAGTCTTCATGATCCAGTTGCCCTTCTCGAAGATGTTGATTCATTGCATCATGTTGATATTGACGTCTTTGCTTTTGAGATCTTCATCCAAACACAATGACAAAAGAACAGGGAAATTCTACGAGAATCGATCTTCACGAAGATCGAGCAACTCACGATCAACTCATGGAATGAGACATAATAACATCTCTCGAGCTGAGACACAAAACACACATCAAGAATGATGGAAGAGAGCAGATGACGAAGGTTCAATTGGTAGGCAACAATTCCACGCTTAGGTAGGATGATGCACGGTTTCAACGTAGCGAGGAGTTAATTGCCATGATTCCATGACGGGGCACCCTAGGGAAGATGACTCGTAGAATTATTCCCTTAAGTGGCAAAAAGAATTACTTTTGATACATAGATCATTGAAACTCTCAATACCAGCCTAAGGCAAATCACAAACGATTGTTTGAAGGAGTTCTAGGAAATGGCATACTCAGGTTGGAAAGGAAACTAGAGTTATAAGACAACTCGGCAAACAGAAGGCACATTCCAATTGATACCGAGGATATAACCTAGTGTCTGAGCGTGCTCTCAAGAACTTAAGCATTTCCATATTCATCAGGGTTTTACCAACATCCATGCCAAGGATCCTGGCAACTCTCTATACTACCATGATGAATAACGATGGAGAATGCAGATGCAAAGGAAGATAACACTGTCTCGGATTTTACCTTAGCAATGCCAAGGGTACAAAATCTGGATGATCGACCGAGAGACATTTAGCACTTCGCTTCTAATGTTCTCCTCGATGTGCTAGCGTAACCAAAGTATAGGAACTTTTTGGTATCTAGAACATCAAGTAAAGGTCGGACTTCGGGAACACAAAGAATCCATAAGGATCAACTTCTAGAATAAATCATGCGGAATCCTCATGGGGAAGTGGCTAATATAACTGATACAAGATACTATAATAATAGGTCTTCCGGCTAGGTGTGTCAGCCAAAACATCAACCTCACCGAAACCTACATCATAGATCTTGGGAAAATTCCAACCATCATATCTGCCTGAGATTCAGATCTGGTTGGTGACAAGATACTTCAGACTCAGCATGTCTGAAAGAGAAAGTTTGCAACACAAATCTACGAGATGACATTGCGAGATTCTCGGGAAATGAACTACGGAAGCAAACTCCAAAACATGAGTTGGATTGCAAGATGCCTGTGAACACACTATCCAAGACAATCGTGACCACATGGAAACCTTACAATAAAACACTACCGAGTTCTGGTTGGGAGTCATCATTGAGGGAATCAAAGTCCTAGCATAAGTCATGATTCTTAAGAAGGAACTTCTTTTCCTTGACCAAATCAATCAGTGGCTTGGTGTGCTAGGGAATACATATGGAATGGAGGTAGCGAGCCTATCAAACCATAGAATACTTCGCACATGCATGACTGACTTGGGACGATTCCAAATGAAGCAAAACAAGCTTTCTCAAATTCACGGTGGCAACTTGCATCAAATACACATGAATTAGAGGAAGTCACTTCTCTCATCCAACATATACTTCATGAACGGGACACGGAGGTAATGTTGACAAAAGTTTCCAACACTAGCTTAATGTTCAACATGAATCATGGAGGAGATAAAATGTTGCTGATGGGCTCAACAACAAGTCATCGGGATTTCCATGGCATGGAATTCCACAACTATGTGAACAAGGTGATAGCATTTGTCAGACCCAAAGGATATAATGGTGTATGCTCGAGGAAACAACTACGAGCAGAACAACATTACGAAAATCGTTGGTGCTGATTTTGATTTGACGATAGCCCACACTCAAATCAAAGATTGGATAAGATGATAGGTCCATCAACTGATCACGAAGGTCAATCGATGAAAATATCATCTTTCTTCAACGCACACACACAAACAAAAGATATCCCTTTGAATGAACTAAGTCAGATAAAGCTTTTATCTTCCAAATCTCCAAGTTGTTGTTTAGCTTAACCAACTAGCTCAGGGGTATCCAACACCAATTCCTGGAGAAGGGGTGGTTTAGGGAAAAACCAACTTAATCATGAACTCAACATAACAGTCAGGGAACAACCTGGTGATACTTCTGAGAAGATATTCGGAAAATCATGAATCACCGATATGCTACTAAGCTCGAGAACAATCTTGCTTTTCAGGGCAAGAAGATATGATCAAAAGAGCGAGGTGTTGACACAATCCCAACTCATTGATCGAAAAGTGCACCAGAAATAAGGGCTAGGTAGCATGGTCAATCTTAGAATGTTGATTTAATAACCAACACACTAAGAATGAGATTATTGTCCATTAACTACCAGGCAACGGGGTTGCTAGGAGTATTGATTTCACACATCACGGTTCACTTGTCGGCATTCCGGTTACAATCAACACAGAGACTAAGAAATGAATAATGATGGCGAGAAGTATCACTGTATCAAGGATTCACAAGAGGATGTGCAATTCCCATGACATTCTCGACATAAAGATGGTAATACTCCAGGGTAGAACAGAAAGGAAGCTGGATTGGCTTTCTTGATCTGCGGAATACAACTGCTTTGACCCAATCCTGGATATGGATGAGGTACCAGAGTTTGTTTCTCCTAGTCATTCTGAAATAGAATGGCTTGACGGACCTCAGGGATAACATGCATCGTTGACACGAATGCATGACATACTCTTAACTATCAACTGATAGATGAAGGGGAATACAATTAAAGAGGGATAACTCAAAGGAACATATGATTTTTATGAGTTATGGATGCATAGATTAGCATGTCGAACAAGGCTCAACATATTTCTTCCGGATAACCTATACAGAAAGGTAGAACTGGCAGATTCACAATATAGAATCGAGAACTCATCAAGAGCACTCTTATTGTGATCTTTTGGTTCAGAAGAACTTCTGCCGAGGATGGTTTATGGCATTGGAAGAATGATAACCACGAACCTTGAAGATTATCACAAGGTTAATAATATCCTAAAGGAACGAGCAAACACTATCAACACGAAGTAGGTAGAGTGAATCTTGGGTTCAAGAACCCAGGAGTAGAATACCTACTAACTAAATGGCATCACGAGATGCTTTCGAGAATGGTGGCCAGAATCATCACACTGGAAACACGAAACATGGCTAGGTTACTGGGTGGTTCTCTGAGATATCCCAGTTTCTTGATAACTTCAATATTTATGTCGAGGCAATGGAGTACCTCAACACACCGATTAGTGTGCTTGATCTGACGCAAAATACATAGGGAACGGGGAGATAAGAGGTTGCAAATGCATCAGATTATTTAGAAACCTGGAACAACTCGGACAACGTAACAGCTGTACGGGCATGAAGAATGAGTCAACCTGCATGACAACTGACAACACAACAACTGAATTACTATGTAACACCGATCCGAGAAGACAACAACTTTCCTATAGGTCTCCAGCATAGTAACTCATCATCCTGATAGATAGATGAGAAAGCCTAGTTTCTTAATCCCCGTAGAAAAGAAGAGGGTGACTTAGAATTAGAATGACAGAAGTTGAGGAGTAAAAAGAGCCTTATGTTCCCTTCCACAATAAATTCCCTTATATAACTAGAGCATTTCTAGACTCGACATCGACTAGTTTGGCTTGTTAATCCTACACGCAGTCAGACTCTGATACCAAAGCTGTCAGGACCCCGATCCTAAGTCACACCGGTCTAGCATGTAACACATCATATCACTTTGCGGCCTCATGCACGGTAACCCACGGCTGCCGCCTTTACCTAGGCCGGGACCGTTTGCGCCTTTTGGCTCACGTATATGATTGTGTCGCTAGCATCCATGTGACAGAGAACCCGGGCCGACATGACTAGTCGTAAACTAAGGTGGCACAAACTTACAGGGACAGGCATACATGACCCAACAATGCACGTGTCGGTCAGCAGCGAGTGTAACCAAGTCGTAGCAAGCTACAAGGACTCCGGTAAAACACCGCGTGACATTTCCCCGTAGGGACAGACACTGGAGCAAAGAAGGACACATGCCGGTCAATCCATGTGTTCCGGATGGAAGCACTAGGAGGCATTTCCCCATAAGGGAGGCTACCAAGAATAAACAACTAGGTGTCGGATCCCACACATACCAGTGCATTTCAAACATACACACAATATGCATGATATGTGTAAATACAACATGGCATCACAACATAACTCTATGACTCAAAGTATTTCTTTAAGAGGCTCCAAGGAGCCATACATAGCTTGATATTACAACCATGGGTCTCATGACCCAACATACAAAGTCATACAAGCAACAAGCGGAAGCATAAACCTGTCTGAGTACAGACAGCTGAAAAGAAAGAAAGCTAGAAAGCCTGTCTATCTACAAGACCCTCCAGAGGAACCAGACCTCTGTCTGGGATTCCCAAGCTAATCGGTCAACATCGAACCCATTGCAGGAATCTAAGTGAGACTGGCGTCTCCTCTGCAAAAACATAAATTAAGCAAATGTGAGTACAAATGTACTCAGCAAGACTTATATCAGAACTAACTACATATGCATCAGTATCAACAAGGGGGTTGTGGAGTTTAACTGCAGCAAGCCAGCTTTGACTCAGTGGCTATCCTGTACTACGACTACCAGTATCTTCTTTGAGGTGGGAAGGCGCACACGAGTCCACATATTCACCATATCAATACACCACTATGGATCCGCTCCCGTCTCCCTACGAGAAGGCCATCCATAGCACTCACGCTTATTTTGTGCATTTTAGAGTATCCATTTCAACTTATCTATGAACCATATAAGTCTCCAAGTAGTCCATATCCGCGGACGCGGCTATTCGAATAGATCGTTAACCCTGCAGGGGTGTACTTCTTCACACACGCTCTCACCACTTACCACCATGTACACGTCATGTATCTCGGCAACCTTCAAGCGGAAGCCTGGCGAGGGTGTTGGCCACAACCTGACTAACCACGCAAGACTCTAGTCTAGGTTTATCGCCTATTTGAGTCCGACCCGCAAGAAAGTCCGGCCGAGGTTTCCACTACGGCCCCAAATGATGTGTGTAGGGTTCCCAAGTCCACCATCCGGGTGCCACTTGGTACACCGGGCCACGGTGCCTAGTCTGTCCCAAGCCCACCTGTACCAGGTGTCACTTGGTAGACTACTAGCACTACCTACAAACACCAGAAACTAGTTGCAACTCCTGGACAGAGATCAAGGTGATTAATAAGTCGAGAGGGGTCGAGTTACCGGAACCCAATGTGTGGTAGTAACTGTCTTGGATAACATACACATAACTTAGTTCTTAAGGACGGTCTCAATGAGACAACCCACCATGTACTCCTACATGGCCTCTCACCGCTACCTTTACCAAAACGTATTCACACACTTAGCTCTCAACAGTAGGACATGTTCATCACCATTCCAATCCATCCTAGATGAATCAGACCTGACACAACTCTAAGCAATAGCAGGCATAACAAGCAAGCATGAATGAGTAGGCAAATCATGGCTCAATCAACTCCTACTCATGCTAGTGGGTTTTACTATTTACTGTGGCAAAGACAGGTCATGCAGAGGAATGGGTTCAACTACCGCAACATGTAACATTTGAAACGTTGTTGTCCTAATGCAGTAAAAGAGAGCAGGAGCGAGAGAGTGGGATTGTATCGGAATGCTCAATGGGGATTTGCTTGCCTGGCACTTCTGAAGATAGCATTGTGTCTTCATCAGTGACAGCGATCTCAACGTCTACCGAGAGGGGGCAACACTGGCAAACAGAGAGAACGAACAACAATCAATGCAATGCAACAATATGATGCATGATCATGACATGGCAACAAGATGTGATTTGGGCTAATGCAACTAGCAGCAATTTAAATGAAGTTGGTTTGAACCAGAGGTTCAAATTCAAACTCCACATAAGACATTTCAAATGCCATTAATTCAAATTGTCCTATACAGCAACTTTAAGTTGTTCAAACATGCATGAAAATGCCATAAACAGATTCTTCATATATTTTCTGATAATTTTCTATATATAAATTATTTCATTTGGAGTTACGGTTGATTTTCTATGATTTTCTGAAGTTTATAACATTTTTCTGGAATTTCCTGGTTTATTTTAAATCCCAGAAAAGGGTTTACTGCGTCATGGTGATGTGAGCACTGCATTAGCAGTCAACAGGGTTGACCAAGGTCAAACCTGACCAGTGGGGTCCACACGTCAGTGTAACAGGGTCAGCTACAGAGACTGACGAGTGGGGCCAGGTCAACGCTGACGTGGCAAGGTCAAAGCTGACGTGTGGGGTCCACACGTCAGTGTCACTAGTTATTTTAGTGGCTAATTAAATCTGCACGGGCCCACTTGCCAGTGGCACAGGGGGTTAATTAAGGCATCATTAGCAACTAATGACAGTGCCACGTCAGCAGTCGCCGGAGTTAGGCCGGCGACGACCAAAACCACGGTGGACGGCTTCGGAAATCGCCGTCCGGCGACGGTTTGACACGTGGTCGGGCTCTATGGAGAGCTGGGAGTGCGGCGCGTCTAGTGCAGCAAGCGGCAGCAGCTGGGGTGGCCAGAGCTCGCCGGAAACGAGCTCGTGGCGGCGGCCGGAGCACGGCTGAGCTCGGGCATGGGGATGCAGGGCACGGGCGAGCAAGGTGAAGGGCAAGGCAGCCTCCTGGGGTCACCAGGAGCTCAGTGCAGTGCACGGGCGTGACCCATTTGAGCTCAGGCTACGGCGGCGACAAGGCCGTGCGGCGGCAAGCTTCGGCTTCGATGGAAATGACGGCTACGGCAAGAAAAACGCCACGGGGTTAGGGGGAAGGTGACCGGAAGCTCACAACGCGTCCGATGGTGTCGTCGGAGAGCTCGGGGACATCTCTGTTGCGGCTGCCATGTTGCGGCGGGACCTCTCTAGTGCTTCCGCGGCCTTGGTCTTTGCTCCCTGGTTATATGTCGACCTAGAACTCCTCCTACTGGCCATGGCAGACGCAAGGAACGACTTAAGAGGAAAGACCTGTTTTTTTGGTGATGAGGAGAGGAATGTGCAGTAATTTTCGAGTGGGTACTAGTTTTTATAGCCCAGTGCTAAGTGGGAACACGTTTAGGTTTGATCGGTGTGAACAGATTTGCAATTACTCATTGCGTGGTAATTTGATCGGTGTGAACACGTTTAGGTTTGATCGGTGTGTCTGCATGTTCGATGGATGGGCCGTCTCGCCTCCCACGCATGCCAGACGGTTGACCAGAACTGCTATACGCAGGTGATTGCTCGCCGCTTAGGCGGCCGCGGCGTGCTATGCTTGCGTCCCTTCGCGTGCTCTGCTCGATGTTGAGGCGGACGTGGCGCACTCTGCTCGTGTCCCTCCGCACACGCACTTTCAGCGGTTGGGGCCAGCGCACGATCACGTTTTGGGCGCCATATGCATGCGGTTGCATCCGCGCGCGTCGCCATGATGCAGTTAATACGTGCGGCACAATGCAGTTACGTGCTGCAACAACTGCCATCCATGCGCGCCGATACTCTAGGCCGTTCAGCCTCCCCATTTGTTCCCACGGCCATTATAACCTTAGTCTCTTCAACCTTTCGATCGTGCCCCACAACACAACAAGCACACCCACGACGACACATAGAGAGAGGATATCCAGCGGCGCTCCAATGGAGTTCGGCGTGCATCGTGTGGACACCCACGTGAGGGAGAAGGAACTCACGGTGGTGTACACCATCGACCCGGTCGTGGTGGAGGACTCCATCAACACCATGGAGCAGTTGCTTGCTAAGGACGACAAGTACAAAGTGGTCGGCCTCGAGCTCCAGTACACCGCCGGTCGTCCCGGGGTTGATCAGGCGGTTGCCGTCGCCCAGTTGTGCGTGGGCCATCATGTCCTTGTCTACCACTACTGCCTGGCCACAAGTGCTTGCGAGCGTTTCACTAGGTTTGTCAAGAGCTCCGACTACAAGTTCGCTACGGTGGACACCGTCAATGATGTAAAAGCGCTCCAAATTTCGGGCTTGGCCTGCCCGAAGCTTGTCGACATCCGTGGCCACTACAAGGTCTGGGGCAGCACGAAGAAGGACTCCCTGGTTGAACTCGTCGTGGCCATCATCGACCCCTACTACAAAAACATGAAGGAAGGTTCCAAGAGAAATCCTGGATCCTGGCACGGTGCCTGGGTGCGGAGACTGGATGAACCTCACCTCAAGTTTGTAGCCACGAACGTGTACACATGCTACGAGATGCACAGGCGGATCATTGACATGAGGGAGTGCCTCCTTCCTATGGATGACGAGGGATCGAGCCACCAACAGAGTAGCAGCGGCAAGCGTCACAAGAAGAAGTAGATGATGATTAGATATGATCGTTTATCCTAGTTTATTATGCATGTAATTGTTTACTTTGGTGTGTGCATATGTTATGTGTGTAGTCAGTTATGTAATTGGATGTTTAATTTGGTTACGCAATCATGTCCTTATAAGTATATATGTTGTTGTTCTGTAGACATAGAGTGTAGATGTTGTGCAGACTGAGCAAATCACATCGCACACGGATTAAACTACGGAACCCGTCGGTGATGATTTCATCAATCGCTGACAATTGTTTACCAGCAAGCGTTTGTCCACAACACACACGGGTTATTAGCGGGAATCGTCTGTGTTGTTATCGGTCTTCCCACACATTTCTGATTACCGACTTGTTTGCCGCGTATCACACACATCTTGTTAAGTTGAACCATTTCTGTTGTGTTGGGTAATCGCAAACAGTTCATCCGAGTGAACCGCATGCCATATATCGCACACACCTTGATCTGCCTGACCGTTTCTGTTCTATTGGGTAATCACAAACAGTTCATCCGAGTGAACTGTATGCCGTGTATCGCACACACCACGAACTGGCTGACCGTGTTTGTTGTTCTGGCTTATCGCAAACAGTTCGTATGGATCAACTGCATGCCACGTATCGCACACGCATCTCTAATCTGAATCGTTTTTTATGTCTCTGGCATCGCAAATAGTTCGTCTTATTGGTAACGGGTTTTTTACGACACCGTATGCGATTCATGCATCGCACACAGTTTGGTCGCGGGGTCTCTGATTCATGTGTCGCGTTAGCGGTCGCCTGCAGTAGTGATACTAGTATATGCCCAATACGAGCAATTAGGAAGTTTCTGTAGGAAATATGCCCTAGAGGCAATAATAATTGTGTTGTTATTTATTTACAGGTTCATAATTAATGTTTATATTCTATGCTATAACTGCTATGGTTCTCGAATATGCGATTCGGAGGAAAACTAATGAGCACGCGATAAAAACAAGATTCCTAGTCTTGCCTCTAGGACTAGTTCAAAGTGTTGATTGATGATTCCGATTTCCTGGTCATGGGCATGAACATAATGCCAACAACATTTGAGAGCACATTGGAAGAACACTCATGTTGAATTGACCCAAGTTGTTTGTTATACTTAGAGATTATATCGTCTGAAGTCTATAGTCCATAACACAGGTGTTAACGTATGTCTGAATCCTTAGACCATGAGAGTATCGAGTCACTCCGTACTGGACGTTGCGCTTTGGGGTTGTTCCAACGTCATCTGCAACAGGGCGATCATAATGACAACTTATGGGTTCATCGGAAACGTATGACGAGGGACTAGATAGCTCGAGACTGGGATTTGCTCCACTGACGATGGAGAGATATTCTTAGGGCCCTCTCGGTGTGATGGCATCCATCATCGTCTGGCCAGACATAGGTGACTATGTCACAGGGATGCCGGAACACGTCAACGAGAAAGAACAACAAAACCGGTAACGAGGAGACCGGTATAGTGAGCATGTGAATGATTCATGGGGATACCGATATATCTCACCTCGGGTTTTGTAATGTATCGCGAAGCAAAAGGAATATCATATGATAACCAAAGGTTCAATCGAATATCATTCATCTAAACATAGGGTCAATATGGATGTCCACAGTTCCGCTACTGATCATTGAACGAAAGAGGTTTTCGTTCATGTCTATGTTTTACCGAACCTACAGGGTCACATGCTTAAGGGAATTACGATCTATTGAGTTTTAGTGAAGCGAGGAATATGAGAAAATATTCTTGGAATAGTTCCGGGAAAGAAAGAAATAGTTTCGAGAGAAACCGGAAGTGTTTCGGGGTTACCGAAAGTGTTTCAAGGATTACCGGGTAATACCAGGAATTGATATATAGGAGAAAAATGTTTCCAGAGACATTAAATACATAATAAATGGCTCTAATAATGATTAGAAGGCTCCTATAATTTATTTAATATCAATGGTGTTGCACCCCTGCTTAGAGAACCGGATGCCCTGTGTTTCAGCCCAGAGATCTATGTCTTCTGAAACACAGTACAACTTGGCATAGAATAGAACAACTCTTTATTGCAAAACTAGGAGTACAAGGGTTCTGGTTTACAAGGTTTATCGAGGCAAGGTGGCACTACACCTATTGCTATGTGAATAAACTATGCCTCTAATGGTTGCAGCGGAATAAGTTATAGCAGCGAAACAACGTGATGATGATGGACTCCACTCCAAAGGGACACTGCTGGGGCACTTCCTAGTTCGCAGACTCGGGATCCTCAAGATATGCAATCACAACATCACCTGCATCTGGCATGACACGCCAGGTGAGTACTTTGAATGTACTCGCAAGCTCAGAACAACCAAAAGCATCAAGGCAAAACAATAACATAGCAATAACAGGTTAAGTTATGAGCAATTATTATGAGGGTGAAACAAATTAATAATCATAATCATGTTAAACTAATTGTAATGATAAACCATCATTTAAGGTCACATGGACCATCTTACTCTTGACCATCCGATCAATCAACTTATAGCCAATGATCATCCTCATGATCACCCCATGATCATCACGACTTTCTGCCAAACTGTTACTTCACCAATTATAAAGATGAGTCATTCCATCACTAGTGTTGATCAGATAGTGTGACCTAGTATGAACTATGTCCAATACCGTGGACACGGCTATTCGAATAGATTCAAACACTCTGCTACCCACACTATGGACATCCGTCCAACAAAACTTGGCTACCTTATGACACTCTTACCATATCACCGACATACCCCCCGGGTCATATCCTGGGTGTCCCTTGTGTCATCTCTCGACACCTGCCACCTCTTGGCCAAAACTGTTCAGGACCCGTGGACAAATAACCAAACTGGGCTCACAAGATTATCACCGCCTACCTAATCAGGGTAGCACGCACGCATAATCTTCCCTCATTGGTGATACCGGTAAAAGGCATAACAATCGACCAAGTGAGGGCCTTCCCATAAAGGCAAATGTGGTGGTAAGTCCAGTTCAGTGGCACTTGATCAACGAATGATGGAATTATATCCCCAAGGTTATCTCTACCATAACCATTGATACGTCTCCAACGTATCTATAATTTATGAAGTATTCATGCCATGTTTACAATAATTTTGTATGGTTTTGGTGCACTTTTATATCATTTTTATGGACAAACATATTGACCTAGTGCCCAGTGCCAGTTCCTGCTTTTGGCTTGTTTTTGGTTTTCTAGAAAATCCATACCAAACGAAGTCCAAACGTGACGAAACTTTTTGACGATTTTTTCTGGAACATAAGAGACCCCCGAAGCTTCGTGGGAGGACCAGAAGACCCACGAGGTGGCCACAGGGCAACACCACGCGCCCTAGGGGGTAGGAAGGGTGCTGATGTCTTGTGGGGCCCCCGTAACTCCTTTTCGCGTGAAAGCAACACTGAAAATTCTTATAAATAGAGAAACCCCTAGAAATAAACCTAGAACTTCGACTCCGCCACCGCAAGCCTCTGTTCCGAAGCGATCCCATCTGGAGGCCTTTTTCGACGCCCTGCCGGAGGGGGAAAGCTATCACCGGAGGCCATCTTCATAATCCACGCTGCCTCCATGATGAGGAGGGAGTAGTTCACCCCCTGGGCTGAGGGTATGTACTAGTAGCTATGTGTTTGATCTCTCTCTTGTGCTATTGATTTGGCACGATCTTGATGTACCATGGGCTTTGTTAATATAGTTGGATCATATGGTGTTCTTCCCTCTCTATCTTTGTTGTGATGAATTGAGTCTTGCTCTCTGAGGTTTCATTGTTATCGGATTGGATATTTTGGATTTGAGATCACTTGATGTATGTCTTGCATGTGGATACCCGTGGTGACAATGGGGTATTCTATTGAGTCACTTGATATATGTTTTGGTAATCAACTTGTGGATTCCCGTGGTGACATTGGGGTAATCTAGGCATAGAGGTTGATACATGTTTTCGTCCTACTTTCTCCGATAGGAACTTTGGAGTGATTCTTTGTCGCACGTTGAGGGATTGTTATATGATTCAATTATGTTAGCACTATTGAGAGATTGCACTAGTGAAAGTATGAATCCTAGGCCTTGTTACTAAGCATCGAGACACCGTTTTTACTCACTTTTGCTACTTTCTACCTTGCTGTTTTTATTATTTCAGATTATAAAAAGCTATTTCTACCATTCATATTACACTTGTATCACCATCTCTTCGCCGAACTAGTGCACCTATAAAATTGACAACTGTACTGGGTGTGTTGGGGACACAAGAGATTTCTTGTATTTGATTGCAGGGTTGTTTGAGAGAGACCATCTTCATCCTACACCTCCCACAGATTGGTAAACCTTAGGTCATTCACTTGAGGGAAATTTGCTGCTGTCCTACAAAACTCTGTGCTTGGAGGCCCAACAGAGTCTACAAGAATAAAGTTGTGTAGTAGACATCAAGCTATTTTTAGCGCTGTTGCCGGGGAGGTGAGTGCTTGAAGGTATATCTTTAGATATTGTAATTGAATCTTTTAGTTTCTTGTTTTTCACAAGTTTGGTTTATAAAAGAAAAGTACAAAAAAATGGAAGTGAAGTTGCATCAAATTCTTTATCTTTATGAAGTCTTTCTTGAAAATATGGATTCCGACAATTGCTATGAAGTGCTAAAAGAAGAATTTAACACAATGTTTAATGTGAGTTCCTTGCATGATAAGCATGATTGCAAAGTTATTAGTATGAATTCTCTGAATATTCATGATGCTAATGATATGCAAAGCCATAAGCTTGGGGATGCTATGTTTGATGAAGATGATATTTTTAGTCCCCCTACTTTTGATGATAAAATTTATTATGATGATAGCATGCCTCCTATTTATGATGATTACAATGATGAAAGTGGGTTCGGAAGAGTGTCAACTCTAGGTCATCCCACTATTTTGGAGGGTGTTGAATCTTATTGGAATAATGATAAAAGTGGATTTGGAGAGGTCATGACTTTATTTAATGTTGAATCCGCTACTTTGGAAGATGTTTCAATTGATTATGACAACCAAGTTGCTATCTATGATGATTATTGTGATGACATGCATGCTATAAAGATTAATGATAACCATGAACCTTGTCATCATGATTTTAATGTTAAATTGGGTTATGTAAATAAAGTATCATATGATAATTATTTCATTGAATTTGCTCCCACTATTATTGATGAGAATAAATTTGCTTATGTGGAGAGTAATAAAATTTCTATGCTTGTGGATCATGAAAAGAATGCTTTATGTGATACTTATACTGTTGAATTTGTTCATGATACTGCTAAAAATTATTATGAGAGAGGAAGATATGCTTATATATATCTCAGCAACATCAAGTTTCCTCTCTTTATGTTGAAAGTTTTGAAGTCATGCTTGTTTTGCCTTCCTATGCTAGTTGATTCTTGCTCCCATAAATTGTTTGCTTATAAAATTCCTATGCATAGGAAGTGGGTTAGGCTTAAATGTGTTTGCTATATCATTCATGATGCTCTCTTTATGTTCAATTCTTGCTTTTGTGTGAGAATCATTAAAATCATCATGCCTAGCTAAAAGGATTTAAAGAAAAGTGCTTGTCTTTTCTGTTTTTGTGAGTTAACATGATTAAGCTATTGTAGTAATCATGTTTTGTATCTTTTCTTACAATAAAGTACCAAGTAAAGCCTTTAGGTTGATGTGGATGTTTTTTTATTTGGTTCTGTGCAAAAACAGAAAGTTTAGCGCCCAGTGCATGAATTTACATTCTCTACTGGAGCGTGAGAAAATTCTGAAATTTTTACACGGTACTGATATGCAAATTTTTACGTTGTACTATTTTTTAAGAATTATTGGAGTTACTGAAGTACGTAGAATATTAGATCATTACAGAGTATTCTGTTTTTGGCAGATTCTGTTTTTGACAATTATGAATCTTGTCTTGACAGTACGCAAGTGGATGATTTATTTTTATTATACTAACCTATCTCATGAAGTTCCGTTAAGTTTTATGTGATTGAAGTTTTCAAGTTTTGGGTGAGACAACGATATGAGGAGAATAAGGAGCGGCAAGACCCTAAGCTTGGGGATGGCCTAGGCACCCCAAGGTAATATTCAAGGAAGACTCAAGTGTCCAAGCTTGGGGATGCCCCGGATGGCATCCCCTCTTTCGTCTTCAACACTATCGGTATACCTCACTCGGAACTATATTTTTATTCGTCACATAATATGTGTTTTCCTTGGAGCGTCATTTGATTTTATTTGGCTTTGCTTGCTGTTATTAATAATCATGTTTGTATCTTTTATTTCAATAAAGTGTCAAGTATAGCCTTTACCATGCTTAGTTTGCAAGTTTATGAGTTGTTGTTTGAAAACAGAAAGTTTTCTGTTATGTCCTGAATATTCCTGAATAGTCAGAACATGATAAAATTCTGAATTTTTTACAAAGTAATAATGCATGAGTTATCTGTCATGTGGTAATGTTTTAGAATTTTTGGAGTTATGGAAGTATAAACTTTTATTCCTCCTTTACAGACTATTCTGTTTAGACAGATTGCGGTTATAGTTGCATTGTTTGCATATGTTTGCTTGTTTAATGTTTCTATTAGGTGATGGGAGTATTAAATATGTAGAGACATTTAGTATTCAATGTTTAATTATAATTTTTGTAATTTTCTATAGTAGAGAATGTTAAGGTTTTGAGTTGATTTATACTAACTTATCTCACGAGTTCTTGTTGAGTTTTGTGTGGATGAAGTTTTTGAGACTTAGGAGAAGCCGTGATATGAGAGGAATTAAGGAGACACAAGAGATCAAGCTTGGGGATGCCCAAGGCATCCCAAGTTAATACAAGAAGTCTCAAGCATCTAAGCTTGGGGATGCCCCGGTAGGCATCCCACCTCTCTTCATCATCAACTATCGGTTAGTTTTGGTTGAGCCTAAGTTTTTATTTGTTCACATGATATGTGCTATTCTTGGAGTGTCCTTTTTTGTTTTGATATAATCCTTGGATCTGAAATTTTGATTTGGGGAGAGTCTTTACATAGCTACCTAATTGATTAACTACTCTTTGTTCTTCACTTATATCTTTTGGAGCAGTTTGTCATTCACCCTTGTGCTTCACTTACATCTTTAGAGTAATAAATTCATGAATGAGTTGAATATCATAAACCTAAAATTATACATGTCCCATATGCTTAGTAATAGTTTCACATTGGTTTTAGAAAGTAAAATCTATTGAAATTTGACAATCGCAATATTGGTCATATAAGCAATTCATGAAAGGTTAGCATAAGGAAGAGAAATTTCACATACAAATATATTATCTTGGACATCTTTTATGATTGTGAATACCCCTTAATTATTTTCAAACTTGATCAAATAAGTCGAACTTGTACAAGGAAGACAATGTAATGAGTTATGTTTGGGTATATTTGCATAGAAGTTATATTGTTATGGATCCTCCAACATGTGGTGCTTGTTTATAATCTTTGCTAGCCAAAAAAAAATTGTACTAAGCGGGAATACTGCTTGTGCATCCAAAACCCTTGAACCAAGTTTCTTCCATGAGTGTCCGCCATACCTACCTATATACGGTATTACCCTGCCGTCCCAAGTAAATTTGCATGTGCCATCTCTAAAACCTTCAAATGAACATTTGTTTTGTGTGCTCGTACCACTCATGGAGCAATGGGGTAGTTAGTATCTTCCATGCTAAGTGTGTTTTACTCACCGACAAGAGTTTATTCACTAGTTAAATTTGAGGGAGGCTGGTAAAAAGGATGCCCAGTCCTGAATTATTTATAAAAATGCTCCTCCTAGAATGTTGAAAGTTGGCAGGCACCCGTGGATTCCGCTAGCCATGGTTTGCGTTAGTATGGTGGAAAGGAGAGTAAAACTTTTTGCATGGGAACCTCCATTAACATGTTTAGCATGGAAGATATTGAAAACTTTGTCGTTAAACCATTGACAGGAAAAGTACACCTCTCAAATGAAATTATCTCTGTTTTAAGCTATGAACTCTGGCACATTGGCAAATCCATGCTTCCCTCTACGAAGGGCCTATCTATTTACTTTTCATGTTGAGTCAACTTCTTATTCCAACCTCAATTATTCTCCACTTGGCAAGCATCGTGTGGTGGGGAAAGATCCAGGCACATATATCCAGTCAAATATATTTGATCATGAATTATTATTGTTGACAATTATCTCTATGATAAGTAAGTTGGGAGGCAAAACATTAAGCCCCTATCTTCCTCTGTGTCTGATGGATGTCGTTTGTTCTAAAAATATGCTTTGAGTACTAGCAATCATAGAAGACTGTATGATAATTGAGTATGTGGAGCTCTTACATAGACTTTTCCGAAAATAATATGATTTGTAATTGTTTGGTGACCAAGAACATAGGTTGTTAAGTTTCAAGAGAGTGCATTGTTTAAATCATAACATGTGAATTGATTGCTATTCTATCATGCTGAGTTCTATGAGAAAGAGTTGTTGTTTATGATGCTATGAAAAGTGATCGAAATTATCATTGATCAAAGTTATGCACTACTCTAGCATTCACACTTCATAAATTATTTCTTTTATCATTTACCTACTCGAGGACGAGCAGGAATTAAGCTTGGGGATGTTGATACATCTCCAACGTATCTATAATTTATGAAGTATTCATGCCGTGTTTACAATAATTTTATATGGTTTTAGTGGACTTTTATATCATTTTTATGGACTAACATATTGACCTAGTGCCCAGTGCCAGTTCCTGCTTTTTGCTCGTTTTTGGTTTTCTAGAAAATCCATACCAAACAAAGTCCAAACGCGACGAAACTTTTTGACACTTTTTTCTGGAACATAAGAGACCCCCGAAGCTTCGTGGGAGGACCAGAAGACCCACAAGGTGGCCACAAGGCAACACCACGCGTCCTTGGGGGTAGGGAGGGTGTTGATGTCTTGTGGGGCCCTCGTAACTCCTTTTGGCGTGAAACCAACACTGAAAATTCTTATAAATAGAGAAACCCCTGGAAATAAACCTAGAACTTCGACTCCGCTGCCACAAGCCTCTGTTCCGAAGTGATCCCATATGGAGGCCTTTTCCGGCGCCCTGTCGGAGGGGGAAAGCCATCACCGTAGGCCATCTTCATCATCCCCGCTGCCTCAATGACGAGGAGGGAGTAGTTCACCCCCCAGGGCTGAGAGTATGTACTAGTAGCTATGTGTTTGATCTCTCTCTCGTGTTCTTGATTTGGCACGATCTTGTTATACCATGGGCTTTGTTAATATAGTTGGATCATATGGTGTTCTTCCCTCTCTATCTTGTTGTGATGAATTGAGTCTTGCTCTTTGAAGTTTCGTATGTTGGATTGAATATTTGGATTTGAGATCACTTGATGTATGTCTTGCTTGTGGATTCCCGTGGTGACAATGGGTTAATTTATCTAGATCACATGACATATGTTTTGGTAATCAACTTGCGGATTCCCGTGGTGACATTGGGGTAATCTAGGCATAGAGGTTGATACACAGTTTCGTCCTACTTTCTCCGATAGGAACTTTGGAGTGATTCTTTGTCGCACGTTGAGGGATTGTTATATGATTCAATTATGTTAGCACTGTTGAGAGATTGCACTAGTGAAAGTATGAACCCTAGGCCTTGTTTCTAAGCATTGAGACACCGTGTTGCTCACTTTTTGTTACTTGCTACCTTGCTGTTTTTAATTGTTCAGATTATAAAAACCTATTTCTACCATCCATATTACACTTGTATCACCATCTCTTCGCCAAACTAGTGCACCTATACAATTGCCAACTGAATTGGGTGTGTTGAGGACACAAGAGATTTCTTGTATTTGATTGCAGGGTTGTTTGAGAGAGACCATCTTCATCCTACACCTCCCACGGATTGATAAATCTTAGGTCATCCACTTGAGAGAAATTTGCTGTTGTCCTACAAAACTCTGCGCTTAGAGGCCCAACAGTGTAGTAGACATCACCATTCCTTCCATATCACTTGTCCACCTATGATCCAAGTCATAGCAATATACAACTAAATAATCCGATGAATAACCTAGCCATGTCATCTCTACTAACTCCCATAAGTGAAATACCAAGTATGATCATATTGAAAATGTAGCTATTGATCCAATTAATCCAATGTTAACATGGCAATATCAAACTTGTAAGATACTAGTCATATGGAATCCAAGCATTAAACATGGCAGTATACTGTTTGAATATTATTGCCATGAATAAATTATTCTCAAATAATTCAAATTAAATCAAGTTTGTTATTTAAAACCATGGTACTGCATTGCAATCATGCAAGTGGAGGGTGTGGCTTGCCTTGCTCCAAGGGAGTTTGAAAACACTCCTGGTCTTCACCACCTAGGCAATTCTCTCTGGAAATGTTTTTAAAAGCAATTCTAAATAACACATAAAGCCTTTTATTTGTCCAGAAACTCTAGACAAATCACAAAATACAAAAAATTTACCAGAAAATAAAGGAGTTCAAAATGAAACTAATGCAAAAAGTTTCAACTCATTTGGATGTATGGTTTGAGAGATAGAGTTGGTCAAAGTTCTGGTCAAATATGGATTTAAAAAGGAATTTCTGGAATTTCCAGAGAAGGCCACGTAGAAGGCATAAAGTGGAAATACGCTTCCACATAAAAACGCTTCGGGTGGGCTATGTGTGGCTGCCAGGTGGGGCCGGCTAGCAGGTTTTAAGAGAGAGAGAGAGAGAGCAGATGGTGGGCGAGCTCACCGGCAGTAGTTCTCCAGTGTAGAGATTGCGGAGGAGCTGGGAGATGGTTGGGATGGAACAAGCGCTCGACATCGAGTCCACCCGTACTCGTGGTTCGCCAGGAGGTGGCCTAACGGCGTCGGGTCGTTCTTCTCCGGCGGCGACAGGCGTCGGGCGTCGTCGGAACCGGCGATTCAGGCACGGATTCGAGCAACAGAGTGGTTGGGGAGGACTAGTAGGTCACTAGGAACTCGATAGTGTGCTCAGGTGATGCTTGGGTGGACTGGGGGGAGCTCGAGGTGATGGTGGCCTAGCGGAGGGGCTGTTGAAAGCACATTTGCTCCCTTGGTGGTTTTGGTAATTTATGCCAACATACATGTTGTTGGACTAATGCCTCTATCTAGTGAATTTCAGACAAGTTCAACAATGGCGTGGCAGGGACAAGAGGATGTGGAACCCCTTCAAAATGCTAAGGACATGGATTGGCAAAAGCTCAAGACTCTACATTTTTTGTTAAGTGATCCAAGATCACATTGAGTCCATAGGAAAGCCAATACTATTAAAAGGGGATGAGGTGTTGCTTAATGGTCTTTTTGCTCAAGTGCTTAGTGACATTGCTCCAAAACCCTCAACCATTTTCTCCATCCAAATATGTCCAAAAACTACATTCCAACTCGGCCCCACCGAATATTTTCTATCCGGAGCCACCGAGTTCATCTGGACTTAGCCACTGCCAAAACCCTAACAAATCGGATCCACCGATATGGAGCTCGGTCTCACCGAGATGGCCTTGGCAACTCTCTGTAATCGTTTGCACTTACTTCGGTCCCACCGAGTTTTGCAAATCGGACGCACCGAGATGGCTTTCCAACTCTCTGTTGCCTTATTGCTTCACTTCGGTCCCACCGAGTTGATGCAATCGGTGCCACCGAGACGAGGTTTGCCCTAACCATTGCACATCAGTCCATCCGAGTTGTTCCAGTCGGTCCCACCGAGATTCCTAACGTTCATATCTTTTACACAGTTCGGTGCCACCGAGATTTCTGATCGGTGCCACCGAGTTGGGTCAAAAGTGTGTAACGGTTGGATTTTGTGTGGAGGCTATATATACCCCTCCACCACTTCTTACTCAGTAAGGAGAGCCATCAGAACGTGCCTACACTTCCACCATGCATTTTTTGAGAGAGAACCACCTACTCATGTGTTGATATCAAGACATTCCAATCCAACCATTTGAACCTTGATTTCTAGCCTTTCCCAAGTTGCTTTCCACTCAAATCCTTCTTCCACCATAGCCAAATCTGTGAGGAGATGTTTGAGTGTTGGGGAGACTATCATTTGAAGCACAAGAGCAAGGAGTTCATCAACAACACACCGTCTATTACCTTTTGGAGAGTGGTGTCTCCTAGATTGGTTAGGTGTCACTTGGGAGCCTCCGACATGATGTGGAGTTGAACCAAGGAGTTTGTAAGGGCAAGGAGATCGCCTACTTCGTGAAGATCTACCCCGAGTGAGGCTAGTCCTTCGTGGACATAAGCCATGGTGGAATAGGCAAGGTTGCTTCTTCGTGGACCCTTCGTGGGTGGAGCCCTCCGTGGACTCGCACAGCCGTTACCCTCCGTGGGCTGAAGTCTCCATCAACGTGGACGTACGATAGCACCACCTATCGGAACCACGCCAAAAACCACCGTGTCTTCATTGCGTTTGATCTTCCATACTCTACCTCTTTACTTTCCGTACATTTGCATGCTTTACTATTTCCGCTGCTCAATCTCTAGATATGCATGTGTAGAAAGTATTGGAGTCATCTTAGCTTGTGCCAAAATCTGCCTAAGTTCCAAGAGAAACTAAAAACTGCTACTTTGGTTGGTTAAGTGTCTATTCACCCCCCCCCCCTCTAGACCTATCTCCTTGATCCCACAGCTCTTGGCCGGAGTCGGGGAAGGAGGCCTCCCGAGCTTCGATGCTGGGCACCGGGCATCGATTGAGGAGTGGTGGGGATGATTAGTGAGGAGGGGTATGCAGGGGCAGCGACTTTTATAGCCGGGTGGCGATGCCCGAGCCAGAAGCCGCCATGAAGATGCGCCGACGAGATGGGATGAGCTGGTCGTCACGCCGTGATCTGATGCGACGAGAGAGGGAAGAGGAGATAATAACGCAGGCTAGAATCTGGAGGCATTCAATGTCGCGGTCGGCCACAGTGTCGCACTGTGCGGCGTGTGGCGCACAGTGGCCGCATCCGGCGAGCTTGCTGCCGGCGAGGGGGGGGCTTCCAAAGCAGATGCATGGATGGTGGGGAGGACGTCGGCACACGAGGACAAGGTACAGCAACGCGGTAGAACTGCTCCGATGAGACCCAAAGTGACTCGGCGGCCAGAGCACGCATTTTGGCATGCCAGCCGCATGGTCACCGCGTGCACTGGTGCGCGCGGGATGACCCAGCCTGGCAGACCGTGTCTGGGGTGTCATCCCATCCTCTAGTAGCCTCCCTGTGGCACTGAATCATCTAGAGCTAGCTGGGATGATCAATCCCATCCAAAATAGTTTCTGGAAAGAAACTTTAGCAAGTTACTGGGATAACAATGTTGGGGGATCGAGGCTGAAACTTTGTCATAGTGAATTGAGGTAGAAAGGTGTATTTTATGGAGAAATTTCCGAATAGTTTGACAAGGTGTAAACATAGTTCCTTCACAACTATAAACTTGGTCCAGAAACTAGTTTGAATTACTGGGATCAAATGGTTTAGTTTCTGGAAGTGATAATTGGCATGTGGAGATGATATAGTGGTATGAATGCTCTGGTAAAATTTCAAACAATTTGAGTATTCATAGACGGTACTTCCTTCAGAGAGTTTTGTGTTGGTCAGAAACTTTGAGGAATTATTGGGAGATATTGGCTGGGTGGTTTGAACTGAAATTTTGTGGGTGGAAGTTATCCAAGAGGGTGCAAAGGCTGGATTAATTTCAGGAATTACGGACACTTCTGGAATATAGTTCCTTCACAAACTCAAAGTGAGTCCAGAAACTAAAATTGGATGATATGCTCACCATGAGCATGGGATCTTGAACATTTTTGCATATTCAAGGTTTATATGGTCCAAAGGATTTATAAGAATTTTCTTGAAATTCTTAGAAAGACAGAAATACAGGTTGCTTCACAACCTAGGGCAAAAAGAGCTATTCCTTTGATAGAAAAAGGA
This sequence comes from Elymus sibiricus, assembly GCA_039707655.1. Taxonomy (NCBI): domain Eukaryota; kingdom Viridiplantae; phylum Streptophyta; class Magnoliopsida; order Poales; family Poaceae; genus Elymus; species Elymus sibiricus. The sequence continues at coordinate 186,986,106 of CM077668.1, forward strand.
ATAATAAAATGGAATAGAATTTGTGGTTGGGCTAGGATAGAAATGGCATGATCTTGGGAAAGTTTTTGAAAGCTTCGATTCACTTGGGAAAAGAAAGCAAAAATATTCCCAAGCTTTTAAGTCCATAGGGCCATTCAAATGAAAATCCAATGTCAAATTAAAATAAATTCAAATGACTTTTTTGGAAGAAAAAAAGAGGGCAAAAAACCAGGGTGCCACAAATGGTCTATAAAAAGTACATGAAAAGTTAATGGGCCAAAGAGGCCCATTAGGTGGAGGCTCTCCCTAGCTTCTTGGAGAAGCAAGGGGAGGCCGAATTGGAAAGGGACTCCTCCTACTCTTGGCCGGCCAAAGGGGGGAAACCTTCCCTCCTTGGGAGGCGCCCCTTTGTCCCTTCTCCACCTATATATACTATAGGTTTTGGCCCCAAAGTGACAGACAAGTTTTGAAGCCTCCTCTAGTTCTCTAGTTCTAGTTCTAATTTAGATGTAATCTATATTAGACCTAGTTCTAGTTCTCTCTTGTCCTCGTAATAGAGAAGCCATGTGTGGTTCTCTTCTTCTCCTCTAATTCTTCGGCAATGATTAGCTCTGGATGGGTGCGCTTCTGGATCGTGAAGCCCGTACGCGTGCAATCCATAGAGCGGTCATGCTTTCGGTCTTTGTTTGAGGGATTGTTCGTGGGACGGTTCGAGGGACTTCAAGAACCATCTACACCAACTCTTTTTCTGCTGGAACTCGAAGTTGGTAACGATCCAATCTAATCTTGTATGCATCTTCATAGTGATCCGGGACCTTGATCCGTAGGACGAAAATTTTGTTTTCTACTACGTTTCCCAACAGTTTCCTAGATATATGCACATGCAATTAATAGGGATATTCAATTAGGAATTTTCCTAGATATTAGTTACATTCCTTTGGTTAAAAAAAACATGCATCGCTCTCGTGCGGCTCCTCCAGCCGCACCGGGGCGCAAAACTCTGGTCGTCACCAGTTGCCTCCCATCCTCCCTCCTCCCCCGCCGCCGCCAGAGGGCATGGCCGGGTGAAGCCTAGTCGGTGCTGGCGGGGCTCTCTCATCCTCTCGCACGGGGAGACCGACGTGGTCCAGTTTCTTCGGCTAAGGCGTGGTGCAGGACGGACGTCACGACATGTTGGTTAGTCGACGTGTCGCATGCCATGGCGGTGGATCTAGGGCTGGCGCGCTTGGTTCCTCTCCTTGCCGGTGGCGGCTCCTCTAGTCTGGTCGGGTTCGGGCCATGTGCCCGAATTTGTTTCGCCTGACACGGCCATTCCTTCTACGTTGGTGGGCATCTTCGACAAGCGCTTCTGCCTCCTGCTCTCTTGGTTCGAGGGACTGCCTCTGAAGAGAGATCTTCTGCCCAGATATGCCGACGCAGATGGTGCGGTGATACATCTCCAATGTATCTATAATTTTTGATTGTTCCATGCTGTTATAATATCAATCTTGGATGTTTTTATAATCATTTACAGCAATTTTATATCATTTTTGGAGACTAACCTATTAACCAAGTGCCCAGTGCCAGTTGCTATTTTCTGCCCTGTTTTTGTTTCACAGAAAATCAATATCAAACGAAGTCCAAATACAGTGAAACTTTTTGGAGATTTTTTCTTGGGCAAGAAGAATACCAGAAGCTTCGAGGGGAGGCCAGAAGACCTTGGTGGGCCCCACGAGCCACCAGGGCGCGCCTGGGGGGGGCAGGCGCGCCCTGGTACCTCGTGGGCCCCACCAAGCTCCGTTTGACCTAATTCCAGCCCTATAAATTCCAGAAAAATCAGAAACCCTCAGGAGAGTCCACGAAATACTTTTTACGCCGCCGCAAGCCTCTGTTCCAAAGAGAACCCATCTGGGGTCCTTCTCCGGTAATCTGCCGGAGGGGGAATCGATCACGGAGGGGCTCTACATCAACCTTGTTGCCCCTCCGATGATGCGTGAGTAGTCTACCACAGACCTTTGGGTCCATAGGCAGTAGCTAGATGGCTTCTTCTCTCTTTTTGATGTTCAATACAATGTTCTCCTTGATGTTCTTGGAGATCTATCCGATGTAATCTTTCTTTGCGGTGTGTTTGTTGGGATCCGATGAATTGTGAGTTTATGATCAGATTATCCATGAATATTATTTGAGTCTTCTCTGATCTCTTTTATGCATGATTATTATAGCCTCGTATTTCTTCTCCGATCTATTGATTTGGTTTGGCCAACTAAGTTGATTTATCTTGCCATCGAAGAGGTGCTTTGTAGTGGGTTCGATCTTGCGGTGCTCAATCCCAGTGACAGAAAGGGACATGACACGTATGTATCATTGCTACTAAGGGTAAAAAGATGGGATCTATTCATTGGGTTTATTAATTCGTGAGTTTGTCTTGTCTACATCATGTCATCGTTCTTAAAGCATTACTCCGTTCTTATGGACTTAATACACTAGATGCATGCTGGATAGCGGTCGATGTGTGGAGTAATAGTAGTAGATGCAGGCAGGAGTCGGTCTGCTAATCTTGGACGTGATGCCTATATACATGATCATTGCCTTGGATATCATCATGATTATTTGCTTTTCTATCAATTGCCCAACAGTAATTTGTCTACCCACCATATGCTATTTTCTCGAGAAAAGCCTCTAGTGAAATCTATGGCCCCCGGGTCTATCAAAATCATAATACTAAAACCCTAAAAATATTGCTGCCATTTTCTTTTATTTATTTTATTTAGTATTTTTGCTGCAATCTATCAATCTATCAAATACAATTTAATCTTGCAATCTTACCGCCAAGGGATTGACAACCCCTTGTTTGCGTTGGGTGCAAGGATTTGTTGTTTGTGTGCAGGTACGGCTTACTAGGTGTTGTGTGATTCTCCTACTGGTTCGATAACCTTGGTTTCATAATCGAGGGAAATACTTATCTCTACTGTGCTGCATCATCCCTTCCTCTTCGGGGAAATACCAACGCAAGCTACAAGTAGCAGGAAGAATTTCTGGCGCCGTTGCCGGGGAGACATCATCAACATTTATCAAGTACCTTTGCACAAACACTCATCTCCTTGTATTTACTTTATTTGCCATTTGCCTCTCATTTTCATCTCCCCCACTTCTAAAACGTTTTTACAAAAATACAAAAATATTTTCCGTTGCCTTTTTGCTTTTTCTAGTTTGCTCGTTTGCTTGTTTTGCTTGCTTGAAGTTGTTATCATGGCTGATTTTGGTATGAAAAAAAGTGAGGATGGCAAGACTCCTAAAATTGAAAGTTCTACCAATCTTGATGCTAAAACTTTTGTGTTGGGACACGGAAATGTTATAGGAAAAAGTGTCATCCAAGAATTCTTTAATTGCGTTGGGACTTTGGCTTTTGATGATGCACCTATACTTAAAGAAACTAAGAGTTATGCCGATGCTATTTCTGCACTTGTTCTTAAGCTTGAAAGAAGATTTATTCGCACCCATCCTACTTTGCAAATATTGTTTTATGAGTTGCCGGTGATAAGAAACCCTAGAGCTAAGAAAATAGCTACCCTTGTCCTCATGAATGAATTTGATCATATAGTGCGAGAAGCTCGGGAGGTCTTTGATTTTTATGGTATGAGCTGTGAAAAACCGGTAATAGATGAGATCCTTTATGATAGAGATTACTTGTTGAGATATTTGTTTCGCAATGACCACATCTTTGATGAGAATACTAAAAAAGAAGTCCCTCCTCTAAATATAATCCAACAAGTTTTCAATAGTGTTAATAGTCAATATTCATGGATTGTAGCCGGTAATCAAGAGGGATTTGCGGATGGGCAACTTGCTAATGCTAAAATTTCTATGAATGATGTGTTTCATATTACCTTTGAAAAGCCTCCTGACAAGAATATATCTTTGGATAAGAAAACCAAAGATGACAACACTTGAAATTAAGCATCATGCCTAGATAGGGGCATAAAACAATAGCGCTTGTTGGGAGGCAACCCAATGAATAAAATAAATTTTTGTTTTAAGTTTCTGTTATGGTGTGTTTCTACTGTCATGCTACTGTTATGATGGTGTTTTTGTGTTTTTAATTAGTTTTTGTGCCAAGTAATACCTTTAGGATGGTTTGGAAGATAATATAATTGATGCTGTTTGGAATACAGAAAGTTTTGCGTCCAGTGCCCGAATTTTGTTTCTGTACTGGAGCGTCATAAAAATCTGAATTATTTACACAGTATTGGTATATGAATTTCCCACGTTGTCCTAATTTTTCAGAATTTTTGGAGATACAGAAGTATGGATTTTAAATAAATTGCTACAGACTGTTCTGTTTTTGACAGATTCTGTTTTTGATGCACTACTTGCTTGTTTTGATGAATCTATGGATTGTATCGGGGGGTATAAGCCATGGTGAAGTTAGAGTACAGTAGGTATAATGCAAAAATAAAATATGAATGGGTTTGCAACTGTACTTATATTAGTGATTTGTTTTGTTATACTAACGGATCTCACGAAGGTTTTTGTTGAGTTTTGGGTGATTGAAGTTTTCAAGTTTTGGGTGAGATCACGATGGATGAATGAATACGGAGTAGCAAAAGCCTAAGCTTGGGGATGCCCGAGGCACCCCAAGGTAATATTCAAGGAAGACTCAAGCGTCTAAGCTTGGGGATGCCCCGGAAGGCACCCCCTCTTTATTCTACCGACCATCGGTAATTTTACCTGGAGCTATATTTTTATTCGTCACATGATATGTGTTTTGCTTGGAGCGTCTTGTATGATATGAGTCTTTGCTTTGTTTGCTTTTTAGCTTGTCACAATAATATTTGCTGCACACACCTATTTTGAGAGAGCCACACGTTATCATCATAATTTGTAGAATACTCTATGTGCTTCACTTAAATTTTTTGAGCTAGGCAGTTGCTCTAGTGCTTCACTTAAATCCTTTTGAGCACGGTGGTGGCTGAAATTTTGTAGAAATAAACTCTCATGCTTCACTTATATTATTTTGAGAGTTGACTGAAATTTTGTAGAAATAAACTCTCATGCTTCACTTATATTATTTTGAGAGTTGATTGAAATTTTGTAGAAATAAATTCTCATGCTTCACTTATATCATTTTGAGAATTGACTTGATTAAAATTTTGAAGAAATGAATTCTCGTGCTTCACTTATATTATTTTGAGAATTGTTAAGATTGAAATTTTGAAGAAATATTTGCACTCTCATGCTTCACTTAAATCTTTTTGAGAGATGATGATAGTAACAGTAATTTGCACATGTTATGCAATTGGTCCCAAAGTGATGAATATTCAAGAGGGATATAGATAAAAACTTTCATATAGATCATTGGATATGACAAGTGTGATTCCTTACAATAGTTTTGCGATATGGAAATGATGATATGTGAAGCCATGTTAGTGAGTAATTGTGCTTAAGTAAGAATATTAGTGTTAAGGTTTGTGATTCCCTATGCAAGCACGTTAAGTCAATAGTTATGCAATGAAGTTATATCCTACTATGGTGCATTATTCGGTGTTAGTTATGTTCAATGCATGTTTATGACCGTTTTCGTTTTTTTTTGGTTGGTTGCTTCTCAATCTTTTGCTAGCCTTCATTTGTACTAAGCGGAAATACTGCTTGTGCATCCAAAATCCTTAAAACCAGTTTGCCTTATGAGTCCACTATATCTACCTATATGCGGTGTTCCAATGCCGTTCCAAGTAAATTTGCGTGTGCCAACTCTAAATTTCAAAATAATTTTTCTGTTTTGTGTGCCCGTACCGCTCATGAAGCGGAAGGGGGTAGCCAATATCTTTCATGCTAGGTGTGTTATTCTCACGATGAGTGTTTATTCACTTGTCATTGCACGAGAGTGTGGCGGTAATAGGGATGCCCAATCCCGAAATGTGAAATGAAATGAAATGAAAAATCTTATGTGATCACAATAATAAATTCCTTGGAAAGTGATGGTATGAAGGGCACCCGTGGATACGGCTAGCCATGGATTGTGAAAGAATTGGTGGAAAGGAATAAACTTTATTTTCTATTTGGGAACCGCCTATGATGTATGTAGCATGGAAGATATTGGGAATTCTCATTCGTTTTCGTTGACAGGAAAAGCATGCCTCCCAAAATATTTTTATCTCTTTAATTTCAGCTTTGAGCTCTGGCACATTTGACAAATCTCTGCTTCCCTCTGCGAAGGGCCTATCTATTTACTTTTATGAAATTTTTATTTTTCTTGAGTCTCCATCTTCTCTTACAAAAGCACCAACTAGAGAACACTATTGTCATACTTGTGCATTGGTTGTAGCTAATATTTGAGTGTGTTTCATGAATGGATCAATGATTGAGCATAATGGGCTAGGGATAACTTTCTTTAGCGTTGATATTTTGAAAGACATGGTTGCTTGTTAGTATGCTTGAGTATCTATGTTTTCATGTCAAATTATAGACTATTGCTTTGAATCATATAAGTCCAATGTCCATGCTACAAAAAGGAAAAGAATATGTGATAAATATGTTATGCAGCATTCCACATCAAAAAATCTGTTTTTATCATTTACCTACTCGAGGACGAGCAAGAATTAAGCTTGGGATGCTGATACGTCTCCAACGTATCTATAATTTTTTATTGTTCCATGCTGTTATAATATCAATCTTGGATGTTTTTACAATCATTTACAGCAATTTTATATCATTTTTGGAGACTAACCTATTAACCTAGTGCCCAGTGCCAGTTGCTGTTTTCTGCCCTGTTTTTGTTTCACAGAAAATCAATATCAAACGAAGTCCAAATACAGTGAAACTTTTTGGAGATTTTTTCTTGGGCAAGAAGAATACCAGAAGCTTCGAGGGGAGGCCAGAAGACCTTGGTGGGCCCCACGAGCCACCAGGGCGCGCCTGGGGGGGCAGGCGCTCCCTGGTACCTCATGGGCCCCACCAAGCTCCGTTTGACCTAATTCCAGCAGTATAAATTCAGGAAAAATCAGAAACCCTCAGGAGAGTCCACGAAATACTTTTTATGCCGCCGCAAGCCTCTGTTCCAGAGAGATCCCATCTGGGGTCCTTCTCCGGTAATCTGCCGGAGGGGGAATTGATCACGGAGGGGCTCTACATCAACCTTGCTGCCTCTCTGATGATGCGTGAGTAGTCTACCACAGACCTTCGGGTCCATAGGCAGTAGCTAGATGGCTTCTTCTCTCTTTTTGATGTTCAATACAATGTTCTCCTTGATGTTCTTGGAGATCTATCCGATGTAATCTTTCTTTGCGGTGTGTTTGTTGGGATCCGATGAATTGTGAGTTTATGATCAGATTATCCATGAATATTATTTGAGTCTTCTCTGATCTCTTTTATGCATGATTATTATAGCCTCGTATTTCTTCTCCGATCTATTGATTTGGTTTGGCCAACTAATTTGATTTATCTTGCCATGGGAAGAGGTGCTTTGTAGTGGGTTCGATCTTGCGGTGCTCAATCCCAGTGACAGAAAGGGACATGACATGTATGTACCGTTGCTACTAAGGGTAAAAAGATGGGATCTATTCATTGGGTTTATTAATTCGTGAGTTTGTCTTGTCTACATCATGTCATCGTTCTTAAAGCATTACTCCGTTCTTATGGACTTAATACACTAGATGCATGCTGGATAGCGGTCGATGTGTGGAGTAATAGTAGTAGATGCAGGCAGGAGTCGGTCTGCTAATCTTGGACGTGATGCCTATATACATGATCATTGCCTTGGATATCGTCATGATTATTTGCTTTTCTATCAATTGTCCAAGAGTAATTTGACTACCCACCGTATGCTATTTTCTCGAGAGAAGCCTCTAGTGAAATCTATGGCCCCCGGGTCTATCAAAATCATATTACTAAAACCCTAAAAATATTGCTGCCATTTTCTTTTATTTATTTTATTTAGTATTTTTTGCTGCAATCTATCAATCTATCAAATACAATTTAATCTTGCAATCTTACCGCCAAGGGATTGATAACCCCTTGTTTGCGTTGGGTGCAAGGATTTGTTGTTTGTGTGCAGGTACTGCTTACTAGGTTTTGTGTGATTCTCCTACTGGTTCGATAACCTTGGTTTCATAATCGAGGGAAATACTTATCTCTACTGTGCTGCATCATCCCTTCCTCTTCGGAGAAATACCAACGCAAGCTACAAGTAGCATGCGGCGACATCTACGGACGCCGCTAACCTTCTTGGAGGGCATCATCATGGTGGTGGTCCCATCGAGCTCTGAGGAAACCTCAGGTTTGGCTTGCCAGACCGGAAAGTGACAGCATGTGGCATCGTCTACATTCTTGGAGACACTATTTTGGAGCTCATATCTGCCGGAGAGATCTCAAATGCGTAGCAGCGTTGGATCACCGCGCAGACTCGCTCGGAAGGGTTGTTTTCTCCGGGGGAATACCAAGATCTGGGTCTCTCGGATCAAATGATGGTGGCGTCTCGCGTCACACCGCCTTTTGGGGGCATCGTTCTTGGAGCAAGTGCTGGCTGGAAGGGTCTAGCGGTGGAGCGCCGTCGTATTTACCGCCTCGATGCCGGGGGGGGTCTCGGCGGCATGGTGCAGCGGAGTCTCGATGGCGGATGCGTCTTAATGAACGAGCATAGGTAGGTGGCATTTTTTGGCACCGTGGCGGCGTCGATGGCTAACCGACCTGGCAAGGATGATGTGGATCTCTTTCCTGAAGATGGGTCAGCGGTTCGATGGTGGTGGCGGCTTCTGAAGAGTGTGCAGGTGTTGTACGCTTTGGCTCTACTACACCGGGTGTTTTCTTCTGATATGTCATGAGGGCGGATCGGCGATGGCCCTGGCTTTAGATGCTGGGACGTGAGGGCATTCCCTATCGTTGAGTTTTTAGGTGTAGGTGGTGGCTTCGGGTGGTTTGATGTATGTTTTTGTCAGACCTTTGTTGAATAATTAAATAATATGGTGGTGTGCATCGCTCGATGCAGAGGCCAGGGATAATAGACTATACATCGATAATAGTTGCAAAATATCATTGTCGCGATATCTCTAACAATTAAGAAAGATTGCAAACAACAAAGTAAATTACAATATCATTGTGGCAATATCTCTAACAAACAATCATAATTTACAATGTGGGAGTGGCAATGTTTCAGCCTTTCGGACTACAACCTATTGCTACAATCAGAACAATTACAATTTACAAGAACTTCTAACAGTGGCATGGCAGTGGCAATATACAAAATAAAGCTTCAGATTTGTTTAAAAAACAGAGGAACATTACCTTGGTGGTTCCGTGGATGCAGTACTGGATGGATGGTGGACTGATGCAGCGACGCCCGACGGCGATGAAGGCCGAAAGTGGAGGGCCTAGGGTGCCTGGAGCAGTGGCGGCGGCAGGGGGAGGCCCGCAACCCACTGCCACAGCCCCGCATGGACCATGGAGGCCGGAGTCGGAGGGGAGGGCCAGAGGGAAGGGGAGGGCCGGATGGGTGGGAGAGGCGGCAGAGGGCTGGATCGCCAGATGGATGGAATCGCTTGCCGTCGCCGGCGCAGTCAGCAGCTAGGTTTGGGGATTCGGTCGAGGGAGGGAGAGTGCGAGACGGAGACACGGACACGGATCCAGTGACTGGCCTGTGGCCAGTCACGCCGTAACTGGCGGACAGCCAGCTGTTGGATGCAGGGGGGCGGCTCAGATTAAACACTGTAGTAGAAAACACTGTAGACACCACTGTAGACGGGGCACTGTAGGCCGAACACTGTGGACGGGTACTGTGGACCGAACACTGTAGACTGGGGTACTGTTCACGCAGCTCTATCCGCAGATGCTAGATTGGATGGTGTTGAGAGGGGGGACAGTTACCGTACTGTTCACCGATGACTTGCCCACGGCCAGTCACCGGATCTCAGTCCCTCTGTTGCGTGGCTGCGACGTACGTCTGTTGCTTGGCTGTCGTGGCTCAGGATGGGCTGCTCTAGTAGGCTCCAGCATGTCTACATGTATAGTCAATTTTTTTGAGCCAAATTCTTTGGTATTTCATGGAATGCCCAGGAATACCCCCAGCGCCGCCACTGGTACCGGGTAGAGATTATTATTGGAGGTTGCAAGGAGGAACACGAGGGAAGAATTGTTGATCAAGAGTCGATGTGAAAGATATGTCCATCTACACACACACACAGTGGTCTCTTGTTTGTGCCTCATCACCTGGGGTTGGTAGGAATGCGATGGGCTGCCGGAAGTCTCGTTGACGGTGAGGTTTAGCGGCAACACAACTACGACCATGATGGCAACATTGCAATAGGCCGGTTTTGATAGAACGAAGGGGCTCTTAGCTGCCCTTAGTCTCGTTCACCAGGTTCCTCTTTCTTGCTGCTGCCAGGTTGATCTTCACCAGGTTCCTCTTCTTGTTGTGTAAATGAGTATCTCCTGCTGATCTGCAGATCTACACATTTTCTCCTACTTCTCCTTTTGGTCTGCTCTGGAGAATCTGTTGCTAGTGATCTGCTTCTCCTTTTGTTGTGCTACTGATCTGCTAGTGATCTCCTGCGTTGATATGCTGTCAGTTTACAGTAGGAGTACAAAACAGTTTGCACATATTGTCTACAGATTTCATATGGCACATCCTACCGACTCACTGACCCAGTATCGTATTGTGCATATGTCAATATTAATCATATTGATTTCTGCAAACTATTTTGTTTGTTGGCAAACATATGTGAATATTGGTCATATTGTGCATATCAGTAGGAGTACTCAATTTATGTTTGCACTAATCTCACAATTGCAGTTTCTATTTTTCCATTGGAAAACTTGACATTAGAGAATTACTCACAATATCCCACATGTAAATAAGTAGGAGTACTCTATTTATTGTAATTTTTCATATCCCACATGTAAATCACAATGTCCCACATTAATATTGTCGGGTGGATAACCCCCGGGTAGGCGCATCAACACTTAACCATTTTCAAAACAACGGGGCGGCCAACACCCCTTGACCCGGCCCGCTCACCAGCAGGCCTGGAGGCCCAGGGCTGGCCAGGCATGACGATGAAGCTCGACCCGGCCCGCTCACCAGCCGGCCTGAAGGCCCAGGGCCGGCCAAACCTGACGATGAAGCTCGACCCGGCGGCACCGAAGGCGGTGGACGCCCAGGCCGGCATCAGCTCTAGCCGGCCAGGTGACAAGATAGCCCCCCACGACAGCGCCAGCATGGCTACAGTGCACGCCGCCCCGAAGACAGGGCGAGCGTGGCTACAGTACGCCCAGGAACCACGGCCCGGGGTCGGCGGCGACGACCCGGCGTGGCACTGTACCTGAACAGTGCCCGCCGCTCCATGACGCAAGCGAAGACATGCTACAGTGCCGGACGGCCGGCGGGCCCCTGCAGCCGTGGGTCCCACTGTCCGGCATGAGGCGATGACAACTGGACCCCGCGCCCTAGCAGATTACCATTGTAACCCTGGGGAGCCGGCCTATAAGACCCCTAGGGAGCCCTCCATGCACGGGGCTGTTCCTGAGTTCTTTCCCCCCACACGAGACATCCCACCAGTTCATCAGGAGAAGGAGAGATCTAGTCTTCCTTCCTCCTCCGCCCACACAGCTCAAGGAGCGCCATTGTAGCTCGTCTAGTGATTCATCTAGTTGAGCTTGCAGGACTAGGGTTGTCACCTCCCCCGGAGGGCCCCGAACCTAGGTACATCGTGTGTCGCCCACCGCTTGTCCCCATTCTCGCCTCCGGAACCCTCCGACGTCCTCCGGCCCCAACCACGTTTGATAAGCCTACCCATGGCATCTGCCGTGAGCACACCACGACAGTTGGCGCCCACCGTGGGGCCGTCCGCAGCGTCGGCCGGAGTTTCGTTCCGGACGAAATCCTTCACTCCCACCGGCAAGCGCATCACACACGGTTTGATCGGCCCGCTCGGCACGGTTTAGCGTGTCGGCCCTGGCGCGACGCATGGCGCCGCCCTCCTCGCTGGAGGCTTTGTCGTCCCCTTCAGCGAGTTGCGCCTCGTTGTCGCGCTCGTCCTGACCGAGTGCCCCAGCGGGATGCTCGCCGTTCCCAAACCGCTGTCATCCGGCGGCGGTGGCGTTTCCCGTCCCCGGATCGAGACGCTCGTTGTTGCTTTCGGTCGTCTACGAGTGCCCGGTGAGGACGCGCGCGCCTTCGCCACCCCCGGCGCCGGCCCGGCCTTCACCACGGCCGAGCTCGACGCATCGCGCAAGTTGTTGCTTGCCGAGGCCACCGAACTCGCGGTCGCCCGACATCGGCTCGAGATTGCGCGGCGAGAGTTTGATGCCGTCCGCGCTTCGGCGCCGGTGTCGGATCGGGCGGGTCTTCAGCCTTGCAGTGACTCCCTCCGCTCGGACGCGTCCTACGTTGTCTTCACCAGCGAGGCGTCCGACAGGCACAGCCAGGTTAGGCGGTCCCGCGAAGTGAATGCCATCGCTCCTCCCGTTCCCCAGTTCATGCACTGGTCCGAGCAGCCGGTCAGTTGGGGGCGGGAGGATCACCCGGCATCGAGGCCCCCACCGGGAGACCATGCCCTCGTCATCGACTCCACCTTCGCGACCGAGAGGCGCGCCTGCCGTTTCTCGCGGGTGCTCATTGACGGCGGCAGCAGCATCAACATCCTCTACCGCAGCACCATGGCCAGACTAGGCCTGAAGAAGAAGCATCTACAGCCCAGCCGGACGACCTTCCACGGCGTCATTCCAAGGCTCTCCTGCTCTCCCGTCGGCAAGGTCCGGCTGGACGTGCTCTTCGGCGACCCACGCAACTTCTGCCGCAAGCTGGTCTGGTTCGAGGTGGTCGATCTGAGCGGCCCTTACCATGCACTCTTGGGTCGGCCGGCGCTGGCTAAGTTCATGGCGACGCCCCATCACGCCTGCCTCAAGCTCAAGATGCCGGGTCCGGAAGGCACCATCACTGTAACCGGCGACTACGGAAAATCCATCGAGCGTGTGGAGGCCGCCTCTCGGTTGGCCGAGTCCCAGGTCGTGGCGGAGGCGAAGCGCCGGTTCGACCGGCTCGTGGCCTTGACCAACGAGCAGCCGACCGTGCCGGCCCTCCTCCCGTCCATGAAGCCGTACATTGAGGCATCCTTTCAACCGTCCAAGGACACCAAGCAGATCCCTCTGGACCCGGCCAATCCATCCCAGTGCGTCACCATCAGAACCTGGCTCAGCAGTGAGCAGGAGGGCGAGCTCACCGATTTCCTCCGCGAGAACCGGGACGTCTTCGCGTGGTCCCCCAAGGACATGCACGAGCACAAGCTGCATGTCCGGCCGGATGCCAAACCGGTCAAACAGCCGCTCCGCCATTTTTCTGAGGAGAAGCGGAGAACCATCGGAGAGGAGATCGCCCAGCGGCTGGCGGCTGGCTTCATCATGGAGGTTTTCCATCAGGAGTGGCTGGCAAACCCAGTCCTCGTCCTGAAGAAAAATGGCAAGTGGCGCATGTGCATCGACTACACCAGCCTGAACAAGGCATGCCCCAAGGACCCCTTCGCCTTGCCCCAGATCGATCAGGTGATCGATTCCATGGCCGGCTGCGAACTACTGTCATTCCTGGATGCCTACTCCGGCTACCACCAGATCAAGCTGGACCCAGCTGACCAGCTCAAGACTTCCTCCATCACGCCCTTCGGAGCTTACTGCTACGTCACCATGTCGTTCGGCTTGAAGAACGCCGGCGAGACCTTCCAGCGTTGCATGCAGAAGTGTCTCCTGCCCGAGATCTGCAGGAATGTCCATGTATACGTGGATGATATCGTGGTCAAGACCAAGAGACGCCTCACCTTGCTGGCTGCTACTTGTGAGCTGCGTTGGTAATTCCCTGAAGAGGAAGGGAGATGCAGTGCAGTAGAGATAAGTATTTCCCTCAGTTATGAAACCAAGGTTATCAATCCAGTAGGAGAATCACTCAACACCTCGTTAGCAGCACCTGCATACAAAACAACAAATCCTTGCACCAACGCAAACAAGGGGTTGTCAATCCCTCGGCAGTTAATTGCAAGATTAAATTGTATGTGATAGATAGATAGATTGAAGTGATAGATAGATAGATTGAAGCAAAAATACAAAATAAAATAAATAAAAAAAAAGTGCAGCAAGGTATTTTTAGGGTTTTTAATATATGATTTAGATAGACCCGGTGGCCATAGTTTTCACTAGAGGCTTCTCTCAAGAAAATAGCATACGGTGGGTAAACAAATTACTGTTGGTAAATTGATAGAAAAGCAAATAATCATGACGATATCCAAGGCAATGATCATGTATATAGGCATCACGTCCGAGACAAGTAGACCGACTCCTACCTGCATCAACTACTATTACTTCACATATCGACTGCTATCCAGCATGCATCTAGTGTATTAAGTCCATAAAGAATGGAGTAACGCCTTAAGCAAGATGACATGATGTAGACAAAGTAAACTCACGCATGAATAAACCCCATCTTTTTACCCTTAATAGCAACGATACATACGTGTCATGTCCCTTTCTGTCACTAGGATTGAGCACCGCAAGATCAAACCCATTACAAAGCACCTCTTCCCATGGCAAGATAAATCAATCTAGTTGGCCAAACCAAATCAATAGATCGGAGAAGAAATATGAAGCTATAATAATCATGCATAAAAGAGATCAGAGAAGACTCAAATAATATTCATGGATAATCTGATCATAAACTCACAATTCATCGGATCCCAACAAACACACCGCAAAAAGTGATTACATCGGATAGAACTCCAAGAACATCGAGGAGAACGTTGTATTGAAGATCAAAAAGAGAGAAGAAGCCATCTAGCTACTAACTATGGACCCGAAGGTCTGTGGTAAACTACTCACGCATCATCGGAAGGGCGGCAAGGTTGATGTAGAGCCCCTCCGTGATCGATTCCCCCTCCGGCGGAGTACCGGAAAAGGCCTCCAGATGGGATCTCTCAAGAACAGAAGCTTGCGGCGGCGGAAAAAGTATTTCGTGGACTCCTCTTTTGGTTTCCCAATTTTAGAGAATTTATAGTGGTTGAATTAGGTCAAACTGGGGCGCGCCACCCTCCCTGGGGCGCGCCCTGGTGCCTCGTGGGCCACTGCTCCATCTTCTGGCCCTCTCCCGAAGCTTCCAGTACTTGTTATGTCCAGAAAAAAAATCTCCAAAAAGTTTCGTGGCATTTGGACTTCGTTTGGTACTGATATTCTGGAAAACCAAAAACAGGCAACAACAGCAACTGGCACTGGGCACTAAGTTAATAGGTTAGTCCCAAAAAATGATATATAATTGCTGTAAATGTATATAAAAACATCCAAGATTGATAATATAATAGCATGGAACAATCAAAAATTATAGATACGTTGGAGACGTATCAGCATCCCCAAGCTTAATTCCTGCTCGTCCTCGAGTAGGTAAATGATAAAAACAGAATTTTTGATGTGGAATGCTACCTATCATATTCATCATGTATTCTTTTCTTTTATAGCATGGACATTTGGACTTGAATGATTCAAAGCAATAGTCTATAATTTGACATCAAGATATAAATACTCAAGCATGCTAACAAGCAACCATGTCTTTTAAAATATCAACGCTAAAGAAAGTTATCCCTAGCCCATTATGCTCAATCATTGATCCATTCATGAAACACACTCAATATTAGCTACACACAATGCACAAGTATGACAATAGTGCTCTCTAGTTGGTGCTTTATAAGAGAAGATGGAGTCTCAAAATAAAAATAAAAATTGCATAAAAGTAAATAGATAGGCCCTTCGCAGAGGGAAGCAGAATTTTGAGAGGCATGCTTTTTGCTGTCAACGAAAACGACCGAGAATTCCCAATATTTTCCATGCTAGACACATCATAGGCGGTTCCCAAACAGAAAGTAAAGTTTATTTCCTTTCCACCATTCTTTCACAATCCATGGCTAGCCGTATCCACGGGTGCCCTCCATACCAACACTTTCCAAGGAATTTTGTTGTTGTTAATTTTTGATTTCATTGTGGGACTGGGCATCCCTATTACCAGCCACTCTCTCGTGCAATGACAAGTGAATAAATACTCATCGTGAGAATAACACGCCTAGCATGGAAAATATTGGCCACCCCCTGCCGCTCCATGAGCGGTACAGGCACACAAAACGGAAAAATTATTTTGAAAATTAGAGTTGGCACACGCAAATTTACTTGGAACGGCATGGAAACACCGCATATAGGTAGATATGGTGGACTCATTTGGCACAACTTGGGTTTAAGGAGTTTGGATGCACAAGCAGTATTTCCGCTTATTACAAATGAAAGCTAGCAAATAGATTGAGAAGCAACCAACCAAAAAGCGAAAACGGTCATATACATGCATTGAACATAACTAACACTGAATAATGCAACATAAGTAGGATATAATTTCTTTGCATAACTATTGACTTAATGTGAATGCATAGGGAATCACAAACCTTAACACTAATATTCTTACTAAATCACAATTACTCACTAACATGACTCACATATCATCATCTCCATATCGCAAAACTATTGCAAGGAATCAAACTTATCATATCCAATGATCTATATGAAAGTTTTTATTATATCCCTCTTGAATGTTCATCACTTTGGGACCAAATTCATATCTTGTGCAAATTACCATTACTATTATCAACTCTCAAAAAGATATAAGTGAAGCATGAGAGTGCAAATATTTCTTCAAAATTTTATCTTATCAACTCTCAAAATAATATAAGTGAAGCATGAGAGTTTAAATATTTCTTCAAAATATGGCCACCGCCGTGCTCAAAAAGATTTAAGTGAAGCACTAGAGCAACTGCCTAGCTCAAAAAAATTTAAGTGAAGCACATAGAGTATTCTAATAAATTATGATGAACGTGTGGCTCTCTCAAATAGGTGTGTCCAGCAAAGATGATTGTGACAAACTAAAAAGCAAACAAAGCAAAGACTCATATAATACACGACACTCCAAGCAAAACACATATCATGTGACGAATAAAAATATAGCTCCAAGTAAAATTACCGATGGTTGGTAGAAGAAAGAGGGGATGCCTTCCGAGGCATCCCCAAGCTTAGACGCTTGAGTCTTCCTTGAATATTACCTTGGGGTGCCTCGGGCATCCCCAAGCTTAGGCTCTTGCCACTCCTTATTCCTTCATCCATCGTGATCTCACCCAAAACTTGAAAACTTCAATCACACAAAACTCAACAAAACCTTCGTGAGATCCGTTAGTATAACAAAACAAATTACTACTATAAGTACTGTTGCAAACCCATTCATATTTAATTTTTGCATTATACCTACTGTATTCTAACTTCTCCATGGCTTATACCCCCCAATACAATCTATAGTTTCATCAAAACAAGCAAGTAGTGCATCAAAAACAGAATCTGTCAAAAACAGAACAGTCTGTAGAAATCTATTTAAAATCAATACTTATGTAACTCCAAAAATTCTGAAAAATTAGGAATACGTGGGAAATTCATATACCAATACTGTGTAAAAATTTCAGATTTTTCTGACGCTCCAGTACAGAACCAAAATTCCAGAACTGGACGCAAAACTTTCTGTTTTCCAAACAGCATCAATTATACTATCTTCCAAATCATCCTAAAGGCTTTACTTGGCACAAACACTAATTAAAAACATAAAAACACAATCATAACAGTAGAATAATTGTGAAAACACGCAATAACATAAACAAAAGGTAAAAAAATATTTTATTCATTGGGTTGCCTCCCAACAAGCGCTATTGTTTTATGCCCCTAGCTGTGTTGTCATCTTTCAAGTTGATTCCATAAGTGGCCCTCATAATGGATTCATATGGTGCTTTAATATTCTTCCTAGGGAAATGTTCCATACCCTTCTTTAGTGGAAACTGAAATTTTATATTCCCTTCTTTCATGTCAATAACGGCACCTATGGTTCGTAAGAACGGTCTACCAAGTATTATTGGGCAAGAAGAATTGCATTCAATGTCAAGTACAATAAAATCAATGGGCACATAGTTCCTATTTGCAAGAATAAGA
This sequence comes from Elymus sibiricus, assembly GCA_039707655.1. Taxonomy (NCBI): domain Eukaryota; kingdom Viridiplantae; phylum Streptophyta; class Magnoliopsida; order Poales; family Poaceae; genus Elymus; species Elymus sibiricus. The sequence continues at coordinate 187,004,088 of CM077668.1, forward strand.
ACATCATTAATTCTACCCAAAGGCTTTTTAATAGTGGAATCCGCAAGATGCAAATTAAGAGAACATTCGTCTATATTGGTAAAACCTAGCACATCACATAGAGATTTTGGAATTGTGGAAACGCTAGCACCCAAATCACATAAAGCATTGCACTCATAATTTTTAATTTTAACTTTAATTGTGGGTTCCCATTCATCATATAATTTTCTAGGAATTGAAATTTCTAGTTCTAGCTTTTCTTCTAACGCTTTCATCATTGCTTCTACGATGTGTTTAGTAAAAGCCTTATTTTGCTCATAAGCGTTGGGTGAATTTAACATGGATTGTAACAAAGAAATACATTCAATCAAGGAACAATTTTCATAATTAAAATCTTTGTAATCCAAGAGAGTGGGCACATCGCTATTTAAAGTTTTTACCTCTCCAAACCCACTTTTATCAATTTTCTTATCAAGATTTTCACCCTCCGAATTATGGGAACGCCTACTAGCTAAAGTTGAGTCTTCTTCAGTCCCCTTTTCATCAAGTTTTATATTGCTAAACAAAGAATCAATAGATGACACACCAATCATTTTAATATCCTCATCATTACTACGATAAAAACCGGGAGGAATCGCTTTTTCTAAAAATTCTCGTTTAGCTTTTAGCATGGCGGTTCTTTTCTTACTCTCATCCATGGAGACATATAAAGATTTAATAGATTCATTAATATCAATTTTAGGTGGCAAAATTTTAGTCTTAAGATTTTCCACATCATGAATAATTCTATCAATGCTCCTAGACATATCATCAAGTTTACCCAATTTTTCTTCTATCGTAGTGTTGAAAATTTTTTGAGCATTAATAAATTATTTAATATTACTTTCAAGATCAAAGGGCATCCTATTATTATTATTATAAGAATTACCATAGGAATTGCCATAATTATTAGAGGAATTTCCAGGAAACGGTCTAGCATTGAAATTACCTCTATAAACATTACTATTAAAATTGTTTCGCGAGACAAAATTCACATCTACGGGATCATTATTTTGCTCAATCAAGGTGGATAAAGGCACATCATTAGGATCAATAGGAGTATTTTTGCTAGCAACCAATTTCATAAGCGCATCAACTTTATCACTCAAAGTACTAATTTCTTCAACAGAATTCACTTTTTTACTAGTAGGAACTCTTTCAGTATGCCATTGTGAATAATTTGCCATAATATTATCAAGAAATTTAGTAGCTTCTCCCAATGTAATTTCCATAAAAGTACCACCCGCGGCGGAATCTAAAAGATTTCTAGAAACAAAATTTAATCCCGCATAAAAAAATTGTATGATCATCCATAAATTTAAACCATGAGTAGGGCAATTTCTTATCATTAATTTCATCCTTTCCCAAGATTGGGCAACATGTTCATGATCAAGTTGCTTAAAATTCATAATTTGATTTCTAAGAGAAATAATTTTCGCGGGAAGAAAATACTTGGTAATAAAAGCGTATTTACACCTATCCCAAGAATCGATACTATTTCATGGTAAAGATGATAACCAAATTTTTGCACGATCCCGCAATGAGAATGGAAATAATTTTAATTTCACAATATCATTATCCACATCTTTCTTTTTTTGCATATCACACAATTCTATGAAAGTGTTAAGATGGGATGCAGCATCTTCATTAGGACTACCAGAAAATTGTTCTTTCATAACAAGATTTAGCAAAGCGGCATTAATATCACAAGTCTCCGCACTAGCGGCGGGAGGAGCAATTGGAGTACTAATAAAATCATTATTATTAGTATTGGAAAATCACACAATTTTGTATTTTCTTGAGACATCGTGGCTACGCAAACAAGATAGCAAGCAAGCAAACAAGCAAACAAGAAAAAGGCAAACGAAAAATATTTTTGTATTTTTGTAAAAAAAAATTAGAACTGCGGGAGATGAAAACGAGAGGCAAAGGCAAATAAAGTAAATGCAAGGAGATGAGAGTTTTATGCGTAGATACTTGATAGATGTTGATGATGTCTCCCCGGCAACGGCGCCAGAAATTCTTCCTGCTACTTGTGAGCTGCGTTGGTAATTCCCTGAAGAGGAAGGAGGATGCAGTACAGTAGAGATAAGTATTTCCCTCATTTATGAAACCAAGGTTATCAATCCAGTAGGAGAATCACGCAACACCTCATTAGCAGCACCTGCACACAAAACAACAAATCCTTGCACCCAATGCAAACAAGGGGTTGTCAATCCCTCGAAGGTTAATTGCAAGATTAAATTGTATGTGATAGATAGATAGATTGAAGCAAAAATACAAAATAAAATAAATAAAGAAAAAGTGCAGCAAGGTATTTTTAGGGTTTTTAATATATGATTTAGATAGACCCGGGGGCCATAGTTTTCACTAGAGGCTTCTCTCAAGAAAATAGCATACGGTGGGTAAACAAATTACTGTTGGGCAATTGATAGAAAAGCAAATAATCATGACGATATCCAAGGCAATGATCATGTATATAGGCATCACGTCCGAGACAAGTAGACCGACTCCTGCCTGCATCTACTACTATTACTCCACACATCGACCGCTATCCAGCATGCATCTAGTGTATTAAGCCCATAAAGAACGGAGTAACGCCTTAAGCAAGATGACATGATGTAGACAAAGTAAACTCATGCATGAATAAACCCCATCTTTTTACCCTTAATAGCAACGATACATACGTGTCATGTCCCTTTCTGTCACTGGGATTGAGCACCGCAAGATCGAACCCATTACAGAGCACCTCTTCCCATGGCAAGAGAAATCAATCTAGTTGGCCAAACCAAATCAATAGATCGGAGAAGAAATATGAAGCTATAATAATCGTGCATAAAAGAGATCAGAGAAGACTCAAATAATATTCATGGATAATCTGATCATAAACTCACAATTCATCGGATCCCAACAAACACACCGCAAAAAGTGATTACATCGGATAGAACTCCAAGAACATCGAGGAGAACATTGTATTGAAGATCAAAAAGAGAGAAGAAGCCATCTAGCTACTAACTATGGACCTGAAGGTTTGTGGTAAACTACTCACGCATCATCGGAAGGGCAGCAAGGTTGATGTAGAGCCCCTCCGTGATCGATTCCCCCTCCGGCGGAGTACCGGAAAAGGCCTCCAGATGGGATCTCTCAAGAACAGAAGCTTGCGGCGGCGGAAAAAGTATTTCGTGGACTCCTCTGTTGGTTTCCCGATTTTAGAGAATTTATAGTGGTGGAATTAGGTCAAACGGAGCTGTGTGGGCCCCACAAGCCACCAGGGCTCGCCACCCCCCCTGGGGCGCGCCCTGGTGCCTTGTGGGCCACTGCTCCATCTTCTGGCCCTCTCCCATAGCTTCCAGTACTTGTTATGTCCAGAAAAAAATCTCCAAAAAGTTTCATGGCATTTGGACTTCGTTTGGTACTGATATTCTGGAAAACCAAAAACAGGCAAAAAACAGCAACTGGCACTGGGCACTAAGTTAATAGGTTAGTCCCAAAAAATGATATATAATTTTTGTAAATGTATATAAAAACATTCAAGATTGATAATATAATAGCATGGAGCAATCAAAAATTATAGATACGTTGGAGACGTATCACTGGCCGACCTCATGGAGACGTTCGCCAACTTGCGCACATACCAGATCAAGCTCAACCCGGAGAAGTGCGTGTTCGGCGTCCCGGCCAGGCAGCTCCTCGGTTTCCTCATTTCTGAACGCGGAATCGAGGCCAACCTGGAGAAGATCAAGGCCATCGAGCGCATGCGCAAGCCGGCTTGGCTACGCGACGTGCAAAAGTTCGCCGGCTGCTTGGCATCGCTCAGCCGTTTCCTCAGCTGGCTGGGAGAGAGGGCCCTGCCCCTATACCAGCTGATGAAGAAGACGACCCCGTTCGAATGGAACGACCAGGCGGATGAGGCTTTCCGTGACCTCAAGCGCAAGCTCTCCACCGCGAACGTTTTGGCCGCGCCAACTGAGAAGGAGCCGCTCCTGTTATACATCGCAGCCACTGCCCGAGTGGTGAGTGTGGTCATGGTGGTAGAGCGGCCGGAGACTGACAAGGCGCAGCCGATCCAGCGCCCGGTGTACTACCCCAGTGAGGTCTTGTCCGCCTCCAAGCAGAACTACCCTCACTACCAGAAGATGTGCTACGGCGTATACTTCGCCGCGAAGAAGCTGAAGACATACTTCCAGGAGCATCTCATCACCGTGGTAAGCACGGCCCCCCTCTCGGAGATCATCGGCAGCCGGGACGCCACCGGCCGGGTCGCCAAGTGGGCCATAGAGCTGGCTGCGTACACGATCCACTGCGAGCCCCGCACGGCCATCAAGTCGCAAGCCTTGGCGGATTTCCTCGTCGACTGGGCAGAGACCCAATACTTGCCGCCGGCTCCCGACTCGATGCATTGGCGCATGCACTTCGAAGGGTCGAAGATGCTCATCGGCTTGGGAACCGGCATCATGCTCTCCTCCTCGAAGAACGACCGGATGCGCTACGCGCTTCAAATCCACTTCACCGCCTCCAACAATGTCGCCGAGTACGAAGCCCTTGTCCACGGCCTCCGGCTGGCCAAGGAGATCGGCATCCGACGCATCCTCTGTTACGGCGATTCCGACCTAGTGGTCCAGCAGGTCTCGGGCGAATGGGACGCCAGGGACGCCAACATGGCCAGTTACCGCAACCTGGTCTAGTAGCTGTCCGGCAGCTTCGACGGCTGCGAGTTCCTCCACGTCCCCCAAGCTGAGAACGAGGCGGCGGACACTCTAGCCAAGATTGGCTCTAGCCGGCAGGCCATCCCGGCCGGCGTCTCCCTCGAGTACCTGCGCAAGCCTTCCATCAGGCCGTCCCCGGATTCGGAGTCCATCTTCGTCCCGGCCGACCCAGCGGCCCCGGCCTCCGGCTCGGGGACTGCCGTCTTCAACCTGTCCCCGAGGGCTGCCGGCCCCAGTTCAGGGGCTGCCTCTTCGGCTCCAGAAGCTGCCGGCTCCAGTTCACCGCCTCCTTATCCGGCCACCCCCGGGCAGGTTGTTGTCCTCATAGTGGTGGAGGCACCATCCTGGGAGCAACCGATTCTCGCCTTCTTGATGAGCGGCGAGCTTCCCAGCGACGAGGTCTCGGCCCGGCAGGTGCAACGCCGGGCCTCTGCCTACTCGATCATCAACAATGAGCTCGTCAAGCGTAGCACGACCGGCGTCTTCTAGCACTGCGTCGAGCCAGCCAAAGGCCTCGAGATCCTGCGGGACATTCATCAAGGCGAATGCGGGCACCACGCCGCCTCGAGGTCCCTGGTGGCCAAGGCTTTCCACCATGGGTTTTATTTGCCCACAGCTCTGAAGGACGCAGAGCAGCTGGTCCTCGAGTGCAAGGGCTGCCAACACTTCAGCAGTCGGAGCCACCAACCAGCTGCGGCTCTCCGGACCATTCCCATCACGTGGCCCTTTGCCCGTCTGGGGCCTCGACATGGTGGGGCCATTCAAGACCGCCCGAGGCGGCATGACGCATCTGCTGGTGGCAGTCGACAAGTTCACCAAGTGGATCGAGGCGAGGCCGATCAGGAAGCTCGATGGCCCCACGGCCATCAAATTCATCAAAGACATCGCGGTCCGCTACGGCGTCCCCAACAGCATCATCACCGATAACGGCACCAATTTCGCCAAGGGCGCACTAGCGCGCTACTGCTCCGTCTCCGGCATCCGGCTAGACTTAGCCTCCGTCGTGCACCCCCAGTCAAATGGCCAGGCAGAGTGGGCGAATGGCCTCATCTTGGCCGGCATCAAGCCCCGGCTCATCGAGCCACTTGTGCGCTCACCCGGCAGCTAGATCGACGAGCTGCCGGCAGTCTTATGGAGCCTGCGCACCACGCCGAACCGGTCGACCGGCTTCACGCCTTTCTTCCTCGTCTACGGGGCCGAGGCGGTCATCCCTACGGACATCGAGTTCGACTCGCCTCGGGTCACCCTATTCACAGAAGCAGACGCAAGGGAGGCGCGCGAGGACGCCGTCGATCTACTCGAAGAGGCGCGCCTGCTGGCCTTGAGCCGGTCGGCAATCTACCAGCAGGGCCTGCACCGCTACCACAGCAAGAAGATAAAAGCCCATCGCGTTCCACGAGGGCGACTTGGTGCTCCAGCTGATCCAGCGGACAGCCGGCCAGCACAAACTATCCTCCCCATGGGAGGGCCCCTTCATCATCAGCAAGACCCTGCACAACAATGCGTACTACCTCATCGACGCGCAGAAGACGAACAAACGCAAGAGAGATACCTCCGGCGAAGAGACGGAACGCCCCTAGAACGCGGAGCTCCTCCGCCCGTTTTACAGTTAAGCCAGTATATGTATGTCCCGCTATCCTTTGAAGTTAATGAAATTAGCAGGTCCCCCGAACGACACTCGGGGGCTGCCTTTTGTTTCTGTCAAACTTTCAACCTCTTGCGCATGTTACCGCATTCCTTGCCCCCGCCCCGCCGGGTCGGCACGTCCGGCTCGGGGGCTCGCCGGCTAACCCGCGCCTTGCCTTCCATAGCCGGCAACCTTGCGTGCGCGCCGCCTAAGCCCCCTCTTCGCCACTCGCCACAGTCCGGCACCCGGCTGTCCGGCCGGCAAGAGCCAGGGGCCGAAAGTGCTCTCACCCGGAGAAACGGCTAAGTAAGAGAGTCCGGCTCGGTCAACCCAGTCCCCACTTACACATGACGCCGCACCGGCCGGCCGCGTTTCAGCCGGCTCTGCCGCCTATAGCCAGCCGGCTCAGTGGGTGGTTCGCTTGCGCTCACATCCTAAAAGTCTAAGTATTGTGCGCCCTCTTTCGAAGCCGACTCCTCGACCCAGCTACAGACCGGCCCCCGGCTGTCCGGCTGGCGGAGAGAGGGTCAAAAAGGAAGGGGCACAGGAAGAGGGTCGAAGGAAGAAGCAAGGGCGAGCCGTCAACCGGCAAAAGTTACGCGTAAGCAGAGCGCACGCGCAATTATACACACGTCAAAAGGCCCACGGCCAGGAGTTCATTACGTAAATATACACCCCCAGTGGGTGGACTTGCGAACTAACGATGATTGTCCAGGAAAAAGAAAAAACAGATAAAAGCCAGCCCCCTAGGCCTCGGGCTGATCAGATCCGAGTCCAGCTGTTGACACGACTGGCCCCGGCCCCGTGGAGTTAGCACCGTCCTCTTTGCTGGCCGACTGCCTCGAGTCATCACCACCGTCGCTGGAGCCGGTCTCCTCTTCCACATCCTCCTCACCGTTAAGGGCCAGCCCAAGGGTGTCCTCCGGCAGCTCCGTCCCGTCCTCCGCGCGATCCCTGACAAACTCGTCGAGGTCGACGTAGGAGGCGAGGGCGCTGGTGCGGCAAGCGATGGCCTCCGCAGCCAGCGCCAGGTCCGCCTCGGCTCGTCGGGTGGCCAGCTGCGCCATTTCCACGCCGGGATACCATGCCTTGACGAAGCCCAGCGCCATCTGGGCACCAGCCCGGGCGGCGGAGGCTTTCCACGCCTCCAGGCGTTCGGGTGCCGTCTCCAGCCACCGGAGAATCCGAAGGGTGGTCTCAGGCATGACGGCTCCGGGCCAAAGCGCCGCCGCTAGCCTTAGACCGACCCCTCGGAGTCGACTGACGTAGCGACCGAGCTGAGGCACCCGGACATCAGCGGCAAGAATGATTTCCCGCGCATCCCAGGCGGCACCTTCCTCGATGACGTGTCCTTGGCGTCTCCGATACTAGCGATGCTCCTCCACGGCCGCCTCGGCTGCGCCCTGTAGGTCCGGGAAGTTCTCTGAAGACAGTAGAAGTAGGGATCAGGCGTCCGTCCCAAGCACTGCAGTCGGTAAAACGGTTGAGTCAACGATAAAGCTTACCAGCAAAGAGCCCCTCCAGCCGCCGCATCTCCCGCTGCAGCTGCTCCTCCTTGGCTGCCCACTCCGCCGTTTGCACCTCCACCGCAGCCTCCAGGTCGCGGCACGTGTCCGCCTGCTTCTGGAGTTCTGCGAGATGCTCGGCCTCCTATTTTTTCTTCTCAGCCTCTAGCCGAACGCACGCTTCCGCAGCCCGGCGACGCTGGAGCTCGCTCTCGTGGAACTGCCACTCGGCCTCGTCCAGACGGTTCTGCAAGGACGCGGTGCGAGCTATGGCAACCCAGAAGCAACTTTCAGAAACCAACAAAAAGGTGAATTTGAGGCTCAAGAAGATCCGGCCCGACTGCCCAACAGCCGGCCCGAATCTCGGGGGCTACACCCAGTGGGTGCGCTGGTGCGCCCCCACTGAAAGGGAAGCCGACCCGGCTCATACCTTGGGCTTGATGCAGCTCCGCCTCCCGGGTTTGGAGGTGGCTCTGGAGCGCGTCATTACGGGCCTGCAGCCGGCTCCACGTCTCCGCTCGCTGACCGCTCCTGGCCTGCAGAAAAGCAACAAGAGTTCAAGCAAGGGAAGGACTTCGGAGAGACCCGGCCCGGCTGCGCGGCAGCCGGCCCGAGTCTCGGGGGCTACACCCAGTGGGTGCGCTGGCGCGCCCCCACTGTTCAAAGCACGAGCCAACAAAAAACAAAAACTCACCACGACGAACCGTTCCGCCTGGCGTTGTTTGCCCACGAGCTCCTCCGCCCGCCGGCAGCATTCGGCGAGCTCCAACGCCTCCGAGCCCGCCAGAGGTCCCGCGCCCTCCATGGATGCATCGCCGGCGACCTCTCCGGCATCCGACCGGCCCCGCCGCAGTTGGATGATCGAGTCATCTCCCCCCCGTGGCTCGGGGTCACGCTCAGGGGTCTGCGCGTTCGGCCCTCGGGGCACCAAGGCTTGGGAGCTCCCCGGCGCGGCCTCCGAGCCGAGCGGCGATTTCCCTCCACCCAGCGCCCGCCGGTCGGCCGTTTTGTCCGCCCCTGCCGACGCCTCGGTCGCGGCGCCCCTCCGCACTTCGGCGTGGACATCCGCCTGCACCCTCCCCACGGCGTTCTCCAGCTCCCTGACGGTGGCGTTCTCCCGCTCCTTACCAGCGGAGTCCGCTTGCGCTCGGGCGGCGGCTCCGGCCTGCCCGCACGGCCGAGGCCAGGTCGACCGGTCGGTCCTGACCCGTGCCGGACCCGCTTCTCAGCATGGACGGGCTGTTGGCTCTAGCGACATCCCTTGGGGCCCTGCATAACGAACATCGGTCAGAGAGCGCACGAAGATAACGGAAAGACCAAAGATCGGGCCCAGAATCCCAACTTACCCCGAGCTCATGGGGATGGTCGGCTTGGCGTGCTGAGCCGGCGGCTTCAGGGCCGCCTACCGCCCCTCGAACGTCCGGGCAGCCGACCGGACCTTCTTCACTACCGGCCGACCGCTGGCCGCTGCTGGCTCCGCGGGTCGTTTCTCCCCCGAGCGCGCCGCGGGCCCCGGCTTTGCAGCCGGCCGCTTTCCGTGCGGTCGCGCCTCCTCCGACTGATCGCCCACCTGGTGAAGCCGTTTTCGGGTCGTGGAAACGAGGGAGGTCGGCATGTGCAGTTGCTCAACGTCATCCTCGCCGGCAGTTTCCTCCGCGTCCCCCTCCGACAGCTCCCCGCCGGACGGGCCCACGACTGCGGCGCCCCCGTCAACAGCCTCGAGATCCGCCTCCTCCTCCTCCTCGTCGAAGGCCTCGCGGTCGGGCGCCAAGGCGGCCCGGGAATCCAGTCCCACGACGTCCTGCCGACCCAAGGAGCGTTGCGGCCGGCCTCGTACATCAGGTTGGAAAAGGAGAGCGGAACACGCAAAAAATAGGGTCCAAGGACTCACCTCCGGCGCAGGGGCATCCCGGCTGTACGGCACCTTGCCAAAGCTCCACCATTCCTCGGCGAGCCCAGCCGCGGAAATGTTGTTGACACGGCGAGCGACCTCGGCCGGCGTCTGCTCTTTCGACGACATCCGGCAAGGATCGCGACGGCCGCTCATATCGCAGATCCGGTGCGGCCACTCCTGCAGAGGCAGCATCCGACGGCTGATGAAGGCCGCGATGAAGTCAGAGGGTCGGAGCCCCTCGCCGCCCAGCATCTCCGCCAGCCGGCCGCAGATGTTCGAGATCTCCGCGGGCGGCTGCCGGGGATAATGTTTCCAGTTCAGCTGCTCGATCGGTGGATTGTTGTAGAAAGGCGGCAGATTGACGCGGTCGACCTCTGGGTTGGCGTTCTTCATGTAGAAGAACGACTTTTGCCATTTCTTGGCTGACTCGATGACCGGCAGCTTGGGCCACACGCCGGACGGGCGGCGGCAGATCACCGCCGCCCTGCAGGTGGACATGACACCTTTACCTGCCACCTGCGGCTTGAAAAAGAACATCCGGCTCCACAGGTCGATTCCCGGCCAAACGCCGATGTAGCCCTCGTAGCAGGTCACGAATGCGGCCAGCTGGAGGACGGTGTTGGCGCCGAGATGGTGCGGTTGCAGGCCGAAGAAATCAAGGAAGCGACGGAAGAACGCGCTTGCCGGGAGGCCGAATCCGCGAGCGAAGTGCGTGAGGAAGACGACGGCCTCGCCGTCACGCGGTGCCGGGACCTCCTCTGGGCCAGGCGCGCGCGCCTCCACCACGTCCGCCGGCGGCAGCCTCCGCGTACGGCGGAGGTACTCGATGTCGGCTTCGGTGACGTCAGATCCCTCCCAAGATCCAGCGGGGCGCGCCATCGCCGGGCACGGCGAAGGAACGGGAGCGGCAACGGAGTTGCGACAGGGCTGCGCGCTGCGGTCGCCCTGTCGCGCGGAGCGGCGGCGGCGGCGAGCGTGCGGACGCGGGCACGCAGAGGAAGATCAAGGGGAGAAGAAGCAGCGGGGCGGGGCGAGGGGCGTTTGTGCCTCGGCTCCTCCCCCTCCCCCTCATTTAAACCCCGTAGGGGCGTGGGGGAAGTGGGATCGTTTGCGCCCACGTTTCCCCACCCCTTCCGCGGTGAGCGGGCGCATTAAACACCTCAGGAAGCGCAAGCATCCAGGGCCGCCACAGAAGATCCCGCGCGTGCGCCGAGCCCTCGGCCTGGTGGGCTCGGCCTGCGGTGACGTCCCGTCGCGCGCGGGGCCTGGCAGACCTAGGCCTGGCCACGGCGCCACGTGGAGAGCTCCCGAAAGGCGGCGGGCGCGACTTTTCGCACCAAAAGACGGACCAACAACCCCCCCCCCCCCGCCTCCGCCATCCAGGTCGGATGCGTGGGGACCCGATCACGCTCTTCGCGGCCGGCCAGGCCGGATCCGTCGCTCATCAGGAAGGTAAGCTGCCGGGGCCCCCAGCCGGTAGCCGGCGGCCTCGCCAGCTTCGGGGACTACTGTCGGGGGGATAACCCCCGGGTAGGCGCATCAACACTTAACCATTTTCAAAACAACGGGGCGGCCAGCACCCCTTGACCCGGCCCGCTCACCAGCCGGCCTAGAGGCCCAGGGCCGGCCAGGCATGACGATGAAGCTCGACCCGGCCCGCTCACCAGCCGGCCTGAAGGCCCAGGGCCGGCCAGACCCGACGATGAAGCTCGACCCGGCGGCACCAAAAGCGGCGGACGCCCAGACCGGCATCAGCTCTAGCCGGCCAGGTGACAAGACAGCCCCCCATGACGGCGCCAGCATGGCTACAGTGCACGCCGCCCCGAAGACGGGGCGAGCGTGGCTACAGTACGCCCAGGAACCACGGCCCAGGGTCGGCGGCGACGACCCGGCATGGCACTGTACCTGAACAGTGCCCGCCGCTCCATGACGCAAGCGAAGACATGCTACAGTGTCGGACGGCCGGCGGGTCCCACTGTCCGGCATGAGGCGATGACAACTGGGCCCCGCGCCCTGGCAGATTACCATTGTAACCCTGGGGAGCCGGCCTATAAGACCCCCAGGGAGCCCTCCATGCAGGGGGGGCTGTTCCTGAGTTCTTTCCCCCCACACGAGACATCCCACCAGTTCATCGGGAGAAGGAGAGAGCTAGTCTTCCTTCCTCCTCCACCCACACAGCTCAAGGAGCGCCATTGTAGCTCGTCTAGTGATTCATCTAGTTGAGCTTGCAGGACTAGGGGTGTTACCTCCCCCGGAGGGCCCCGAACCTGGGTACATCGTGTGTCGCCCACCGCTTGTCCCCATTCTCGCCTCCGGAACCCTCCGACGTCCTCCGGCCCCAACCACGTTCGATAAGCCTACCCATGGCATCTGCCGTGAGCACACCACGACAAATGTCATATTGTAAATTTACTACAAAAATTATGATTACTCCATATTGTGCATATCATATTGCAGTTACTGTTTTACTCCTATTGTAGTTTACATGTGGGATTACTAAGGAGGGATTCATATTACGCCCAATGGGAGTAATTTACTCATATCCTATCCCATATGTAATCAGTAGGAGTATCTCCATATTGCAGTTTAAATTTACTACTCCTACCGTATGATTACTCGAAGAAAACTATGGATATTGCAGTTTGAATGCAGTACTGTATGTGAAATTGCACATCATCATCTGCAAACAGGGCGAGGAGATGAACCTGGGGCGAGCATGGCACGACAATGAAGAGCCTGGGCACGGTGGCCTCCACCTGGGCGCCTGGGCGAGGGGCGGGTGCGCTAGTGCTGGGCACGCCGAGGCGCTGGGCAACACGCTGGTGCAAGGCAGCACGCTAGTGCAAGGCACGAGGAGGACAGCATGGGGCAACAACTCACTGGTGCAGGATAGGACGAGGTGCGGGTGTAGCATGGTGCAAAGCCGGACAAGGTGCAAGGGCGCGGCAAAGAAGAAGTTGGGATCGCATCGGATTTGAAATTCAAATGGGCGAGGGTAGAAATGACTATTCACACTGTTTTGACAGCTATCGGAAAACACAGAAACGTCTTATATTAAGTTATGAAGGGAGCAACACTCAACAAATTCCTTAACAAGCATTCCTTCCGTAACAAAACTTTAAATCTATAGTACTCCATCGGTTTTGAGAATCTACATGCAGTGTAATCAAATTTACTCAACTAGAAAATCATACTAGCCAGTTGAATGCTCAAGCTAAATCCACCGTCCAAACGACAAACCATGTTTCGGTTGATAGCCACCTAAATACTCCTGAAGATCTCACCGCAATGCTGCCTTTCTTGATACACACAATACAACAATTGTTTCTATGTTGCCAAGGTACAAGTATAATTTCCTCATCTTCAAACACCAGTTACCCTATATTCATACAAAAAGAAAGTGGCAAGAATGACAAATCATGCCACCAACGGGAAAAAAATGAAACAACCCTTTGAAGAAAAGAGAAAAAATGAGCAAACTGCAGGGAAAACCTCAAAACCAAGCGCCTGCACAACTCCATTTGTTACTCATTCCCGGGTTCTCGTGTTCCCAGGTTTTTAGACTCAGTTCTTCAAGCTCCTAAGTGAAATGTGATCACATGGGAGATCAGAATAAAACATACCTCCCGCTCACGGCTCCTTGCAATTCATGACATGCCAAATGGTTTTAAATTTTCGGTTAAACTATCTTGATGGTTTCTTACGGCTAAGGATCTCCTCTTCTTTGAGGCGCTGTTGAAACCTTGCTAAGCGTGCCTGGAGACTGACCAAGCCGGACGCCTTCCGTGACAGGAGAAAATTCAGTTGTGCCACATAATTGTCAATAAGGCTACCTGGTTGGTCAACATCTGCTAAGAGGTTCATCTCCTGCAACACAACGGCAAGTGGTGTTAAGCAATCATGTAGTGTTGAAATAACTGCAAAACTGTGACTAGTGTTAAGCGGTGATCATATGAAATCAGTAAAAAAATGTTTGAAGGTACAAAATTTGTACCTTCAGTGGTTGCATTACAAGTTGGTGTTTGGCTAAATAAGATTAGATCTATAGTAAGTAATGGTATGAGAAGAGTGTAACAGCGTGTACCAAATGGAACAATTATAGTCGGACGATTTCACAACTGTTGCATAACAAAGAGATGGGAAGTAAGCTGCAAATATTAGGTTTGCTTTTACAAGAACTCAGTTAAATTGACGAGGACATCCTTACCATTGTTACACCCACAACCCCTACCACTACACATGTTAGGTTCTAGAGAAACAAGGACCAATCGCTAGAGCTCACGCACACTAATTAAATTATCAGGTACTCCCTCCGTCCCATAATGCAAGACATTTTTTGACACTACACTAGTGTCAAAAAAATGTCTTACATTATGGGACGGAGGGAGTACTTTCCTTTCTCAGAATTACTTCTAATATTCATGAGAATATGATGCTGCCTAAATTAGATATGTTTGTATTGCTTATAAATGAAGGGCCTAGCATCAACAAGAGTGATGAGCATTGGAGCATGATCAAGCACGGAGATGAGGGCAGGTGCGCAAGGAAGGAAATGGAGCTTCAGCAGAGATTCCAGGACTTTGAAGCCACCATAATGACATATGAAGATTTGGATGAAATATACAAGATGAAATTTCATATTTTCGTTCATAGCCCTTCTATAGGTGCTGGGCCACCTTACTTTTGGACCAGACCCACATAATTTCGAAATACATGACCATAAGCAGTTTTTATAGTACGTGGTAGTGGAGGAATAGGGTGGTCCCCCCCCCTGGGCCACCTTACTTTTGGGCCAGACCCACATAATTTCGAAATACATGACCATAAGCAGTTTTTATAGTACGTGGTAGTGGAGGAATAGGGTGGTCCCCCCCCCCCCCCCCCCCCCTCTCCCAGGCTTCTATTAGTGGAGTATATCACTCCAGCGTATGATCTCTTGTTTAGGTTTTCACTTAGAAGCTCAAGGCCTGACAAACAAAGATCTTTTCCAACATGATCATCGCACTTAATTAAGATGGCATATTTACACCACACAAGCAACGCAATGCTCAACAACAGGGAGTAAGAAGACACATCATGCATGCAAGATCAGATAGCAAGAATATCACAAAACACAAAGACATTTATGATGTAAATTCATGTAAATTGAGTAAATGGAGCTTACTTCCCGCACTATTTCCATAGTATTTTCAATTTCCTTTCTGTGAGCTGCTATCAATGCCTCCTCTTCCTAACATAAAATAAACGTTGGTATCAGCTCCACTTCGGTAAAATTAAACAATTTTGACTAAAAAGGTATTATTTTACCTCAAGTATTGCATTTATTTCCTCATCACACGAACTTTCCTTTTCAGATTGTCTCGATGAAACCTGTGATGCCGAAGTAGACGATGGTCTTTGCTGCTGCTGTTTCAGTTGCTGTTTGTGAACAATCCGACTTACCTCTGCCCCATTTTCCTTTTTCACATAGTTGTTCTGCCTTTCAGATTTGTCCTCCCTATTAGCTTTTCTCCGAGGAGGTGAGACTTTTGTAACTTTATCTTCTTCTTGTGAATTAACTGAATTCTGAAGTGACTGTGCTTTACTACTATAACCAGTTGGGTTAGATTTGAAATCAATTCTCTCCCTATCATTCAAACTAGATGTTGAACTAGTTTCTTCCCTTCCTCTATGAGGATAACTTGGAATCATACTAAATGAGTTCCTATCAGGATCCACTGAAGAACTCGTACAGATTTCAACAACTCTCCTTGAAGCATCAATATGTCTGTTCTCTTCAATCTGGTCCACAGTTTCTTCAGCTTCACCTGATAATGGATATGACGTATGGGTAGATTCCTTGCTGGAGGACACCAACTGCCCAGTGAACTGCTCTTTTTTTGAGTTGCCACTTTTCGAAAGACTTTTAACCCTGCTTGTTGAGCAGCTATATCGTTAAAACCTGATAACTCAATGTATATCCAAATTATCGAACACAACATGTAAATTTAATGTCATTTAAAGGGAATATCACCTGTCAGCGTATCTTAAGGTATTTAGCGTGTGTTCACATGAACCTGAACCCGGTGAGATGCAAGAAATCATTACTGTTCGAGAGTTACCAACAAACGAATCACGAAGCACCTCGGTTAGCTTGCTTCCTCTGAAAGGAATATGTATCTGATCATTATCCAGTGCCCGAATGCATTCCTTGAGAGCCAAAAGGCTCTTGTTTATTTCTGCACCCTCAATTCTGGCACAGGTAGAAAGTTAGAAGGCAGAGGACTGTCGTATATTGGTATTTATGGAAAGCATAGCAAGTAAATGGAAAAAGATACGGCTGGAGCATGCCAGAAAGACAGAAGTCAATATCCTATCGGATGAAAATAAGTACCTTGTCTGCTTGTCATTATCTGTTGTATCAGCACCACGCTCGCTTCCAGCAAGGTCTATAAATGACAATTTTCCCACAAGCTTTGTATTTTTAGCTTCATTAGCCTCACGATCTCTCTGTCTTCTGGTCTCTGTCACTGGGATATGCTTCTTCACAGCTAATTGCAGAATGGCGTGAGATCGTGATGACTCTTCGTTGGCCCCAGTTGATCCTGTGCTTCTCGAGGCATTTCCTCTCTCAATGTATTCTTTGACAATCTGGACATCAGAAACCTCAAATTCCTGTAAGCCAACAATGCAGACCTGTTTCTTTCCATCTTCCCTAATGCAGAGTGGCCTAGAAAAACATAGAAAAAATGCAGCTCAAATTCAACCACAGAACCAAGTAAAAGGTAGAAAAAGAACAAAGTCCCATTAAACATACAAAAACAAGTCACAAAAGGCAAGTTACTGAAGTGTATGTCAAAAGCAAAGTTTTATTTCAATGCTGAATTTAAACAACTGTAGCTAATCACCGTACTTCCTCCAATCCAAAATGCAAGTCTTTTAGGACATGGCACAATTTTCAAGATGGTAATATCAAGTTTGACATGGCACAAGTTTCTGTGCAAACCTGTTCCCTGTACATTACAAAATTATAATTCATGGTAAATCTAGTAATATCAATATAGAAGGTCAAACTTGAAAATATTCCACTTGTAAATTCCTAAAAAGACTTGCATTTTGGATCGGAGGTAGTATTTAGTAAGAGTCATCACCTGCATTAAGTTCCCCCCAATAAAACGTGGCAGTATTTCCTATGATCAGCAAAAACCTCGTTCCATTAAGCCCAAAACTACTTGCATGATCATTGTTAACCAGTGGCCAATAGGTAACCATCACTTCATACATATATGTGTGTATGCCCATGCTTGTATGCAAGAACAGAAGTTTTTCCAGCACTCCTAAGATAGTCTTAGCAATGTGGCAACAGGAACATGGGTGCACATATATACATGCACAGAATAATGGGCAAATTAAATGAAACACAAACGTCTTTTGCGTTTTCTCAAAGAAAAAAAAGAAAAAAAAATGGGCAAATTAAATGCATTATAGTTGCATACTATCCACAGATAATATACATACAATTAATTTCAAAATCACATTGACAACACACAAAGGCAATAAGTTTACTATGCCAAATTAGATAGTATAAAAATGGAGTGCAGCGATCAACCTCCTTTCGCTCAAAAGATCATAAAGCTTCCCGCCATATATCTCAAAGTAGCTAAGCCACAACTTGAAATTTTGACTCAGGTACACAGGTTGATGCAAAAGATGAACCATATCCTGTGCAGCCCTTAGAGGTAGGGGTTGCATTGTATATGTCTTGCCACTACCTGCACATGGAGGATTAGCAATGCTGCAAAGCGAGACTGGCAAATCAAACTAGGAGTAGGTGTGCAGGAATGATTCGTAATTCCAAATTCATGAGCTCAGTGCCATCTACAACATAGCATCCAGATCAAAAAGATGAACAAAGGACAGCATCAAGCATATATAGCACCTTCAGATACCATTAAGATAGAAAGTCCAGGCTGTATTAATTTTAAGCACCTTTTTAATAATGCTTCTAAGATCAAGGATCACATATTGAACTATCAAACTGCCATGTTACAATCAATTTTAAATACTAAACTTTCCGGCTTTATTCCTTCCATGAAGTATGAAATCATGATAAGTGTGTATAGGCCATGTAGAGCCAAACACTTGAGAGTCAGAACATTCACAAATAAGCACTCCAGAGAATTTTAAGTACAATATAAACAGAATTGTAGGAAGAATCTATGAGGCTAAGACTGGAAGAGCTCGAATTTCTAATTACTCTAGGCGGCTAAGACAAAGAAAATACTTTGACTGGCTTCCTTTATTCATCGGGATCAAGTCCCTTCTTATAGGTGAACTAACTTGGCCATCAAGGCAAAACTAGATTGATTACAATCTGGACTCTTTCTCTCTTAATCTAAACTGACTACAAGATTTTAAATAACTGAATTCTGACTGAAGAATTTGATCTAATAAGCCTAACTTGGACTTGTTACTCTTGAGGATTGAGCATCGTCTAGACGCTTAGGCGTCTGTTCAAGGGCATGCAGAGTGTGGACTGTCGAAGAACTAGTCTCTGGCGATTACCTCAAGTTGGGCGGGTTCTAAGTGAAATTAGCTCAAGTAGACTAAGACGAGGACTTTCGTGTTCTCAGAGTTGTGGCTCAGTCTCTCCAACCCAGACGTAGAGTTGTGCCAGCAACATCGCATTGTCTTCTCCGAGCAAACAAACGGGTTCTATTTCTTCGCACTGTGTTACTTTCAGTAATTCCTACGTGTTTCGAAGAACTTCCCATGTTTCCTTTCTTTGTGATTGCTGTGAACACTGTGCTGAGAACTATCTTATTCTGTTGCATGCTAAACGTTTAGCTTTGTTCTCTGTTTGTTCATTGTACTGAAGACTATATGTCTATTTGTCAGGCTTGTTTACTTGTACTGCTAATTAGTGAGTCTTCTATCTAGCTTGGTATTGTCTTTGACTCAGTCGTTTTAGCTTATTATTCTTCTGAGTTGTGCCTGTTTATTCTTCTATTCACTATTGTGTCTCTTAGATTTACTCTGTTCTTCTTAAAGAATTTGTTAAATCTCCCATTCACCCCCCCCCCCCCCTCCCCCCCCCCCCCCCCTGGTTGATATCTGATCCTACAGCACTGCTGTCGATGACCTCTCGTAGATGTCTCTGATACCAAAATTGGAAGAACTCAAATTTCTAAGTACTCTAGGCTGCTAAGGTAAAGAAAATGCTTTGAATTGGCTTCCTTTATTCATCAGGTTTAAGTTCCTTCTTATATAGGCAAACTAACTTGGCCATCAAGGCAAAACTAAACTGATTACAATCTGAAGTTCTGAACACTTTCTCTCTTTATCTAAACTGAATCTGCAAGCTTTTAACTAATTGGATTCTGACTCAACTCGAGGCTACAGAAACAGAGTCTCCCTGCTACTCACGCCTCCTATGGTGGTTCCTTTGGTGGATTGGTGTGGGTACTACGGCTATAGGTCTTGCCCCACATAACAAATACCAAAACATAACAAATCATAAGCACACTGAGGACATGATTTACCAGAACTTCTACATAAATTACAACTTAAAGTGTTTTAGCTTGAAACCAGCATTATCTAACCTGTTTGGCCATATGCAAAGCATGTTGCTTTGGTCCTTTGGAAAATTATTGGTATAATGGGCTCCACAGTCTCCCGGTACACCTGCTCAAACAACCCAGTAACTTGTATGCTAAGAATAACATGTTGAAAAAGAGAAAAGGAGACAGCCATGGATGATGGTTAGGAAAGTAGTACCTCATCATTAGTTACTGCCTCATCCAGGACAGCATCAAAGCAGAATTCATGTTTGTCCACATAAGCCGTCAAATCCACCTTCCAGTGGAGACTTCGTGTTAGCCCAAATCACATGGATAAGCTAAAAAGGCTTGTGATTTGGCAGTTTTATTATTGATAAGTATGCATGACAGTTGAGTGTTGCATCTTATACGGACACGCTTCTTTTTGTCAGCAAAATGAGGACACACTACCAAGAAAACAGCAACACATGGAATAGTTTGTCACCAGCAATCGTGTTATGTAATACTCCTCCGCTCCAAAATATAAGGTGTATTTTTTTTTTCAAAAAGTCAAACTTCTCTAACTTTGTTTAAGTTTATACAGAAAAATATCGATGTTTCCAAAACGAAATCATTATCATTAGATTCGCCGTGAAATATATTTTCATATTTTATTTATGTAGCATTGTAGACGTTGATATATGTTGCTATAAACTTGGTCAAACATAGAAACATTTGACTTTTGAAAAAACTAATACACCTTATATTCTGGAGCAGAGGGAGTATATTTAACCCCCATAGGTGAGAATGTAGTTTTTGCCAGTCATACAGTTGTACATAGCAACAATGTTACGTACATATAATATTTTATCAACCCATAGAATATTCCAGACCCCACCATGTGTGGGAGCTTTCAGCACTGGGTACGCCCTTTTATGTCTAAGATACTACTGACGGGGTGAAAGGAAAGATAGCACACCATTGCAGGATGTAGATAGACGCTGATAAGCACATAAAGGAATTCAAATGCCCAGAAGAAAGATTCTTTTGCATTAAATGATTTAAACTCTTCGTATAAATGTTGCATGAAAAAGACAGGTCGAATTATCTATAGGCTGTACTACTTCAAAATGTACTTGTTGATGCACATCATAATTCATGACCTAAATCATATTGGCGTTAAAATAATATATAGTGTTTATGTATTGCAATAATGTCATATGCAAACAAGACTACAATAGGCATGATGGAAAACATGGAAGGAGTAAATGGATTGTCTCTCTTACTACATTTGCCTCTACTGCATCACAAGACATCTACAAGTCCCATAGAAAGATGAAACACAAGAACCAAATAATTTTATCTATTGAACTATCCATGCAGAGTTTGCAGACATAATGAAGAATACCAATGAATGGATGAAAGATGGTACCTTTAATTTAGGTTCATGAACAGTCAAGAATTGAGAATTATGTACATCTATTACGTCATCCTCCTTTCGAGATATTTCCTTTCTGTTCAGAGGCCTCTTCCTTACCTGACATTGTTACTAGTATTAACTGAATAATATTTTCACTAACAATAAGAAACAAAGAAAAGACTGAATTATGACTCCATTACATAACTGTAGACATAGTAGAAGTACTTGGAAGTGATCAACGCACCACAACTTTAATCTTTGCTACATTACTTTCTTTAGTATTGCTCTCTTTTTCGCTTGTGATTGCACCACCATAATTTTCTGATAGACCTTGCTGGCTTCCTGATATTATATCGTCCTCATCGTCATCAGTTTCCTTTGGCACAAAGGGTGAAGCTTCAAATGGTTCTGATGCTACATTCTGACAACAAAGAAACCATAGCTGGATTAGACCACGAAGAAGTTACTTTGAAGAGCAGAAATTAAGATTTGGACATCACATGTGTTTGAATCCCTTTGTCACATGCAACATCACCTTAGTTTCTAAAAGGAGCAGGCATGCACAATGAGCAGATGCCGAATATAACATTTGTTTTGTGGGCATACAAGGTTATTTTGCTTATACTAACTAGAGTAATACCTCAGAAAGAAGCTCACTGTCATCCATTGCATGAAGATCCAAAAGGCCAGCTCCGAATTCACCTCTAAGTTCGGGTGAATAAAATCCATCTATGGGGGGGCCACCACTGAAGCTCTGGGTTGTCGGTGTGTATGGCTCAGATATAGGTGCAGATGCTGATTCGCCATTAAAATTCAGGCTCCTTAATAGCACGTAAAGCTTCTGTTTTTCTTCGATCGATTGGGGCCCATACCCCTACCAAATAAATAGCAACTGTTGTAAAACTGTACATAACACTTGGCAACAGCATGCATGTATTGATAAAGCGCTTATCGTTGAACGAGTCAGAAGTCCTACAAGGCTTTATCAGATTAGCAATATTAGACAAAGTGCTCTAAGTGCGAAATATGAACCGAACCACGAATAACTGACAAGGCCTCAACATGAGGACCTCACGCATATACTGTACATGGGTCACCCAAGCACGGGAGTAAGGTCAGACCTTTGCACTAGATGCCATAATCAAAAGTTGATATAATCATATCGGCAATGCCACATACATGACTATGTAATACAGTAGGTGTTCCTTGAAATTCAAGACGAGAAATTTGACAGTTCAAAAGGGCATTTAATGCAAAAAAAACAGCAGACACAATATTTTTCTGATTTTCTCACTAAGTAATATTCAATTGTTTGCATCATAATAGATCAAATTGCTGAAATTTCAGCTTAATATACTTGGCATTACAAGCAAACTGATGTGAATACCATTTCATATGGCACAAAATGCATCCTCTAATTTGCATCCAAGATACAACAGACTTACGTGTGCACCAGCTCAAGATTATAAAAAAATCACATCGTGAATCTATTAAAAACGAATAGAGTAATCTCCCAAAAGTGCAGGTGCTATTTTGTGTCCATTCAATCCATCCAGCTTACTTCTTCAAACTGAACAGACATAGTTCCACCATCCAGGTTAACAGTGTGCAGTTCTAAACTAAACTTCATGTAATGCAGGCAGTTAACAGTGTGCAGTTCTAAACTAAACTTCATGTAATGCAGGCAGCGGTTTCAAAACAGTATGCGGTAAGACACTACCTTCCAGTTAACTAGCAGAACTATCAACCTAACCATTAAGTCTGGCTGTGCCAGCCTTCCTAACAGGACCAGAGACAGGCGTGCCAGCCATGTAATTTCACAAGGCATGATAATCATGAGCACAGTTTTGACGGATTGATCCTTCAGGAGCACAACCCCAACTTACCAGGCTCAGAAACAACAAATTTCCCATATGACTCAAATATTTATACATCAGTCATGCAGCAATGTGGGCTTCAAAGCCAGCAATTCGTCGTTGTACAATACAACCGGCAACTCTAACTCAACTTGAATCGATCCCTGAATGTGGGCGACGAATAAACTCACTGGCTTCCGTCCATTTCTTCACCGATCCACAAAAATAGGAGTGACTTGAACGAAATACACGCGCGCTGGCATGGACACGCACAAGATCCGCGTGCCTAAGCTAGCGATCGTGCAATTGCAGGTGACGACCCGAACATATACAGCGTGGTATCAAAACGTGCGGAAGGACCACGCCTACTGGAAACGACGAATAGCTGGAGGCGATCAGAAGAGACGCACGAACCTGCATGAGAAGGTTCGGGAGGATACCGCCGCCGCGGAGGTCTCCGGCCATCCCCATCGCCAGCCCGGGCCCAGGAGCGGAGGAGGACACCGCGAGGTGCTGCAGCCCCGCGGACTGCAGCCACCGGGCCATCACCGCGTCCCCCGAGTCACCCGCGGCGGACGACGCCGCGGCAGCGGTGGCGGCGGCCGCGCCACCGCCCCCGCCGACGCGCTGTGGCCGCTTCTGCGGAGCCAGCTTGGCGTCCGGCGCCGCGCGCAAATCGCGGGGCGGCTACGAGAGAGCAGCGTGGGATCTGGAGCT
This sequence comes from Elymus sibiricus, assembly GCA_039707655.1. Lineage (NCBI taxonomy): Eukaryota > Viridiplantae > Streptophyta > Magnoliopsida > Poales > Poaceae > Elymus > Elymus sibiricus. Next base: position 187,027,349 of record CM077668.1, read on the forward strand.
TCTGCAGCTGGAGCCCAGATCTGGGGGTGAGACGAGCAATGTGGGTGGGATTGGCGCGGGGTGGGGGGCAGGCAGGGTTTGGGACGAATCGGGATCGATGCTGATAGAATTTGTGGTGGGATCCTGGGATTGCAGGGGAGGGGAGGGGAGGGGAGGGGAGGGGATTTTGGGGGTGGATTGCAGGAGGAGTTTGAAGGTGGTTCTCAAATAGTTTTCGTCGAGAGAGACGTACTGAGTTGTGACGTTGTTGGTGCTGGTGAGGCAAGTTTGAAACGATAAAATGGGCAAGCTTCGGTCTAATAGTACGCTCTGTTTTTTTTTTTTATATAAAGGGTGGATTTTATTAACTTACTAGTTGGTTGCCCGTGCGTTGCCACGGAATAAAAATATATTTTTAGATGGATATATGTTTTTTCTGAGAATAAAATATGTGTTGCTACTTCTGAAATGACGAGGTTTACTTCTTCAATTCGTGAATGCAAGTGTCATACAAATGTCGTCTTTATATTAAGACTCAATCTTTATATTAAGACTCAATGAGAAATGGTAATGTCCTTATTTCATATTGAGGAATTATCACAACTCTTTTTATTCAAGTCATGTGTCTCCTCGGTTATTTATCTCGAGTATCGGATCTTCTTCAAAGCAAGTATTTTCATATACCCCGCATTCAACACTGAACGTAAGGCGGGACTAATCACCTTCTCCATCTTCTCTTCCACCTCCTACTCCACATGCGCCACCCCACATTGTTGCAGTTGAAATGGAAGACAGTCAATAAGTTGTCTTGATTAGATCCACCCTAGTAACTCTAATATATTTGCTTTGCAGGTGGCATGTATCCTAATTTTGGAGCCTCTGCCCTGAAGTTAGAAGCATGTATCATCTAACAAAAAGTTAGTAAATCACAAAGTAAAAATTGAATTCTAGAAGAAATATAACGGGAAAGTGATTAAAAATAAAGACTATTCTAGTTACATTGCATTGTGTATGGCAAGCTTAAGCTATTTGATCTCTCACTGATTGATTGGAGCAAAAGAGCCTCTGTTACCCCCATATGAAATGGAAAGAAACTTACTAAACCATATGATCCATGACTGATTGATTGAGCATGATTCAAAATTACAAATAGTGGAAGCACTATTACAGCTTAGCAGGATGAGCATCATAAAGTAATTTTGTACAAAAAGGGATCAAATAGATAATGTTACAAAGGGGAAACATCAGTACTTTCCTCAAAAAAAGGGGACACATCAATACTAAGAAAGCAATCAACACAAGACGGCAGAATGAATTTATACCTCGTTCGAACTCAACATCCTGACGAGGCAACATTGAAGGTCGATCCCTCATTCCACTTAAACATGCAACCATAAATCCAACCAAATTTATGATGCAGTCGATATAAGATTTCAAACATTTTACTTGAGTTGGTAAAGTGTATGAAAGACCAAAACACTGGCCAGGCCCTATACTCAACCGATAAATGACAATGCCAGGCTAGCACTTCCACAAACACAAAGGTAGTTCTAGCTCTTACATGTGAACATGCACTACAAGCCTAACAAAAAATACGTCCATCTCAGCTTCTAAGAGCTTTTCACCGAACCCTTTTGCTCCCATACCATATGCTACTTTTTAACTTCTATCCTAGGCCTTTAAGGGACTATACTACTCGGTATTTACTACAAACTAAGTGTAAAGGGAAATCTACAAAATTGTAAGCAACTGATTCGTCGCACGGATTAGACATCCGAATCACGCTTTATAACCAAAGCACGGTTAATTTACTGAATGAAAAGGAAATAATTGACGAAATAGATTGTGCCACACATTTAGTAGACAAATATAGATTGCAATGCACCCCTCTTTTTTGTCCTCCATAACAACTTGTTGTGCATGAAAGCATCCAAATTCAGAACAAACAAAGGATACATAAAAAGACATGTACAATATCTGGAACAAGTCTCCGTGCTACAACAAAGATGAACAAGTCACCATCTGCCAAACAACAATAAATCCTTTGGTCAAATTTGTATTCATTACGTCCACAATGTGACGTTGTCTCCTGCTGTCGATCCTAGTCATAGGCCTACACTCAGTCCTAGCTCCTTGATGCTGCAGTTAAGAGAGGAAAAACAAGTGAGAGAAAAAGGGCATGGGATGTTAGTAGATGTTAAGGCCTGAGATGTGATCTTGGGTTGGCATCAGCTGTAATAAATGAGTTAGTAGAGAGCTGGAACTTGGCCAGTTTGGGTGGTTTGAGACACTTTAGTGGTTCCTTTGGTTATGTTTGCTAGATACTTTCTTATGTAATGCTTGTGGTTTCTTTCTTAATGAAATGGAGCCGGGGGTCGGGCCCCCGATTATCGAAAAAAAGAGGGAATGGGAGAGATGGGGGTATGTCCTAAATCAATCAATCTCTACGAGTAAGTGTTAATTTACCGTCCCATAGTTCAGAATTAGGGCTTGTATATGTTTAATTTTACACAGATTATGTTTTAAAACTGAGTGATTTGACCCAAAAAAATTACGCCCAAACTATGATCTTGGAACGGAAGTAATTTTCTTCCATCCTGAGGTATGACGAAACCATGCTCCCCTAAGACATGCGTGCACTGGTTTTTGTTGATTTCAGTTTTAAGAAAGGTGTAGATGGCAGTCACCTTTTTTGTTGAACCATGTAATTCCAAGAGTAATTCCTACATTGATCTACATTTTCTAATTCCTCTGAATCCCCAATCTAGATCAAGCGACAAAAATAAAGAAAGGAGAGCGGGATTTAGGATTGAGAAATATTGTCCTGCTGCTAGACCGCCTGGCTTGCTTCTTGACATTTATGACCTGCAGGCTGCAGCGCACCAATGCCATAGAGATGGCACACCAACAATTCATCAAGCGACTCTGGCTCGTCACGCCCGGTCGCCAACACGATAACCCTGATGTATAATTTTTATTACATTCTTAGAAAACTAACTAATGACAAATCAAAGAAAGACTGCACCAAAACAGATTCAGAGTTGAATTGTTCATTGCATAATAATTAGAGAAAAGCTGAATAGATGGTTCTCATGGATTAGCCTGTGGCACAACATTTTTCTTTGTTAAAGAAATAAGCACTATTTTAGACATCTCAGTTCTACCAAGCAATTATATTTCAATCCAATCAATCTAGTCACATACGAAACCAGACTCTGCTACTCTAGAAAAGCAAACAGACTATGATAGGATATTGGAACCTACATCTATAGAGGGGCCTCTATAAATATTCAATCAGATTACAAAGCACATATATGGCGTTCCATTTTATCCTAAACACAACATAGGAAACAACATTCAAGTTTGAACTTTATATATGCAGGAAGTGGATTACGCGAATCATCAAGGAGTGGACATATCTTACCTTCCATTTGATCTTTAGGACCAGCCAATTAAAGTTGAGTCTCCTCGGTAATGTACGCCTGAATTGGCAAACAAACAAAGAATAAAATTATTTAATAGTAAAAGTAATAGGATAACACAATCAAGAAACAATTAGGTATACGTAAATTAGAACAGAAAATTAGAAACATAAGCTGAAGTAGCATAAGACTATATAAATGTGATCGTAAGATCACAAACAACATCGCAGTACGTGTAGAATTTGCATCTTACATTAACAAATGGACACATCGCAATAGGGTTTTCTATTCCACACCAAGCAGTCTGTAATCTCCAGCTCCAGATTCTTTGGGGAGGGAGATGGACCTATGAGGTCTAGCAGGCGGGGCAGGAGGCCCCGGTGAGCTCGTCGATGCCGCTGCTCTCACGTCGAGCTTGCAGTGACAAGAGTTCACCATCAAATGTATGGATCAGTCTAGATTAAAAAAAAGGCCACCATGCATAGAACTGAATCGACACAAAGCAGTCTCCAAAAGAGAAATATGTATATATATGGTTGCAGAATAGTGGAGTACCTAATTCACAGCTTTACGTCAGAATAATTCATATGGAGAAACCAAAACAATATGTATAACGAAAAGGTTTCAATGAAACAAACCTGTAGAAGAATCCTTTTTGTATAGATTCGTAGCAATCATATGAGCAAAAATGATGGATTAACCATGAGCGAACTAAGATGTAGTAACAAACCATCAAGAAGGAATCTAGCGGCAATCATATAAACAAAGTGCAACAAAATATGGCGTTGTAGATTTTGAAGCCACCAGGGTCATACTTATTTCAGACTTAAATAGATGGTATGATGCCATATTTTCCAGTTTTAGAAATCTTGTTAGACTTAGTAAGATACTTATATTGTTTTTGTCATGCACATTTACCTTGATTTTCTTAGGCAAGGAAGAAGATGGATAGAGCAACTGGAATTATTATGGCATGGATTATGGACTCTCACCTGATCATCATCTATGGTCCTCCAACTGAATTGCACAGATTGTTCAAGACGGCCCTCTACAAAAAAGCAACAACAGTTGATTACTAAATCTAGCATAGTCACCAAAATGTCACAAAAGGGATGGGCAAGAGTTCAGACCTCCCAGCCATTGCATGTCTTGTTGTTCAAGGGATGCACCATGGAAATATTCAGGTTTGGACTTGTAGCTGTACTTTGCAATTTAGGACAACATGGATCTGATCAACAATAGAAAAATAGAACAACAGAAAAACAAAACAATACAGAGCTCTAGAAACTGAAAAATATGGAGCTGAAAATTATACAGACTGTCTCAAATTATGGAGCTGGATCTAGTCTCAAATTATGACAGTAAAATTCAGTACAGATGATATTCCCGAACCCCATATACCTAAGTTGCACACAGAAAAAAAGAACAGCTTCTAACAGATATTTTTGCATCTACGTATACCTCACGGATTGTCCTAAATACTCCCCGTCAATAATTATGCTGCTAACTGATCGGCAACAATTTCTTTTCGTTGAGAGTTCAAACAAAAAAATGACAGTACAAGAAGATCTTCAGTACTCCAATTTCATACAGTTTTGACAGCTTATTTTCAGTTTCCAAATGGAAAATACTCCAATTTTACAAACTGAAAATAGCAGCAACCAGATTACTGTCAATTTCCAAGACAAGAGTACCCTATACCAATAAACCTACAGATCAACATGTGTATCAAGGTCTGAAGAACTTGCATTGTACTATTCCTAATTTATACACACAGGATAAGTACAGGTCATAAAAATTCAATGATGTTCCTTACTGCTCCACAATCAACAGGATTGTACACAGGGACAATTAACATGATTACTCCATGAGGTTCAATAAGCAACTTTAAAAGTCTACTTCTAGAGAGAAAAGGCTTAGTGTGGCAGAACCAAACTCTACTCCTAGAGAAAAAAGTCAGCCAATGGCTGGATAACCGACTGTACAGGACCCTTTTACTGCAGATTCAGTGAGACAGCAAGGCATTTGGCCCGATGATACTATACTACCAAAAGTCACATAAGTACTTCCTCTCAAGTCAAGTGGTTGATGATAGAACCGTTAGTTCATATCCTTACACAATGCAAGTATCATCAATTAGATTGTTTGCATATCAGATCAAACAAACCATGAGTAAGGAAGCAGTCTGTACTGATCACAGAAAATAGCTTGCAGGAGATTCTGAAAGAGTAACTTGCTCTTATGCGATTAACCTCCACCTACCTCCAATCTGAAATGCAGTAAACAGCAGAATCTTATCCTAATAAACTGACTAACAGGAAAATACATGTTCAGAAAACAAGTTGCAGATCAAGTTATAGCACAAAAGAGAACAATCATAGATAAGATATCATGATCTAGAGTTAACAATCTGCAATGGTGGTGGAGGGGCGGAGGCCATGGCGTTGGAGGGGATGAGATACCTGCAGATGAGGAACAACGGTGGAGGACAGAGCTCGGGCCGACGAGTGGCTGCTCGGGGGCAGGGAAGAGAGCAGAGACGGCGGGAGTAGGCGCCAGGGTAGGGGGACCTCGGGTCGCCGCGCCGCCGCCGACGGCGACGAGGAGGACGACGCCGACGCGTCCCCTTCCGCGGCGGGCTCCGGCTGCATCCGCTCGTACCAGTGGACGTGGCGCTCCGCGCGCAGGCTGCATCCGCTCGGACGGCGGGCTTCGCGAAGGTGGGACAGGTCGGACGGGGGGCTCGCCCGATCTGGCTGGACACCGGGGAGGACGGCGCCCGCGGCGGCGAGGTAGGAGACCAGCACCACCGCCGCGCTCCAGGAGGGCACCAACGCGCCGAGAACGACGGCGGTGTCCATCCCCTTCGTCGCGGATCCGGAGGCGGCCGGTGACGCGAGGTCGACGACGGTGGAGGCAAGGGGGAGCCAGACGCGGGCGAGCAGAGGCGGCGCAGCTAGGGGGAAGAGGTCGTGGGAGAGGAAGGGGAGGAGATGCGGGAGCGCGGCGGCAGCTGCACGAGGGCGACGGGGAGAGCAGCGGTGGTCTAGGGTTTGGAAGGACAGAGGAAGGAAGAGAAGAGGGCGCGGCGCGAGTTCTCTCGGCTTCTCGGGATGGACACAAAAAACCGGTGGGGGATGCCCTGCGATGGTTAAAAAATAAAAATCGGTGGGAGAGATCGGTGGGGGAGGCTCTCGATCGAGGGAAGGCGAGCGAAGTAACGAGATGACGTACGGACTGCTCCTTTATTAGTTGAGAAAATGAAGCATCAAGTGAATACAAACACAATGAGCACACACCCGGTCTATGCATAGTTAAGATGCACACAGCCAACACTAACACACACAAAACGACAGCAAAGAGCAAAGTCATACCAGACCAAAGCTATGCCTAAGCGAGAGAAAAAATCGAAGCGATCAAAACAGCGATGGCCAAACTACTACAACGACCATATCCGCACCAACCATCTCTTGACACCATAAGGACCACGAGGTTCTTTAACAGCGAAGCCGGTTCTTCATCAGCAACGCCTTCAGGAAGGAAATGAAGCCTAGCCACTGTCACCGGATTCGGCCATCAAAGGCCAAATTCTAGGTTTTCACCCTGAAGAACAAGTCCGAGCATATCCAAGCAATGCCTTCAACAACGTAACGAAGCAGAAACATCGCCATTGCCAGATATAACCAACTCAGGTCGTACCAAGTGTTTTCACCTCGGAGCTCTAGACCGGCTACTCAAGAAGAACCACATCGAAGTCAACATGTGTTGTCGCCATCACTTTTCCGCGATCCCAGCAGTTACATGCGATGGACTAGAAATCCCACCGTTGTTGCTGCGCAACCATTCCCTCTGCTTCAAGCCATCGTGCATAGATTGAATTTCACTGCTGAAGGAAAACTGACTGGAGAGAGCCACCAAAACCCATTAAGGAGCCTTCTGCGTCCATCTCGCAACATGGTTAGTATAAACCGCCGAGGCCCATCGACCCAGGGGACACCATGGCCGGATTTGGGAGCGGCACCTTTCAGCCTTCGTGCGCCGTCCCGGACATCCACCAAAGCCGGGCTACGCGTGACCACGGTGAAACAAGTCGCCGGGCACGCTACCTACAACACACCGGAGCACAACCCGTTGTCTGCAGCCGCCACCGGCACCATAGACACGTCGTGGCTCAAACGGCCACCGCGCCCGCGCCAGCAGTGAGCCGCTCCTGGGCCACACCACTGTGTGCAGCAGATCAAAGCGAGCAACACGTCCGGCTCCCACTTATGCTGCATCTGATCGGCTGCTGCATGTGCTCGCTACTGCTACAGCCCCTAATTAGCATGCATGAACCGCCGCATAGGATCAGGGATTGATGTCGTGCCGCCGTATTTTGACGTCGTTGTTGGTCGCTCCAAGTCGCCACCGGAACCACCAGGGCCCCGCCGCCACCGTCGGCCGCACGGGCTTTGCCCGGCAGTGGCGTCCGGCAGCGGTGAGGGAAGAGAGATCAAAGAGGGAGGCCGCAGAAACTGGATCGAGATCGCCACCCGTGTCGCCCGTCCGGACGATGCGAGGGCATTTGGTGCACGCGACTTGGATCCTTTCCTCAAGTCTGGTAAAGTGAAAAGACAAGTAGCTAAAACAGAAGCCACAAAAGCTCAAATAGGGGCTTTTTGCTTCGGTTTTTGGCTTATGAATCAGTATTGTTATACGATGGTATAAGCCAAAGCCGGAGCAAAAAGCACCTATTTAGGAGTTTTTCTGGCTTTTTTGCCAAAGTGGAAAAGCTGCAAAAACAGAAGCAAAAGCCCAAACAAATATGGCCCTAGTAAGATGCCCGTGCAATGCTGCTGAAAAAAGATGCACGTGCAATGCGATAAAACAATAATAAACATTTATAATGACTAAAAAATTATCCGTGTATTGGAATAGAGCATAAAATATTATTTTATTTAACAGTAATTGTCTCAAACATACAGTGTCACGGGAATAGCGTGCCCCGAGCCCGCAATAATGGGCCGAACTGGCACCACGAGATCTAGAGGCGCATCTTTGTCAAGTCATATCATTGACAACGTCAAGACCAAGATCCAGGCTAAGAGGAAAAAGCACCAAGGACCAGTGCTCAGGACTCCCTCCAGCACGATTTCCCCGACCAGTTTTGGCAGGGCGTAGCCCCAAAACTCGATGATTTCGGCAGCGGCAATCAGAAGGAATCACGCGGGCCCACCCTAAGCACCTCCAACTCCCTTGAGCAACGACCATGCTTTGACGAGGAATTCAATGCGAGGTATGTGCTGCTCTTTTAGGGTTGTAAGGGCCAACTGGCGCATTGAATGCTAGTCTACATACCTACGGCGGTTGATAACCCACAAGTATAGAGGATCAATTGTAGCCTTTCTTGATAAGTAAGAGTGTCGAACCCAACGAGGAGCTAAAGGTAGATTAATATTCCCTTCAAGTTCTATCAACCACCGATACAACTCTACGCACACTTAACGTTTGCTTTACCTAGAACAAGTATGAAACTAAAAGTACTTTGTAGGTGTAATGCTAGAACTACTTTGCAAGAATAAAACTAGGAGTACTTAGCAGGAATAAAACTAGGAGTAATTTGCAAAAAAGTTAGTTGTTTAGTAGAGAGCTTTTTGTAACACAAAGAGAAAGATTGTCCATAGGCAATTGAATATAACACGATAGATACTTATCATATGCAATGAGGGAGAGGCATACGCTAACATACTTTCCGTACTTGGATCATATGCACTTATGATTGGAACTCTAGCAAGCATCCGCAACTACTAAAGATCATTAAGGTAAAACCCAACCATAGCATTAAGTAACAAGTCCCCTTTACTCCCATACGCAACAACCCCCTTACTCGAGTGTAAGCTTCTGTCACTCTAGCCACCCACTATAAGTGAATCATGAACGTATTGAAAAACCCTACAGCGGGAATCCCTCACGCTTGCGCGACACTGAGGGCACCATAGGACAGCACCATATTAACATACAACTCATATCAATCACACAATACCACAATTAACCCGTAGGACAAAAAGAATCTACTCAAACATCATAGGATGGCCATACATCATTGGGTAATAATATATAGCATGAAGCACCATGTTCAAGTAGAGATTACAGCGGGGAGAAGAGGTGTTACACCGCTGCATAGAGGGGCAGAGAGTTGGTGATGACGGCGGCGAAGTTGTTGGTGTAGATTGCCGTCACGATGGTTCCCCCGGCGGCGCTCCGGCGCCGCCGGAAGAGAGGGGGAGAGAGCCCCCTCCTTCTTATTCCTTGCCCCCCCTAGATGGGAGGAGAGTTTCCCCTCTGATCCATGGCCGCCATGGCTCCCGGAGGGCAGGAGCCCCTCCGATATTGGATCTCTCTCTCTGTTTCGCGTTCCTGTTTTCTGGCCCTTCACCGTTTCTTATATTCCCGGAGATCCGTAACTCCGATTGGGCTGAAATTTTGAGGGGATTTTTATCCGGATATTATCTTTCTTGCGGAGGAAGAAGGGCCCCAACCGCCTTACAGGGGCGCCACAAGCCTGCCCGGCGTGCCCAGGGTAGAGGGGCGCGCCCCTAGAGCTTGTGGGCCCCTCGAGCATCGTCTGGCTGTAAGTGCATCAAGTGCCCCCTTAGTGGTTTTGGAGTATTGAAGACAAATAGGTTGAGGAACTAATGTGTTTGTGAGTATACACAGGAGACAGAGTCCCTAAAGATTTGGTTTAACACATGGAAGACGACCCCTAAAAATAGATTTCTTCAAGTGAAGAATTTGATGATGAACTTGGTACGGCCTTTGAAGAAATTGATGTGAAGACTTTGAAGCTTGAAGACTTTGGTTTTCGTAGTTTCTTTTCTTCTTATTTGAGTCATAGGAAAAACCATACTGTTAAAGGGGGTCTAGGTGAAACATATTTCACATTTCCAAAGTGATGCTCAAACCTTCTCAAACTTACTAAAACCCATACACAAGCCGCTTCGAGTGAAGCCTTTGGAAATCTCCAGCACAGCTGACGCATTTGCTAGCGACAGTGACAAAGTTCATCTGGTCGCTGACGAATTTGGTCAGGCTGAGGAGTTAGGAGTTCGCCAGTGCGATCTGCCTAAAAGTGAGGAAATTGAGTGCCCCGACAAATTTGAGAGTTCAAATTCCGACCGTTGCTGCGCCGCGTGCCAGCTGTCGAGTGGATCCTTATCCTGACAACGGTCGAATCAGTCAAGGGCATTTATGACATTTTATGTCGGGTTGCCCCCTGGCTATAAATAGCCGCCCCCCCAACCAGTTGTTGGTTGGCTGCTCCGAGAGAACTTGACACTTGTCATTTGAGAGCAACCCTTCCTCTGGCGACTTTGTGAGAACCCAAGTGAGGAAAAACCCAACCAGAGCCAAAGTGATTGAGCATCACTGAAGAGATTGATATGTGTGATCCGACGCTTATTACCTTTGAGGACTGTCATTCCTTCAGACGGTTAGGCGCAATGTTCTGAGCACCCAAGAGTAATTGTGGCGTGCCGGTGAACAAGTCTGTGAAGGTTTCGGAAGTCTACCTTGAAGACTTACCACGAGTGATTGGGCGAGGTCTAAGTGATCTTAGCTCAAGAGGAATACGGTGAGGACTAAGTGTCCTCTGAGTTGCGACTCAGCCGCCTCAACTAGACGTACAGTTGATGCAGCAACTGGAACTGGTCTACCAAATATCATTGTCTTCACCAAGCCAACCTGGATTCAAATTCCTCACCCTCTCTTACATTATTCCGCTGCTGAAGAATTTGTGATCTGTGCGCTGACGAATTTGAACTGAAGTATTTGATCATGTTATCTTTTATTTCCTCAGTTCGTATTCTTCATGCTTGTATGAGTGTATGATTGCATGTTCTTCATTGTTATGTATCCTACTCGCATGTACTCTGATTATGTGATGTCTTAGTTTCCCTTGCGTTTCTATTACTTCACTCTGTTCTTCGTCAAATTCTTCAGAGTTTGACGAATTTCTCAAAATCTCCCATTCACCCCCCCCCTTTGGGAGTTTACCTGCGCTTTCAATTGGTATCAGAGCAAGGTGCTCCCTTGTTCTGTGTGATTTTGGTTTAACCACCTGGAGTTTTAGTTATGTCGACCGCAGGTATGATCAAGGTCTCCGCTGCGTGCCCCATCTTCGATGGCACAGGCTATCCCTACTGGAAGGTCATGATGCGAAAGCGTCTCCTTGCCACGTACAGCGAATTATGGACTGTCACTGAACTGGGATTGACTGATCTTTGCAAGAGGGCGAATGCTGAGGACATTCGCAGATACACTCAACTCGATGCTCAGGCCAAATACATCATTTGTTCTCGTCTGACCAAGGATGAGTTCACTCGCATCTCCCATCTGAGCAATGCGAAGCTTATCTGGGACAGGATCTCCGACGTCTATGAAGGGGCATATAGACGTGATGATCCTTGGCTTGTGGAATTTGCGAATTCCCTCAGATCCCGGAAACCTGATGATGCCTCTACTTCGTCTGCAGTGTGTCTCATGGCACGAGGTGCAAAGGTAACCTCATCTGAAGCTTACTATGAAACTTCCAGTGATGATGACTCTGAGTGTGAAGCTAAACCAAGCTATAAGAAACTTGCTAGAATTGCTACTGAGCAACAACATGCCTTGGAAAAGACTCAAAAACTGCTAGACAAAAGCGATGATCTGTTGAACGATGAAATGGAACGCTCACAAATCTTGACTGACGAAATCAAACGTCTTTAGTCAAAATTTGACGAACTTGAAAGTCGTCATGTGTCCCTCTCAGCTAAACATGAGAAGCTATCCTATGAATTTCTTCAAAGGAAGCAAGATCTCGAGAAGCTGAGAGCGTCTCATGATGATCTTCAAAAAGAAAATGATTCACTCCTCGCTCAACAGATCAGTACCGCTCAGGAAGAATTTGTTGCACCATGCTTAAAATGCCTTGAACGTAATAATGCTAATTCGTCAGCTGAATGTTCAAATGCTTTTGTGCTTGCTATTGCTTCAACTGCTATGGTGGCCACTAACCCCTCATCTGAGGAAGCCACCAGTGATACTGATGAAAATGCAGGGCTGAAGGAATTGTATGTCACTGGCATGTACAAAAGCCTCAAAGGACATCAAACCCTGTGTGACGTGCTCAAAAACCAAATTCTTCACAGGAACCCTAGGAAAGAGGGTATTGCCTTTGAGAGAAAGCTCAATGCTGATGGTTCGTACTGGAAGCCTGAGCAGTATCCCAAAACCACATGGGTTGCTGCAAAGGGACCTCCAGTAGACCCATCCTCCTTATTTGGTTACACTTGTGATTCTTCATATTCTTCAGATGAGTCATTTGACTCGAACTATAAACTGTTCAAGAATCAGAACGGTGAGGTCTTTGCCAGATTCATTGGTACTAACTGCAGGAACGGTCCACCTGTGAAGAAAATCTGGGTTCCCAAAAGCTTTCTGGAAAATCTTCAGGTGAATGTCATCATGACACCACCGATGAAGAAGAAACCTCCCAGGGCAAATTCTTCACAGGGATCAAAGTCGTCAAATGGACGCAGACCCGCTTATGGTCGCACTAATGCCTCTGTTTCGCAGGGAAACAGATAGCGAGTTGATGAATATGAGCATTATTCTTCGAACCACTATGTTCACAAATCTTCGAAGAATTTCTCCGCTTATTCATTCAATTACTATAACCCTCCTGTGAAGAGAAATGCATATTCTTCAATGCCTAAGTTCTCCATCAATGCACTTCGTCACATTGCTTCTCAGCCACCCATTCAGATGTGGGTGGTTAAGAAGAAGAACTAATCTCTTCTGCAGGGTCAGGTCTTCAGACAACTAAATGTCTGATGAATTTGCTGAAGACCTGACATAATGCCTGTTGGGATGCAGGCTAATCATGCTGGAATGAATACTTCATTTCACACATCCCTTATGCTGCTTGATATTATATGCTGATGAAATTGTCTGACGAAATTGATCACTATCATATTCTTCACTTTGAAGTATATGAACTTGTAAGTCAGACTAATCCTTCTACAGGATGAAACACCTTCTGCCACTGAATGGGTCTTGGACAGTGGTTGCACGAATCATATGACTGGAGATAGAAATCTCCTCACTGATGCTCCCCTTACTCCGTCTCATCTGAAGCATATCACATACGCTGACAAAGGAAAAAAGCAAGGTATTGGGTCTAGGTAAGGTTGCCATTTCAAAGGATCGACACATGGAAAAGGTGATGCTTGTCGAGTCCCTTGGATTCAACCTCATGTCTGTCTCAATGCTTTGTGATCTTGATATGATTGTCATTTTTGGCAAATATAGATGCATTGTGCTGTTGGAATCTGACAAATCCAAAGTCTTCGAAGACTTTAGGAGAGGTGACTTGTATATTGTAGATTTCTCTACAGGTCCTCAGCCCGCAACATGTCTAATGGCAAAAGCTTCGGAATGCTGGCTATGGCATCGACGACTTGGACATGCTGGAATGAGGAATTTGAGCACTCTCGTCAAGAAGAAGCATATCATTGGCGTCGAGGGTGTCAAATTCGTCAAGGATCACCTCTGTGGCGCTTGTGAGTCTGGAAAGATGACCAGAGCCAAGCACCAGGCGAAGACTATCATGACCACTACTCGTCCTTTTGAATTGCTTCATATGGATTTGTTTGGTCCTACACATTATGCCACAATAACCAATGCAGCATCTCTCTACGGATTCGTCATTGTTGATGACTACTCTCGCTACACCTGGGTGCACATCATTACCTACAAGACTGAAGTTCAGAATGTCTTCAGACGATTCTCCAATCGGGCCATGACGAATTATGGTCTCAAGATCAAGCACATCAGGAGTGACAATGGCACTGAGTTCAAGAACACAGGCCTCGATGACTATCTTGATGAACTTGGTATCACTCATGAGCTCTCTGCTCCCTACACGCCTCAGCAGAATGGAGTCGTGGAGCGCAAGAACAGAACCCTCATCGAGATGGCGCTCGCTATGCTTGATGAATACAAGACTCCTCGTCACTTCTGGCCTGAAGCAATTGACACTGCATGCCACATCATCAACCGGGTATATCTTCACAAATTCCTCAAGAAGACTTCTTATGAACTCCTCACTGACAAGAAACCCAATGTTTTAGGCTTGGTTACGGAAAGGACTCGCACACCTACAGGGTCTTCAACTCCTACCACCACAAGGTTGTTGAAACTGTAGATGTGCGGTTCGATGAAACTAACGGCTCGCAAAGAGAGCACCTGCCTCCTGTGCTAGATGAAATGCCACCTGAGGAATCTATCAAGCTAATGGGCACTGGTGAAATTGTGCCCAGTGAAGAAATAGCTGCTGATGAAGAAGTGATTGTTCCTCGCCGTGAAGAAAATGAACATTCTGACGAAAATGATGTTGAGGATTCTGCACGGCAACAACAACAACAAGGCCCTCGTCCAACACATCCACGAGTGGCAAATGAAGTGCAGATTGAGAAAATCCTCGACAACATCAATGCACCTGGTCCCCTCACTCGCTCAAGAGCTTCACATTTAGCTAACTTTTGTGGGCATTACGCGTTTCTCTCTATTTCAGAGCCCACCAAAGTTGATGAAGCATTTCTGGAACCTGAATGGATTCAAGCGATGCAAGATGAATTGCGTCAATTCGAGCTCAACAATGTGTGGGAGCTTGTCAAACATCCCGATCCACGCAAGCACAATGTCATCGGCACTAAGTGGATCTACCGCAACAAACAAGACAAAAATGGCCAAGTGGTGAGGAATAAGGCCCGTCTTGTAGCTCAAGGCTACACACAGGTTGAGGGTATTGATTTCGATGAAACATTTGCACTGGTTGCTAGGCTTGAAGCCATTCGAATATTGCTTGCATATGCTAACCATCATGATATCCTCTTATATCAAATGGATGTGAAAAGTGCATTCCTCAATGGTAAGCTTGAGGAAGAAGTATATGTTGCTCAACCACCAGGTTTTGAGGACCCAAAGCATCCCGACAAAGTCTTCAGACTCAACAAGGCTCTCTATGGCCTCAAGCAGGCCCCCAGGGCTTGGTATGATACACTGAAGGAATTCCTGAAGAAAAAGGGGTTCAAGCCCGGTTCACTTGACCCTACTCTCTTTACTAAATCTTATGATGGTGAACTGTTCATATGCCAAATATATGTTGATGATATTATCTTTGGTTGCACTAACAAGAAATACCATGACGAATTTGCTCATATGATGCAAGAAGAATATCAGATGTCTATGATGGGGGAGTTGAAATTCTTCCTCGGGCTTCAAATTCGTCAACAACCCAATGGCATCTTCATATCTCAGGAGAAATACCTCAGAGACTGCCTGAAGAAATTCGGAATGCAAGATTGCAAAGGCCTCAAGATACCAATGCCAACAAATGGCCAACTCAACACTGACGAAAATGGTAAAGATTTCGATCAGAAGGTATATCGCTCCATCATTGGTTCGCTGCTTTACCTATGTGCATCTAGGCCAGACATTATGCTTAGCGTTTGCATGTGTGCCCGCTTTCAAGCGTCACCGAAGGAATCACATCACCAGGCTGTGAAACGAATTCTTCGATATTTGGCTCACACCCCAACGCTTGGATTATGGTATCCCAAGGGCTCATCACTTGATCTTGCTGGATATTCTGATTCTGATTATGCTGGTGACCGAGTGGATCGCAAGTCAACATCAGGCACATGCCATTTCCTCGGACGATCTCTTGTATGTTGGTCCTCGAAGAAGCAGAACTGCATTTCACTATCTATTGCCGAGGCTGAGTACATTGTTGTTGGCGCCTGCTGCTCACAGTTACTATGGATGAAGCAAACCCTCTAGGACTATGGCGTCAACGTGAAGAAAGTGCCACTCTTCTGCGATAATGAGAGCGCTATCAAGATCGCCCACAACCCAGTGCAACACTCTAGGACGAAGCATATTGAGATTCGTCACCATTTTCTTCGTGATCATGTGCTGAAGGGAGACATCATCATCGACCACGTGAAGACTGAAGACCAGCTTGCAGATATCTTCACAAAGCCCTTGGATGAGAGAAGATTTTGCATGTTGCGGTGTGAGCTAAACATCTTAGAATCTTCGAATGTCCTTTGAAATGGACACACATCCTAACGCTTATGCATTCTTGATGACTTTGATGCACAACACACGAAGTAACGTTTTTCTTCAATCAATGAAGACTAACCCTCCAAGTGTGAAGAAATTAATGAAGAACTTGATTCTCAGAATCCTACGACAATTGTACGCGGTGTCTGAAATCATCATAGTTCTAATACGGTGGGTAACGCCACCACCTCTCTTTTTGACGTTCTTCAATTCGAGATTTTCGTCATTTGCAATTTCGTCAATCTTTTCAAATTCGTCATTTGAGGTCTTTCTTCACTGCTTTTGGTGCTATTCCTATATATATATATTTATTTGAGTTTTTCATGTCCTCTACAGCATCCACATATAGCTAATTCTTCAATCGTTTTTTTGTCATCTATGTGGATGTGATCGGACCCGCTCCCCTCTGTGCTAAACTCAACCCACTCTGTTCACAAATTCTTCATATGCGTTCTACTTGACACTGTTCAAAGTCTTCACTGTGTCCTTGACAGCTGAAGAATTTGCGAACACATTTTGAAAAATATTCTAATCTTTTTTGGCGGTTGCCACAGTAACGTTATCCCGCACTTCGCTCGCGAGGATAGAGATGAAAATGCATGTGTGACGAGTGTCACTCAGATGCGAAACGCCAGGGGCTTATCCGTCCAAATTCTTCGGGTCGCTTGGTTTTTACCACGCCTATATAAAGGCTTGACCCCGTCAACCTCAATCCATTTCACTCTCGCGCCCCTGTCACTCTCAAACCCTAGCGCCGCCGCTGGAATTCATCGTCGCCGGAGAGGAAGAGCTTCACTACCTCGACTTCTTCGCCATCGTACTCGCGCCGGCCGCGGATTTCTTCACCTCCGCCGCCGCCGTAGACGTCTTTCATCGCCAAGTTAGGGCACGGAAGATCTGAACTGACGATTTCGATCGCCTCGTCGTCCAGTTCGTCGAGTTCATCCTTGGGGTAAATAAAATTTATTTTTACTACCCCAGTTTGATCTTATTACTGCCACAAAAGTCTTCAAGTGTTGTTTTTACCACTTTTCTAATTCTTCAGCACTTCCTTCTGGCCAGTCTTGAGTTTTTGCATCTAAGTCACACTTAACAACTAGATTCCTCAATTGTGCAATTGCTTCAATCTGTACAACTCGGGAATCTATGTCAAGAACACTTAGTGAAATGTGTCAAGACGATAAGGGTCAATTTCTTCACCTGGTTTATTTTGAAAATATCTGGGAACGCATGTGACTCTTCCCTATTTCCTCGCAACCATACTCTATTCACAGGTACAATGTCTGCAAATGAATCACTAGGTTCTCATCAAATTAATTCATTTGCAGCGTTGCTTGAGGAAAATCTTCAAACATCTTCAGAGTCCTCAAAAGTTCAAAAACCTCAGCTGAAGAAAATGGCTGATGGGAAAAGGCCTCAGAAGGGAGGCAAGAGAAAAGAAGAACAAACTGCCTTTGAGATTCCTGACGAAATATATGCAGGGTACTGTACACCTGATGAAGACACTCATGGCAAGGAAACTAAGGAACAACGCAAGACGCGACTGCAAAAGATAAAGAGATACTGGACATATCAGTGGAGAGACTACAAGTACGTCACCTCCAAATACATGAAGGACTTTGCTGTGACGCCTCCATGCAATAGGCCACCGCTTGCTGCAGGTCAAGTTGCTGATCCCACAAGTATCAGAAGGGGTGAAGAATTCCCCAAAGAATGGGCCAAGCGACAAGCAAAGCTACAGAAGCAAGCCCAGAAAGATGTTGAAGAATTCAACCGGGCCTCAAAGGCCTCAGCTGAAGCTGGTGCCAGTGGCAGTGCAAGTGCACCTAAGAAAGCCATGCATAAGAAGCCGGCCAGCAAGCCAAAACCATCTGGCCCAAAGGCTTCAGCTCCCAATGTTTCAAAGTCTTCAGCGCCTCCTCCTGCTACAAGTTCTTCAGTGGCCGCAGCAAAATCTTCAACTCCGGTTGTGCTCGCATCTTGCCAGCGCACCGAGGGCTTTGCAATAGCCTCTATCGCTGCATCAAGTGCCTCAGCTTGTGGGCAGTCATCATCATTGCCCACACTGAAGACAAAGGCAACAGCTGGCCGTGGAACAAGGCCAAGTCCAAAGAGCAAGGCCGTCGTGCCTCAGGCAGATGAACACGGGCTAGCTGACAAAGATGAGCTCGTAGATTACCTCAGAAGAAGGCAAGAGCAAGCTGCAATTGCAAAGAATTCTTCAGTACCAATGATGCTTGATCCCAAGAAGCTGTTAGACTTCATTGACATCTGGTGCAAAAAAGCCAGACACACCTCTTGATGATTTGCACTTACCTCCTGGACCGAGTCATGTGCTGTCTGCCTTCATCTTGGATGAGAAGCACAAAATTGCACAAGCAAAGCTAGTGAGGAACAACAGCTACTGAAAGAGAAAGAGTTGCGGAAGAACATGCTATCCATTTCCCCTCAGCATCTTGTGGCTTTGCAAACTGAGATTCAACAGCTGTCTGAGGAATTTGAAAGACAATCTAGTCATTGCCGTGGTGTGCGCGACAGATTCATCACTGCAACCAACCAGGCCGTTGAAGACCACAACAAGCGCGAAGCCGCCAAGTTTGGTACTGTGCCACCCACAAGTTCTTCAGCATCACCTCCACCTGCTCAGGCCAGTGAGACTGCGCCCTTATCTCCGCAAGAACCAGACAGGGCAACTGAAGAAGTTGTTCCTGAAGAAACAGCCAGGGCGACTGCATCAGTCGTGCCTGAAGAAAATGTACCATCAAATGCCTCAGCAGCACCACCACCAGTGAAGCATATCACCCTTCCTTCTGCATCAGAAGTGAAGAAGACTAAGGCTGCTGAGAAGGAAGCAAGGAAGAGAAAAGCTTCAGCACCATCTACTAGCACTGCACTAGTGAAGAAAATGAAGACGACATCATTGTCTTCAGAAGGACCTATTGATGCCATACCAATCTCATCAGCGCCCCCTACTCCTGTAAACCTTCAGCTTGTTCCATATGGGGTGGACTATGAAGTTCCTCAGGCTAATGAAGATGACACAGATACCCACTCAGCTGCTACCATAGAGCTAGTGGATAAAGAAATTAAAGTGGAAGCTGATGCTTCGCTTCTCCAAGCCGTGTCACGGAAGCCCTCACCGGTTCCGATGACTGTAGAACATACCACTGCTTCAACCGGAAGTGGTGAAGAAACTGAAGAGGATGTGGATATTGACGGTGCTACAACACCTCCAATCGTTGATGACTTTTGGGAAGCGTTCCATCCAAACTCGCTCCTCACCACACCTCTGACGCAAGTGCCTCAATCACCAGCCGTCACTGAAGAAATTCATACGGGCTCTGAGGAGAAACAACCATCACCCCTCCAGAGCATACCTGAGGAGATTCCAGCTGCAGCAGCTGATGAAACAGCTCATGATGAGCCCACTGTTGATGTCATCAATACATCCCCTCTGCGTACTGACTCAATTCCTTCAGCAGACACAAATACAGTTCCTACTGCTACAGCTGAAGAAATTGCAAAGTCTCTTGCAGTAACAGATCCAAATGATTCAACTGGGTTCCCACGACCAGTATTTGACGTTCGCAAGAAAATGCATAACCTTCACCCAGTGTCAGTAATGCCCAAGATAGGCAGAACCCTCAAACGGCCTCAGTTCGACAACGCCAAATTCTTCGAAGAGAAAAATTTCTTCATAGGCGAGTCCCCATATGACTCAACCAAGATCAGGCGTTTGTGATTCTGGACAAGGACGCAGATGAACTTTTACGCCTCACTGCTATTTGATAAGAAGAAAGTATTTCCTCATCGCCATATTCCTCACGTGGATATGGAGTCACTACCGTGCTTTCGGCCAGTTCTGGCTTTTCTTCACGATGCAGGATTACTTAGTTTCTGCTCTGATGTGTGCGACTGGAATGAAGAACTCATTCTTCAGTTCTATGCCACAGTTCATTTTTTTGGAGAAGCTGAAGACATTGCAACATGGGCACTGGAATGGATGAGTGAAGACACTCACTATAAAGCACCAATTGAAGAACTTCTTCGTGCTCTTCCAGTTGATCCGCCCCAAGATGATGCAAAGAGAATTTATGAAGAACCTGAACTGCCTGACCACCTCATGCAAGTACTGATGAAGCCAATGGCTGAAGGAGATGCTCCAAGGACAACCTTCCTAGTGAAGGATTTGCTATATGTGCCCAAGACCATTTTTCGCATTCTGTCCAAAACCCTCAGTCCAATTAAGGGTCACAACTCCAACACTGAAGAAGTTGTGGGAATAATGAAGAACTTGCTGTTCCATATTATTCATGGCACTCCAATCAACATTCATGATTTCTTTCTGAGGACTTTGGTCACAGTGGCACAGTCGCCTTTTGATCTGAAGCCATACGCTCCGTGGATCATGAGATTCATCAGATCCCGTTCTGCTATTCATTACGAGGCTGACTGTCAAAACCACTTGAGCTTTTTGCCTGAAGTTGAAATTCTTCAGAATACTATTTCTTCAGTAGCTGGCAAGGGCAAGACACCTGTAGATGAAGGAATTCGTCCCCTTGATGGACAATTTCGTCAACCAATCTCCAGATCCCATGCTGATGAATCTGCTAGCCAGGATACAGCGGCAAAAGCTTCAAGGCCAACAACTTCACCTGAAGCACCACGTGTTATGACAGACCGTGAGCTGCTCATCAGTCTTCACCAAAAAGTGGACAGAAATCACAGATGGGTTAAGCGTCAGTTTGCCGCCGTTCAAGCCAACATGACAGTGACGCATAACTCAGTGCGCAAAAACCGCTACTATCTGCATGAGATATTTGACAGATCATGGGCCATTCTTTCACATCTCAGGACCGATGAAGAACTTGCAGACATGGATTTCCAAATGAACTTTGACTGGGCGGATCCGCCAAGGAAGAAATTCAAGAACGTTCAAGTTCCTCCCCTCATGCCATCATCAGAATCTTCATCGCGTCGAACTGATGAAAATGAAGCTGTTGAAGACGATGCAACTGATCCATCTGCTTCACGCAAACCCATCAATGCTGGCGCTCCATAATCTTCATCGCGATGATTTTCTTCATGGGCGTTAGTCCTCACCTTGTCTCCTTTTGGTCATCTGATGACAAAGGGGGAGAAGTGTGAGTTAGTCTTCAGCGGGGTCTATATTTAGGGCTATTTGTTTTGCTTAAGTTGCAACTCTTGGTCTTCTTTTGATTTGCTCTTTGACGAGTTGTAACTTAAATACTGTTGGTTGTCTGACTCTTATGCTACAGTTATTATGCATGCCCTGATCTTAAATATATCTGCTCATGCATGCACAATTTCATCAGACACCAATTTTCATCATGCATTCATATTCCTCAAGTATCTTATGATCATGCAAGATTGGATTCCAAGATATAGGGGGAGATCTCCACAATTTCAACCTGCCATGTGCATTTGCAATCCAAAGCAAATTCCTCATATGCACATCTTCAGGGGGAGTTCCTCAATATCTTGTAACCAATTTCCTCAAACTCTGTACTTACACATCAATTATTTTTACTCCCGTTGAAAGCCTAACCAATTTGTCATCAATCACCAAAAAGGGGGAGATTGTAAGTGCATCAAGTGCCCCCTTAGTGGTTTTGGAGTATTGAAGACAAATAGGTTGAGGAACTAATGTGTTTGTGAGTATACACAGGAGACAGAGTCCCTGAAGATTTGGTTTAACACATGGAAGACGACCCCTAAAAATAGATTTCTTCAAGTGAAGAATTTGATGATGAACTTGGTACGGCCTTTGAAGAAATTGATGTGAAGACTTTGAAGCTTGAAGACTTTGGTTCTCGTAGTTTCTTTTCTTCTTATTTAAGTCATAGGAAAAACCGTACTGTTAAAGGGGGTCTAGGTGAAACATATTTCACATTTCCAAAGTGATGCTCAAACCTTCTCAAACCTACTAAAACCCATACACAAGCCGCTTCGAGTGAAGCCTTTGGAAATCTCCAGCACAGCTGACGCATTTGCTAGCGACAGTGACGAAGTTCATCTGGTCGCTGACGAATTTGGTCAGGCTAAGGAGTTAGGAGTTCGCCAGTGCGATCTGCCTAAAAGTGAGGAAATTGAGTGCCCCAACGAATTTGAGAGTTCAAATTCCGACCGTTGCTGCGCCGCGTGCCAGCTGTCGAGTGGATCCTTATCCTGACAACGGTCGAATCAGTCAAGGGCATTTATGACATTTTATGTCGGGTTGCCCCCTGGCTATAAATAGCCGCCCCCCAACCAGTTGTTGGTTGGCTGCTTCGAGAGAACTTGACACTTGTCATTTGAGAGCAACCCTTCCTCTGACGACTTTGTGAGAACCCAAGTGAGGAAAAACCCAACCAGAGCCAAAGTGATTGAGCATCACTGAAGAGATTGATTTGTGTGATCCGACGCTTGTTACCTTTGAGGACTGTCATTCCTCCAGACGGTTAGGCGTCATGTTCTGAGCACCCAAGAGTAATTGTGGCGTGCCGGTGAACAAGTCTGTGAAGGTTTCGGAAGTCTACCTTGAAGACTTACCATGAGTGATTGGGTGAGGTCTAAGTGATCTTAGCTCAAGAGGAATACGGTGAGGACTAAGTGTCCTCTGAGTTGCGACTCAGCCGCCTCAACCAGACGTACAGTTGATGCAGCAACTGGAACTGGTCTACCAAATATCATTGTCTTCACCAAGCCAACCTGGTTTCAAATTCCTCACCCTCTCTTACATTATTCCGCTGCTGAAGAATTTGTGATCTGTGCGCTGATGAATTTGAACTGAAGTATTTGATCATGTTATCTTTTATTTCCTCAGTTCGTATTCTTCATGCTTGTATGAGTGTATGATTGCATGTTCTTCATTGTTATGTATCCTGCTCGCATGTACTCTGATTCTGTGATGTCTTAGTTTCCCTTGCGTTTCTATTACTTCACTCTGTTCTTCGTCAAATTCTTCAGAGTTTGACGAATTTCTCAAAATCTCCCATTCACCCCCCTCTGGGAGTTTACCTGCGCTTTCACTCGCGTTGATTCTTTTTCCCAAAAATCACATATATTCCAAAATTAATCTCCGTAACTTTTTATCTCGTTTGGACTTCATTTGATATGGATTTTCTGCAAAACAAAAACATGCAACAAACAGGAACTGACACTGGGCACTGGATCAATATGTTAGTCCCAAACATAATATAAAATGTTGCCAAAAGTATATGAAAGTTGTAGAATATTATCATGAAACAATCAAAAATTATAGATACGACGGAGACGTATCAGCATCCCCAAGCTTAATTCCTGCTCGTCCTCGAGTAGGTAAATGATAAAAAGTAATTTTTGATGTGGAATGCTACCTAACATACTCTTGATCATGTAATCTAATCATGGCATGAATATTAAGATACGATTGATTCAAGGCAATAGTCTATCAATTTGATATTGAAACAATAATACAAAACATGCATGTATTTCTTCATTGCTTTTCATAATAATGAAGCTAAAGGAAACAACCTCTATACACTTAGTTGTGGTAAGCATGACACACTCGTTCTTCCCTGCATAGACATATCAAATCAAGAGTACCCCGGTGCCAAACCAAGCAATTGGATCATACTTTTTAACGCGCTTCAGCATTTTCAACTTCACGTAATATATGAGCGTGAGCCATGGATATAGCACTATGGGTGGAATAGAATGCGGTGATAGAGATCAATAGGAGAAGTCAAAAAGGAAGAAAGTCTCGCATCAACTCAGCGGATCAACGGACTAAGGAGATGTCCATCAATCGATATCAATGCGAGGAGTAGGGATTGCCATGCAACGGATGCACTAGAGCTATAAGTGTATGAAAGCTCCCTATGAAACTAAGTGGGTGTGCATCCAACTTGCTTGCTCATGAAGACCTCGGGCATTTGAGGAAGCCCGTCTTCGGAATATACAAGCCAAGTTCTACAATGTAAAATTCCCACTAGTATATGAAAGTGACAAATCATGAAGATTCTCTATATGAAGAACATGGTGCTACTCTGAAGCACAAGTGTGGTAAAAGGATAGTTGTTGTAGAGTGGAACCCTAAGTGGAGATCTTTTCACACTTGGAGGGGGAAAAGGGAGCAAATCAAAGAAGAACACAAGAAGGACTCTCAAATAGACAAGATCCAATCACACATATGCTAAATCCACATACACATAGATGAGAGACAAAGATCCAATCACACATATGCTAAATCCACATACACATAGATGAGATACAAAGATCCAAAGTCAACACAAGAGGATACAAAGGAACTAGTTCATCCCAATCCTTGGAGGAATTGAGGTCTTGATGATCCTACGATGGGGATCCTTCCCTAGATGGGGTCTTGATATCCACTAGGGGATCTTCTCCTAGGAGGTCTTGATCTCCATGGGAGAGGGTAGATGAGCAAAGCTCTCTCTAGATCATATCATGTACTTTGCTGACCCTAACAAATGACCTAGGTACGAAATATATAGGTGGTTGGAGGTGAGGGATGAAGAGGAGGGGCAAAAGGGGCATTCCCCGTCCAACTTGCAGGAAGGCCCGTGCACACGGGCTAAGTTAGCCCCGTGGGCACGGGGGTCCCGTGTGCACGGTACATGCCCGTGCACACGGGGTAGACAACAGCTACAACGAGGGCCCGTGTGCACGGGGTCCAAGGGGCCCGTGCGCACGGGGTGTCCAGGAAGTCTCTGGATAGCTCGTGCGCATGGGGTCCGGGGAGGCCGTGCGCACGGGACCGTCTGTGCACTTCTTCTTCTTCCAGCTGCTGGTCTCCTTCTTCCGTGCGGTCCTTCTCGCTCCTCTTCTTGGACTTGGCGAGGTTCCTTAGCTCCTTGGCGAGGGTCGTCCACGTACCTAATGACACATGAGGTTCGACGGTGAGGTAGTAACCAAGTCCAATGAATATTCATGTCGAGCTCAAAGAGGAGTGAGTTCACCTTATGTCCGATGGCATATGCGTGAGCTCTCATGCTAGGTCCACTTGGGTCTTGGGGAGATGTTGAGGTGTACATGGAGATGACCGTAGGATGCTCCGCATCATCCCCTCCCCCTTGGGAGAGATCTGTCCTCGGATCAGAAACCGCATCACCATGTAGCCGGTAGGCATGGATGGACTTGTAGTTGGACGTAGTGTATGACATGGTGCAATCAAAGTACTCCAAGAGGTCTCCGGGATGGGGTACATGCACAAAGAGCAAACACAAGGGACACTTGGAAACACAATGGTTAGCGCACACAAGGTGTCCATCAATTAGGCACGAGTTCATCCGATACGATTGTGTATGGCAAGGAGCATGAAGCTTATCAAAATGATATAGAATGACATATAAAACATTCATGGGAGCAAATTCATTTGCGTTATACACAAAGTTGTTGTGAATGTGATTAATGTGACCATTGTGCAAAATGATGTCATAGTGGGACGGTTTATCAAGAGCATGAACATGGCAATTGGTGCTCAGTGTGATCATGTTATCATGCAATTGATGGTGGGCAATGTGATCATTGTGTATGAATAGGCCATCAAGGTATATCACAACAAATTTGCTAAGAAAGTGCACAAGCTCATGTATCATGGATAACATGGAAATACAAGATGCAACAAGGCAATCATAATGTAAGTCAATCCATGCATAAGGTGTAAATTTGCTATGGGTATTGTTGTACCATGGCTCGATGTCGTGGCATGAGTGGTGGTCCAAAGTAGGCGCATCCACTAAGTCCGAGCACTCCTCAACTTGATGTCGCATAGAGCCAAGCGCCAAAGTCGATCCTCCATCTAATAGATGTATCATGTAGACAAGACAGAGACAACAATGAAAGATTGACCCATCCAATATGCATAATTGAGGATGGCTCAAAGGGAAGGAGTTCACCTCGATGAGTTTGTCATAAATGTTGGTGTCACGCATCGTGTACGCCTTTGCATGTCCAAAATTTCTCATGACAGCACTGCCTTGTGAATCCTGCAAAACGAAAGAACATGACAAACACTCGGAAAAACAAATGAAGTTAGCGTGAATGCAAAACCTATCATTCGTGTGGTGAGATACCCAACAAGTGTCTTCATCATTCTTATCATAAGAAGGGACAAGAGAATGTGGCATGGTATGGAAGCATATGATGCGAGCACAAGCAAATACATTAAGCTCAATCAAACAATCATGCTTCACAAGTGAGATGTCCAGGTCTCCAAGATCAATAAGCATAGCATGGTTGCACTCACTACAAGTGGATATGAGAGATGCAACTAAGGGAGACAAGGGACAATGATCATGATAAAATGTGATAGGCATGAACATATAAGTCATCAACCCAATGAAACAAGCAAGTATGAATCATGGGTGATGCAACAAAGCAAGTGATCATATAAATCAAGTCATGCAAGCTAGTAGTGCGAAGATGCAACATACTAGAGGTAATCATGGAAATCATGTCATGTGTGCAAATAGTGGGAATACATAATGCACATGACATATCACAAGCATGAGGACAAGATAGGAGTAATGTATCATCATTATATTGGCAAGAAGTCCCATGTAAATAGCAAAGGGACATCATGACTCTCCCAACACAAGAATCAACAATAGCATGGGGCACAAGGTAAACATGGCAATAGCAACTAGGATCTCCGCCAAGCATGCAAATACACAATGTAGGGGTATATTGGTGAATCATGGGTAAATGCAAGCAAGGGGCACAATTGCATGGCAAAGGCATTGAAGGAAGCATAACATGCAAAGTGAACACGGTACAATGGGCATAAAGCGACAAGTGGTAAATAGCCCATAGTCATGTGAGAGCCAAGTGAAAGTAATGCGCGAAGTCCTTGCGCGAATGGAATGGTGTGAAAAACAATCCACGGAATCCCAAAGCATCGTTGCTCTCAAGAGCTCTCTTCGTCAACTCATGGGATTGAGAAGTTGATGAGTATTTGTGAGTACCTACACAAAACAAAGGCAAAGGGAAAATTGTGTGTGCGTGGTATATGTACACATCCTCCATTATGAGTGCGCACGTGCATGTGTTGGTTAGCACAAAATATCCAATGCTCAAATAAATGAGATGCATGATATATAAACATGTCATCCATCATGATAGGTTTGTTGTTATGTATAGCATAATGGAGACTCGAATTGTGTGATGCATCATGAGCAATATCTGGAGCATTGTCATGAATGGTATGCATATGGTGCACACAAGGAATGGAATCATGTGATGTACAATCATTATCATGGCATGGCATACGAGATGAATTGCACAAATTTTGCAAAGGGAGCATAGCAATATCATCGCAAGAGAAACACATACCAATAACCATGATCTTGTCATCTATGCCATAAGTGCAAATGGGATTGATTTTAATTGGATATGCATAGTTACTACTGTGAGTTTGTAATGATGCAATATGGGAAATCTCACTCATAGCATAGGACAAGGTTAATGAATTATCAAACATGATGTGGCCAATAGAATTTTCACATGATATCCTATGGAGCATAGCAGCACAACTAGGTAATTTGACATGCTCATCATCATATTCATCATAAATGGGTGGCATATCTAAGCATGTAGAAGACATAGTATGTGGTGAATCCATAAGGTGATCAACATCATGCAAGCAATCGATGTCAAGATGGTCCACTAGTGGGACAAGCGAAGCACCTTCACCTATGTTACCTTTGGAGCTCCACTCATGTGGTGTAGGTGAGGTGGCAAAAATCAAAGCATTATCAACATTGTCGTCTTGATGGAACCATGTGGGGGGTACATCATCGTCCACTATGGCCATCGTATTGCCCATTGGAGGTATGGACTCGTCGAGGATTGGCACTTCGTCCTGTAGGAGATCTAGCACCAAAGAAAACACACTCAGAGTAGAGGTTAAGTCGTTAGAAATCATAGTGGCCTCACATGCCCTATCAACTACCTCACTCACTAAGTGTTGTGGCTCACTCACTCTCGCTAAGATGCTTTCACTCATATGGTTGGTCGAGACACTCAAAGGGTGGTGATGGCTCTCAACCTCACATAGGATGTGTGGCATGTTCTCATGTGTGAGGCTAGTGGTGGTCACACTCATCCTCTCATAGGAAATGCTCGCAATGTCACGTATGGTGGATTTACTCATATCACTCATATGGTGGTGGCTCTCTTCACATGGCAATTGGGGCATCTCGTCATATATGGGTGCCGGAGAGATGTAGGTGCAAACGTCTCCATGCTCAACTTCGTTCGCCGCCGTGGTTGTGGGAGCAGTCCCATGCTCAACCTCCTCATCCATAACGCCTCCAAAGATGAATGCCATAGGGTGTGGCAAATCAGCGCTCTCCTCCGAGACCAAAGAGAAAGTCTCATGTGCGGTCGCGTAGCTTGACTCGGAGTATGAGTCCCATGTGGGCGTCGTCGTCATGTTGTCGAAGAGGATCGTGCTCGCCGCCTCGGTCGAAGGGAATGGTCCATGCTCGACCGTCCTGTCACCGTCTTGTTGTAGGAGGCCCATATTATGTGGCACCTCGTTGCTCGTCCCCATGACCGAAGGGAATTTCCCATGCTCCGCCATCCTCCTTGAGGGGCTTCCTAAGATGGAAGGGTTGCCCTTGTTTGTACTTGGTCGCCTTGGACTTAGTGCCAAAGCTTCGTCTTGGTGGTGCTCATCTCGCGGTCTTCTCTTGTGCTCATGAAGGTTGGCCATAGATTGATGTCGAGCTTGTTGGGACTTGCTGGTGTGCGTCGCTCGAGCGTCTTCATCTTGATGGTGACGTTGTCATGCGTGACCTTGTAGCCGATGGCGTACGTTGTCGTCGCACACTTGTTTCTTGTAGGCGACTTGCCCTTCATGATGATGTGGATGTCGAACGTGATGATGGTCATCATGAAAGTGAGGATGTGGATGAATTGTTCTTGCGTCGGTTGGGCGCTCCGAAGATGTGCAACTTGCTCGTCGCCGCCTTGAAGATGACGAAGGGGAAGAAGACTTGTAGTTGGACAACATGTCTCGGAACTCTTCCATTTGTGCGTTCAACTTGTTGTCGATGTAGTCTCTTTTTCGCTCTTCAGAGTTTCATATGTCGGTGTCGAGGTTTTCGATGCGCTCTCGCAAGGTAGCTTGTGCACCTTGCATTGCTCGTTGTAGTCCGAAGTTGTTCAAGTTGTCTTTGTCGTCGAAGACCGGAGATGATTTGCTTTGCCTATCCATCATGCTCAAGCAAATGTGAGTGGAAGAAAGGAAATAACTAAACCAAATGTACCTTTTCAAATGTTGAAGATGGATCAATGATCACCCAATATGGTATTATGGAAGTAGCACAATTGGTACCGGATCTTGTCAATTTCTCACACCTAGACAAGTAAAGCTTATGGAGTGGCTTGGTGAGGATAGGTGGCACAAAATTCAAGCAAGTGTGAGTCCAAGATATTGAAAATGTTGAGAAAGATTCACAAAATTGCAATGTAAAGCAAATAGATCAATAGCTATGTGTAGGACACGTAAACACACACACGGATAGATAAGTGGGATCCGCGCAACCAAGGAATGAGCACAAAATGTGTTACCACGAAAAATGCTCTTGTTGGACGGATACTAGAGAGACAATAGCTTGATTGCTCAAATGGGCTAGATACGCTTGTGCACCAATCTATGCGAGTAACCGTGCCGTCTTCAATCCCAAGTATGCTATGTATGTATGATCCAAGAGTATTTACGATGTAAAATGGTTCAGTGCTATTTCTATTGCTTACAAGCTCTTTTGTATCTCCTCTTTTGCTTAAAAGCTTTTTCCTCTCTCTTTTTTTTGGATATGCTTGATGCTCGAGCCAAGTATGATATGAGACAAGTATATAAGATATGCACGGGAGAGACTTATGGCACGATGATGATAGCAAGATTATGGCACGCTAAAAATAGCTATGCGGCGTAAGCATATCACTAAGGTGCACAATGAGCGTGGCCCGGCAATTCTCAACTCGCTAGTCTCGATAGGTAAGGCACGCAATAGGCTCGGGGCGATCAAAGCAATGGCAAGGATAATGTACAATGATGTTGTTGAGTTTACCGTCCTTGCTTACGGTGGCGGTGTCAAAAAGGTGACGTGGTCGTTGTCGATGTCGAGTCCGTGGTGATGTAGAACCGTTCCTAATTAGCCGAAACACCTTAGGAAACGGAAACCGCAACTCAAAATCTCAAACAAAATTGGGTCAAAATCGGGTTATGTTGGCGGAAGAGTATAGTGGTGGTATATGCGAAAGTGATGGTGTAGGGCCTAAACAAAGATGTCAAAATGACAAAATGATGATGGTGTCAAATGGTGGTGTAGCCTATCTAGATGGATGGTGGATGTCAATAGCTACTCAACAAGCAAAAGAACGCCGAAGTCGGACTCCGGGTGTGAAAGTTATGGCCGAAATGGTGAAGCAGTGGTGGCTAGACTGGGGGGTCGTGCACACGGGGTTAGGAGCCCGTGGGCATGGGGTCCCATGCGCACGGTACAAGGCCGTGGGCACGGGGTGTCCAGAGACTTGTCGGGGGCCCGTGGGCTCGGGGGTGGCGGAAATTTCGCGATTTCAAGCTCAGATTTGAAGAAAAATTGGGTGGATTTCGTGGTGGGGAATGGGGTGGAAGGTTGGGGGAAGCTAGATCCACTTGCCAAACAACAAAATCATGGATCAAAATCAACAAAATCTCACAAGAACCAACAAAATGCAAATTTTTTGGGATGGCTATTTTTGGTGGGGATTTTCAAAATTGGCAAAAACAAAGCAAAATCAGGCTAGAAAGTGGGGGGGGGGGGGTAGGGACTCCAAGATGTGAATCAACCTAAGCTCTGATCCAAGATGTTGTAGGGTGGAACCCTAAGTGGAGATCTTTTCACACTTGGAGGGGGAAAAGGGAGCAAATCAAAGAAGAACACAAGAAGGACTCTCAAATAGACAAGATCCAATCACACATATGCTAAATCCACATACACATATATGAGATACAAAGATCCAAAGTCAACACAAGAGGATACAAAGGAACTAGTTCATCCCAATCCTTGGAGGAATTGAGGTCTTGATGATCCTATGATGGGGATCCTTCCCTAGATGGGGTCTTGATATCCACTAGGGGATCTTCTCCTAGGAAGTCTTGATCTCCATGGGAGAGGGTAGATGAGCAAAGCTCTCTCTAGATCATATCATGTACTTTGCTGACCCTAACAAATGACCTAGGTACGAAATATATAGGTGGCTGGAGGTGAGGGATGAAGAGGAGGGGCAAAAGGGGCATTCCCCGTCCAACTCGCAGGAAGGCCCGTGCGCACGGGCTAAGTTAGCCCCGTGTGCACGGGGGTCCCGTGTGCACGGTACATGCCCGTGCTCACGGGGTAGACAGCAGCTACAGCGAGGGCCCATGTGCACGGGGTCCAAGGGGCCCGTGTGCATGGGGTGTCCAGGAAGTCTCTGGATAGCTCGTGCACACGGGGTCCGGGGAGGCCGTGCGCACGGGACCGTCTATGCACTTCTTCTTCTTCCAGCTGCTGGTCTCCTTCTTCCGTGCGGTCCTTCTCGCTCCTCTTCTTGGACTTGGCAAGGTTCCTTAGCTCCTTGGCGAGGGTCGTCCACGTACCTAATGACACATGAGGTTCGACGGTGAGGTAGTAACCAAGTCCAATGGATATTCATGTCGAGCTCAAAGAGGAGTGAGTTCACCTTATATCCGATGGCATATGTGTGAGCTCTCATGCTAGGTCCACTTGGGTCTTGGGGAGATGTTGAGGTGTACATGGAGATGACCGTAGGATGCTCCGCATCAATAGTAACATTGCCCCTTCTCTCTTTTTTTCATTTGTTTTCTCTTTTTTTATGGGCTCTTTTTGGCCTCTTTTTTTCTTTTCTTTTTATTTTTCGTCCGGAGTCTCATCCCGACTTGTGGGGGAATCATGTTCTCCATCATCCTTTCCTCACTGGGCCAATGCTCTAATAATGATGATCATCACACTTTTATTTACTTACAACTCGATAAAAAAACTATACAAGATGACTCTATATGAATGCCTCTGGCAGTGTACCAGGATGTGCAATGATCTAGCGTAGCAAAGATATCAAAAGCCATGAAAATATCATGCTAGCTATCTTACGATCATGCAAAGCAATATGACAATGAATGCTCAAGTCATGTATATGATGATGATGGAAGTTGCATGGCAATATATCTCGAAATGGCTATGGAAATGCCATGATAGGTAGGTATGGTGGCTGTTTTGAGGAAATTATAAGGAGGCTTATGTGTGATAGAGCGTATCATATCACGGGGTTTGGATGCACCGGCAAAATTTGCACCAACTCTCGAGGTGAGAAAGGGCAATGCACGGTATCGAAGAGGCTAGCAAATTGCGGAAGGGTGAGAGTGCGTATAATCCATGGACTCACATTAGTCATAAAGAACTCGCATACTTATTGCAAAGCCTATTAGCCCTCGAAGCAAAGTACTACTCGCATGCCCCTAGGGGGGAGGTTGGGAGGAGTTAACCATCGCGCGCCCCCGATCCGAACAACACAAAGACTCAATCAATGATAAATCATGCTCCGACCTCACTGCTAATGTCAGCGGCCACCACTTTACATGCGTGAGGATTTACTTGCGTAAAGACTTACTTCCCTTAACACCATTATTAATACTCAACTTTAATTCTTTTACTAGCATGCCCCAATATTACCACCTCAATATCGCAAAACTATTGCAAGGAATCAAACATATCATATTCAGTGATCTACAAGTTTTATGTAGGATTTATGACTAACCATGTGAATGACCAATTCCTGTTAACTCTCTAAATAGATATAAGTGAAGCATGAGAGTTTAATTCTTTCTACAAAAGATTATGCTCTAATAAATATAAGTGAAGCAAAAGAGCATTCTACAAATAACGGTTTTCCGGATGTAGAGAAACATGCATCCAAACTTCAAATGATATAAGTGAAGCACATGAAGAATTCTATAAAGCCATACTCAAAAGATATAAGTGAAGTGCATGAAGCATTCTATAAATCAACCAAGGACTATCTCATACCAGCATGGTGCATAAAAGAAAAAGGAAAAATAAACACAAAAGACGCTCCAAGAATTTACGCATATCATGTGAACAAAACAAAAAACGAGACATACCGATAATTGTCGAAGAAGAAAGATGGGATGCCTTCCGGGGCATCCCCAAGCTTAGACGCTTGATTCTCCTTGAATACTTACTTGGGGTGCCTTTGGCATCCCCAAGCTTGAACTCTTGCCTCTCCTTATTCTCCTCATATCGATACCTTCTCGATCTTCGAACACTTCATCCACACAAAACTTAACCAAACTTTTTATTAGAGGGGTTAGTACATATAACATCAAATCCCAT
The DNA here is from genome assembly GCA_039707655.1 of Elymus sibiricus. NCBI lineage: Eukaryota > Viridiplantae > Streptophyta > Magnoliopsida > Poales > Poaceae > Elymus > Elymus sibiricus. The sequence continues at coordinate 187,061,298 of CM077668.1, forward strand.
CATGTCCTGCTGTAATATTATTGTATAATTATAATCAAACATTACCCACTGTATGCTATCACAATTCTACGGCTCCAAAGTCAATGGGGCTCAACAAGATTTCAAACATACGCAAATAAAGAAACTATAACAGCAATCTGTGAAAATAGGACAGTTTGTAAAGATGCAGATGAAACATATACTTCTATAACTCCAAAAATTCTGAAAAATTAGGATGCAATAAAAATTTGCATAGCAATACTGTGTAAATTTTTTAGAATTTTTGCACACTCCAGTAAAATATGTAAATTCAAGCACTACAGCAAAAGTTTCTGTTTTTTCACAGCACACACCGAACAAGCAATTTAAACATCCTAAAGGTAAATCTTGGCACATTATTTTTATAATACAATGGATTTGTACAAGGGGATAATTATTTTTGCGAGAAACTTCCATGAAAAATTCTACATTGTTTCCATGAGCATGAACACAAGTGTTCAAGGTCGACCCTCACTTCTTCAATGCATAACCTTCCAATCGCTTCTCTTTTTGAAAAAAGTTTTAGGTTCCCCTCTATATTTTTTAGTTTTTAAACTTTTTAAAAGCACACAATAGAATAAAATGACTCTCTAAAACTTCTGGGTTGTCTCCCAGGTAGCGCTTTCTTTAAAGCCATTAAGCTAGGCATAACGTGCTCAAGTAATTGATCCATCCGGATCCCAAGGTATATCAAAGCCAATTTTAATTAACAATGATTTATAATTTAGTAGTGAGCACAAAGCAACATATATCATGCAATGACGAAGTCTAACGCTCTTCCTATGCATCGGCATGTCATAAAAGAACAATTCATGCACACATAATAAAGGCCGATACATAGCATAAACGGTTTCTTGCAATTTTATCGTATTGGAAACATAGAGAGGTGGAGATGTATTTCCTCTCTCATAATAATTGCAAGTAGGAGCAGCAAGCACATGCATATTATATTCATCAAAATCATCATGTGCAATAGTAAAACGCAACCCATCAATATAATCCTTAATAAGAGCAAACATCTCCAATATAGTGTAGTTGGGAGAATTCAAAAAGATAATAGGACTATCATGTGTGGGTGCAATAGCAACAATTTCATGTTTAACATAAGGAACTATAGCAAGTTCGTCTTCACAAGCATCATTCATATTGGCATCAAGGCCACAAGCATAGAAAGCATCAAGTTCATCAAAAAGGGATATTTCAAATGAATCAAAGGGATCATAGCAATCATCCTTCGGTAAGCACGAAGGGAAATTAAACAATGTATGAGTTGAAGAGTTACTCTCATTAGAAGGTGGGCACGGGTAGCTAATTCGCTCTTCCTCCTTTTGTTCTTCGCTCTCCTCGTCATCTTTTTCATCTAATGAGCTCACAGTTTTAGTAGTTTCCTCTTCTATAGACTCCTACAAAATATTAGTCTCTTCTTGGGCAGCGGAGTCTTTCTCAATAAATTCATCAATATAGGCATTGTATTCATAATTCTCAGAGTAATATTTAAGTATAGCATAATTTTCAGATCTGTAAATAGCATCATCACAATCTTCATACTTTTCAAACAAAGATTCAATTTCATAAGCACCCATAAAAGCAACAAATTCTTCTATTTGTTCCACATCATAGTAATCATATATACCATTAGCATTAGAAGCCAATGTTTCATTATCATTAAATTCATATTGAAAGGGCAGGTGTGGAGCCTCCATTTTAGAGCAACAAGTACAATCATATCTTAAGTACAAATTCCAAGCATACCAATGCAACATTTTAATTTGATCCCATAAGTGTTTCCCTTTTTGAGACAAGCGATAATCCCTAAAGTATTCCCGTTGATCCAAAGTATCTCCCATTATCAGGTTGAATGGAGATGTATCAGGATTATCAAAGTAGTATTTAATGTTTTCCACATAACCAGCATCGAGGGTTTTAGGAGGTTCCCCATCTCCATGAGTAGCAACTACAACTAATTTTTTCGTATTTCATGTTCCATATCCATAACTAAAGATATAAAACAACTTAGAACAGAAAATAAAAACTACTTAGTGGAACAGAAAATAAAAACTACTTAGTGATAAAGCTAACAAGCGCACACGAGAATATTCACCCCACGCTATTGCTCCCCGGCAACGGCGCCAGAAAAAGGTCTTGATAACCCACAAGTATAGAGGATCAATTGTAGCCTTTCTCGATAAGTAAGAGTGTCGAACCCAACGAGGAGCTAAAGGTAGAATTAATATTCCCTTCAAGTTCTATCGACCACCGATACAACTCTACGCACACTTAACGTTTGCTTTACCTAGAACAAGTATGAAACTAGAAGTACTTTGTAGGTGTAATGCTAGAACTACTTTGCAAAAAAAAAAAACTAGGAGTACTTAGCGGGAATAAAACTAGGAGTAATTTGCAAAAAAGTTAGTTGTTTAGTAGAGAGCTTTTTGTAACACAAAGAGAAAGATTGTCCATAGGCAATTGAATATAACATGATAGATACTTATCATATGCAATGAGGGAGAGGCATACGCTAACATACTTTCCGTTCTTGGATCATATGCACTTATGATTGGAACTCTAGCAAGCATCCGCAACTACTAAAGATCATTAAGGTAAAACCCAACCATAGCATTAAGTAACAAGTCCCCTTTACTCCCATACGCAACAACCCCCTTATTCGGGTGTAAGATTCTGTCACTCTAGCCACCCACTATAAGCGAATCATGAACGTATTACAAAACCCTACAACAGGAATCCCTCATGCTTGCGCGACACAGAGGGCACCATAGGACAATACCATATTAACATACAACTCATATCAATCACACAATACCACAATTAACCCGTAGGACAAAAAGAATCTACTCAAACATCATAGGATGGCCATACATCATTGGGTAATAATATATAGCATGAAGCACCATGTTCAAGTAGAGATTACAGTGGGGAGAAGAGGTGTTACACCGCCGCATAGAGGGGGAGAGACTTGGTGATGACGGCGGCGAAGTTGTTGGTGTAGATCGCCGTCACGATGGTTCCCCCTGCGGCGCTCCGGCGCCACTGGAAGAGAGGGGGAGAGAGCCCCCCTCCTCCTTCTTCTTCCTTGGTCTCCCCCTAGATGGGAGGAGAGTTTCCCCTCTGGTCCATGGCCACCATGGCTCCCAGAGGGCAGGAGCCCCTCCGAGATTGGATCTCTCTCTTTGTTTCTCTTCTGTTTCGCGTTCCTATTTTTTGGCCCTTCACCGTTTCTTATATTCCCGGAGATCCGTAACTCCGATTGGGCTGAAATTTTGAGGGGATTTTTATCTGGATATTATCTTTCCTGTGGAGGAAGAAGGGCCCCAACCGCCTTACAGGGGCGCCACAAGCCTGCCCGGCGCACCTAGGGTAGGAGGGCGCGCCCCTCGAGCTTGTGGGCCCCTCGAGCATCGTCCCGCGTTGATTATTTTTCCCAAAAATCACATATATTACAAAATAAATCTCTATAACTTTTTATCGCATTTGGACTTCATTTGATATGGATTTTCTGAAAACAAAAAACATGCAACAAACAGGAACTGGCACTGGGCACTGGATCAATATGTTAGTCCCAAAAATAATATAAAATGTTGCCAAAAGTATATGAAAGTTGTAGAATATTGGCATGAAACAATAAAAAATTATAGATACGACGGAGACGTATCAGCGGTCTACACATCATAGACACTCATCATGGGGCTAGAGTATGACGGTTCGTCTCATCCCGAGGCGATAACGCCAGACACTTATCAGAAGATGTAATAGGCGCCCCACCTTTTTTACTTTGGCACCGTTATGGGATGATGTGTCTACTTAGACCTTGTGCCATTGCGTTATAGGCCCCAGTAAGCTGTTGATGGCAGATTGGATGTGAACCGACTTGTAGATGCCAGTGTGGTACCCCCAAGAAGAGGGGGAGACTTTTTGGCTTAGCTAGCTCTCGCTACAAACTCAACGGAAGACTATAGCTAGGACAAAAACAAAAGAACTGCCCTGAGCAGTAGCTTGTAACCAATTATACACCCTGATCAAGAGCTAAAGCATGATGTAGGGTATTACACCTCACTATGGCGTGAATCTGGGTATAAAAAATAGGATTTCTGTCATGAAGTGTTTTAGCCCATTGTCGAACAACAAAATGGATTAATCATAATCACTGACATCGACGATCTAATGTCGACATATGCCGTGCCAGGTAGGGGGCAAAGACTTTAGTTTCCTTCGATCCAGTTGCATCAACCATGCCATCGCGTGGATCTCAGTCACAATGGCAGCAACGTCGGTCATCGCCAACGCACGTGGATCCTCCCAACATGGACGGCCACCCTGGTGCATCAGAGAGGCCCCAGTCGAGGGGCGATGCACCATCCAATGTCCGGGCCCCCATCAGCATGCGTCGGTTGATGCGCCACTGCTACTTGTGAGCTGGGTTGGGATTTCCTCGAAGAGGAGAGGATGATGCAGTATAGTAGAGATAAGTATTTCCCTTAGTTAAGAACCAAGGTTATCAATCCAGTAGGAGAACCACACAGAACCTCGTTAGCAGCACCTACACACACAAAAGCAAATACTTGCACCCAACGCGAACAAGAGGGTTGTCAATCCCCTTGACGGTTACTTGCAAGGATTAATTCTGATAGTGATAGATAGTTAAATAAATTGCAAAACAAAATAAAGGAAATAAAAATTGCAGCAAGGTATTTTTGGATTTTATATATGATAGATAAATGACCCGGGGGCCATAGTTTTCACTAGAGGCTTCTCTCTCGAACACATAGCATACGGTGGGTAAAGAAATTACTGTTGGGCAATTGATAGAAAAGCGCATAGTTATGACGGATTCATGGCAATGATCATGTATATAGGCATCACGTCCGAGACAAGTAGACCGACTCCTGCCTGCATCTACTACTATTACTCCACCCATCGACTGCTATCCAGCATGCATCTAGGGTATTAAGTTAATGAAAACAGAGTAACGCCTTAAGCAAGATGACATGATGTAGACAAAGTAAACTCAAGAAATATGAATAAACCCCATTGTTTTATCCTTAATGGCAACTATACAAATACATGTCTTGTCCCCTACTTTGTCACTGGGATAGAGCACCGCAAGATTGAACCCATTACAAAGCACCTCTCCCATTGCAAGATAAATCAATCTAGTTGGACAAACCAAACGAATAGATCGGAGAGAAATACAAAGCTATAACTATCATGCATAAATAAGTTCAGAAAAGACTCAAATATTTCTCATGAGTAATCTGATCATAAACCCACAATTCATCGGATCCCAACAAACACACCGCAAAAGAAGATTACATCAGATAGAACTCCAAGAAGATCGAGGAGAACATGGTATTGAAGATCAAAGAGAGAGAAGAAGCCATCTAGCTACTAGCTATGGACCCGTAGGTCTGTGGTAAACTACTCACACATCATCGGAAGGGCGGCAAGGTTGATGTAGAAGCCCTCCGTGATCGATTCCTCCTCTGGCAGAGTACCAGAAAAGGCCTCCAAATGGGATCGCGGAAGAATAGAAGCTTGCGACAGCGGAAAAGTTATTCGAGGTGGCTCTTTGGTATATGGGTAATATTTGAGAATTTATAGTGGCGGAATTAGGTCAAGAGGTGCCATGAGGGGCCCGCAAGCCTGGGGGGCACGCCTACCCCCCTAGGCGCGCCTCCCGAGCTTGTCGCTCCCTCGTGACTCATCTGGTATTCTCCCGAACCTTCTAGGGTCTTTCTTGGTCCAGAAAAAATTAATCCAAAGTTTTTTCTCCGTTTGGAATCTGTTTGATATTAATTTTCTGAAAGGCCAAAAACAAGCAAAAAACAGCAACTAGCACTGGGCACTAGGTTAATAGGTTAGTCCCAAAAAATGATATATAATTGCATATAAAACATCCAAGATTGATACTATAAAAGCATGGAACAAACAAAAATTATAGATACGTTGGAGACGTAGCCGCCGCTGAGCGATTTCCAAGGGAACAGTTGATGAGGACATCCTGGGTTCACCTCGTTTATCATGTTCTCCTCATCATAAATCTCAGATATCAAATGAAGCTTCTGCAAAGAAGACTTATTTGGGTCCCATGACAAGGAGCCATGCCAAACAAATAGAACAAGAGGTGAGTGCGCTCCTAGTTGATCATAGTTCAACTGTCCATGAGAACTTCATACTGCCTAAATCTTGTGTGCTGATTTTACTCAGGTACAATGTTGAGGGCAACCAACAATTTTTAGCACATGAAGAAACAAGTTCAGCTCATGAAGAAACAAGTTCTGCAATCCATGCAACAAGTTTGAAGAAAACAAGTTTCACCCCTGATGTAAAGCATGTTTTGGTGACAAGGCCAACTAGTTACATGTCAAGAAACAATAGAAAGCCATCCCAACAATCTGTTGTTGCATGGACAGTTCCAGAATTTGTCCCAGAACTTGCTGCATCATGCAACACAAATATATGAGTGTCCAACACGTGTGGGAGTACAAATTGGACAACATATGAAGTCTATTTTCAAGAAAATCAAACGGTGCAACATTTGGAGTCCTGGGTCAAAGGATATGATAATTCCAATGCAAGCTGTCCAGAGCATTAATTATTGTGCGAGGCTCAATGCGTTTGCTCCCTTGCCCAGCTGGTTAGCATGACTTTGAGCCCCTCTTTTTGACTGGTTTCACACCTAAACTAGGAGGGATGTTCCTAGTATAAATACCCCATCCCCCACTTCAGCCACAACTCTTTGGTAATTTGATTTCAGCATAGGTTAGCTAAGTGCAACCAGAATCTTGTTTGAGAGTTCACTTCCTCCTTAGCTCTTGTAATCTTGCCTTGTGAGAGGGTAAACTCACTTTGTGATTTTACAACAGTAGCCATTCAGGCAGTGTCGGTGTACTAAGACATGGGTGCCCTCATACCCAGACTTGTGCACAGGCAGTTGTAGCCTCCCTTCCGGCAAGGGCTTGACAGAGGATAACTACAACCCAAGACTCAACACCAAGACCGTGAAGAAAACCTCAAGGCAGGTCATCGAGAAGTACTATTCTAAGTACTGAAGATCGACGCTATTCTTGCCGGTAAGCTTCGCCCCGGCAAGGTGAAGACTAAGGCTATGGTTGCCGGCAAGTTCCCTTGCCGGCAAGCCAGGCCCGGCAAGCTCCGTGTCAGCAAGCTTGTTCTGTCCGTTACTGCTCCACCTCACCATCGACCAGATAGGCTCGTGGGCTAGGTGTCGAGCAGGCAGACAACCAACATGGCCGGCCAACGCACGTGTCAGCACGCCGCGCCGAGATTAACTTTAATGACACCCGTCCCCGGGACGTGTCGAGATTACAGGAGGGAGCCAGGACCGGTGGTACAGATCTTTTGCCCAAGGCCTCGCCTCCCCAACGTAGCACCTAACGGTGCATTAAATGCGTTTGTCTTACCCCGTTGGAAGATAAACGTGATGACGGTGCAAGTCACTGTTCACACTCTGTAATGACCGTATTAGCCATTGTGGTAACCCCTTGGCCTATAAAAGGAGGCCCACGGCTATAGGTAGAACGGTGGACACCCAGTTCAATTACACGCCGTAGCTGCATTTTCCCGAGCACCTTGCCGAAAAACTGCACTCCCTGTAACCAGAGTTCATATTCGATCAACCACAGAGCAGGAGTAGGGTTTTATGCTCATAGCGGCCCGAACCTGGATAAATTCCCCGCGTGTTCTTGCACTTACTGAAAACTTGCTCTTTGTCCCATGCAAGTCCCCTGAGCCGAATTGCAAAGGGACTCGTTCGACCCCATAGATAGTCGTTTCCCACGACATCTTTGGCGCGCCAGGCAGGGGCTGTGTGTGTCACAAATCAGTTCTTTGGTAGTCTGAGTACCAACTTCATCATCTTCGTCGATGGCGCTGAAGAAGAAGTGTGGAGCCACGAAGGCTCCTACAGCGTCTAAGCCACCTTCCCAGGCGGCCGCAGGCGGCGCAGCCGGCGTGGGCGCTACGGTTGGGACGGGCAGCGCAGGAGGCGCAAGTGGTGCGGGTGCCCAGCACCCCCACCACGATGCCGAGCCTAGCCACAGGACCGGCGACGTCGCAGTCGGTCAACTTCCAAGACATTCTGGTGAGCGCAGTCATCATAGTAACATAGTTCATACTGCTGTGACCCAGAACCCAGCCGCCGCAACATCTCATGACGTAGCGGCAACATCCGACAATGGCGCGGGGAGGCATACGCCGTGACCATCGCAAGATGGGGATGACACGCTCCCCCATGTTGCTGGCGGTTCCAGACGACCGCAAGGCAGGATCCCTGTGCAGCAACTTCCGATTGCTCACGGAGCGCCACCGCCACCACCACGTCCGCCTGTTGGCGAGCATGAGCCACGGCGGCACGGATGTAACGAAGCTCCTTCTGGCTCCGCCAGGAGTCGAGCGACGCCTCGTTCTCTGCTCCCAGCCATGCCGACCACGGCGGCCGAGGCCATGGCGCGGGTTCAAATACGTTTGAACTTCCCGCCAAGCCTAGACAAGATGGACGAATGGAGAGCTACCATTCAAAGCCTCATCAGTTTTGCCGATCCCGGCAAAACAGAAGACGTGGGGCCCTCGCGGTGACCACCCACCATGTTGGCGGGACCATCCGGTTACCTTGCCGGAGATGCCGCGCAGATGGTGCAGTCGCCTCGCCACCCCCACCATCTCAGCGGCCAGCCCGCCGATCAGATGACCATGACGTTCTGTCGATGGCTTCGTCGGATCCACGGTGCTGCCAAGATCAGCGCCAAATGCTCTGCGAGCAGTGCGACGAAGACGCCCGCACGAAGATCGAGTGGTGCCGGGAAGTACGTCGTCAATCTGATGACCGTGCCATGCCGGCGGTGAACATGCTCGCTCCGGTAGCCGCTGGGTACTTGCCCTACGATGTGGGGTGCCCAGCGTTTACTCGCGAGCCGCGGCAAGTTCGCTGGCCGTCCACCCGAGCCTTCAAGCCGGAGTTGCCTGACAAGTACGATGGCATGCTCAACCCAGCCGAGTTCCTTGGCATCTACACCATCGCGGTGGAGGCTGCCGGGGGACGGGACGAGAAAGTGCTTGCCAACTACTTCCCGTTGGCACTCCGGCCCAACGTCAGGTCGTGGTTGATGAACCTGCCTGAGGGCTCCATCTCTTCTTGGGCGGATCTGTGCCATCATTTCGTTGGTGCTTACCAGGGTGGCCACAAGCTCCTGGGTCAGCCCAGCAATTTGCAGGTGATCCCCCAAAGGGATGGAGAGAACCTCCGCAAGTACATACAACGGTTCAGCCGTGTGCACCACAACATCCCCGACATCCATCCCGCAGCTGTTGTTGCCGTGTTCCACACGAATGTGCACAACCGCAGGATGCGATCAGAGATGAATGTCGAATAGGTCAAGACCATCAACGACCTGTATGCGTTGGCGGATAGGTGTGCACGTGCTGAGGAAGGGAGGCGACTCCCCGGGGAACATGCGGGAGCAGACGTCGATTCCGAGGACGACGACACAGCAACCCCATGGAAGAAGAACAGCAAGCACAACAGAAAGCGCAAGAACAAGACTGTACTAGCCGTCGAGAGCTCCGGTGACACCAACGCCACCAAGAAGTCGAAGGCAGACATCCCCGGCAAGGAGGTTGCCGGGTGCGATGCTTGCCGGGAAGCTGCGGCAGGCGAGAAGGCTGGCAAGACCGGCGGGCCGTACTGCAAGATCCACCGTACCAAGGGCCATGACCTCCAGCAATGCCAGCAAGTAGAGCAACTTGCCGAAAAACAGAAGCAAGAGTATGAGAAGCGTCACAAGGAGAAAGCCCAAGATGGTGCAGGTGGGTTCGGCAAGCAAGACCATGGTGGCCGCGGAGGCCGCCCTGGCAAGGCCAAGCAGCCAAAAGAAAAGGCTGCTCAGGGCCAGCAAGGAGAGGGTGATAGTGATGAGGACGGGAGCGGGTCCGGCAAGGAGTTCCAAAATGCGGTGGATGCCATGTGTGTTGACGGAGGCGCATCTTTGCGCTCCTCGCACCGGCAACTAAAGCAGTGGATCCGCGAAGTCAATGCAGCAGAGCCGGTGATGGAGGCACAGAAGCCACTCAAGTGGTCGCACTCGCCCATCGTCTTTGACGCTGAGGACCACCCTGATTGCACCACTGCGGTCGGGTGTTTGCCGTTGTTGGTCTCACCAACAATTCGCAACCTCAAGGTGACGAAGATGCTGGTTGACGGTGGGGCGGGCTTGAACTTGATCTCCCCAGATGTGATCAAGAGGCTGCAGATCCCCGACATGGATCTCGAGGAGATGGGCAGTTTCCAAGGGATCAGTCTGAGGAGGAACAAGCCGAAGGGCCAAGTCACGTTGCCGGTCACGTTCGGCAGCGAGCTCAACTATCGGACGGAGAAGATTACCTTCGACGTCGTCAAGATGCCACTGCCGTACAATGGGATTCTGGGCCGGCCAGCCCTGGCAAAGTTTATGGCCGCGTCGCACTATGCGTACAACGTCATCAAGATGCCGGGGCCGATGGGGGTCCTCACCATCAAGTCAAACCACAAGGATGCAATCATCTGTATCGACAAGCTCTACCGGGAGGCGGCGGCAACAACTGCCATCGAGGCGCTTGCCCCTGCTGTCAAAGCTCCCGGGGAAGGAAAGAAGAAGAAGACCAGCAAGACCTCTGGGAAGGACTCCGGGAAGCACACTTCAGAGTGCAGCATACCTGTCGAGGACGTACCAGAGAGCTCTACCGGCAAGAGCAAGAGAGCCAAGGCTTCCACATCCACGACCAAACAAGTTTCTGCGAAAGGGGATGGGACGAGTGGCACTTTTTCTGAAAGTGCCACTCTCGGTAACAAATAGGGAGTCGAGCTCGTTGCCTTCCTACGGGTGAATGCCAGTGTGCTTGCCCGGCAAGCACCTGACGTCCCTGAAGTTCTTAGGAGGGCATCTGAGCACCACCTTGCTGTCTGCCCCCATGCGAGACCCCTCAAGCAGAAGGTCAGGAAGCAAGCCTTGGTGCAGAAGCAATACTCCCCATGAAACTCGAACACGGGTCACCTCGAGTCTTGGCCTTCAATGAGGACGACCAAGATGAGCTGCGGCATGACGATGCCACGCTCCTTGAGGAAGATCGTTTCCAGGCTGCTGCCCGTGCTGCACAGTGCCAGCAAGCTTTGCACCGCTGCCTTAGCCGCAAAGTGAAAGCCAGGGACCTTGAGAAAGGCGACCTTGTTCCTCGTCGGATTCGATCCACGAAGGATAAAAAACAAGTTGACGCCGAAGTGGGAAGGCCCTTATCGGGTAATACGAGTCACTAGGCCTAGCACAGTCCATCTAGAGACCGAAGATGGCACTCCGGTGCTAAACTCATGAAATATTGAGCATCTTCATAAGTTTTACCCGTAAGGCGCGGTTGCCGGGCTGCCCGGCAACCTCTTTTGTACAAGTTTGCCGTCAAGGCATATAATCCTTTGTACAAAGCCGGGCGCAGATCCCGTGCAAAATAAATAAAAGTTAGATGTTTCACAATTCTTTGTCAAGTACATATATATTTATGTGTTGCAGGCAGTCTTGTGTTACATTTTCCCTTGCATAAGGTGATTAATGAACCGCGAAGGTTCCAGCCTCCTCTTTTCTTTTCTTTCTTAAAGGAAGGAAGGATTCCTCGCGTACAAGTTTCCCGGGGGGGGGGTGACAGTATGGATACCAAAGGATGCGTTCAAGATGTCACCCTACGGCAAGAAGTACAACAAGGAATGAGCTAAGTTGCAAAACTTTGAAATAAATTCTTTGTTGTAGTTGCGATTCTCCTTGAACGACTTTGGCCTTTGTATGAGAAACCTGCATGCTAAGGAACCTTGTCGTGATCGACCGCGCTCTTACTTTGCTTCGAGTCCGCTTAGAAACCTAAGCAGCCGCGTTGTAACCGTCAAGCGTGACCTTGCTGGCAGCGACACTTCCGGCAAGCTGCTAAGGACCCGCTCCTCAAGCACTTACGGCAAGGGTGTGCGCACTGGTAAGCTTCCAGCAAGCGTAGGGTACAGAAATCATGCAAAGATAGAACGGAATAAGGAGAACAGCGCACATACATCCATCTTAAATACAAGTTATAATACATCAAAGCCAAGTGCAGTCTGACCTAAGATAAATTTGTCTTGTGCATAAACTACATCTGCAACAAAGAACGACAAGGGAGGCTAATCCCTACGATCACCCTCAGTCCTCGGGATCTGATTGATCTTGTCGATAAGGGGAATGATGGCCCTTTCAGCAGCTGTGGTGTCCGTCCCTGGCGGCAAGGCCTTGAAGGCCTTGGAGACGTTGACGTCAGGATTCCGGCAGATAATCTTGATGAGCATCTTGGAGATGACCTCGATGCAAAACTTCCTAGACTCGTTGGCAAAGCTGGCAGATCTCTTCTCATGATGTTTCTTCAGTATCTTGAGGAGTCCGTCGAAGAGGAGGGAGAGGTTGGCGCTTCTGGAGTCATGCTCGCCAACTGCGAAGCGATGTTCTTCCTTGTCCATGACGCTCACCTGAGCAGCGAGACGCTCGGCAACATCGACAAGGCGACCAGTCCACAGATCCACAACTTTCTTGTGCTCCTCGAAAGAGTTCGCAGCATTGGCATGCTCAGCCTTATCTTTTTCCCAGCTCTCCAGCAGCTCCCTCTCTTTTTCCCTGCCAACCTCCAGGTCCTTCTCCAGAGTTGCGAGCTTTGAATTAAGGTCTGCCAAGGAGTTGTTGATGGTCGAGAACTCTTGGGTTTTGTTGACGAGCTCCTCTTCAAGCTTCGACACTTTGGACTCCAACTCTACCTTGGCGGCCTCAGCACCTTCCGCGACTTTGACGGCCTCCGAGAGCTTGGTGGCGTGAGCCTGGGTTAGAGTCTCGATGGCCTGGTTATGGCCCTCCTCTAGCTCTTGGGTCCGCTGCGCAAGCAGAGTCTGGATCTCCTCCTCCTTGCCACATTGCTTGGCGGCGAGAGCCTCTTCTCGGGCGGCAAGGTCCCTTTCTTTAGCGGCAAGCTGTGCTTCACGCTCCGCTAACCTGCTGTTCAGAGCCGTTGCCTTTTCTTTGGCAGCGTCAAGCTTCTCTTCTTGCCTCCTGAGGCCATGAAATTTGCTGTTGTGCCAGGCACGGATTTCCTCCGCCTTTTTCCTCAGTTTTTGCTTGGCCTGCCCTATGGCTTGCCGTTGGGCGTGCAGTTCGTCCCAACACCTGCCGTAGCGATCTTGCACATCCTTGAGGCCACTAGCCATCGTTGTTAGGAAGGCAAGATACGCGGCGTTGTCGTCAGAACCATCTGACGCTGCGACACTGCTGGAGAGGGGTGCCAAGATCTCCGCGATGGCTTCGTCAAAAGTAGGCTCCCCAGCATCAGATGAGCTGGGGGCCTCAGACTCCTACTGCAGATGGATAGACTCCGGGAGGCTGATCAGGGCCTGCGCCTCGGATGCACTAGGATGAGAGACAACACTTTACTTGTCGGTGCCGGCCTCTCCCATCTCAGCATCCGTAATGGCAAGCCCAGATATGCCACCAAGGGGCTGGACCATTTCTTCAGGAGTTTTCCTGGCCTCCTCGGCGGCAGACGTGGCGGCCTCCGTGCCAGAAATCCCGGCGGCCTCATCGGTGGCACTCTTAGCATGTTTCTCTGTGGATGCCTCCCCCCTCCGGAGGAGTTGGCTCTGTAGGGTGAAGAAGGAGCAGAGGGAAGAAAAATTCGAGTTTTAGATCAAGTTCAAGAAAACGAAAAGAAGAAGCATTAGAAAGAGTCAAGTATACTTGGAAAGAAGATTACCTTGACGAGCACGTGGGAGGGACGCCGTTCTTCCTCCGGCAACCTTGGTTGCCGGCGCCCAGTCCCCGGCAACATCGGTTGCCGGAGGGGCCTCCGCGTGGATGAGCCCTTCTTGGGGCTCCTCTGGGGGAGGGCTGCCCCTTGCCGGAGAAAGTCTTGGTGACGGCCTGGGAGTCAAGGGCGCCATCAAGAGGTCTATCCCTTGACGCCCTCCTTTTGGCTGGCTACTTTCCAGCCCCTTGTCGGTCTCCATTGCAGAAGATTCAACGGTGATGCCCGCCAGCGGAAACTGCGCATATGCCTCACGCGGGAGGCTCGAGCTGGCAACTTCAAGAGAAATTGCACCATGGTCGGTGCCAGTTGCCGTCTCGCCCTCGCCGGTGGTCCTGAGCCTCTTTGCTATCGGCACTTCGTCCCTGCAAGGTTGTGACAAAGAAGGAGATCAGGTCAGGTAACGGAGTCCGGACAATTAAGAAACACTCGGGGATGGATATGCTTACTCCTCGTCCTCGTCGGGGTCACTCAGGACTGGCATGTCATAATGGACTGTGTCCTCGGTCCCCGCGGTAGTGGATGACGGCGGTGGACTCCTGGGATGCTTTGGAGGGACTGGGGGCTGAGAAGTGCCCGCCTCTGTCGGTACCAAAACCGGCAGATCTCGGGTAGGGGATCCGAACTATGGGTCTAGGAATCAATGGGTAGCAGAGAGCGTAGAGACGATGATTTACCCAGGTTCGGGCCCTCTCGAAGAGGTAATACCCTACGTCCTGCTTGATTGTATTGATATGATTGTATGAAGGTTACAGAGTTTATCTACCTCGAGATCGACTGGGCTAACCCTAGGTAATGAATATGATGCTCTACGGACTAAGCCTCCTGGTTTATATAGACACCAGGGGGCCCTAGGGTTACATATGGTCGGTTACCATCAGGAGATAAACATGGCGGTCACGTCAACTATTCCTTGGAGGAGACGCCAAGTCTTCGGAGGTTTCCTTCTGATACGCGGGGTCGCCCACAATCCGGCCTTCCATCGACGTGTAGAGAGCGACCCACCGGCCCGGCCAACGAGAGACAGGCCGGCAGCCCTGGTACCCCCTAGTCCGGGACACCCTCAGTAGCCCCCGAACTAGCCTCCAACGCCGAGGTTAAAAGTCTTCGGCAGCTCCATGCTCCAAGGGTCTTCGGCTTGGGCGGCGAGTTCCCTCCATTACCTGTGTCTGATTTAGCACTAGTTCGGCCTCCAATGGTTGCCGAAGTATCCTCCGATTAGCGCGGCCCCACGGAGCCCGTCATGCTGCTTTTCTTCGCCTAAAATTAAATGACGACCCTCGATTTCAACGCATCCATGGAATACGAGTAACCCGATGGTTTTTTTACAAAAATGCCCCTCTCCTGGGGGAGTCAATGCCCTTTTAATAAGCCAAGGGCGCGGAGGTTAACGCACCCCACCCCTTGCCATTCTTCCTCACGCCCTTGCAAGGTCGCGACCAGCAAACAATGGCGAGCGTCCCCGGCTCTTCCTCACGCCCTCACGGCCCCCGTCAAGGTGATTGGGCGAGCTGCTCTGTGTCCCTCATGCGTTTACGCAGGCTCGAGACGCAGGGATATCTCCCTGCTTCAGATCTCGCATCCACCCGCCCCGGATTAACTTCCGCAGACGAGGAGGCCCTCACAGAGAACTTCCCTTCCCCTCACAGGGAGGAAAGGGTGTGCTTCGTGCCCTTCCTCTTGCGAGGCCTGGGTTTCCCCATTCATCCTTTCTTGAGGGGTCTACTAGAGTTTTACGGGATCCAACTCCACCACCTCACCCCAGGATCAATTCTTCATATATCGGGCTTCGTCGCTCTCTGTGAGATGTTCCTGGGCTGCGAGGCACACTTCGAGTTGTGGAGGAAGTTCTTCTGCCTCATCCCCGCACCCGAGGAGGGACAATCTACGAGGTTGGTGGGGCCGAAGTATGGCGCATCGCCGGGACCGGATACCCCGTAGGGACTCCGAAGAAAGACGCCGAAGAGTGGTCTTCAGAATGGTTTTATATCGAAGACGTCCCCCTATTTGATCCAGTTCGGAGGGGGCTGCCCGGATTCTCATTGGTCTCTCCGAAGAAGCGGTTCAATTGGCGCCCGAAGGGTTCTTCCCAGGAAGAAAGCGCCGAAGTAACTCGGCTGGCCGCTCAAGTGAGGTGGCTAGCCCACAACGGGCTAACCATCATTGAAGTGATGGCCGCAGCCATTGCTCGGTGCGTCCAACCTCTTCAACAGAGAATACACCCGCTTTGGTGCTACAACGGGGAAGACAACGCGACCCGGTACACACGGATGGGACCTACCGATCAGGCAGCGATGGCAGCCATACTTGCCGATCTCTTCAAGGGAGAAGAGCAAGAATTTGCTCGGTTAAGGCCCAGGGAAGGCTTCTCAAGCTACAAACCCATGGAAATGGTGAGTCCGGCCACGTTATATAGTTCGGAAGGCACCCCAATTTTTTCTTAACCAGATTCTTATCCTGTCTGAACAGAACTGGAGGCGCTGGATCGAGACAGTGAGCTGCCCTGCTCCTCAACCGAAAGATCATTCCCGTGACGATGATCCTGGGTTCCATGATGACCCTGAAACATCAATTGTTTTCGAGGAGGGGGTCTTCTACCAGGAGAGCCTTGATGGTTCTAAGGTGGCACTTTTGGCCGATCATCCCGGGGCGCTTCTCTCCTCTGCTGTAAGTGGCCAACGGGCTCCTTCTCGAAAGAAACCCTCAGCCGCGTCTGCTCTGAATACACTAACACCTACTCCCAAGGGCCACCGTACGACGCGCCGGACAGCCGCAAGGGCGACACCAGTGGCCCCAGCAACGAGTAGTCGTGGGGTGACCAGACGCGCGGCCCTAACAGGAGCTACATCATCTGTGCCCCGCCCGAAGAGGTAACGCATCTGCCATACCGTCATAGCCTCTATCTTCGACATCCACCAAGTATGCCAATAATTTTCTGCACGGTGTCCTGTAGACGATACGTGGAACCGTCCTCAGCTGAGGATGTTGAAGAGGCGCCGAGGGGTGGCCCGAATCCGAGGTCGCCAGTCGTAACCGGAGTTACTCCGGGGGTCCCTACCGAGGACCAACATCCCGAGGACTCAGGAGGTGTCTCGGTCACTAACTCCGAGGTCAAAAACATGATGAATCATCGGCGGCGTAAGGCATCACTTCAGCACTCCGCGTTTTCCGATCAGGAGTTTAATGCTCTTAGTTCGGTAGACGCATACCTCGGCGCTGCCCGAACGAGACTTGAAGGGGCAGTGAAGCTCATGTCTACAAATATGCAGGTATAGTATTGGTTTTGACAACTAGCGTCTAACCCAGTAGCTCCCGAGCCTTAATTTGGGCGAGACGGCCGAGTTAAGGGTCCGATGTTATGATGCCATGCTATTATGCAGACTGTTCAGGAGCAAAACAAACAGCTGTCCGAGGACCTCATGCTGGCGCAGACAGAGTTAGAGTCCGTGAAAGCCTAGCTAGAGGGGGTGAAGAAATTCACCATAGAGGCACATGGTAAGTGCCTAACTTTAAATGCGTTGTGAGGAAAATTTAATGAAACTCCTCGGCTAATGAAAGATAATTCCATACCAGCCGAGTCGATAAATCAGCTGCAAAAAGATCTGGATACCGCCAGGGAAGCTCAAAGGTATGCGGAGTCACAACAATAGGCCGACTACCGAGTTCTTTCCCAAAGTCATGAGGAGAGGGATAAGCTCAAGGCGGAAAATCAACAACAGGCCCAAGAAATCAAGAACTTGAAAGCTCAGCTGGCCCTATCCCAGGAAGAGAGCCAGAAACTGAAAGCTGGCATGTTCGGTAAGTGCGTTCCAAATTGTCAGGTTATTAACTGCGTGTCTGAGACGGCAAGGAGAACAAGTCGCTTGTCTTATTACAGTTCTTCTAACCGGATGCCCCGAGGAGGAGGCCAGCTCTTTCGGACGGGACCTGGTGAAGGAGCTTTCCACTATACATGAGCGGGCCCAGAAAGCCATGAAGAGCATGTTCAAAGCATTGTGGCCTGGCGAAGTGGCTCCGGAAGGGATGGCCGAACTCGCAAATCGTTTCAAAGGAGCTCGGCGCCGCTTTGAGTTATGGAAGATGTCATCTTGCCGTGAGGGAGCACGGGAATCTTGGGCGATGATCAAGACCCGTTTTACCAAGCTGGAACCGGAGCATTTAGCTAGGGTAGGGCCTGTAGAGCCAGATGGGCAGGAAGTGCCCGTTCATCTGGTATATGACCATGTTATGCCCGCAGCTCGGCTATCCCAAGCAGATTGTGCTCTGGAGACCATAATAGATGGTCTTGATCAAGATTAACAGTGTGATTCTATGTAGCTATGTACTTTACATCAAATAGTCTCAAAACCATGCGGAAAACGTTGTCTTAACCGGCCATCGGCTTTCGCCTCCTCGGCCAGGGGCCGAGGAGTGTTTCCTACTATGTGATCCGAAAAAATATCGGAAAACACTTCGGAGAACCAGGCAATCCGGCCACGTGGTTCAAACAGACAAAAACGCGCACAGGGAGTTATGTTATATTACTGTTTAACGTAAGAAACATCTTCCGACGAAAATAGTTCCTCTATGGGTTCCTTTCTTCGGGTTACTTCGGGAAAAATAACCCCGGAATCTTGGCTGACCAATTATTTTCACTTCCCTCATGGCCGACCAATTGTGTTCTTAAGAACGCTAGCTTTTGGCTTCACCTGTCTGAGGCACGTACCCGGGAAATCCGGACGTAACAATCGCAGAGGTGCTCCCTTTACTCCCTAGCCGAACAATCGGGAACATAGGGGGTAAACACAGGAGCGAGGCAACCCAGCTTGGCCAAATCTTAAGTCAAATTGATGCATATAGTGGCTTTAAAACGATGCCGGAAGGCTGCAAAACTCGTAAAAGACGGAGGATTGCAAAGATAAAATATGATTGGCTCCGTAAAAGAAGCCCCCAGGTAACAGTGTGTGGTACATTCGAAGATGTTTGCTGAAGACAGACTTAATGTAGTTCGGCGTATCCGAACACAACCCGGGAAAGACTATTGACTAGGAAAAAATACAAATCCAAGAGGGAGAAACCGAACAAGGTAAGGTCATGGAATTAGCCGTAGAAGCGCCGTAGCCGAGCTGCGTTCCATGGGTTTGGCTTGAGGCGGTCGTCCTTTGGGTCGCGGAGACGATATGCTCCGCCCGCGAGTACTTGATCAATTATGAAGGGCCCCTCCCATTTGGGCGTCAGCTTGTGCTTCTGCTTCTCCGGCAGACGTAGGACTAGATCGCCGACGTTGTAGGCCTTTGCCCGTACTTCCCTGCTCTGATAACGTCTGGCCTACTGCTGATAAAAAGCAGAACGAGCCCGAGCTATGTCGCGCTCGCCCTCCATGGTGTCCAGGTCATCTTGCCGATCTAGCTCGGCTTCCTTTTCTTCATACATACGCACCCGAGGTTCGATCGTGAATAAGGTCGCTGGGGAGGACGGTTTCCGCCCCATACACCATGAAGAATGGTGTGTAGCCCGTGGATCGATTAGGAGTGGTGCGCAGGCCCCACAGTACGGAGTCAAGCTCCTCGACCCAATGGCAGTCAGATTCTTTTAAAGACCGGACCAAACGGGGCTTGATGCCACTCAAGATCAGTCCATTAGCTCTCTCGACCTGTCCATTAGACTGTGGGTGATATACCGAGGCATAGTCGAGCTTAATGCCTAAATTGGCGCACCAGTCTTTGACTTCCTGGGCGGTAAAATTGGATCCATTGTCCGTTATTATGCTATGGGGGACACCGTAACGGTGTACGACGCCGGATATAAAATCGATGACCGGCTTAGACTTGGCTGAAGTTACCGGCTTTGCTTCAATCCATTTAGTGAATTTGTCTACCATGACGAGTAAAAATTTCTTTTTCTTGGTCCCCCCTTTAAGGGGTCCGACCATGTCCAGCCCCCAGACCGCGAAAGGCCAAGTAATCGGTATCGTCTGAAGGGCCGTGGGGGGCATATGGCTCTGATTTGCAAAGAGCTGGCATCCAACGCAATGTTGGACCAAAGTTTGGGCGTCTGTTCGGGCAGTGGGCCAGAAGAACCCTGCTCGGAAAGCCTTGCTGACCAGGGCCCGAGCTGCCGCGTGGTGACCGCCCATGCCAGCGTGAATCTCGGCTAGGAGCTGCCTTCCCTCCTCTTCGGATATACATCTTTGGAGGACGCCAGTAGTGCTTTTCTTATATAGCTCTCCCTCGTGGACTTTATAGGCTTTAGATCGTCGGATGATACGCCTTGCCTCAGTCTGGTCGGCTGGTAGTTCTTGGTGGAGGAGATAGGCGAGGAAGGGCTCGGTCCATGGCGCAATTACCGCCATGACCTCGTGAGCCGAAGACGTCATTTCAACGGCCAAGCCCCCGATAATTCCTTCATCTTGTTCGATGGGCGGTGGGACGAGTTCTCCTGAGGTATTGGTTTCCGAGCCCTGGGCCTCCTCCTGCCACACCACGGACAGCTTGAAGAGTCGTTCTAAAAAGGTATTCTCAGGGACACGGTCGCGCTTGGCGCCCATTCGAGCAAGGATGTCGGCAGCTTGATTGCTGTCTCTAGGTATGTGGTGAAACTCCAGTCCTTCAAAACGGGCGGAGATCTTTAGGACGGCGTTGCGGTATGCTGTCATTTTTGGGTCTTTTGCGTCGAATTCACCGTTGACTTGAGAGATGGCGAGATTGGAATCTCCCCGTACCTCGAGCCGCTGTATGCCCATTGACACCGCAATCCGAAGTCCATGCAACAGAGCTTCGTATTCGGCTACGTTATTGGAGTCAGTGTACATGATCTGGAGTATGTACCGAATATTATCGCCAATGGGGGATGTGAGGACTACGCCAGCCCCCAGCCCGGCGAGCATTTTGGAGCCGTCAAAGTACATCGTCCAATGCGAATATGTACTGTACTCCCTAGGGAGTTCGGCTTCTATCCATTCCGTGACGAAATCAGCCAAAACCTGAGATTTAATAGCTCGGCGTGGTCGATATATGATTTCGAAGGGAAGGAGTTCGATAGCCCATTTGGCTATACGGCCGGTGGCATCTCGATTGTTGATTATGTCGTTCAGTGGTACTTCGGATGCCACCGTGACCGAGCACTCTTGAAAATTGTGGCGGAGCTTTCGAGATGCCATGAAAACGGCATAGGAAATCTTCTGATAGTGCGGGTACCTCGCTTTACACGGGGTGAGCACTTCGGATACGTAGTACACATGTTTCTGCACCTGGAGCTTGTAACCCTCTGTCTCTCGTTTGACAACGAGAACCGCGCTGACCACTTGATTCGTGGCCGAAATATATAGCAGCATTGGCTCGCCCGGACTGGGTGCTGTCAAGATCGGGTTGCTGGCCAGTAGAGTTTTTATTTCTTCAAGTGTTGTCGCCGCCTCGCTGGTCCAGTCGAAGTTCTTCATCCGTTTGAGCAATTTATAGATCGGTAAGGCTTTTTCTCCGAGGCGTGAGATGAAGCGGCTCAAGGCTGCGACGCAGCCGGCCAGTTTCTGGACATGCTTTAGCTCAGTGGGGATCGCCAGCTCGGACAGTGCCCGTATTTTTGCTGGGTTGGCCTCTATTCCTCTATGGGAAACGATTAACCCGAGCAGCTTACCGGCCGGTACTCCGAAAATGCACTTTTTCAGATTGAGCCGTATATCGAAGGTCCAAAGACTATCGAAGGTTTGTCGGAGATCGTCCACCAACTGACTGACATGTTTGGTCTTAACGACCACATCATCCACATATGCCTCGACCGTTTTGCCGATTTGTTTTTCCAAACATGTTTGAATCATGCGTTGGTATGTAGCCCCAACGTTCTTTAATCCGAAGGGCATTGTGTTGAAACAGAATGGTCCATAGGGGGTGATGAATGCTGTGGCCGCTTGGTCGGACTCCTTCATTTTGATTTGATGGTATCCGGAGTAAGCGTCGAGGAAACACAGCGAGTCGTGTCCGGCAGTGGCGTCTATGATCTGGTCTATGCGGGGTAAAGGGAAAGGATCCTTGGGGCAGGCTTTGTTTAAGTCCTTGAAATCGATGCACAATCGCCAGGATTTGTCCTTCTTAGGTACCATGACTAGATTGGCCAACCATTCTGGATGTTTGATGTCTCGGATAAATCCGGCTTCGAGCAACTTGGCCAGCTCCTCGCTCATAGCTTGACGCTTGGGTTCGAAAAACCGACGTAGAGTCTGTTTGACTGGCTTAAAACCTTTAATTATGTTCAGGCTGTGCTCGGCTAATTTTCACGGGATTCCTGGCATGTCTAACGGGTGCCAGGCGAAGATATCCCAGTTTGCGCGCAAAAGGTTGTGCAACTCTTCATCGACCGCGGGGTCCAGCTGAGCTCCAATGGATGCCGTCTTGTTGGGATCTGTTGGGTGTACTTGGAATTTGACGATTTCCTCTGCTGGTTTGAAGGACGTGGATTTGGGCCTTTTATCGAGGATGACGTCGTCCTTGTCCACCGTTGAGCGGAGCGCGGTCAGTTCTTCGGCTGCGAGGGCTTCGGATAGCGCTTCGAGGGCGAGCGATGCCGTTTTATTCTCGGCTCGAAGGGCTCTATCCGGGTCACTTATTACTGTGATTACGCCGTTTGGCCCTGGCATTTTAAGCTTCATGTACCCATAGTGTGGGATAGCGTGGAATCGTGCGAAAGCATCGCGCCCTAATAAGGCATGGTAGCCACTGCGAAAGGGCACGATGTGGAAAAGCAGTTCTTCGGATCGGTAGTTCTCGGGGGTTCCGAAGACCACATCAAGAGCAACCCAACCGCTACAACGTGCCTCCTTTCCGGGGATGATCCCTCGAAAGGTGGTGTGACTTTGCTCGATGCGGGATCTGTCAAACTGCATTTTGTCCAAGGTGTCCTCGTAAATGAGGTTTAGCCCGCTACCGCCGTCCATTAGCACCTTTTGAAGTCGAAATCCATCCACTATGGGATCAAGGACAAGGGCGGCAGCAGCCCGAGTAGGGCAGGACCTCGGCTGATCTTGTTCACTGAAAGTGATGGGTGTGTCAGTCCATGAGTCTGTCTCTGCCACATGGTGAATTTGAGCGAGCTCTCGAAGGGCTCTCTTCCTCTGATTCTTCGAGGAATACGTCTCATAGATTGTTAGGATCTCGGCGTCATCATCAAAGGGCGCTGCTGGACATTGATTTGAGTACGGGCCTTTGAGGATGACTTCGCCGCTCTTGGCGACTTGCCTGACCACCCAGCAAGCTCGAAGGCTGTGGGTTGGGTTTGTGTTGAGGAGGACGGAGTGTATGGGGCATGGTTTATCCAGCAGTTCATCAAGGACCGTTCTGGATCTCATCAGGGGTTTTATCCTTTTCTCGGATGGCTCGTATTGGGGTGTCCGGCGAGTGTGTGCACGTTTTGCCCGAGCTCGGTTTGGTTCCTCTGTACGGATTGACTCCGTTTGCTTGAGCTGAGCCTGCCAAGTATACTCCATGGCGCAGTATTTGGACACCAGATCCGATAAATCCAAGAAATGTTGGATGTGGCGGTGGGCGAGGGCGTTTAAGATGCCCTCATCTCGGCAGTTCTGTCAGAAGATCTCCAGAATTTCCTTGTTGCAGCCGTCCGTCATTTTGTTTTTGACGATAAGAAATCTAGCCCAGAAGTGCTGAACTGTCTCTTCGGGCTGTTGTTTTACATACATTAGGTCCCATATATCGGGCCGTCCTGAGTCATTTGGACAGTTCTCGATGTGGGGGAGGGGGGGTGGGCGGGATAAAAAATTTGATCCCAGCGGGGTGTGAGTTCGGCGTTTCGGCGGCCGCGTCCTGGATTGGCATGGAATCTGACGCGCCGAGCTCTAGGTCCGGATAGTTGGCCGAGCTTGAGTGCGCGGACTCGAGGTTACATGTTGAACCGGACTTCGGCTCTATACCCTCTCCGGAGCGGAGTTCGGCTGCCGAGCTGGAGGATAAGGCCTGTTGATCGGGAACTTGTACTCCATGCGTTTCCGGCTCCGGGGGGAGGGGCGAGCCCACGGTCGAGCCTTCGATAGTGGTGACCAAGTGGGTGGCCGGAGGGGCGCGAACTTCCCTGTCATTGGTTTTAAGCCCGATCTGATAGTAGACCGAGGACTGTCCATCGGAGATTCCCAAGGCTTGGATTCGATCTAGTATCCCATTTAATAACGAGAGATCCGTCGGCTCCATGTTCTGGCAGTTTACGGGGTTAACCCGAGTATGGCCGTGACGGGGGCGTCCGAATCTGCCCGGTAGTTGTCGGAAGTGGGGCTCCGGGGACCCAAAGGTTCGAACACTGGGGTGAGCTCGTTCTACTACTTCGTCTCCTACCACGGCAACGCTGCGGCGAGACTACGGCGAGAGCGCGCTAGCGTAGGACGGGCAAGGACACAGCGGTTTACCCAGGTTCGGGCCACCTTGCGGTGTAAGACCTTACTCCTGCCTGTAGTTGGGATTATTGTGGGTGAGAGAGTTCTCGCGTACAAGGTTGAAGACGATGGGATCTCTCCTCTCTGTCTGTTCGGTCCTCTGGTGGCTGCACTGCCCCTTTTATGCCAGCCTTGGTCCTCTTCCCCCTGGAAACTTAGGCGGGAAGGGTTGCCACACTTAGCGGTTTTGAAAGGGGACAGGCGCTCAGGCTATCCTGACTAAAGGTGGTCTTTGCCTGCCAAAGCATGATCCATGACGCGCCGGTGGGCTCGGTGATGACCTCCGCCCTGCGCGCCCGCCGTCTTGGTCTTCCTTCGCCGATTGGGCAACCTTTGGGGTTGCTTTGGGGATTAGACAGCTGGCCCTGCTTCCCTAACACAAAAGAGGAAACCATCTGCATCCGCGCCTGCTGGCACGACCTCTGCTGCTGCTCGTCGCCGTGTGCGTCACCCACGTGATGGGCTCCAGACCGCGCAACACGCCGAACGGCCTTCTTCTTGACACCTGCGGGAGGGGGCCTCGGAAGGCCACCTCGGGAAGCCGCCTCGTGAGGCCGCTCGGGAAGCCGCCTCGTGAGGCCACTCGGGAAGCCGCCTCATGAGGGGACTCGGGAAGCCGCCTCGTGAGGCCACTCGGGAAGCCGCCTCATGAGGGGACCTCGCGAGGCCGTTGATGGTGGTGCTGAGCGTTGCCTGCTACTCCCTGAGGAGGGGGCCTCAAGAGGCCAGGGACCCATGAGGGGTCTTGACGAGATGCTTGGTGGCGACGGCCCGCCGGGCCCACTCCAAGCGTTGCGCCCTGGGCCAAAGGCAGACGGGCCTGGAGACCCCGGATTCCATGGGCCCGACAGTAGCCCCCGGGCCCGCGGCGCGCACGTTCCCGCCTACAGAGGGGCGAAACGGCGCGGGACCTAACCGCCTACGGCCAGACGCGACTCGTGGCGCACGATGTGACGGGCGACGCCCCCACTTCCCCACGACGCCTTGGGAACTGCCGTGCTGACATAAATCTTGGCGCCGGAGAAGGCGGAGCGACGAGGGGAGTCCCGCGCCGAGATAAAAAAGGGGGGAAGGGAGAGCCGGAGCCCCCAATCATCTTCTTCTTCCACCAGCTTCCTTGTCTCCTTGCTAGAACTGCCGAAGAGATGGCGAGAGGACGAGGGCGCGGCCGTGCTTCCGCCGCCGCATCGCAGGTCCCGCCCCGGGGGCGTGGTCGATCCTCGACGGCCGCCGGTGCCGGGCCCAGCAGTCGCGGAAGGGGCGCCGCTCGCGGGCGCGTCGGGCGAGGCGCGCAAGGCCGAGGCGGCCACGTCGGAGCGGCTGCGCTTCCGCCCCAGGTGGGGAGCCACTCGGCGGAGGTGGCACGCGAGTTCATCGTGAACATGCACCGCAGCCCTTGCACCTGGCTCCGGCTCCCGGACTCCTTCGCGGCGGCGATGGCGGACCGCGCGCCCTTGGGCCTGTGGGTGCAGGCCGACGGTTGCTGCAACGGCCCCTGCTGGGTGGCGACGGAGCTTACCGCCTCGGGCTTCATGTTCCTGAGGCAGGGGTGGAAGTCGTTCGCCCTCGCCCGCGGCCTGAAGCGGGGGCACGTCCTCCAGTTCAAGTACGACGGGGCCGCCACGCTCTTCGTGAAGATCTTCGGGCTCTCCGGTAGCCGCCTGGTGTGCTGCGCGGAGAGTGAGGACAGCTACAGCGGCTCCTCCAGCGAGGACAACTCCTCCGACGGTGTCGCCCCCTCCGACTGGGGCGGAGGCGACGGCGGCTCCCCCCGCGTCAAGAGCGAGGACGAGGACTCCGACTAGGCGCGCGTGACGACGTCCCCAGAGCCAGGGCACCGTGCGCACGGTGACGGGGCCTCACTCGCCTGGGCCTTTCTTCCTTTTCGTTTTCCTGCATTGAACCGATGTAACCCCGCGTGGGCGTGAAACAGTATCTTCTTATGTTTAACTTAATACTTTTGTGACATGGGGTTGCATGCATTCTCTCCTGAAGTCCTCTCGTGAGGCTGTTTTTTTTTCTTTGCTCACCCTAGCGCTCTACGCTGTCAGGACCCAGCCCCCGGGCAAGCGTCAGCCGTCGCTGGTATGTCTGGTCGCGATGCCGGGACAAGGCCAGGAGGTGAGGGGCACCGTGAGCTAGTGAGGGCTCCTGAGGCGCGATGCTCAGGGAGCCCCCCTTTGGTGTGCAAGCGGCTTACGCAGAAGAAAAACGCTAGCACCCAGCGGGATCGCGAGGGGAGAGAGCTTGAGTGATGGTAAGGGCGCCTCATGAGGCAGTCACACTTAGCTTTTGGCGGATAGCGGTGTCGGATGAGCCACGGCTCATGAGGGGCTCACGTAGCTCGCGAGGCGTGCTCGTGAGGCCCGGTGTTCGAAGCGTCTTCGCCTCGCGAGGCCGGCTCGTGAGAGGCCGCCCGCGAGGTCTTCGCGCAGCTCGACTCCTGAAGGGCTGCATGTCGAAAAATCTCACGATAGGGGGAGCGGCATGCGCTTGCTAACTCACCCGCGGCCGTTGCGTGAGGAGATAAGGCACCAAGGACCTTGGTGAGGTGACGTGCGCGGGAGCAGGCCCGCGAGCCAGAGCTCAGTCACATGGATTTGGCGGCGCTGCAGGGACGGACCCGGGCACAGGCACCGTGCCTAGCCCCCGCTCACGGAATTGGTCAGGGGAGGGGTCGCGAGCGCGTGGCGCTCTTCGGTCGACATCGAACTTAACAGGCAGTTGAGTACGTAATATAACTCATCAAGGTAAAATCAGCAAAATTTATCGCACAACCAAAAGGATAAGGTTTCGGGAGCGAAGCTCGAGAGGCGCGGCGGGAAGGAGTGAGGGTCGCGCGGGGCGACACGCCGGGCGCACCCGGCAGGACCGCACTGCAGCGACGTCAGACCACTCAGCGAGGCGCGCCAAGGGAGTCTGCTCCTTCGGAGCCAGGGGGCCCGCGAGGCGCTGGGAGCTCGCGAGGAGCGGGAGGCTCACGTGGCCCTGGCGCGAAGGGCGCCAGCCTCTGGAAAGAGGCGTCGGCGTTTCTCAGCCCGAAGGGCATGCACGTGCCGTCGACGGTGGGGCCAACGCCCTGGCCGCCTCGCGGCAGCTGGAAAGGGTCACGAGGGCAGGGCTGGTTGAGGCTAGTGAAGTCGACGCACATGCGCTCCTTGCCACCCTTCTTGGGGACGACGACTGGGTTGGCGAGCCATTCGGGATAGCGCACCTCACGAACGACTCCGGCTTCTTGGAGCTTCTGAACTTCATTGACGATGAACTCTTGCTTCTCTGGCGCCTGGCGCCGTGCTTTCTGCTTGACCGGGAGTGCATTGGGGCACACCGCTAAGTGGTGCTCGATCACCTCCCTCGGCACACCGGACAAGTCGGATGCTTTCCAGGCGAAAACATCCAAGTTTGCCCGATGGAAGGTGATGAGCGCGCTTTCCTATGCAGGAGGGAGGCCTGTGCCGATGGTGAAGGCGGGGCCGGAGCCGCTGCCGTCCACCGACACCTTCTTCATCTCGGCGTGGTCCTGAGAAAACAACTGCTTCTTCTTCGCCGGCGCGGCTTCGGAAGGCTCGACCGCGTCCTCGTCGGCTGGGTGCGCGACAACGGCAGCCTTGTAAGTGCGCTCGAGGGTGCTGGCCGCGTCTTTTTCGTCACAGGCGACGGTGATGATGCCGCTGCAGCCGGGCATCTTGAGGACGTTGTAGGCGTGGTGAGTGGCCGCCATGAACTTGGTGAGAGCTGGGTAGCCCAAGATGGCATTGTAGGGCAGGCCGATGTGCGCCATGTCGAAGTCGATGAGCTCGGTGTGGTAGTTTTTGCGGGTGCCGAAGGTGACGGGGAGGCGCACCTGCCCCAGCGGAATGGTGGAGCCATCGGTCACTCCAGAGAAGGGCCTGGTCGGCATCAGCTAGTCGTAGGGCACCTGGAGCATCTCGAAGGTTTCGATGGAGAGCACGTTGAGACCGGCACCCCTGTCGATGAGGGTCTTGGTGACCGCGACGTTGCTGATGGTGGGAGTGCACAGCATGGGGAGCGCGCCTGTGGAGGCCGTGGACTTGGGGTGGTCCTTGGAGTCGAAGGTGATGGCGTACTGCAACCACTTGAGGGGCCGCGTGACCTCAGGCCTCGGGAGGGCGGCGTACACCTCGCGAGAGAGTTGCTTGAAGTGGCGGACGGACGCGGGGGCTTGGGACCCGCCAAGGATGCAGGCAACCGCGCGAGGCTACTGGTAGCCCCCAGCGCCCTCGTCAGGCTGGTTGACGTCGTTCCTCCGAGGTGGCGGAGGCAGCAGCGGGAGAGCGGCATTAGCCTGAGGATTCACCTCACGAGGCTGGTCACGCCAGGCGGCCTCACGAGGTTGATCGCGCCAGCCCTGGCGGTAGTTGCTGTTATTGTTGCGGCTGTCCCAGCGGGTGCCGCTGCGGCCACCTCCGCGGCTGGCGCCACGGCCGTTGCGGTCGTCTCGGCGGCTCTGGCGCTCATCGCGGAGCAGCTTGAGCTCATGACAGTCTTCGGTGCTGTGGGAGCGGACGTTGTGAAAGGGGCAGAGTGGCCGGTTGTCCTTCCTAGGCTCGTCGGGGTCGCGGCCGCGCTTCTGCTCGGGCTCCGCCGCAAGCACGGCAGGGCCCTTGCGCTTGACGTCCTTGCTCTTGGCCTTGGTACTGTCGAGCGCCGCGTCGGGGTCGTTGTGGACGAAGAGGCGGCCTTCTTCAGCCTTGGCGCACTTGTCGGCGAGGTCGAGCAGCTCGAGCACGGAGTCGAGCTCACCGTTGATGGCGAGCTTCTCGCGCATCTTGATGTCCGTGACGCCGGTGGAGAACGCGGAGATGACTGCCGCGTCGGAAGCGCGCGGGATCTTGTTGCGCACCTAACTGAAGCGTTGGATGTACTTGCGGAGGATCTTGTCTGGGCGCTGTCGAACGCGCCGCAGGTCGTTGATGGTGAGGGAGCGGTCCTGTGTGCCCTTGAAGTTGGCGATGAACTGGCTGCAGAGCTCGGCCCACGACGAGATGGAAGCCACGGGGAGGTTCATGAGCCAGGAGCGCGGGCCGTCCTTGAGGGCAAAGGGGAACCAGTTCGCCATGACCTTGTCGTCGCCGTTCGCCGCCTCGACGCTCAGCGCATAGAGCTGGAGGAACTCCGTGGGGTTGGGGGTGCCGTCGTAGCGCGGCGGCAGCTCAGGCTTGAACTTCGCGGGCCAGACCACGCGACGTAGCTCGCGGGTGAAGGCACGGCAGCCCACGCCGCTTGAAGGGACGCCGCCAGCGAGGGCGGCGTGGTTTTGACGCCCGGCCGCTGCAACGTCTTGAACGGCCTGGTCCTGGCGCTGGTGCTGGCGCTCGAGGAGCACTCGCGCATCGGGGGGCACGCGGCGGATGATCTGGCAGCTGGGCTCGCAGTGGTCCGGAGAAGACGCGCCGTGGGACGGCTCACGAGCCCGCGCGCTGCGCTGGGGCCCGGCGTGCTCGTCACGCAGAGGAGGCGGCGGGGGAGCGCCGTACGCCGGGTCCCCAGCACGAGACGGTGGAGGGCGGAGCGAGTGAGAAGACGCCGGAGCGTCCCCGGCGACGTTGACGAGCTCGGTGATGCGACCAAGCCAGGCGTCGTAGCCGACGTCATCAGGACGGTAGCGGAGCAGCTCGCGCGCCATGAGCAGCGCGGCCTGCGGGTTCGGCGGCCCACGGTTGGCGAGGGAGGAGGCCGTGGCGGTGTGGCCGTCCGCCCGCACGGAGGGGTGCAGGGAGGAGGCCTGCTGCTCGCGGGCAGCGGGGTCGGTGGCGGCGGCAGCCTCGGCGTCAGGGCGGCGGCGATTGCCGCGGGCCACCGGCTCCGTCTGGGCCACGCGGCCAGCCCTGCGATCAGCGCGCTCGTGACGTGCGTTCGCCATGGGACTGGTGGAGCTGAGGGTCGAGCAGAGGAACAGTAGCGCACCCCTACCTGGCGCGCCAAATGTCGGAAGTGGGGCTCTGGGGACCCAAAGGTTCGAACACTGGGGTGAGCTCGTTCTACTACTTCGTCTCCTACCACGGCAACGCTGCGGCGAGACTACGACGAGAGCGCGCTAGCGTAGGACGGGCGAGGACACAGCGGTTTACCCAGGTTCGGGCCACCTTGCGGTGTAAGACCTTACTCCTGCCTGTAGTTGGGATTATTGTGGGTGAGAGAGTTCTCGCGTACAAGGTTGAAGACGATGGGATCTCTCGTCTCTGTCTGTTCGGTCCTCTGGTGGCTGCACTGCCCCTTTTATGCCAGCCTTGGTCCTCTTCCCCCTGGAAACTTAGGCGGGAAGGGTTGCCACACTTAGCGGTTTTGAAAGGGGAGAAGCGCTCAGGCTATCCTGACTAAGGGTGGTCTTTGCCTGCCAAAGCATGATCCATGACGCGCCGGTGGGCTCGGTGATGACCTCCGCCCTGCGCGCCTGCCGTCTTGGTCTTCCTTCGCCGATCGGGCAACCTTTCGGGTTGCTTTGGGGAGTAGACAGCTGGCCTTGCTTCCCTAACACAAAAGAGGAAACCATCTACATCCGCACCTGCTGGCATGACCTCTGCTGCTGCTCGTCGCCGTGCACGTCACCCATGTGATGGGCTCCAGACCGCGCGACACGCCGAACGGCCTTCTTCTTGACACCTGCGGGAGGGGGCCTCGGAAGGCCACCTCAGGAAGCCGCCTCGTGAGGCCGCTCGGGAAGCCGCCTCGTGAGGCCACTCGGGAAGCCGCCTCGTGAGGGGACTCGGGAAGCCGCCTCGTGAGGCCACTCGGGAAGCCGCCTCGTGAGGGGACCTCGCCAGGCCGTTGATGGTGGTGCTGAGCGTTGCCTGCTACTCCCTGAGGAGGGGGCCTCAGGAGGCCAGGGCCCCATGAGGGGTCTTGACGAGATGCTTGGTGGCGACAGCCCGCCGGTCCCACTCTAGGCGTTGCCGGGAAGCCGCCCCATGAGGGATCTTTAAGAGGAAGACGGACGCAGACGGTAATGTCACCGTCTATAAAGCTCGACTTGTGGCAAAAGGTTTTTCACAAGTTCAAGGAGTTGACTACGATGAGACCTTCTCACCCGTAGCAATGCTTAAGTCCGTCAGAATCATGTTAGCAATAGCTGCCTTTTTCGATTATGAAATTTGGCAGATAGATGTCAAAACAGCGTTCCTTAACGGTTTCCTTAAGGAAGAGTTGTATATGATGCAACCAGAAGGTTTTGTTGATCCAGAGAATGCTAACAAAGTTTGCAAACTCCAGCGATCCATTTATGGACTGGTGCAAGCATCTCGGAGTTGGAATCTTCGCTTTGATGAGGTGATCAAAGCGTTCGAGTTTATACAAGTTTACGGAGAAGCTTGTATTTACAAGAAAGTGAGTGGGAGCTCTATAGCGTTTCTAATATTATATGCGGATGACATATTACTGATTGGAAACAATATAGAAATGTTGGAAAGCGTTAAGGAATATTTGAACAAGAGTTTTTTCAATGAAGGACCTAGGAGAAGCTGCTTTCATATTAGGCATCAAGATCTATAGAGATAGATCAAGACGTTTAATAGGACTTTCACAAAGCCCATACCTTGATAAGATTTTGAAGAAGTTAAAAATGGATCAGTCCAAGAAGGGGTTCTTGCCTGTTTTGCATGGTGTGAAGTTGAGTAAGACTCAATGCCCAGTGACTACAGAAGATAGAGAAAAGATGAGTGTCATCCCCTATGCTTCAGCCATAGGCTCTATCATGTATGCAATGCTGTGCACAAGACCCGATGTCAGCCTTGCCATAAGTATGGTCGGAAGGTTTCAAAGTGATCCAGGAATGGAACACTGGACAGCGGTCAAGAATATCCTGAAGTACCTGAAAAGGACTAAGGACATGTTTCTCGTTTATGGAGGTGATCAAGAGCTCGTCGTAAAGGGTTACATCGATGCAAGCTTTGACACTGATCCGGATGACTCTAAGTCACAAACCGGATATGTATTTATTCTTAATGGGGGTGCGGTTAGCTGGTGCAGTTCCAAGCAAAGTGTGGTAGCTGATTCTACATGCGAAGCGGAGTACATCGTTGCCTCGGAGGCGGCGAAGGAAGGTGTCTGGATGAAGGAGTTCATGACAAATCTTGGAGTAGTGCCTAGTGCGCTTAACCCAATGACTCTGTTTTGTGATAATACTGGTGCCATTGCTCTAGCCAAGGAACCAAGATTTCACAAGAGGACCAGACACATAAAGCGACGTTTCAATTCCATCCGCGATTACATCAAGGAGGACGACATAAATATTTGCAAAGTACACACGGATCTGAATGTTGCAGATCCGATGACTAAACCTCTTCCAAGGGCTAAACATGAACAACACCAGAACTGCATGGGTGTTCGATTCATTACAATGTAAATCACATAGTGATGTGAACTAGATTATTGACTCTAGTGCAAGTGGTCGACTGTTGGAAATATGGCCTAGAGGCAATAATAAATTGGTTATTATTATATTTCCTTGTTCATGATAATCGTTTATTATCCATGCTATAATTGTATTGATTGGAAACTCAAATACATGTGTGGGTACATAGACAACACTGTGTCCCTAGTAAGCCTCTAGTTAACTAGCTCGTTGATCAAAAGATGGTGAAGGTTTCCTAGCCATGGACATGAGATGTCATTTGATAACGGGATCACATCATTAGGAGAATGATGTGATGGACAAGACCCAAACTATAAACGTAGCATATGATCGTGTCAGTTTATTGCTATTATTTTCTGCATGTCAAGTATCTGTTCCTATGACCATGAGATCATGCAATTCACCTACACCGTAGGAGTGCCTTGTGTGTATCAAACGTCACAACGTAACTGGGTGACTATAAAGGTGCTCTACAGGTATCTCCGAGGGTGTCTGTTGGGTTGGCATGGATCAAGACTGGGATTTGTTACTCCGTGTGACGGAGAGGTATCTCGGGGCCCACTCGGTAATACAACATCACAATGAGCCTTGCAAGCAATGTGACTAAAGTGTTAGCCATGAGATCTTGTATTACGGAACGAGTAAAGAGACTTGCCGATAACGAGATTGAACTAGGTATAGAGATACCGACGATCGAATCTCGGGCAAGTAACATACCGAAGAACAAAGGGAACAGTATACGGGATTAACTGAATCCTTGACATAGAGGTTCAACCGATGAAGATCTTCGTAGAATATGTAGGAACCAATATGGGCATCCAGGTCCCGCTATTGGTTATTGGCCGTAGAGGTGTCTCGGTCATGTCTGCATAGTTCTCGAACCCGCAGGGTCTACACACTTAACGTTTGGTGACGATTAGTATAGTTGAGTTATTGTGTTGGTGACCGAAGGTTGTTCGGAGTCCCGGATGAGATCCCGGACATGACGAGGATCTCCGGAATAGTCCGGAGATAAAGATTGATATATGTGATAATAGTGTTTTGATCTCCGGAAGGGTTCCGGAATTCACCGGAAGGGGTTCCGGGTGTTTACCGAAGTGTTTGGGTGCAGCAACACTTTATATGGGCCAAAGGGGTAAAGCCCACGAGGTATTGGAAAGTGCAAAAGGAAGTATTGTTGCTGCCTTAAGCGGTACTACCGCTTGTAAGGCAGTACTACCGCGTAAGCGGTACTACCGCTTGTGTGAAGCGGTACTACCGCTCGTGAGCGGTACTACCGCTTGTACGCGATACTGCTGGAATCCGAGTGAGACTCTTTCCGTGCGGGCCAAACTGACCTTGTGCGGGCAAAACCGACCTTGTGGAGGTTTTCTCTCCAAGTTTAGACCCCAGGGCTCAACATATAAATAGAGGGGCAGGGCTAGCACACGGGACACATCAAGATTTCCCAAGCCGTGTGCCGTCAACCCTAACCCTCTAGTTCCTCCCGTCATAATTTCCGTAGTGCTTGGCGAAGCCCTGCAGAGATTGTTCCTCACCACCATCACCACGCCGTCGTGCTGCCGGAACTCACCCACTACTTCACCATCGCTCGCTGGATCGAGGAGGTGAAGGCGTCATCAAGCCGTACGCGTGTTGAACGCGGAGGTGCCGTCCGTTCGGCGCTAGATCGTGTTTGGATCGAGGGACGACTTGCGATTTGGATCGTGAAGACGTTCGACTACATCAACCGCGTTTCTTAACGCTTCCGCTTAGCGATCTACAAGGGTATGTAGATTCACTCTCCCTCTCGTAGATGCTCATCACCATGGATAGATCTTGCGTGTGCGTAGGAAATTTTTTGTTTCCCATGCGACGTTCCCCAACAGTGGCATCAGAGCTAGGTCTATGCGTAGATGAGATCTCGAGTAGAACACAAAGGAGTTTGTGGGCGTTGATATTCAGATTGCTTCCTCCCTTGGTCTTTTCTTGTTTCGGCGGTATTGTGGGATGAAGCGGCTCGGACCAACATTACTCGTACGGTTACGAGAGACCGGTCCCATCAACTGACATGTAACTTCGTTGCATAAAGATGGCTGGCGGGTGTCTGTCTCTCCCACTTTAGTCGGATCGGATTTGACAAAGGCGGTCCTTGAGAAGGTTGAAAAGCAATTTTTATATCACCGTTGTGGTTTTTGCATAGGTAAGAATCGTTCTTGCTAGATACCCGTAGCAGCCACGTAAAACTTGCAACAACAATTAGAGGACGTCTAACTTGTTTTTGCAGGGTATGTTGTGATGTGATATGGCCAATTACATGATGAGATATATGTGATGTATGAGATGATCATGTGTTGTATAGAATATCACGACTTGCATGTCGATGAGTACGGCAACTGGCAGGAGCCATAGAGTTGTCTTTAATTATTTTCGCCGTTTTGCTTTACTTTATCGCTATGAGTTAGCAATAGTCGTGGAAGCAACAGTCGGCGCGACAACCTCATGGCGACACGTTGATGGATATCAAGATGATGGAGATCATGGTGTCATGCCGGTGACGATGGAGATCATGCCGGTGCTTTGGAGATGGAGATCAAAAGCACAAGTTCATGGCCATATCATGTCACTTATGATTTGCATGTGATGTTAATCCTTTTATGCATCTTGTTTTGCTTAGGACGACGGTAGCATTATAAGGTGATCCCTCACTTAAATTTCAAGATAAATTGTGTTCTCCCCGAGTGTGCACCGTTGCGAAAGTTCGTCGTTTCGAGACACCACGTGATGATCGGGTGTGATAGACTCTACGTTCACATACAACGGGTGCAAGCCAGTGTTGCACATGCGGAACACTCGGGTTAAACTTGACGAGCCTAGCATGTACAGACATGGCCTCGGAACACAAGAGACCGAAAGGTCGAACATGAGTCATATAGTAGATATGATCAACATGAAGATGTTCACCATTGAAACCACCTCAACTCACGTGATGATCAGACTTGAGTTGGTGGATTTGGATCATGTTACACTCGAATGACCGGAGGGATGTCAATCTGAGTGGGAGTTTTAAGTAATATGATTAACTAAACTCATTATCTTGAACAATAGTCTTAGTTGTCTTTGCTATATTTATGTTGTAGATCATGGCTCGCGCAGTAGCACCCCTGAATTTTAATGCGTTCCTAGAGAAAGCTAAGTTGAAAGATGATGGAAGTAACTTTATGGACTGGGCCCGTAATCTAAGGATTATCCTTACGGCTTCCCAGAAGGCTTATGTCCTAGATGCACCGCTTGGTGATCCACCCACTCCAGTTAAGTCTCTAGACGTTGTGAACGCCTGGCAGGCTCGTTCTGAAGATTACTCAATAGTTCAATGTGCAATATTGTATGGCTTAGAACCGGGACTTCAAAGACATTTTGAACGTCATGGAGCATATGAGATGTTCCAGGAGTTGAAATTTATCTTTCAGAAGAATGCCCGGATCGAGAGGTATGAGATCTCCGATAAGTTCTATGCTTGCAAGATGGAGGAGAACGGGTCTATCAGTGATCACATACTCAAAATGTCTGGGTACTCCACCCGTCTGGCTGAATTGGGGATGCCCCTTCCGCCAGAGGCTATCACTGACAGAGTTCTTCAATCATTGCCACCTAGCTACAAGAGCTTCGTGTTGAACTATAACATGCACGGGATGAACAAGTCAGTCGCCGAGCTGTTTGCGATGCTGAAAGCCGCTGAGTCTGAAATTCAGAAGGAGCATCAAGTGTTGATGGTCAATAAAACCACTAGTTTCAAGAAAAATGGCAAGGGTAAGAAGGGTAACTCCAAGAAGAGTGGCAAAGCAGTTGCTCCTCCCGTGAAGAAACCCAAGGCTGGACCCAAACCAGAAGCTGTGTGCTTTCATTGCAAGGGAACTGGACACTGGAAGCGGAACTGCCCCAAGTATTTGGCTGACAAGAAGGCGGCCAACAACAAACAAGGTATATATGATATACATGTTATTGATGTGTACCTTACCAACTCTCGTTGTAGTGCCTGGGTATTTGATACCGGTGCGGTTGCTCATATTTGCAACTCAAAACAGGAACTGCGGAATAGACGGAGGCTGGCAAAGGACGAAGTGACGATGCGCATGGGAAATGGTTCCAAGGTTGATGTGATCGCCGTCGGCACGCTCGCTCTTCGATTACCATCCGGATTAGTGATGAACCTGAATAAATGTTATTTGGTGCCTGCGTTAAGCATGAACATTATATCTGGATCTTGTTTATTGCGAGACCGTTACTCATTTAAATCAGAGAATAATGGTTGTTCTATTTATATGAGTAATATCTTTTATGGTCATGCACCCGATGTGAGGGGTTTATTCTTATTGAATCTCGATAGTAATGATACACATGTTCATAACATTGATGCCAAAAGATGTAGAATTGATAATGATAATACCACTTTCTTGTGGCACTGCCGTTTAGGTCATATTGGCGTAAAACGCATGAGGAAGCTCCATGCTGATGGACTTTTGGAGTCACTTGATTTTGAATCACTTGACACATGTGAGCCATGCGTCATGGGCAAGATGACTAAAATGCCATTCTCTGGAACAATAGAACGGGCAAGTGACTTGTTGGAAATCATACATACTGATGTGTGCGGTCCGATGAGCATTGAGGCGCGCGGTGGTTATCGTTACTTTCTCACCTTCACTGATGACTTAAGTAGATATGGGTATATTTACTTAATGAAACACAAGTCTGAAACATTTGAAAAGTTCAAACAATTTCAGAGTGAAGTTGAGAATCATCGTAACAAGAAGATTAAATTCCTACGATCTGATCGAGGAGGAGAATATCTGAGTTATGAGTTTGGCAGTCACTTAAGACAATGTGGAATTGTTTCACAACTGACACCGCCTGGAACACCACAGCGTAATGGTGTGTCCGAACGTCGTAATCGAACCTTATTGGATATGGTGCGATCTATGATGTCTCTTGCCGATTTGCCACTATCGTTTTGGGGTTATGCATTAGAGACAGCTGCATTCACTTTAAATAGGGCACCATCGAAATCCGTTGAGACGACGCCATATGAACTTTGGTTTGGCAAGAAGCCAAAGCTGTCGTTTCTTAAAGTTTGGGGATGTGATGCTTATGTCAAAAAGCTTCAGCCTGAAAAGCTGGAACCCAAAGCGGAGAAATGCGTCTTCATAGAATACCCAAAAGAGACAGTTGGGTATACCTTCTACCTCAGATCCGAAGGCAAAGTGTTTGTCGCTAAAAACGGAACATTTCTTGAGAAAGAGTTTCTCTCGAAAGAATTGAGTGGGAGGAAGATAGAACTTGATGAGGTTATTGAACCTTTACTTCAACCTGAGAGTAGCACAGTACAGAAAGATGTTTCTGTAGAGCCTGCATCAGTTGAAGAGGAAGTTAATGATGATGATCATGAACCTTCGAACCAAGTTGCTATCGAACCTCGTAGGTCGACAAGGACGCGTACTGCTCCTGAGTGGTATAGCAACCCTGTCTTAGAAGTCATGTTGTTACACAACGATGAACCTACAAGCTATGGAGAAGCGATGATGGGCCCGGATTCCGAGAAGTGGTTAGAGGTCATGAAATCCGAGATGGGATCCATGTATGAAAACAAAGTATGGACTTTGGAAGTATTACCTGAAGGGCGTAAGGCCATTCTGAACAAATGGATCTTTAAGAGGAAGACGGACGCAGACGGTAATGTCACCGTCTATAAAGCTCGACTTGTGGCAAAAGGTTTTTCACAAGTTCAAGGAGTTGACTACGATGAGACCTTCTCACCCGTAGCGATGCTTAAGTCTGTCAGAATCATGTTAGCAATAGCTGCCTTTTTCGATTATGAAATTTGGCAGATGGATGTCAAAACAGCGTTCCTTAACGGTTTCCTTAAGGAAGAGTTGTATATGATGCAACCAGAAGGTTTTGTCGATCCAGAGGATGCTGACAAAGTTTGCAAACTCCAGCGATCCATTTATGGACTGGTGCAAGCATCTCGGAGTTGGAATCTTCGCTTTGATGAGGTGATCAAAGCGTTCGAGTTTATACAAGTTTACGGAGAAGCTTGTATTAACAAGAAAGTTAGTGGGAGCTCTATAGCGTTTCTAATATTATATGCGGATGACATATTACTGATTGGAAACAATATAGAAATGTTGGAAAGCGTGAAGGAATATTTGAACAAGAGTTTTTTCAATGAAGGACCTAGGAGAAGCTGCTTTCAT
This sequence comes from Elymus sibiricus, assembly GCA_039707655.1. Classification (NCBI taxonomy): domain Eukaryota; kingdom Viridiplantae; phylum Streptophyta; class Magnoliopsida; order Poales; family Poaceae; genus Elymus; species Elymus sibiricus. Next base: position 187,100,188 of record CM077668.1, read on the forward strand.
ATTAGGCATCAAGATCTATAGAGATAGATCAAGACGTTTAATAGGACTTTCACAAAGCCCATACCTTGATAAGATTTTGAAGAAGTTCAAAATGGATCAGTCCAAGAAGGGGTTCTTGCCTGTTTTGCAAGGTGTGAAGTTGAGTAAGACTCAATGCCCAGTGACTGCAGAAGATAGAGAAAAGATGAGTGTCATCCCCTATGCTTCAGCCATAGGCTCTATCATGTATGCAATGCTGTGCACAAGACCCGATGTCAGCCTTGCCATAAGTATGGTCGGAAGGTTTCAAAGTGATCCAGGAATGGAACACTGGACGACGGTCAAGAATATCCTGAAGTACCTGAAAAGGACTAAGGACATGTTTCTCGTTTATGGAGGTGATCAAGAGCTCGTCGTAAAGGGTTACATCGATGCAAGCTTTGACACTGATCCGGATGACTCTAAGTCACAAACCGGATATGTATTTATTCTTAATGGGGGTGCGGTTAGCTGGTGCAGTTCCAAGCAAAGCGTGGTAGCTGATTCTACATGCGAAGCGGAGTACATCGTTGCCTCGGAGGCGGCGAAGGAAGGTGTCTGGATGAAGGAGTTCATGACAGATCTTGGAGTAGTGCCTAGTGCGCTTAACCCAATGACTCTGTTTTGTGATAATACTGGTGCCATTGCTCTAGCCAAGGAACCAAGATTTCACAAGAGGACCAGACACATAAAGCGACGTTTCAATTCCATCCGCGATTACATCAAGGAGGACGACATAAATATTTGCACAGTACACACGGATCTAAATGTTGCAGATCCGATGACTAAACCTCTTCCAAGGGCTAAACATGAACAACACCAGAACTACATGGGTGTTCGATTCATTACAATGTAAATCACATAGTGATGTGAACTAGATTATTGACTCTAGTGCAAGTGGTCGACTGTTGGAAATATGCCCTAGAGGCAATAATAAATTGGTTATTATTATATTTCCTTGTTCATGATAATCGTTTATTATCCATGCTATAATTGTATTGATTGGAAACTCAAATACATGTGTGGGTACATAGACAACACTGTGTCCCTAGTAAGCCTCTAGTTAACTAGCTCGTTGATCAAAAGATGGTGAAGGTTTCCTAGCCATGGACATGAGATGTCATTTGATAACGGGATCACATCATTAGGAGAATGATGTGATGGACAAGACCCAAACTATAAACGTAGCATATGATCGTGTCAGTTTATTGCTATTGTTTTCTGCATGTCAAGTATCTGTTCCTATGACCATGAGATCATGCAATTCACCTACACCGTAGGAGTGCCTTGTGTGTATCAAACGTCACAACGTAACTGGGTGACTATAAAGGTGCTCTACAGGTATCTCCGAGGGTGTCTGTTGGGTTGGCATGGATCAAGACTGGGATTTGTTACTCCGTGTGACGGAGAGGTATCTCGGGGCCCACTCGGTAATACAACATCACAATGAGCCTTGCAAGCAATGTGACTAAAGTGTTAGCCATGAGATCTTGTATTACGGAACGAGTAAAGAGACTTGCCGATAACGAGATTGAACTAGGTATAGAGATACCGACGATCGAATCTCGGGCAAGTAACATACCGAAGAACAAAGGGAACAGTATACGGGATTAACTGAATCCTTGACATAGAGGTTCAACCGATGAAGATCTTCGTAGAATATGTAGGAACCAATATGGGCATCCATGTCCCGCTATTGGTTATTGGCCGTAGAGGTGTCTCGGTCATGTCTGCATAGTTCTCGAACCCGCAGGGTCTACACACTTAACGTTTGGTGACGATTAGTATAGTTGAGTTATTGTGTTGGTGACCGAAGGTTGTTCGGAGTCCCGGATGAGATCCCGGACATGACGAGGATCTCCGGAATAGTCCGGAGATAAAGATTGATATATGTGATAATAGTGTTTTGATCTCCGGAAGGGTTTCGGAATTCACCGGAAGGGGTTCCGGGTGTTTACCGAAGTGTTCGGGTGCAACAACACTTTATATGGGCCAAAGGGGTAAAGCCCACGAGGTATTGGAAAGTGCAAAAGGAAGTTTTGCTGCTGCCTTAAGCGGTACTACCGCTTGTAAGGCAGTACTACCGCGTAAGCGGTACTACCGCTCGTGAGCTTTACTACCGCTTGTACGCGATACTGCTGGAATCCGAGTGAGACTCTTTCCATGCGGGCCAAACCGACCTTGTGCGTGCAAAACCGACCTTGTGGAGGTTTTCTCTCCAAGTTTAGACCCCAGGGCTCAACATATAAATAGAGGGGCAGGGCTAGCATACGGGACACATCAAGATTTACCAAGCCATGTGCCGGCAACTCTAACCCTCTAGTTCCTCCCGTCATAATCTCCGTAGTGCTTGGCAAAGCCCTGCAGAGATTGTTCCTCACCACCATTACCACGCCGTCGTGCTGTCAGAACTCATCCACTACTTCACCATCGCTCGCTGGATCGAGGAGGTGAAGGCGTCATCAAGCCGTACGTGTGTTGAACGCGGAGGTGCCGTCCGTTCGGCGCTAGATCGTGTTTGGATCGAGGGACGACTTGCGATTTGGATCGCGAAGACGTTCGACTACATCAACCGCGTTTCTTAACGCTTCCGCTTAGCGATCTACAAGGGTATGTAGATTCACTCTCCCTCTCGTAGATGCTCATCACCATGGATAGATCTTGCGTGTGCGTAGGATTTTTTTTCCCATGCAACGTTCCCCAACATCGACGAGGGGCAGCAACGCGGGAAGGCAGTTGCCGGGAAGGCTGCGCCCAAAGGGTTGCGGTTGCCGCCTTGATGCTGACGAGCCCTTGGCTTGCCAACTCAGTGTGCGCCTCCCCCTTGCGGGCAGTCTTCTTGGCGATAGTCACTTTTCCGTTGGCAGAAGGAGGGCAAGGTGGTTCTTCTTCCTCTTCCGACTCCTCCTCACCCGAGGACCCCTCGGGTTGCTCCTCTTCTTCCTCCCCTCCCTCGGATTCCTCAGCCCACTCCTCCTCGCCAACATACTCTTCAGCGTGCTCTTCAGCATGCTCTTGGGAGCGGCTTCCTCCAGTGGCCTCCGGAGCTGCGGCCCACTTTTTAGACTGGTCCTTGCCCGACCAAGGACGAGTTACCTTCGTCTTCTTGGATTCGTTAGCCCTTGCCGCAAGAAACTCTTTCCGGTCATCCTTCGTCGGGTGCATCATGCCGTCCTCAGCTCCGATAGCCTCCTCTACCAAGCCGGCAAACCAGTTATCCACATCCTTCTGCCTAGGTTCCTTCCATGTGCTCAGGACCGTCCGAGCGTCACAGTCCAGCATCCATGCCAGGATAGAGGCCTTGGCGGTGTTGTTGCACAAAGGGATCACTTTCGCCGGCAAGTCGAAGTCGCAACCCTTGTTGAAAATCCGGTAGATGAGCAGATAATGTCCCATCGTCGTCTAGTTGTTGTCAGGGCCCTGGTGCAGCCGCATTGGGTCAGCGGAGCCCTGGTAATCCCACGCTTGCCGGCCTTTTCTGTGCTGCAGTGGGGCGATCCGACGGCGAAGGAAATCTGCTCCCACCTTCTCAATCGTCAAGCCGGCCCCTTTCAGAGCAAGGATTCGGTGCAACACCACCCCCAGTTTGGCATCATTGGGGTCGACTTGGTTCCAGCTATCAGGCTTTACAACCATCTCGGTCCTGAGATGGCAAAAGGCTGGGAAATCTTGCTGCTTGACCCAGCACCAATCAGCCCGCCACTCGTCCCATCTGGAGTGAAGCTCGCCGTCCAAGTAGTACTTTTTCTAATTTCCCCTTGGGACCCAAGTGACGCTACCAGAAAGAGCGCCCTTCTGGACCCGAGGGATGAAGAAATGCCGGAACAGAGCTACATTTGGAGTTATCCCCACAAAATTCTCGCACAAGTGCGCAAAAGTTGCCAAGCAGGTGACCGCATTGGGTGTAAAATCGAGCATCCTGAGCCCGAAGGCGTTCATCACCTCAACAAAGAAAGCAGAAAAGGGCGGACACAGACCACAATAGAAGTACCCGGCGAAGAAGTGGAATTGGTCTCCGGCAGGAGGGAGAGATCCAGGAAGTACCACTGTGGCTTCGTGATCTCGCGTCTCGCCTGCGTATACATACGCGTAATCCTTCGCCAGATCGTCTGCCATAAGCGCCGGCGGGAAAACAGCGTAGTCCCGCCACTGTACTGCCTTGGCGGCTTTCTCCTCACCCGCCGTCGAACTTGGGGCCTTTTCGCCTCTCTTCAGCGCCATAGCGAGATGTGTGTGGGGGGGAGGGAAAGCTGTGTTGCTCACCGGCAGAGGCAAAGGGCATGCTCTGCTCTTATGCGGCGGCGGAAGCTGGGAGGCACGCTCTGTTTTTTTGCGCGAGATTGAAGACGACGGCGAACTGGCTAGATTGGGGAGAGGGGGTAAATGAGCAGCGCCCCTCGTGGTTTCCTTTCTTATGGGGGAAACACGACGGCTGGCTCTTTCTCGTCCTACGTGGCTGCGCTTTTCAGGCGCACCACCTCTCGCCGCCGCTTCACTCCACCATTCCCATGCCCGCATTTAATACGCATCGTGGGCGCGTGCGGTAAAAGAGAAAATTATGATAGTTATCCTCTGCCATGCGCCGCCTATGCACTGTTTGGGCCTAGTCCAATGACGCCTCGCATGCGCGTGTGGCCCAGGCCCAGGGGCTCCTGTCGGTGTACTAAGACATGGGTGCCCTTGTACCCAGACTTGTGCACATGCAGTTGTAGCCTCCCTTCCGGCAAGGGCTTGACAGAGGATAACTACAACCCAAGACTCAACACCAAGACCGTGAAGAAGACCTCAAGGCAGGTCATCGAGAAGTACTATTCTAAGTACTGAAGATCGACGCTATTCTTGCCGGCAAGCTTCGCCCTGGCAAGGTGAAGACTAAGGCTATGGTTGCCGGCAAGTTCCCTTGCCGGCAAGCAAGGCCCGGCAAGCTCCGTGCCAGCAGGCTTGTTCTGTCCTGTTACCGCTCCACCTCACCATCGACCAGATAGGCTCGTGGGCTAGGTGTGGAGCGGGCAGACAGTCAACATGGCCAGCCAAGGCACGTGTCAGCACGCCGCGCCGAGATTAACTTTAATGACACCCGTCCCCGGGACGTGTCGAGATTACAGGAGGGCGCCAGGACCGGTGGTACAGATCTTTTGCCCAAGGCCTCGCCTCCCCAACGTAGCACCTAACGGTGCATTAAATGCGTTTGTCTTACCCCGTTGGAAGATAAACGTGATGACGATGCAAGTCACTGTTCACACTCTGTAATGACCGTATTAGCCATTGTGGTAACCCCTTGGCCTATAAAAGGAGGCCCACAGCTACAGGTAGAACGCTCGACACCCAGTTCAATTACACACCGTAGCTGCATTTTCCCGAGCACCTTGCCGGAAAACTGCGCTCCCTGTAACCAGAGTTCATATTCGATCAACTACAGAGCAGGAGTAGGGTTTTACGCTCATAGCGGCCCGAACCTAGATAAATCCCCCGCGTGTTCTTGCACTTACTGAAAACCTGCTCTTTGTCCCATGCAAGTCCCCTGAGCCGAATCGCAAAGGGACTCGTTCGGTCCCATAGATAGTCGTTTCCCACGACAGGCAGCGACCAGTTCGTGCTTCCAACTTTGTGCGTGTTTGCATGGATTGGAATCTTAAGAGTGTGGTTGGGCGAATACTTGTTGCTGGTTGTTGCATTTGCAATAGTTGGCTTCAATCTCGTCAGGTTGCACTTGTTATCCTTTACCCGACAGCGTTGTTGGCTGGGATCAAGGGTTTCCTTCGTACCCTTTAAGTGGTGTTGATTCGTTTCGTCAAGCAGATCCTCCATGAAGATCGGGTAACCCCGTATCATCTTGGGATTAGAGCTTCGGTTGACATGGTAGGATCTTGTATCCCTAGTTTAGTTTGTGTTCTTGTTCATCCCGTAGTCCAGAAAATAGCCCCACAAAATAAACCTATTCCTAGCCCTTTGCAGCCTATAATCTGTTATTTGGTGAGTTTTATCAAGTTCTTGTCCACTAGATCTTTGTTTTTAGTTCCTGAGTTTCCCCCCATCCATTCTTGTGTGTTTGTGTTCATTTTCATGCACAGATTTCAGATCTGCATCCTCCACCAAATCGTGTGTATCTTTGTCATCCGGAGTCCGTTTTGGGTGTTTTTGTGCATTTTGGAAAGCCCACACCATGTACTTTCCATCCATCCTTGTTATATATGATTCCCACCGTGTGTTCCACCCAGAAAAATCAGATCAGTTCATGTGTGTTTGCTGCCAAAGTTTTTTTTGACTGAACACTGTGAGGCAAAAGCCCCACAACCTTTTATTAAAACCAAGGAACCAAAGTCTTACAGAAAGGAAAAAACAGAATATGTACAGAGCTAGCTAACAAGTCTAACTAACATTACCTATTTACAAACAGACATATACATAAATACAACCAGGGTTCAAGGCAGAGCACTGATCCATTGCAGCAACAGCGGTTTGACTGCTGGCTTCATTCTGTGAGAATGCAGGGTGATATCATGAACAAATTTGGCCTTCCAAGCGCCAAAAGTTGGTCTAATGTGCCTGAAGATTTTATCATTTCGAGTAGTCCAGATACTCCATGCTGCAAGGAAGACAACTTCAAAGAAGAAAGGTTTCTGGAACCCTCTTTTGGCAGCCACAATGCATTCCCTGATAGACAAACCTGCATACCATTGAATCTGCAAGTAGTTCCATACTCTGGTACTGAAAGTGCACTTGAAAAAAAGATGGTCTCTATCTTCATATAATTGGGCTGCACACATGGGGCATAGGTTATCTTCCTCTTCAGACCTCCAATGTCTTCTGAGGAGCATATCTCTTGTGTTCAGCCTATCATTGAGCATTAACCATGCAAAGACCTTGATTTTCATGATACATTTACTTTGCCAGATCCATTTGCTAGGATCATCATTAGGCAAGGAAGTATGCATCAAAATGTAGTAGCTCTTGGCAGTGTAGATCCCTTTACCAGGCTTCCAGTACCAGGAATCAGATTCATTTGGATCCCTCTCTAAACCTTGAATGCCAATCTGCAGAGATTGCAACTCCTCCATTGCTTCTGGAGATAAAGGCAGCTGGAAAAAGGTATCAATGTCTAGATCTTCAACAAATTCTGTAACTGAAATCTTGTCATCTAGTGCAAATGAGAACAACCTTGGAAACCTCTCCTTGATTGGTGTGCAGCAGCCATTTAGTACCCATGAATCATGCCAGAAAAGAGAGCTATCGCCTGCATTAACTGTGATGACAGAATGTAACCTATAAATCTCATTCAACTTCATAATATCCCTCCACCATGAAGATCCACATTGTACTGTTGCATGGGGAACTACTCCATTATAGTATGTATCCCAGATCAGTGAAACCCATGGGATATCTGCCTTGTTATAAAATTTGTGTAGATGCTTAGTGAGCAATGCTTTATTTTGCACAGCAAGGTTAATGATACCCATTCCTCCTTTGTCCTTGGGCTTACAAACCATAGGCCAAGCTGCCAAAGATTGCTTTGGTGTGTCAGTATTGCCCCTCCATAAGCATTGCCTCATTATTCTTTCTAGTTGCTTTATAATTCCAGCAGGTAAACTGAGACTACATAAAAAGTATATTGGCATGGATGATAAGACTGATTGCAGTAACTGCAGTCTAGCTCCTTGGGATAACATGGCAGAACTAGCAGATAATCTTCTTTCAACTCTATCCACCAGAGGAACTAGATCCTGAATTCTGGGTTTGGTAGTGCCCACAGGCAGACCAAGATAGGTGAAAGGAAGGGTCCCAACTTGGCAGCCAAAAATTGATGCCAGCCTACTGGTTTCATCAGGAGTAACATTTATGGGCAAGATACATGACTTGTGGAAATTCACTTTTAAGCCAGTTGACTTGGAGAAAGAAACCATCATCTCTTTGAGAGCAATTAATTGTGTTTCATCAGCTTGAACTATGAGCAGGGTATCATTAGCATGTTGAACAATGGGAAAATCAGGGTCATTGGATGGAATGGGAAGTGAAAGGAGCCCCTGCTGGAGCATTTTGTTGACCACTGTTTGCAACAGATCAACAGCAATGACAAAAAGTAATGGTGAAAGTGGGTCCCCCTGTCTAACACCTCTTTTGCAATTGAACTGCTTACCTGGTACTCCATTGAGAAGTATTGAAGATGACCCAGAAGAGAGAAGCTCCTTAATCCAGCCAATCCATTTATCATCAAAACCCTTATATTTCAACATCAGCAAAATAAGGTCATGTTCCACAGTGTCAAAAGCTTTAGCAAAATCAAGCTTAAGAATGAGAATTGGCCTCTTGGATTGGTGACACTGATAAATATATTCCAAGCTCCAAGCAATGCAATCTTTAATTGATTTGGACTTAAGAAATCCATACTGATTCTTATGGATGCATCTAAGAATGACTTTCTACAGTCTATTGGCTAGAAGCTTGGTGAGGAATTTGAGGCAAGTATTTGTGAGGGAGATTGGTCTATAATCGTTGGTCCCTCAAGTGACAAAACCTTTGGAATCAATGTAACAAGGGATCCATTTATGCTCTGTAGAGTAATTTTCCCTTCAAAAAAATCTGAGATTAACCTATGAAAATCATCTTTAATAATATGCCAGCACCTCTTGACAAACATTCCAGTGAAACCATCTGGTCCTGGTGCTCTGTCCTGGGGCAGATGTTTTAAAACTTCATTGATTTCCTCCTGGGAAAAAGGTCCAGACAAGTCCTCAAGACCTGGAACAGGGTGAATGATATTCTCCAGGTCAAACTGCATATCAATCCCTTGAGCTATCCCCATTCTGTCTTTATAAGAAGACCAAAGTAAGCCAGCCATCTCACTGTGAGTAGATACCACCATACCATCTTCATTGACAAGGCTAGAAATTGTGTTTCGTCTGAATCTTTCAGTTTCCATTGCTTGAAAGAACTTAGAGTTTTCCTCACCCACTTTAATCCATCGTATGGTACATCTTTGCTTCCAATATATGAATTGCAGATGAAGCAGGTCCTCAAGGTGTAACTTCATTGTTTTTCTGAAATTAAATTCAGGTCTGGTCAGTGGTCTTTGTTACTCAAGATTATCAAAAGCCAAAATAACAGCATTACAAGCTTGCATCAGAAGTTTTAGCCTTGAGAGCCCAGTATGCCACTTCTTTAGGTCATGCCTTAATCTCTTGAACTTTTCAGTTAAGATAGCTGCTGAATTTGACTTAGTTGTTGGAGCAGTCCAGGACTGTTGCACACAGTCAAAAAAACCAGGCATGTCCACCCAATAATTCTCAAAACGAAAAACCTTAGCTTTGGGTATGGAAGTGGATATGGAGAACACACAGGGTACATGATCAGAGCCAATTTTTGCCAGAGGATAAACCATGGTATTGGGGTACTCTGTGGTCCAGGTTGGTGTTGTGAAAAACCAATCAAGCTGTTCCAACAAAGGAACTTCCTGCATGTTGGACCAAGTATATGATCTTCCTTTCAGAGGCAATTCAAGAAGACCTAAGTGTCCAATTATTTCATTGAAGATAAACATATCATTGACATCTCCCCCTGGCAAATTTCTGTTCTCCATAGATCTTATGAAGTTGAAATCACGTAAAAATAACCAAAGGTCATCTTGGGGTATTTGGATATGGTAGAGCCAATGTACAAAATTATCCCTTAATTGTCCTTGACAAGGCCCATAGACATTAACCAGAGTCCATATTTGGTTATTATGTGCAGAAGTGAAGTTGATGATAATGCCAAAACTCTGTACTTCAATTAAAGTGCCTATTAGAGCAGAGGAGCACCATAAGACTAATATACCCCCAGAAGCACCCACAGATGGCGAATAAGCAAAATTATCAAATCTTTTGGGACAGAACTTTCTAATGGCTCTTTGATCAAAGAACTCACATTTAGTTTCCTGCAGACAAACAACAGAACACTGACTTTCTTCATTTTTTGCCCTGACAGCCCTCTGCCTATTTTCAGAGTTCAAACCTCTTACATTCCAGCAAAGCACTTTCCAGTCCTTATTATGATGTGAATTCATTGAGAAACTTAATAAAATAAAGAGCCATACACAACACCACATAATAGTACTGCAGAACAACATAACCATAAGACTGAAGTTGATAGTTTAGGGCATCGCCAGATCCCACTGACAGAACACACAAGTCTGACTGAACATAAACAGAGACCAAAAGTAAAGACATGGCAGTACAAGGGACCTGCCTCCCTGGAACATCACCAAATGTATCACTTATCATTGGGCAATGGTGTGTCTTGGGACTGCTTAGGTGCAGCCATAAGCTGCTCCACTGTTAGCTTCTCTGGTCGAATCCCCAAGGAAGCTCCAAGGGCCTGCATGACAGAAATAGGCGTCGGTGGAGGGCCATCTCCTGCCGCTTGGGTGCTAGACTCCTGACCATCCGTCTGCTAGATCCTAGGTTTCTTAGCCTTTGGCTGACGAGGAGGCCGTGGCTTGACTGGGATGGCCGAGGTGGGCTTGAAACCTTGCAGCTAGCAGTACTTCGAGTCATTCTCCTGTCAGAGAAATCAGAACGAGGAACAACAAGCGTCTTGGGTTTTTTAACACGCCTCTTGGATGGAGGTGGGCTCTTGTGAGCAGAGCTAAGTTGTGGCACTCCATCAGTTGGGTGTTGCTGTTGTTTCAATGAGGAAAACTGATGGATCCCCATGCTGGAATCTTCCCCAAAGGATAGTTTGCGCGTAACTGGCTTATGAGGAGAGGGCAGCAGAACCAGAGGGCGCACTGGATTAGAGTGCTGACACTGGGGCCACTTAAATGGCACCATCTCTTGGAAAGCTTGCATCCAAGAGTGCTTCAATGACAATGGCACAATGTCTGTCTGTAACTGCAATTGTCTGGGTATCTTTGCCGTCAGGAAACTAGGCATCAAAGACTCAAAAGACCTCTGCCAGATCATCTCAGGGGGTAAAACAGGTCCAAACACTATCCTTGCTGCTCCAATAAAAAGAGGTGGCTGCAGTGGAGGTTGATAAGGAACAATAGCAAGGTTGTTATGAGGCACTGCCACTGCTGGTTCCTCCAAATGCTGAACTGCATCTGTCGGAAGTGGGGCTCCGGGGACCCAAAGGTTCGAACACTGGGGTGAGCTTGTTCTACTACTTCGCCTCCTACCACGGCAACGCTACGGCGAGACTACGGCGAGGGCGCGCTAGCGTAGGACGGGCGAGGACACAGCGGATTACCCAGGTTCGGGCCACCTTGCGGTGTTAGACCCTACTCCTGCTTGTAGTTGGGATTATTGTGGGTGAGAGAGTTCTCGCGTACAAGGTTGAAGATGATGGATCTCTCGTCTCTGTCTGTTCGGTCCTCCCCCTGCTATGGTGGCTGCACTGCCCCTTTTATGCCGCCTTGGTCCTCTTCCCCCTCGAAACTTAGGCGGGAAGGGTTGCCACACTTGGCGGTTTTGAAAGGGGACAGGCGCTTAGGCTATCCTGACTAAAGGTGGTCTTCACCTACCAAAGCATGATCCATGACGCGCCGGTGGGCTCGGTGATGACCTCCGCCCTGCGCGCCCGCCGTCTTGGTCTTCCTTCGCCGATCGGGCAACCTTTGGGGTTGCTTTGGGGAGTAGACAGCTGGCCCTGCTTCCCTAGCACAAAAGAGGAAACCATCTGCATCCGCGCCTGCTGGCGCGGCCTCTGCTGCTGCTCGTCGCCGCGCGCGTCACCCACGTGATGGGCCCAGACCGCGCGACACGCCGAACGGCCTTCTTCTCGAACGCCTGCAGGAGGGGGACTCGGAAGGCCACCTCGGGAAGCCGCCTTGTGAGGCCACTCGGGGAGCCGCCTCGTGAGGTCACTCGGGGAGCCGCCTCGTGAGGCCACTCGGGAAGCCGCCTCGTGAGGCCACTCGGGAAGCCGCCTCGTGAGGGAAGCTCGCGAGGCCGTTGATGGTGGTGCTGAGCGTTGCCTGCTACTCCCTGAGGAGGGGGCCTCAGGAGGCCAGGGCCCCATGAGGAGTCTTGGTGAGACACTTGGTGGCGACGGCCCGCCGGGCCCACTCCAGGCGTTGCGCCCTGGGCCAAAGGCAGACGGGCCTGGATACCCCGGGTTCCATGGGCCCGACAGTAGCCCCCGGGCCCGCGGCGCGCACGTTCCCGCCTACGGAGGGGCGAAACGGCGCGGGCCCTAACCGCCTGCGGCCAGGCGCGACGCGTGGCGCACGATGTGACGGGCGACGCCCCCACTTCCCCATGACGCCTCGGGAACTACCGTGCTGACATAAATCCTGGCGCGGGTGGCGCGAGGCCATCATTGCCTTCCATCACACGCTCCACCCCTCTGCGCCTTTCCTTCTTGCGTACGGCTCCTCGCGATCCCCCCCTTCGAGCTTCGCCTGTTCTTGCTCCCGGTCCACGCCTCCGCCGCGCAGATGGCTCCCGCCGGCAAGAGGGGGAAGGAGGTGACCCCGTCCGCAAGCGCGCCCGTCCTTGGGGCGGCGCTGCAGCACTCCGCCATCGACGACGAGGAAGGCTTGGACTGGGTGCTTCCGTTCATGGCCGGCGGCCAGAACGAGAACCAGGCGACCCAAATCTAGCCGGGGTCGTGCGCGCGGCGCGACCTTGGGGCGACGGCCTACCCCTTCTTCCTCCACAGCGTGTATGCAGGGTTGGTGCCGCCATTTTCGGACTTCTTCTATGCCATACTTGCCCACTATCAGGTTCACGCTCTTCATCTTCAACCCAACTCCATTTTTCTCCTGGCCACATTCGCCTTTTACTGCGAGGCCTTCGTGGGCGTGAGGCCCTTTGTGGCGCTCTTCCGCCACTTCTTCTGCCTACGGCTAACTGCGGCAGACCAGCGCTCCGGATGCGCGTCGTTCCTTTCCGTCAAGGGAATGGAGGATGGCATTATCAACTTGAGGGTTGCGAAGAAGGTGGAAGGATACCGGCAGCGCTGGGTCTATATGGACGCGCGCCAGACCAACCGGCTCCTGATGATCCCTACGGACCCGGCCGAGAAGATCGCCGTGTGGGGGCACGAGAAGCTCGTCGACCCGAGGATGGAGCCCATCCTTGAGCGGATGGCGGCGCACCGGGCCGCATCACTGTCGGGGACGGCGGTTGTCAGGGAGTACCTGCGGCGGCGCATCGCGCCACTTTAGCAGCACTCGCGCCCCATGTGGGAGTACTCCGGCGTGGACGACGCCATGAGGCTGAGGCCGGGCGGCCTGGGGTCAGACGCGCTGGACGGGGCCCTGGCGATTCTGCTCAATACCCTTGCCGCGGAAGCGCCGGAGGGGGCGCTCCCGCTTTTTCACTATCCAGAGAGGGAGGAGCTGGTGAAGGTGATGCCCCTCTTCGATCAGTGGGGCCTCGTGCCTGAGGGCCACGTCGGGCCCCGCGACAACCCCCTCGTGGTGGAGGTGGATTCGGGAAGCGGCAGCGGCAATGGAGATTCGGAGGAGGCCACGGAGGACGACCTCAGCCGGGTGCCACCACGCGTTCGCCGTCAGCTCATCTGCGAGCTCGAGGATGATGACGCCGAGAGCGTCCCGCCCGCGGCGGCGGGGGCGGGCGAGCCCCCAGCGCTTGAGGCCCGTCATGAGGCTGAAGCCGCCCAGGGCCCGGAGACGGGTGACGACGCGTCCGGGTCTACCGCGGCACGCTCCGGGGGCTGAAGCGGCGGCGCCGAGGCGATGCCCGGCGAGGGCAGCGCCAGCCAGCCGTCTGTGGGGGAGAAGAAGAGGAAGTGGCTCGTCAGCGACGAGTAAGCCTTCTGCCTTCTCCCGGCGTCCTTAATTCTTGTTCTTTTACCCGTCTCGGAGCTGAGCCACCATTCGTGCAGGGGATCTGCCGCGGATCAGAAGAAGAAGAAGAAGAAGACAACGACGAAGGCGAGGGTTACCCCCAACCCGCAAGGGGCGTCGATGTCCACTGCTGGTGCCGGAGGGCGTGGAGAGGCCACCTGCCGTCCCGACGCCGGAGCGGGGTGCACGGAAATCGAGGAGGGGACAGCCGCTCCTCTAGGGTCGCGCGCGGGCGCATCCTGTGAGGCCAAAATGGGGAAGCCTCGGGAAGCAGCCTCAGGAGGCGGAGACGCCCTCTCCCTTGGCCCTGCTGCGGGCAAGGAAGCAACGATGAGGGAGGCCGAAGCATCTGCCCCCCCGCCGGGGGCCTCCTTGGGCGCTGGGGAAGGAGTTGCGGGGCGTGCCATGACCGGCACTGAGAGCCCCCGTAGCGCACCGCCGCAGCTGAACGAGGGGGTCGTCCTGGCGAGCCCGCCGCCCCAGGCAAGCGGTGCCAAGGGCTCCCTCGCCGTCGCTTCCTTGCCCAGCCCGGACTGGCCCCTGGTCCTCGTGAGTGACCGTGCTTTGCTCAGGCCTGAAGCCTTGCGCGACGCCAAGGCCGCGCTCGCTCGGCCCGGCACGGACTTCCAGGACGTGGAGACGCGCCTCGCCGAGGAGCGCCTGAAACTTGCCGACGGGTGGCGCCGGCTCAGCGTCGCTGTCGACATGGCCCGGCATCATGACGAACGTGCTCGCGCATTGCGCGAGAGGGACACAGCCGAAGCGGAGGGGGCTCGTGCGAGGGCCCTCCAGGAGGCCGAAGCGGCCACCGTGCGCCGTGAAGAGGCGGAGACCCTCCTGAAAGAGCTCCAAGACCAACACGCCGAGCGGGCGCGGTCGCTCCTCGCGCGGGAAGACACCCTTGCCACTCGCGAGAAGGAGGCCGCAGCCCGCGAGGCAGACCTCGAGTCACGCGCGGAGGGCCTCGAGAAGAAGGTGGTCGAGCAGGCCATGGAGAAGGAGCGTCTGGAGACGCTGGGGCGCCAGCTGGCCGATGTCCAGGAGGCTCATGCGAAGTGCGTCACCGACGCCAACGCCCGACTGGAGGCCAGAGAAAAGAAGGTCCAAGAGGACGCTGACGCCTTCGAGTCAGAACGCGAGCAGCTCCTGATGGAGGTCGCTGATCTCAAGGCGGCGCTCGCCGAGGTGGAGACCCGCCGGAGAGCCGCGCCGCAGCCCGGCTCTGGCGCCGTTGATTAGGGACATGAGCATCGCGAGCGTGCCAAGGCACTTCACTCCCTCGAGATCCGCGCCCACAACGCCCTGAACTCCATCTGCCAGGGAAAGCTTGGGGCCCTCCGCGAGCCCGCGACGCCGACTACATCGACTTCTCCACCAAGCTTGTGGAACGGCTTGAGGACGGAGCCAAGGAGATGGACGGTATCCTGGAGGAGGAGTGCCGTGGCCTCTTCTTCCTGGCGGCGACTCGCGTCTTCAGCCACCTCCTCCACTCCGACCCCAACTTCGACTTTGACAAGGTGATAGCCCCAGTCCCCGAGGAGCTTCGTGATGGGCTCGCAAGGGCGGTGGAAGGCCATGTGAGCGCGTTACTCGGGAAGTACTCCTGCGGCAGTGGCGAGAGCTCCGACGGTGACGGCGCCGGCGAAGACGACGGCGGCGCGAGCTCCTAGGGTGCTTTTTCCCTTTGTTACCCTGCGCTAGATCGATGTGGCCCGTGGGGGCGTGACGATGATGCCCTGGTGTTAAATACTTTATGTTTGCTATAGCGGACATTCGAGCCCTCGCGAGGTTCTCTCTTTTTGCTTGCCATGATGCTCTACGTTGTCAGGGCCCAGCTCTTGAGCGGCCATAACCGTCACTGGTATGTCAGGTCGCGATGCCTGGACAAGGCCAGGAGGCGAGGGGCACCGGGAGCTAGTGATGGTCCCTGAGGCGCGATGCTCAGGGAGCCCGCCTTTAACACACAAGCGGCTTGCGCCAAGAGGAACACGGGCACTCGTGGGGCCGTCGGAGGGAAAGGCTCGCAAGATGGCGAGGATGGCTCGCGAGACGGGAGACTTAGCCCTCCAGGAGGTAGTATGGTGGGCCGCCTCTCGCAGGGTACGTCTTGTGAGGGTTCCGCTCGCGAGGTCTCCTGCTGGGACGGCCGCCGAGGGTTAGCCCCCAAGGCGGTGCCTGCTGGCCTCCTGAGGTCCTGAGGGTGCTACCTCGCGAGATCCTTCCAGGGACCTGCTCCTGAGATAGCTGCACGCAGAGCACTCAACGACAGCGCGCGCTCGTCGATTCGCTCATGGGTATTACGCGAGGAGACAGGACACCAAGGACCTTGGTGGGGTGGCGTGTATGGGGCAGGCCCGCGAGCCAGAGCCCGGTTGCTTGGGTTTTTCAGTGCTGCTGGGACTGACCCGAGCGCAGGCACCGTGTCCAGCCCCCACTCGTGTGAGGCTCATGAGGGAAGGTCGCGAGCGTGCACAGCTCCCGAGGCAAGCAACTTAGCAATACATTAGATATCTTAGGAAATAGAGTTTTACTGAAACGTAGTAATAAGTTCGTTACACAACCAAAAAGAGACATGATTGCCATGTTCGGCACGGATCAGCATGAGGTTGGTGCAGCCCGTGGGGCGCCCTCAAGTGATTGTTCCGCCAGCGCGGAGCATGGGGCTTCCACTAGGCATGGGCATGATTGCGGTTCGATCGTTCCGCCAGCACGGAGCATGGGGCTTCCACTGAGACGTGGGCGGGAGCTCTCGCGGGCCCATCAGGCAAACGCAATGAGAGGCTCCGGGGCATGTATAGCCCCGTTTCGTTCGTACGCGTGATGGTCACGCGTAGAATTTGCGGAGGTGTTGGATGTTCCAGGCATTAGGCACAGGAACTCCGTCCTCCGTCTCCAGCCGGGCTGAGCCGGGCCTGGAGACATGAGTAACCCTGAAAGGGCCTTCCCACATAGGTGAGAGTTTGTGAAGTCCCTCTCTGGAGAGGATCCTGCGCAGGACGAGGTCGCCGACCTCGAGAGTGCGAGGGCGGATGTGGCGGCTGTGGTAGCGACGCAAGGCCTGCTGGTACCTCGCGGCACGAAGGGCGGCCTGACGGCGGCCCTCCTCGAGGACCAGCAGATCGGTCTCCCGCGAGCCATCCTGACGCGCCTCGTCGAAGGCAAGGACTCGCGGGGAGCCGTGCTTAAGCTCCAGTGGGAGGTCCGCCTCAGCGCCGTAGACGAGGAAGAATGGCGTCTCGCCAGTGGGCTTGCTTGCCGTCGTGCGGATGGACCACAACATGGACTGCAGCTCGTCAAGCCAGCCCTTGCCGCAAGCCTCAAGTTTCTTCTTGAAGCTCCTTGTCTTGAGGCCCTTGAGGACCTCGGCATTGGCGCGCTCGGCCTGACCATTGCTTCGCGGGTGCGCCACCGAGGCGTAGCAGATCTGCATGCCGAGGCTGGCGCAGTAGGACTTGAAGAGGCCGCTCGTGAACTGGGAGCCATTGTCGGTGATGATGCGATTGGGAACTCCAAAGTGGCTCACGAGGCCCTTGATGAACTTGACGGCGGAGCCTGCCGGGATGGTGCGCACCGGCTCGACCTCCGCCCACTTGGTGAACTTGTCGATGGCGACGTAGAGGTAGCGATAACCACCAGCCGCGCGAGGGAAAGGCCCCTAGATGTCCAGCCCCCAGACCACGAAGGGCCATGAGAGGGGGATCATCTGGAGGCCCTGCGCCGGCTGGTGGATCTGCTTGGCGTGGAATTGGCAAGCCTCGCAGGCTTGGACCAGTGCGGTAGCGTCACGTAGAGCAGTGGGCCAGTAGAAACCGCTGCGGAAAACCTTACCAACGAGGGTGCGTGATGAAGAGTGGTGGCCACAGTCTCCTCCATGTATATCAGCCAGCAACTTGCGCCCTTGCTCTTCAGAGATGCACCGCAGCGAGATGCCGTTGGGGCGCCTACGGTATAGCTCGCCATCTTGTATGCAGTAGGCGGTGGCCTGCCGGGCCACGCGCTCCGCTTCCGAGTCCTCCTCCGGCAAGGTGCCACGAAGCAGGTAAGCCTTGAGCTCCGCAGCCCAGTTATTGGCCTGAGGCTCGAGCGCCAACAGCAGGCGGGCTCCTGAGGCCGGGCCATAGTCTGGCGCGCCCGTGGGTGGCGCGGGCGGTAGTTCCTCGTGAAGGAGTGCCATGCTCGCGGCTGGGGGTGCGGCGGATGGCTTGAGGAGCCTTTCCTCAAAGACGCCCGGGCTCTAGGGCTCGCGACGTGACACTCGTTTGGCGATGTCGTCAGCCTCTTTGTGGCTGCCGCGGGGGATGTGCAGCAGCTCCAGGCCAAGAAAGCGCTTCTCAAATTTACGTACCTCTTCCAGGTAGGCGGCCATGTGCTCGTCCTTGGGCTTGTAGCTTTTGTTGGAGAAGTTGACGAGGAGTTGCGAATCGCCCTTGATAGTCAGACGCTTGATGCCTAGGGCGAACGTGGCCTTGAGGCCGGCAATGAGGCCCTCATACTCTGCGATGTTGTTGGAGACCTTGTCGGTGTACCTGAAGCAGAGCTGCATAGCGTAGTAGAGCTTGTCTCCTGTTGGCGAGGTGAGCATGACCCCAGCCCCTGCGCCCTGTTGGGAGAAGGCGCCGTCGAAGTGCATGGTCCATCCGCCAGGCGCCTCATCCCCTGGCAGGAGGGACTGGGCCTCGCGAGGCTCGTCCTCGTACGTGTCCGTCCATTCTGCCACGAAGTCGGCCAGGGCCGCGCCTTTGATGACTCTGGTGGTGGAGAACTCCAGTTGGAAGGCTTGCAGCTCGATGTTCCACTCGGCGACGCGGCCGGCGGCGTTGGGGCTGCGCAGAACTTGCTCCAAGGGGTAGGAGGAAATGACCTTGATGGGATGACCCTGAAAGTAGTGGCGTAGCTTCCTGGAGGCGACGAGGAGCGCGAGGAGAAGCTTCTGCTGCATGGGGTAGCGTTCGCGCGCGTCCCTTAGCACAGTGCTGGCGAAGTACACGGGGTGCTCGACGAGGCACGTAGCTGTCGTGACGGCTTGCTCCTCGAATGCCTCAGAAGGCTTGGGAGACTCGCGAGGCTCGGGTGGCTCGCGAGGCTCAGGAGGCTTGTGGGGGACGGCGGCCTCATGAGGCTTAGGAGGCTCACGAGGCCCTGGGGGCTCGCGAGGTTCGGCGGTCCCGTGAGTCTGTAGGGGCGCCGAGGGTTTTCCTTTGGCATTGACGCGCTCCTCCCATACCGCCACCAGCGCCGCGCTGGCCGTCTGGGGGGTGGCCGCCAAGTACAGGAGCAAGGGCTCGCGAGAGCGCGGCGCGACCATGATGGGTGGGCTCGTGAGGTACCTCTTGAGGGCTTCAAAGGCGGCGTCTGCCTCAGGAGTCCACTTGAAGGAGCCGGACCTCTTCAGGAGCTTGAAGAAGGGTAGGGCTCGTTCGCCAAACTTGGAGATGAAACGCCCCAAGGACGCCATACACCCCGCCAAGCATTGCATTTCCTTGAGGGTCCGGGGAGGGCGCATTTTCTCGATGGCCTTGATCTTCTCTGGGTTGGCCTCGATTCCACGGTGTGAGACTAGGAAGCCGAGGAGCTTGCCGGAGGGGACTCCGAAGACGCACTTCTCCGGGTTGAGCTTGAGGTTAACCTTGCGCAGGTTGGCAAAAGTCTCCTGGAGGTCCGCGATGAGGGATTCAGCCTCGCGAGATTTTACCACGATGTCGTCGACGTAGGCCTCCGCGTTCCTCCCCATCTGAGGCCCCAGAGTGATGCACATTAGCCGCTAGAAGGTGGCGCCCGCGCTCCTTAAACCAAAGGGCATGCAGACGTAACCAAATACGCCGCAGGGGGTGATGAAGGCCGTCTTCTCCACGTCCTCGGCCGCCATCTTGATCTGATGATAGCCTGAGAAGGCATCCAGGAAACATAGCAGATCACACCCGGCGGTGGAATCCACGATCTGATCGATGCGGGGCAGCGGAAACGGATCCTGAGGGCAGAACTTGTTGAGGCTGGTGAAGTCGACGCACATGCGCTCCTTGTCACCCTTCTTGGGGATGACGACTGGGTTGGCGAGCCATTCAGGATGGCGCACCTCACGAACGACTCCGGCTTCTTGGAGCTTCTGAACTTCACTGATGATGAACTCTTGCTTCTCTGGCGCCTGGCGCCGCGCTTTCTGCTTGACCGGGCGTGCATTGGGGCACACCGCTAGGTGGTGCTCGATCACCTCCCTCGGCACACCGGACAAGTCAGATGCTTTCCAGGCGAAAACATCTGAGTTTGCCCGAAGGAAGGTGACGAGCACGCTTTCCTATGCAGGAGGGAGGCCCGTGCCGATGGTGAAGGCGGGGCCGGAGCCGCTGCCGTCCACCGACACCTTCTTCGTCTCCGCGGTCCTGAGAGAACACCTGCTTCTTCTTCGCGGGCGCGGCCTCGGAAGGCTCGGCCGCATCCTCGTCGGCTGGGTGCGCGACAGCGGCAGCCTTGTAGGCGCGCTCGAGGGTGCTGGCCGCGTCTTTTTCGTCGCAGGCGACGGTGATGATACCGCTGCAGCCGGGCATCTTGAGGACGTTGTAGGCGTGATGAGTGGCCGCCATGAACTTGGTGAGAGCTGCGTAGCCCAAGATGGCATTGTAGGGCAGGCCGATGTGCGCCACGTCGAAGTCGATGAGCTCGGTGTGGTAGTTCTTGCGGGTGCCAAAGGTGACGGGGAGGCGCACCTGCCCCAGCGGAATGGTGGAGCCATCGGTCACTCCGGAGAAGGGCCTAGTCGGCATCAGCTGGTCGTAGGGCACCTGGAGCCTCTCGAAGGTTTCGATGGAGAGCACGTTGAGGCCGGCACCCCCGTCGATGAGGGTATTGGTGACCGCAACATTGCTGATGGTGGGAGTGCACAGCATGGGGAGCGCGCCTGCGGAGGCCGTGGACTTGGGGTGGTCCTTGGAGTCAAAGGTGATGGCGTACTACGACCACTTGAGGGGCCGCGTGACCTCAGGCCTCGAGAGGGCGGCGTACACCTCGCGAGAGAGTTGCTTGAAGTGGCGGACGGACGCGGGGGCTTGGGACCCGCCAAGGATGCAGGCAAGCGCGCGAGGCTAATGGTAGCCCCCAGCGCCCTCGTCAGGCTGGTTGACGTCGTTCCTCTGAGGTGGCGGAGGCAGCGGCGGGAGAGCGGCATTAGCCTGAGGATTCACCTCACGAGGCTGGTCGCACCAGGCGGCCTCACGAGGCTGATCGCGCCAGCCCTGGCGGTAGTTGCTGTTATTGTTGCGGCTGTCCCAGCGGTTGCCGCTGCGGCCACCTCCGCGACCGGCGCCACGGCCATTGCGGTCGTCTCGGCGGCTCTGGCGCTCGTCGCGGATCAGCTTGAGCTCATGACAGTCTTCGGTGCTGTGGGAGCGGACATTGTGAAAGGCGCAGAGTGGCCGGTTGTCCTTCCTGGGCTCATCAAGGTCGCGGCCGTGCTTCTGCTCGGGCTCCACCGCAAGCACGACAGGGCCCTTGGGCTTGACATCCTTGCTCGTGGCCTTGGTGCCGTCGAGCGCCGCGTCGGGGTCGTTGTGGACGAAGAGGCAGCCTTCTTCAGCCTTGGTGCACTTGTCGGCGAGGTCGAGCAGCTCGAGCACGGAGTCGAGCTCACCGTTGATGGTGAGCTTCTCGCGCATCTTGATGTTCGTGACGCCGGTGGAGAACGCGGAGATGACGGCCGCGTCGGAAGCGCGCGGGATCTTGTTGCCCACCTGACTGAAGCGCTGGATGTACTTGCGGAGGGTCTCGTCTGGGCGCTGTCGAACACGCCGCAGGTCGTTGATGGTGAGGGAGCGGTCCTGTGTGCCCTTGAAGTTGGCGATGAACTGGCAGCAGAGCTCGGCCCACGACGAGATGGAAGCCTCGAGGAGGTTCATGAGCCAGGAGCGCGGGCCGTCCTTGAGGGCCATGGGGAACCAGTTCGCCATGACCTTGTCGTCGCCGTTCGCCGCCTCGACGCTCAACGCGTAGAGCTGGAGGAACTCCGTGGGGTTGGGGGTGCCGTCATAGCGTTGAGGCAGCTCAGGCTTGAACTTCGCGGGCCAGACCACGCGACGCAGCTCGCGGGTGAAGGCACGGCAGCCCACGCCGCTCGAGGGGACGCCGTCAGCGAGGGCGGCGCGGTTTTGACGCCCGGCCGCTGCAACGTCTTGAACGGCCTGGTCCTGGCGCTGGCACTGGCGCTCGAGGAGCACTCGCGCGTCGGGGGGCGCGCGGCGGATGATCTGGCAGCTGGGCTCGCAGTGGTCCAGAGAAGACCCGCCGCGGGACGGCTCACGAGCCAGCGCGCTGCACTGGGGCCCGGCGTGCTCGTCACGTAGAGGAGGCGGCAGGGGAGCGCCGTACGCCGGGTCCCCAGCACGAGACGGTGGAGGGCGGAGGGAGTGAGAAGGCGCCGGAGCGTCCCCGGCGACGTTGACGAGCTCGGTGATGCGACCAAGCCAGGCGTTGTAGCCGGCGTCATCAGGATGGTAGCGGAGCAGCTCGCGCGCCATGAGCAGCGCGGCCTACGGGTTCGGCAGCCCATGGTTTGCGAGGGAGGTGGCCGTGGCGTCGTGGCCATCCGCCCGCACGGAGGGGTGCTGGGAGGAGGCCTGCTGCTCGCGGGCAGCGGGGTCAGTGGCGGCGGCAGCCTCGGCGTCGGGGCGGCGGCGATTGCCGCGGGCCACCGGCTCCGTCTGGGCCACATGGCCAGCCCTGCGCTCAGCGCGCTCGCGACGTGCGTCCGCCATGGGACTGGTGGAGCTGAGGGTCGAGCAGAGGAACAGTAGCGCACCCCTACCTGGCGCGCCAAATGTCGGAAGTGGGGCTCCGGGGACCCAAAGGTTCGAACACTGGGGTGAGCTTGTTCTACTACTTCGCCTCCTACCACGGCAACGCTACGGCGAGACTACGGCGAGGGCGCGCTAGCGTAGGACGGGCAAGAACACAGCGGATTACCCAGGTTCGGGCCACCTTGCGGTGTTAGACCCTACTCCTGCTTGTAGTTGGGATTATTGTGGGTGAGATAGTTCTCGCGTACAAGGTTGAAGATGATGGATCTGTCGTCTCTGTCTGTTCGGTCCTCCCCCTGCTATGGTGGCTGCACTGCCCCTTTTATGCTGCCTTGGTCCTCTTCCCCCTCGAAACTTAGGCGGGAAGGGTTGCCACACTTGGCGGTTTTGAAAGGGGACAGGCGCTCAGGCTATCCTGATTAAAGGTGGTCTTCACCTGCCAAAGCATGATCCATGACGCGCCGGTGGGCTCGGTGATGACCTCCGCCCTGCGCGCCCGCCGTCTTGGTCTTCCTTCGCCGATCGGGCAACCTTTTGGGTTGGTTTGGGGAGGAGACAGCTGGCCCTGCTTCCCTAGCACAAAAGAGGAAACCATCTGCATCCACGCCTGCTGGCGCGGCCTCTGCTGCTGCTCGTCGCCGCGCGCGTCACCCACGTGATGGGCCCAGACCGCGCGATACGCCGAACGGCCTTCTTCTCGAACGCCTGCTGGAGGGGGACTCGGAAGGCCACCTCAGGAAGCCGCCTCGTGAGGCCACTCGGGGAGCCGCCTCGTGAGGTCACTCGGGGAGCCGCCTCGTGAGGCCACCCGGGAAGCCGCCTCGTGAGGCCACTCGGGAAGCCGCCTCGTGAGGGGACCTCGCGAGGCCGTTGGTGGTGGTGCTAAGCGTTGCCTACTACTCCCTGAGGAGGGGGCCTCAGGAGGCCAGGGCTCCATGAGGGGTCTTGGTGAGACACTTGGTGGCGACGGCCCATCGGGCCCACTCCAGGCGTTGTGCCCTGGGCCAAAGGCAGACGGGCCTGGATACCCCGGGTTCCATGGGCCCGACAGCATCATCTGGCTCCTCCAATTGCTGCTCATCCAAAACTGGATCTGCTAACTGGTCCTCTCCTTGCTGTAACTGGGGCTGGTTAAGCTGAAAATCCTCTACAACTTGTAGTGCAGGCTCAATATCTTGTTGGGCCGGAATACCTCCAGGCCCATCTGCTAGGTTTTGCACTGGCTGCAAAAGTGGCCCATTTGCATCTGCTAGGTGTTCCACTGGTTGCAGCAGAGGCCCATCAACGGCCAGTGGATTGCCTTGCTGAGAGGAATCATTGGAGCCCTAAGAGGGATTCAAAATCATCGAGTTTTGATCTTGTGGCGCCTGTTGCTGTACCTCAGCCGGCTCCTCTACAGGATCTTGCCATGGCTGGCCCCAACCTTCATTCTGATCATGCTGTGGCTGCTGCTGTTGGTCAGGGTTCAGAGGCTGCGGCACATCATTCCATCCGAGTGCAGGATAAGGTGGCAATGCCCAAAAGTGCTCATTTAGTTGTAGTTGCCCAGGCATAGGGTGTGGATTGCCATCTAAAGGCATCATATCCTCATCTTGGGGAAGTTGCTCCGCAAATGCAGCAGTCAAAATATGATAGGAGGCTGTCCATGAGACCACAGCACCTCCCACGGTGGCGAATTGACGAAAAACTACATCCCTTGGCACTAGCAAGTTATCAGGGAAGGAAGCAAAAACCAGAGAATGAACCAAACGATCATCATCATGATTCCAATACTGAAATTGTCCAAAAGTGCCAACAACCTCTGCCAAATTCTCAGCATTGCGATAATCAAGCGGGACTCCAATGAACATAAGCCAACCTGTGCGGTGCCCCTGGATTGCTCGAAAACCCTCACCATCATCGTGGTAAATGAATCTCACAAAAATTTCCTCTCCATGCTGATCTAACCCAAGCGGCCATGGAGCATGATTGACCAAAGCACTACGTACTACCGGGTCTTGCATCTGATAAAGACCAACTCCTTGAAACCAGGTTTGAGTGGATAGTACCGGGAGTTGGAGCTCGTCGATGATGAAGTCGCGGACTTGCTGTCGAAGAAAAGGCACATCCTCTTGCTGCGGAATCAGCTCGACGATTCCCACCATGTAAGATTCATGGCGGCGAGGTGGAGTGCGAGCCGGGGTATAGAACGTACGCGGCAGGCGGTGCGGGCCAGCATCGACGATATCATGGCCCGCCGGCAGGAAACGCCGCGGGTCGAGCTCGTAGTTTGCCATGGTCGGCTGATGAACAGGCGACGGATGGTGTGGAGATGGCAAAGGAGAGCCGGCCGTCTGCAGAGGAGGGAATCTTTTGTTTTGGCAGGGGATTTTTTCACTGTTCGGGAACTCGAATCGTCCGGGGGGGTAGGCTTGAAGGCGCAAGACTCGAGGCCGGTAGCTGGGCTGCTGTGCTTGGGAACCCAAACTTTTAATTCAGGAGGAGACCGTGTGCAACCTTTCTTAACATGACCGAGCCGGAAGCAACGACGGCAACGAATTTTATTCGTGCATGTATCCAATATATGCCCCATACCCAAACAACGTGGGCAGTCCCAGACTTGTGCTGCTAGTTCCTCCACAAGTTCATCTAATCCTTGCAGGTCACGGACGATTTCCAAAGGAGACTTGATTGGTGATTCAACTGGGCTTGTGGGAGCCCCAGACCCGACCAAAGAAGTCGGTGGGGTGATACAAGGCCCATCATCCTCAGATTCAGAGGAGTCATCATCCGAGAGAATTAACGGATTGTGAACAGATCCCTCCAAAATATCCGTAACAGAGGCAATATCTGGGGAAAAGATTATCCCATGATTTCCGCTATGCACCGTATCCCTAGGAAAATGGGCCATCGGCGAAACAGACCCAAACTGCAATCCACATGCTAGCACCGGCGATGAGGACGCCGGCGGCGAGCTGCAAACATCCAAGGCAGGCTCGGACGATGTAGTACTAGAAGGCACCAATTCTTGTGGATCCAGTGTATAACCTGCATCATGCTGAACTATAGCTACTTTCTCAGCGGTAGCATTGTAACGATAACCTTTGCATGCATCATAATTAAGGAACGTAGCAAAATGCAACTTCTTGTGAGGATGATTAGCATCCTTGGAACGCAAAGAAGATTTTGCAGGAGCATGCAGCATAGCAGACATGCCTAAGTTTGCTCTACGTTTGGATGGGCTAACTATAGTCCATTCCTCATTGCATTCAACTTGCCAAGATTTAAACTCTTTAATCCAATCTGGACCCCCATAACCCCAAAGATGAAAATGACACTTGAATTGAGGGCAAACATGGTTGCGTTGATGCAGAATGAAAAAGCCAACCTCCTTACATGAAACATGGAAAGAGAAAACGCGATCACGTAGACAAGATACCTTCAAAGATGAACAATATCCACCAATGGCTGCCTCTAGGGCCAAAGCAACATTTTCTTCAGTCAAATGGAAGTTATGCCTTGCAAATGAGACCACCATAATGAAATGACTAGAATCATCAGAGGGATGCACCGTACGGCGCATGGATCTCCAGATCTCCTGAGAGAGACCCATCCCATGAGAGAAATCAAAACCAAGAGCAATGGAAGCCTGAACCGCCATGGAGATGAGTACCAATGGAAGTAAACCAGTACGCCCGAGAGAATGGATGGGTTGGATGACGATTTCCACGGCTAGACGTGGAGATCGCCGGAGGTGGGGTGGCTAGGGTTACGGTGGGGTGGGAGGGGTGGGAGGCGCCATCGGGCTTTGCTGCCAAAGTTTCAGCTGCATGTTCCTGTTGTTTGAGATCATCCATTGTAATTTTCGTGATTCCCCCAAAGTGTGTGTTCAGATCCAAGTCCCTTGTTGAAGTTTGCAAAAAAAAAGAGTCAAAAAAAAAGAGAAAGAATGATCTACCCAAAGAAATCTGTTGCATGTTCTTCACTTATATCTCATTTAGCAACTAAGGCCACTACAAAAAAAAGACACATCCGTGACATTATGGCCCGAACGAAAACTTTTTCTGTCATGGTTGTGACACTTCTATGACAATAATTGTGACAAAAACACGTATCATCATAGATGTGGTGGGCTCCTACTTCTATGACCAAAAATTATGATAGAAAATGGGCGTTTCGTCCTGGGCTGGCCGGAGACGCACTCGCATGACATTCTTTGGGCCGTCCATGACGTAAAAAATCGTGGTAGAAGTGAGGGCGAGGAAATTTTTGGGGAGTTCCCGGTTACGGTGGGTGGTCGGGGCCGAGCGATGCAGTGTGGTTTGCGTGTTTCTCTCATATGCGCGCGCGCGTGCGAGGCGTTCGCTAACTGAACCCAAGCGAGGCATTTGTTTACTGAACCCGAGCGATCGATCCCTCGCACTACTACACGTACTGAACCCGAGCGATCGATCCCACTGCGTACTGAAGACGAGCGATCCCTTTGCCGCTAACTAAACCCGAGCGATCCTTTCACTGCTAACTGAACCCGACCGATCCCTTCGCTACTAACTGAACCCGATCGATCCTTCTCGTTGCTTATTGAAGCCGATGGAGCCCCCGTGCGAGACGTAGCCAGCCGGTGTTGAGTTGCCTCTCGATGAACAGTGCCCGTTGCTGCCGCGCGCGCGATACGTCTCCATTGTACCTACTTTTCCGAACAATTTTGCTCTTGTTTTGGACTCTAATTTGCATGATTTGAATGAAACTAACCCAGACTAACGCTGTTTTCAACAGAACTACCATGGTGTTGTTTTTGTGCAGAAATCAAAGTTCTCAGAACTGGATGAAACTTTTTGGAGATTTTTTATGGAATATATAAAAATTATTGGCGCAAGAATCAACATAAGAGGGGCCACCTGTGGCTCACAAGGCAACAGGGCGCGCCCTGATGCCTTGTGGGCCCCACGGAGGTCCATCTGACCTAATTCCAATGCTATAAATTCTCTTTCCCCGAGAAAAAAAATAAGAGAGGAAGTTTCATCATGTTTTACGATACGGAGCCGCCGCCACCTCCTGTTCTTCATTGGGAGGGCTGATCTGGAGTCCGTTTGGGGCTCCGGAGAGGGGGATTCAACGCCGTCGTCATCATCAACCATCCTCCATCACCAATTTCATGATGCTCACCACCGTGTGTGAGTAATTTCTCCGTCGGCTTGCTGGACAGTGATGGGTTGGATGAGATTTATCATGTAATCGAGTCAATTTTGTTAGGGCTTGATCCCTAGTATCCACTATGTTCTAAGATTGATGTTGCTATGACTTTGCTATGCTTAATGCTTGTCACTAGGGCCCGAGTGCCATGATTTCAGATCTAAACTCTTTATGTTTTCATGAATATATTTGTGTTCTTGATCCTATCTTGCAAGTTGTATGCACCTATTACGTGTTATGATAAGCATACCCCAAGGTGACAATAATTGGGATTCTTTCCGGTGATTACCGTAGTTTGAGGAGTTCATGTATTCACTAAGTGCTAATGCTTTGTTCCAGTTCTCTATTAAAAGGAGGCCTTAATATCCCTTAGATTTCCTTCTGGACCCCGCTGCCACGGGAGGGTAGTACAAAAGATGTCATGCAAGTTCTTACTATAAGCACGTATGACTATATACGGAATGCATGCCTACATTACATTGATGAATTGGAGCTATTGTGTACCGCTCTAGGTTGTGACTGTTACATGATGAATGTCATCCAACATAATTATCCATCACTGATCCAATGCCTACGCTTTTCGCATATTGATCTTTGCTAAGTTACTTTCGTTGCTGCTGCTGTTACAATCACTACAAATCTGTTACTGTTATTGTTTCTGTTCCTATTGCTACTGTTACTACTATGCTACTAAACACTTTGCTGCAGATATTTAGTTCTCCAGGTGTGGTTGAATTGACAACTCAACTGCTAATACTCGCAAATATTCTTTGGCTCCCCTTGTGTCGAATCAATAAATTTGGGTGAAATACTACCCTCGAAAACTATTGCGATCCCCTATACTTGTGGGTTATCAAGACCTTTTTCTGGCGCCGTTGCCGGGGAGCATAACTCTATTTGTTGAGTCACTTGGGATTTATATCTGTTGATCACTATGAAGAATCTTAAAGACGCTAAGACCAAGATCATTCCCTCTAAGACGAGGGGAGGTAAGGAACTGCCATCACACTCTGCACTTGATTCACCTTCTGTTTTGAGTAGGCTTGCGACACCACCACCTGCTGTTCATTCTGATATGTCGCAAGTGATTGATGATACTACTTCTACTATGAATGATACTTATGGTGATGCTAGTACTATGCTTGATAATACTGTGCTACTAGGTGAATTTCTTGATGAACAAATTGCCAAAGCTAAAGAAACTGAAAATGCTGAAACTTCTGAAAATTATGATTCACCTATTATGCCTAGTCCTCCTACTAGAATTGAAATGCCTAAGATACCTGACAGTTATGTTCTGGATGGAGAAATGGCTAGAGAAATTCTTGCTTGTAATGATAGATATGATGTTAGAAAATTACTGGCTAAGCTGAAAGAAAAGTCTATGATGGAGAGAATGAAATATGATCCTAAGTTTGCTACCTCTCCTATATTTGTTACTGATAAGGATTATGAATTCTATGTCAATCCTGAGTTAATTACTTTGGTTGAATCTGATCCTTTTCATGGTTATGAAACTGAAACTGTTGTGGCACATCTTACTAAGTTGAATGATATAGCCACCCTATTTGCTCATGAGGAAAAAAATCACTATTACTATATTCTTAAGTTGTTTCCTTTCTCATTAAAGGGTGATGCTAAGAAATGGTTTAATACTCTTGTTCCTGGTTGTGTGCGTAGTCCCCAGGATATGATTTATTACTTCTCTAAAAAATATTTTCCTGCTCATAAGAAACAAGCTGCCTTACAGGAAATATTTAACTTTGTGCAAATTGAAGAAGAGAATTTCCCTCAAGCTTGGGGGAGGCTTCTCTAATTACTTAATGCTTTGCCTGATCATCCTCTTAAGAAGAATGAAATACTGGATATCTTTTATAATGGACTAACCGATGCTTCTAGGGACTACCTAGATAGTTGTGCTGGTTCTGTTTTCAGGGAACGAACTGTTGGACAGGCAGAAGAACTATTGAATAATATATTAAAGAATGCCGATGATTGGACACTTCTTGAACCACCATCTAAGCCAACTCCGAAGAAAAGAGGTATTCTATTCCTCAGTCCAGAAGATATGAAAGGAGCTAAGAAATCTATGAAAGAAAAAGGTATTAAAGCTGAAGATGTTAAGAATATACCACCTATTGAAGAAATACATGGACTTGATATCCTGACACAGGTAGTCGAGGTAAATTCTCTTCGTAGATTCAATGAAAGTGATATTCCCTATAATAAATCTGCTAGTCATTGCTTGGATGAATTTGATAACTACATCGTTAAGCAAGAGAATTTCAATATGTATGTTAGCGATCAACTAAAATGAAATTCAATCATGATTGATCGCTTGAGTGATTTGATGTTTAGAACTGCTAATGATGTTGAATGCTTAAGTAAACATGCCTCTATGGTCCAGACTCAGTTAGAACAAATTGCTAAGTCACAAAATGATTTGCTTGATGAGATGAATAATAAAATGAATGATCATGCTGTTAGAGTTGTTACTAGAGGAGTTAGAATGACTCAGGATCCTCTATATCCTGAAGGTCACCCTAAAAGAATTGGGCAAGATTCTCAAAGAAATAATATTGATGCACCTAGTCCATCTAAGAAGAAAAAGAAAAAGAAAAATGATAGGACTTTGCATGCTTCTAGTGAACCTGAGATAGAAAAACCTCCTGAGAATCATAATGATGTTTCTATTTCTGATGCTGAGACACAATCTGGTAATGAACATCCACCTAGTGATAATGATAATGCTAATAATAATAATGATAATGATAATGATAATGATGATGTTCATGTTGATGCTCAACCAGATAATGTTGTAGAAATAGAACCTGCTGATGATCTTGATAACCCACCTCCTAAGAATAAAAGATATGATAAAAGAGGCTTCGTTGCTAGAAAACATGGAAAGCAAAGAGAACCATGGGTTCAAAAACCTATGCCTTTTCCTACTAAACCATCTAGAAATAAGGATGAGGAAGATTTTGAGCACTTTGTTGAAAAGCTTAGACCTATTTTTTTGCGCACTCGCTTGATTGATATGCTGAAAATGTCTCCATACGCTAAATATATGAAAGATATTGTCACTAATAAAAGAAAGATACCTGAAGCTAAAATTTCCACCATGCTTGCAAATTATTCTTTTAAAGGTGGAGTACCTAAGAAGTTAGGAGATCCGGGAATACCTACTATACCATGCTCCATTAAAAGAAGTTATGTTAAAACTGCTTTATGTGATTTAGGAGCCGGTGTTAGTGTTATGCCTTTCTCTTTATATAGAAGACTTGATTTGAATAAGCTCACACCCACTGAAATATCTTTGCAAATGGCTGATAAATCAACTGCTATACCTATTGGAATTTGCGAGGATGTGCCGTTGTTGTTGTTGTAAATGTTACTATCTTAACCGACTTTGTTATACTTGATATGCCTGAGGACGACAACATGTCCATTATCCTAGGAAGACCCTTTTTGAATACTGTAGGGGCTGTTATTGATTGCAACAAAAGCAAGGTCACTTTTCATGTCAATGGTAATGAGCACACGGTTTATTTTCCGAGGAAACAAAATTTGGTGAATGGTATCAATTGTATTGAGAAGGTTTCGACTATCACTATTGGAGGATTTAAATTTCCTCTTCCTACTGTCAAAAAGAAATATGAAATTCTTATTGTTGGGGAGATGCATATCCCTGTTGAGGTAACTTAGTGTTATACGAAAATTCTTCGGTTTCATGTTACACAGAAATAGTTTGTTAATAAGACTTGATCAACCTTATTAATGGATTCTTTTTGAGGGGCATGTGGTCGATGAATTTAGTAAGCACAACTTTCTGTAACCATAGTTTGCTCTCTGTTATTTATAGTTCAATAAAGTAAAATGCCATGATTATCTTGTTTTCTGAATTATTCGTACAATAAAAAATGACCCAAAAATAAAAGTGCTCAGAATGCAATAAAATTTTAACATGATTTTTCTGGAATATTTAAGAATTTTTGGCACTGAAAACAACCCAGGGGGGTGCACCTGTTGCTCACAAGGCAACAGGGCGCGGCCACCCCCCAGGGTGCGCCAAGATGCCTTGTGGGTCCCCCAGGGACCCACTCACTTATCTCTTTAGCCCACTTCATCTCCTACCTCCAGAAAAAAAATTGTTGTAGCTCTCTCTCTCTCGTGTTCTTGCTCCCAAATCTGAGATTTTCGATCTCTTTGCTCGGAGCTCCATTTCCGAAACTGTTTTGAGGGATTGCTCCTTGGTATGTGACTCTCCCATTGCTCCAATTAGTTTTTGCTTTAGTGGATTATATTTTGCATAAGTTGCTGCTATTGGTGCTACTGAAAATGAGCTTGCATGTCGAATTCTTTGAGCCCTAAGTAGTTTGAATGCTTGATATAGCCTCTAGGCACTTGTATGAGTAGTTGCTACCAATTTTGTGAAGTTTTGTTAATTTTTTTTTTGTGGTCCAAAAATTTCAGAAATTTTCTCTTAGGAAAATGAACCTCTTTAGGAGGAGTTCTTCAAGGAGGAGGTCCTCTGAAGCATCATCGAGTGAAAGCCCAGCATGCCAATCGTATATTGAACCAAGGGCAAGTTCAGTGTGAGGTGCCGAAGCAAAATCTTGTCGATGGCCGTGTAACGAGTTCATGCTAGGTGCAGGCATTAAGGAAGAATTTGATCAATATATTCATAACACCGAGCTCTCCACCTTCATCGCAGATAAGCCCCCACAGCACTACAACCTTACTCATTCATTCACTCAACATTTTGAATATCACTCTCGTACTTCTAGAGTTTTATTTCATCTCTATGATAGATCCTATGGTATGTCTCTAGAAGAGTTTTGTGATGCATGCGAAATTCCATTTTGGGGTTCACTTAGCGAACCGCGGCAACCTAATTATGAAATGTTTCTTAAGACGGTGACGCACTTCAGCAAGAGCAACAACGTCGTCAACAACAAGCCCTCGAAGCACAACGTGCCCTTCGCGAAGCTAACCATGCCCTCGACGAACGTAACCGTCGTATGCATGAAGAAGAAGAGGCACGTATCCAAGAAGAAGCCGCACACCATGAAGAGAATCAAGAAAGGAGGAACTAGGCAAGAGTACCTCGTCCCCATCGTCAAGCCAACCGCATAGAGCAAGAAGAGAACGGGGATGATGACCCACCTCCAAGACAAGAATGATGACAACATCGGCATAATGATGAACAACGCTACGGCAAGCTCAAGTTCAACATGCCCAAGTTTTTCGGAAGCAACGACCCGAAGACTACCTCTCATGGGCCTTAAAGGTGGAAAAGATATTCCGTCTACAAAACTATGACGAAGAAGAGAAGGTAGCCATGGCATCGCTTGATTTCCAAGACTATGTTCTCATTTGGTGGGAGCAAGTGATCGAGAGACGCCAAGAGAAAGGCGAACCACCTATCACAACATGGACTGAAATGAAGGATGTCATGAGAGCTCGCTTTGTGCCTACAGACTATAGCCGCGACCTCTTCAAGAAACTTCAACTCCTCAAGCAAGGCACCAAGTCCGTTGAAGAATACTACAAAGAAATGGAGATTGCAATGATACGAGCCAACGTCAAGGAAGATGATGAACAAACTATGGCGCATTTCTTGAATGGTCTCAACCATCCTATCAAGAAAATAGCGGACTTCCAACCCTACTCCAACCTCCTCAAGCTAGTGCACCAAGCCACCAAAGCGGAGCGTCAAGTGCAAGAGGATTACAAGTTCTCCAAGTACTCTTCCAAGACCTACGGTTCTTACAATCAAGCTTCAACGACTACGACACCTCCTCCAACGACTCGTGCTACACCAAGTTGAAAGCACATTTGCTCCCTTGGTGGTTTTGGTAATTCATAACAACATATATCTCATTGAACTAATATCCATTCAAGATTAAGATTTCAGGATGTTCAATGATTGGCATGGCATGGACTAGAGATGTGGACCCCTCAAAATGCTAAGGACAAGAATTGGCAAAGATCAAGACTCTACATTTTTGGTTTAGTGATCCAAGATCACATTGAGTCCATAGGAAAGCCAATACTATTAAAAGGGGATGAGGTGTTGCTTAATGGTCTTTTTGCTCAAGTGCTTAGTGACAGTATTCCTAAACCCTCAACCACTATCTCTACCCAAATATGTCCTAAACCTAAAGTCCAACTCGGCCCCACCCAAATTCCAATCCGGCCCCACCGAGTTCATCCAAGACTTAGCCACTGCCAAACCCTAACAAATCGGATCCACCGAAATGGATCTCGGTGCCACCGAGATGGCCTTGCCAACTCTCTGTAATCGTTTGCATTTACTTCGGTCTCACCGAGTTTGCAAATCGGTCTCACCGAGATGGCTTGCCAAGTCTCTGTTGCCTTATTGCTTCACTTCGGTCCTACCGAGTTGATGCAATCGGTGCCACCGAGATGAGGATTGCCCTAAGCCATTGCACTTCGGTCCATCCGAGTTGTTCGTATCGGTCCCACTGAGATTCCTAAAGTTCATATCTTTTACACAGTTCGGTGCTACCGAGATGATTGTTTCGGTGCCACCGCGTTGGGTCAAAAGTGTGTAACGGTTGGATTTTGTGTGGAGGCTATATATACCCCTTCACCCCATCCTTCTCAGTAAGGAGAGCCATCAGAACGTGCCTACACTTCCACCATTCATTTTCTGAGAGAGAACCACCTACTCATGTGTTGAGATCAAGATATTCCATTCCTACCATTTGAAGCTTGATCTCTAGCCTATCCCAAGTTGCTTTCCACTCAAATCCTTCTTCCACCATAGCCAAATCTGTGAGGAGTGATTGAGTGCTGGGAAGACTATCATTTGAAGCACAAGAGCAAGGAGTTCATCAAAAACACACCGTCTATTACCTTTTGGAGAGTGGTGTCTCCTAGATTGGTTAGGTGTCGCTTGGGAGCCTCCAACCAGATGTGGAGTTGAACCAAGAAGTTTGTAAGGGCAAGGAGATCGCCTACTTCATGAAGATCAACCCCGAGTGAGGCTAGTCCTTCGTGGACGTAAGCCATGGTGGAATAGGCAAGGTTGCTTCTTCGTGGACCCTTCGTGGGTGGAGCCCTCCGTGGACTCGCGCAGCCGCTACCCTTCGTGGGTTGAAGCCTCCATCAACGTGGACATACGATAGCACCACCTATCGGAACCATGCCAAAAACCGCCGTGTCTTCATTGCGTTTGAAATCTCCTATCCCCTCTCTACATACATATGCAATTGCTTACTTTCCGCTGCTATACTCTTAGAATTGCATGTGTAGGGTGATGCTTGACATGTACTATTGCTACAATCTGCCTACAACTAAAATCTGGGAAAAGGTTAAGTTTTATTTGGTCAAGTAGTCTAATCACCCCCCCTCTAGACATACTTTCGATCCTACAAGTGGTATCAGAGCTTTGGTCTCCGTAAGCCTTGATTTCCATAGCTTTGGTGATCATAGCCTTGGTTTCACAACCTAGGAGAGTATGGCGTCTAGTGAGGGTAACTATCATCGTAGAGGTCCATATTTTGATGGTACAAACTTTGCTAGTTGGAAACATAAGATGAAAATGCATATTCTTGGTCATAACCCTGCCGTTTGGGCTGTTGTTCGTGTTGGCTTGCAAGGTGACTTCTTTGAGGATGGCAAGGAACCGGATCGTGAGGCAAGCCCGGAAGAATTGAAGATGTTGCAATACAATGCTCAAGCTTGTGACATTCTATTCAACGGTTTATGTCCCGAAGAATTCAACAAAATCAGCCGCCTCGAGAATGCAAAGGAAATTTGGGATACCTTGGTTGATATGCATGAGGGTACCGAGTCCGTCAAGGAATCTAAGTTGGATGTGCTCCAAAGTCAACTTGATAAGTTCAAGATGAAGGATGGTGAAGGAGTCGCAGATATGTACTCTAGGCTTGCTCTCATCACAAATGAGATTACCGGCTTAGGAAGTGAAGCGATGACCGACAAATTCATCATTAAGAAGATACTTAGAGCCTTGGATGGAAAGTATGATACCGTCTGCACATTGATCCAAATGATGCCAAATTACAAAGATCTCAAGCCCACGGAAGTCATTGGAAGGATTGTCGCTCATGAAATGTCACTCAAGGTCAAAGAGGAGCTGCACAACAAGTCAAGTGGTGCTTACAAAGCCTCAACCGATGCTCCAACAACTTCAAGTGACCAGCTAGTATCCAATGAAGAGATAAGCCTAATGGTGAAAAGGTTCAACAAGTTCTACAAGAACAAAGGAAAAGAAAGAAGCTCTAGCTCAAGACATGATGAGAGAAGATCATCAAGTGCTACTACAACTCCAAGGATTCCCATCAAGTTGATGTGGGTCCAAAAGAAGAAGAACTAGAGAGTTCTTGAGGGTGACTCCGCCAACAAACTTCACTCATATTTTTTATGGCAAGGACTTGTGCAACCAACTTTCACATTTTGCACTAGTTCATGGTGTCACAAACCCTCTTGTTGGTAAGGCAAGGGACAAGGTAATCAATGCATTCATGGACATCATCATATGTGTATTTCACTCTATGTCTATGGATATCCTTGTATGTTCCTTGTGTGGGACTAACCCATGTAGGTATTGAAAGCACAAAACTCCAAAGGATTGCTCCCAACTCTTGATGGTCTACATCAACATTGAGCATCCACATCTTCAACATCTACATGAAGTCATCATCGACAAAACCCAAGGTTAGTTCAACCCTCTTAGGGGGATATCACATCTAGGGGGAGCTTTGCTCTAAACAATTGAGCTAAAGCAACTCTAATGGTGTGAACACATTAATGCTTTATGTAAAAGTGGTAACCCCACTTGTGCTTAAATGATGAGTATGACCTATGATCAAATGTTCTCATTTGGCTCCTAAGTCAATATACTCATATATAGATGACCTAGTCATCGCCATTGCTTGATAGATGCTAGAATTGGTTGTGCATGTTTGACACATATTTCATTTGCAATCTTATTGTGTGAGCATGTTGATTTGCATGTTTTCATCATTCGAGGACATCCATTTGTTGTTTTGATTGTCTTGGTTTTTCTGGCCAAGTGGATGTACAAGAATGCCTAAGAACCTTCTCTAGCTATCTATGCTTTCTTGTCTCAAATTCTATTCTTGCTGCATCACAAAAATTGAACAAGTCATTTTCGGACCCTCCGGGTGAGGAGCACTCGGAGCCACCGATCTGAAAGGGCTGAACCTCCAAAACCTTCTAATTGATTTCGGTCAGACCAACCCACTCAAACTCGGTCGAACCGAAAGCACTTAGACTGATCTAGGTTTTCATCTCGGTGCTACCGATTAGACCAACTCGGTCGGACCGAGTTGCTGTAACTGCAAGCAGTTGCACGTCTCGGTGCTACCGATTTGTTCCACTCGGTGCCACCGATAGCTAATGGGTATATATATCCAGCGGCTCGTGCGGTTGAAAATTTCTTCAAACGTTACGCGCCCGCGCCCCATTGCTGTCGCCCCTTTGGTCTCCGGATCGTCGTCGTCGTCGCCTGTGCGCCCTCGCCGCAGGACTCCGTCACCGTCAATGGTAATCTCCACCGCCGTTGCCGCCGTAGAGGAACTCCACCGAGTTAGGGTGAGTTTCGATCCCTTTCGTGCTTCCCTTTCCGATTCAATGCACGATTGGACTACCTGTAATCTTTCCACGAATGCAATTCACTTTCCACCAGATTAGTTCGTTTGAACGAGATTCGAGCAAAAATTTTAGGGTTAGGTTTCCGCCGAATGCATCTCGGACCGACCGAATAGGAATTTTTGGTCCCACCGATTTGGCCCTGGCCATAGCACAAGTACATCTCGGTGCCATCGAGTTTGCGAATCGGTAAGACCGAAAGTAACGTCTCGGTGAAACCCTAGCATCTCGGAGCCACCGAAACCCATCTCGATCAGACCGAAATGGCGTGCCATGTCTCTGTAGTGTGCTTCGGTGTCACCGAGATTACCAACTCGGTCCATCCGAACTGCATTCTGTGAAAACCTAGAACTAAAGTTTGAACTCATTTTTATGAAAAACAATCTGCTTTTTGTGATGACTCATCTACTCTACCCATACCCATCTATTCACAGGGTCAGCTCAGCAAGATGTCTGATGTCAGTGACAGTCAAAACAGGTCAGAGCAGCATGAAGAGCAAAGTGAAGGATAAAGCCATAATGAAAGTTACTATGAGGGAGAGAGAAGCTCTCCAGATCTACCTAAAGCAGCAACAAGAACACGGAAGAAGAAAACCTCATATAGTGAGGATGAGGACTTTGTTGCAAGTGAAACTGCACAAAAGAAGAAGAGAGTAGTGCTAGCTAAGGAGTACAGCACAAAGCCTACTACTGTCAAGGAAAGAACAACTGTGAGGAAAGTGCCTCAGAAGACTCTGCAAGAACCTAGTGAGGCAGCTGCAGGTGCCAAGAAGAAAAGAGTAAGGAAATCTTTTGCCCGTGTGATTGGCAGACCTACTATGATGGCTGAATAAGAAGAAGAAGAGGAGGAAGAGCCAGCTAATGCACCCCCTGCAAAAGCACAGAAGCTCATGTCTGATGCTATCAAGACTGCTGCACCTCCCAAGTCAAAGCCTAAGGCACCAGCACCCAAGAGATCAACCAGAAACATATCTGCTGCAGAGAAGAACAAGGCCCCAGTACCTGAATCAACTGTTGATGAAGAGCCTCTAGTGCTCAGAAAATTGAATCCCAAAATACCAGAACATGACAACGCACACCCAGTAGCTGGGAACATGATGTTGAGAAAGGACAAAGGACTGCGTCAATGGAGATTGACAGATCCCTATGCTGTGAGGAGGAGGACTGCTTGTGATTACCGCTTTCACACCCGTGAGCAACAGGATTTCTATGAGACAGTGTTGCTTGATAAGAAGCCCATAGTCAGTGACATGAGGTGGGTGGACTGGGAATACATTGATGAGAACGAGGATTATTTCCCCCATGTGCATGAAAGCTTCAGAATTGCAGGTGTTGATGAATTTGTTGGGAAGAAATTGACTAAGTGGAATGACGAGATGATTATGCAATTCTACTCCACAGCACATTTCTATCCAGATGGTCGCATAGTGTGGATGACTGAAGGCATTAGATATCAATCAACTATTTCTGAATGGGCAAATCTTCTTGGTGCACCCAAGGAAGAAGATGATGATTATGATGTTTATGCCAAGCTCAAGTTTGATCACAATTCTATGAAGAACATGTACACTGCTATTCCCCAGGAGGATCTTGAAACACACAAGCTTGGATCAGTGAAGCATTTGCTACCAGGTCTGGCCACCTCAAACACAATCTTGCAGTACACCTTGTTACCCAAGTCAGGAGATGATAAGATGATCCGTGGTCACTCCATCAACTTGCTGCATTTACTCGATACACCTCAAAAATTCAAGGTGATGAGCCTGATAGTTGAGACTATCAAGAGGACAGCAGCAGATCAGAAGAGATCGTGTGGTTATGCTCCACATATTCAGTTGTTGATCAATTCCAAGGTTGGAACCATCACATATCTTCTTGATCGAGAGCATTTGCCACTCCGTCCAGACTTTGAGGACAACGTTATATTGATGGATCCTTCGCATCCCACGTCTGCACAAGCTCAAGAGGAAATCCGCAAAGCACAAGAAGCTAAAGCAGCTCAGGAAGCAGCAGCTCCCAATGCTCCAATTGCGAATCTCAAGACACCAAAAGACCAAATGCAATATCTGCTTGAAGCCACTCTGAGGATTGAGCGAAGTCTGGCCAACCTCACCCAGAGCTAGGCTAGTTTTGAGCGGATCATTGAGACAAAGTTTCATGACTTGAATGTCAAAGTGACTGAGATTCAGACTTCAGTGGAACAGCTGCAAGGAGATGTTGATGCTGTCAAGCTTGCCAGATCAGATGACAGTGAAGATGAGAGACCGACTACAGAGAAGTTTCAGTCAGTGCCTAGGGCTGCCAGGTCAGCTGCGATACTAGTTGTGGATCCACAGACCACAGTATCTGCACCAGCCGCCACAGCCATAGTGCCATAGCAGGTCTCAACTCCACCAGTCCAGCAGTCATCAGCAGAAGCATTCGCGGACGCTCTCATCTCAACGCCGTCTACGCACACCGGAGCCGCCAACAGGAGATCGCCTTCGGAGGATCGTGCCTAGAGAGCCGACTAGTGCTATACGATTCGAACTTTTTGGTACTTGTTGCCAAAGGGGGAGGATTTGTATAGATCATAGGCTTCGAGAGAGAGAGTTTCTTGTTTTTGATTTGCTTCGAGAGTTTCTTTTGCTACTTGTTTGATCGTTCGTTGATACTTTGTTATGTGTGTGCTTGCTACAATATTCTGTTGGTGATTGATCATATTATGCCTATTGTGATATTCCATGTTTATCTCTACCATTATCTTGTATGATCAATTATTTATGTTGGTGATGCATGCCTATTATTTCAATCTTATCATTTTGCGCGCTCCACCAAGATGTATGTGACATGGAAGAGTAACCCATGAGCCTAATCGATTGTGCATTTGCATTCAAACGCAAACTTTTAATAATGCACAAATTTAGGGGAAGCTCTTGCTTATCACATACTTCTCAAAGCGACGATGTATTTCATTTACTTAATCATCTGTCGAAGCTTTGATCTATATGTTGTCATCAATTACCAAAAAGGGGGAGATTGAAAGCACATTTGCTCCCTTGGTGGTTTTGGTAATTCATAACAACATATATCTCATTGAACTAATATCCATTCAAGATTAAGATTTTAGGATGTTCAATGATTGGCATGGCATGGACTAGAGATGTGGACCCCTCAAAATGCTAAGGACAAGAATTGGCAAAGATCAAGACTCTACATTTTTGGTTTAGTGATCCAAGATCACATTGAGTCCATAGGAAAGCCAATACTATTAAAAGGGGATGAGGTGTTGCTTAATGGTCTTTTTGCTCAAGTGCTTAGTGACAGTATTCCTAAACCCTCAACCACTATCTCTACCCAAATATGTCCTAAACCTAAAGTCCAACTCGGCCCCACCCAAATTCCAATCCGGCCCCACCGAGTTCATCCAAGACTTAGCCACTGCCAAACCCTAACAAATCGGATCCACCGAAATGGATCTCGGTGCCACCGAGATGGCCTTGCCAACTCTCTGTAATCGTTTGCATTTACTTCGGTCTCACCGAGATGGCTTGCCAAGTCTCTGTTGCCTTATTGCTTCGCTTCGGTCCTACCGAGTTGATGCAATCGGTGCCACCGAGATGAGGATTGCCCTAAGCCATTGCACTTCGGTCCATCCGAGTTGTTCGTATCGGTCCCACCGAGATTCCTAAAGTTCATATCTTTTACACAGTTCGGTGCTACCGAGATGATTGTTTCGGTGCCACCGAGTTGGGTCAAAATTGTGTAACGGTTGGATTTTGTGTGGAGGCTATATATACCCCTCCACCCCATCCTTCTCGGTAAGGAGAGCCATCAGAACGTGCCTACACTTCCACCATTCATTTTCTGAGAGAGAACCACCTACTCATGTGTTGAGATCAAGATATTCCATTCCTACCATTTGAAGCTTGATCTCTAGCCTATCCCAAGTTGCTTTCCACTCAAATCCTTCTTCCACCATAGCCAAATCTGTGAGGAGTGATTGAGTGCTGGGAAGACTATCATTTGAAGCACAAGAGCAAGGAGTTCATCAACAACACACCGTCTATTACCTTTTGGAGAGTGGTGTCTCCTAGATTGGTTAGGTGTCGCTTGGGAGCCTCCAACCAGATGTGGAGTTGAACCAAGAAGTTTGTAAGGGCAAGGAGATCGCCTACTTCATGAAGATCTACCCCGAGTGAGGCTAGTCCTTCATGGACGTAAGCCATGGTGGAATAGGCAAGGTTGCTTCTTCGTGGACCCTTCGTGGGTGGAGCCCTCCGTGGACTCGCGCAGCCGTTACCCTTTGTGGGTTGAAGCCTCCATCAACGTGGACGTACGATAGCACCACCTATCGGAACCACGCCAAAAACCGCCGTGTCTTCATTGCGTTTGAAATCTCCTATCCCCTCTCTACATACATATGCAATTGCTTACTTTCCGCTGCTATACTCTTAGAATTGCATGTGTGGGGTGATGCTTGACATGTACTATTGCTAAAATCTGCCTACAACTAAAATCTGGGAAAAGGTTAAGTTTTATTTGGTCAAGTAGTCTAATCACCCCCCCTCTAGACATACTTTCGATCCTACACAAGTACAAGTGACAAGTCAAGCTACAAGAACCCTTCGACATCTTTGAGTCATCCTCCTACTACTACAAGCAACTCCAAGCCAAGAGCTTCATCATCAACAACACTTACGGATGCCACCGACAAAACAAGTGACACCAAGTGCTTCACTTGCAAGGGCCGAGGCCACAAATCTTTTGAGTTCCCAACACGACGCACCATGATCCTCAATGCCGGCGGCACCTACGACTCTATGAGTGAAGAAGAAATGGAAGCACTTGAGCACGTGGCCATGCATCGACAAGTAAATGAAGATGAAGATGATCAAGTGTTTTGCGACAATGATTCGAGCCCCGCTCTTGTTGTCTCCAAGGTCTTGACACTTCAACAACATCAAGATGAAGACCAACGTTGCCACATCTTCCATACCAAAGCGGGTATCCAAGGACGTTCTGTCAAGGTTATCATAGATGGCGGAAGTTGCCAGAACTTGGCAAGTGAAGAGTTATGTACCAAGCTCCAATTGGTCAAGAAGAAGCACCCTCGCCCATACAAGGTCCAATGGCTTAGCGACTCTGGATTGGCGCCTACGAAGACACCTTGGAGTGTGATGTGGTTCCTATGTCCGTGTGCCATCTCCTCCTTGGAAGACCTTGGCAATTCGACCGCGGCGTCATCCACAACGGACGGACCAATCACTATAGCTTCAAGATGAAGGACAAGGAAT
The DNA here is from genome assembly GCA_039707655.1 of Elymus sibiricus. Lineage (NCBI taxonomy): Eukaryota > Viridiplantae > Streptophyta > Magnoliopsida > Poales > Poaceae > Elymus > Elymus sibiricus. Next base: position 187,142,892 of record CM077668.1, read on the forward strand.
TCGTTCTTCGACCTATGACACCAAGTCAAGTCATCGCGGACAAGCAAGCATCTACCCATCATGGAGAGACAAGTGAGCGAGTGAACCACCAAAAAGAGAGTGAGCGCCACAAGCCGAAAATGAGCGACTCCACGATGAACGACAAGAGAGACCTAGTTCTTTTAGCCACCAAAAGAGATTTGAGGGATGTGAGTGAGAGCCCATCAAGTGTTCTTCAGTTTGTGCTTGTGTGCAAAGATGAAGTGGCGCGGACTAATACTTCACAACATATTCCTTTGGTATTGTCTCATTTATTGCAGGAATTCGCGGACGTGTTTCCCGATGAGCTACCTCCCAGACTTCCTCCACTTCGCGGAATCGAACACCGCATCGACCTCATCCCCGGCGCACCTCTACCGAACAAGGCACCTTACCGCGTCAACCCCGACGAGACCAAAGAAATTCAACGGCAAGTCCAACATCTCATGGAGAATGGGTATGTACGCGAGAGCTTGAGTCCATGTGCCGTTCCAGTAATTCTTGTGCCTAGGAAAGATGGTACCTATCGCATGTGTTCCGATTGCCGTCCCATAAATGCTATCACCATTAGATATCGCCACCCCATTCCACGCCTAGATGACATGCTTGATGAACTTAGTGGAGCCACAATTTTCTCTAAAATTGATCTTAAAAGTGGCTACTATCAAATACGCATGCAAGAAGGTGATGAATGGAAAACGGCTTTCAAAACCAAATTTGGCTTGTATGAGTGGTTAGTCATGCCTATGGGTTTATCACAAGCTCCTAGCACTTTTATGCATGTGATGCATTATGTTCTTCGTCCATACATTGGCATTTGTGTTGTGGTTTACTTTGATGACATCCTTGTTTTTAGCGAAACTCTGAGGATCATGTGAAACACCTTAGAGACGTCTTACAAGTTCTTAGAAAAGAGAAACTTTATGCTAACATGGAAAAATGCACTTTTGGTGTTGATAAGCTTGTTTTCTTGGGCTTTGTTGTCTCCTATAAGGGTGTTCAAGTGGATGAAACTAAAATTGATGCTATTAAGAATTGGCCACAACCAACCAATTTGCTTCAAGTGCGTAGTTTCCTTGGCTTAGCCGGCTTTTATCGTCGCTTTGTGAAGGATTTTAGCATCATTGCATCACCATTGCACGCATTGAGTAAGAAGAATGCACCATTTGTTTGGGGTCCATCTCAAGATGCCGCATTTAATGAGCTTAAAATCTTGCTTACACATGCTCCATTACTTGCATTACCAAACTTTGATAAAACTTTTGAAGTGCATTGCGACGCTAGTGGTAATGGTATTGGTGGTGTGTTGATGCAAGAGAAGCGACCTATTGCATACTTTAGCGAAAAACTTTCCAGCGTGCAACTTAACTACCCAATCTATGACAAAGAGTTATATGCTTTAGTAAGAGTATTGCATGTGTGGGAACATTATCTCCGAACACGTGAGTTTGTCATCCATACGGATCATGAAACGCTTAAATACCTTAAGGGTCAAACAAAATTGAACAAGCGTCATGCAAAATGGAGTGAGTTCATTGAGTCATTTCCTTATGTTATCAAGTATATCAAAGGTAAGGAAAATGTTGTGGCGGACGCTCTTTCACGCAAGTGCATGCTAGTTACTAAACTTGAGTTGAATGTTATAGGATTTGAGCACATTAAAGACTTGTATGCGCATGATGCTTCATTTGCGATTCCATACGCCAAATGCTTATCACACAACACTTGGGAGCAATACTATTTGAAAGATGATTATCTTATGCGAGCTAACAAACTTTGTATCCCCGAGTCTTCTCTTCGTTTGTTGCTTTTGCAAGAGGCTCACGATGGAGGACTCATGGGACATTTCGGACGCGGCAAGATATTTGCTACGCTCTCAAAGAACTACTTTTGGCCTAAGATGTTTTGAGATGTGTCACGCTACACAAACCGGTGTTCTACATGCCGCAATGCTAAGTCCAAAGCTCAATCTCATGGTCTATATATGCCACTTCCTATTCCATATCATCCATGGGAAGATATTAGTATGGATTTCGTGCTTGGTTTGCCTAGAACTCAAAACGGCAAAGATTCGGTATTTGTTGTTGTGGACCGTTTCTCTAAGATGGCACATTTTATTCCATGTAACAAGATAGACGATGCTTCACATGTTGCAAATCTCTTTTGTAGGGAAATCTTGCGATTGCATGGAGTGCCAAAGACGATCGTGTCAGACCGAGACGTCAAGTTCCTTAGCTACTTTTGGAAGACACTATGCGCCAAGCTCGGAATCAAGCTCCTATTCTCATCGGCATATCACCCTCAAACCGACGGCCAAACGGAGGTCACGAACCAGATTCTATCCACACTACTCCGCGTGTTGATCCAGAAGAACATAAGGGAGTGGGAGGAATGTTTACCCATCGCCGAGTATGCCTACAATCGAGCATGACACTCTACTACCGGCAAGTCCCCCTTCGAGGTCGTCTACGGCTTCAACCCGTTGTCCCCATTGGACATTCTACCACTACCTCTACAAGAGCGCATCGACATGGACGCGAGTGCACGAGCGAGCTACCTCAAGAAGATACACGAAGATACAAGGCACGCGATCGAACGCCAATTACAATGATTCGCGACCAAGATCAACATCAACAAGCACCCCATGGTGTTCAACTCCGGAGATCTTGTGTGGCTATACCTTCGCAAAGACCGCTTCCCCAACGAGCGCAAGTCCAAACTACTACCCCGAGCCGACGGACCCTTCAAGGTGCTAGCGCGCTACAACAACAATGCCTACAAGATCGACATCCCTCGCGACAAGTACAACATGAGCAACACATTCAACGTCAAGGACTTATCTCCCTTCCATGGTGATGTGGATTCCGATCCGAGGACAGATCTTTTTCAGGGGGGGGGGGGAGATGACGCAGAGCATCCCACGGTCATCCCCATGGACCTACCTACGTCTCCTCAAGTGCCAAGCGGACCAATGACACGAGCACGTGCAAGAGCTCTCGAAACCGAGGTGACATCTCTCCTTAGTGAACTTCCATTTGGCTCGAGTGAGACATGGCTACTACCTCAAGCCGAGGTGCTATGTGTGATCATGTGGCGCCCCGCCTGAATACCACTGTAGTCAGACAGTCACCGCACATACCAGCCCAGGAAATCACTCTGGCATGCGCTTTTACAACAAGTATCATGAACACAGACATTTCTATTAATGGGTATATAAGTCTTACATGAAATATTACAAGGGTGATGGCAGCGGAAAAGCTCTATCTAAGGCAGCATGGTCTTGGTGCGGCTCCAATCCACAGGGATCTCACTGGGTTACTCTTCTAGCCCGCGAACACTCCGGCTCCTCGCTAGCGGTCGTCGAATCCTTAGGTGAACCTGGCCACATTGAAGGCCGCTGAGTACTTTTGAATGTACTCGCAAGCAAACCAAACCAACATATACACCAAGCAATGCAATCCATGGCATAGCATATCTACTTAGCAATATTAATCATCATGTCATAACAGGATTATCTAGCATGATAACTATCAAAGTAACTGCAAAGATACATCATAATAAGTAGTTAATCCATATTCCGAATAATCTGAGGATCCAAATCCGGTCCAAACCTTGCGGTCACCCGACCGCTCATCTCATAGCCATCCCATGGTCAGCCTTTCATATTCCTGACATCAACCGCTGTCTAGGCATCTGCATTGCAAGTCTGACAAACCTTACCATTCTCTGGTTCATTATTAACGTCATATGGTTTGTTCCTCCAGACTCGACATAGACCAAATAGTGCCCTAGTATGAACTGTCCATGACCGAGGACGCGGCTATTCGAATAGATTTACACTCTACAGAGGATGCGCACTTTACCCACACCATGGAGCTCCTGGCCTCGTACTCCTATTCGGGTGGACCGGTGCTGCTCCAATGAAACTTGTCTAACCCGTGACTCCTCTACCATACCACCGACAATCATACCCTCCCAGGGTCATGTCCTGGGTGGCCCCTGTGTCACCCCGTGACACCTGCCATTGTCGTGGCTAACAAAACTGTCCCAAACAGGGACACCGGCAAATAACTCAACTGGGCTCACAAGGTTATCGCCGCCTACAGGGCCAGGGTAGCGCGCACGTCTAACCTTCCCTCTTTGGTGGTACCGATAAAAGAGCACGCTGTTAGACCAAGCTAAGGCCGTCCCATACCGGCAAATGTGGCTGCACGGATAAGTCCGGATCGGTGACACTATGACTCGATCCAGCCGATGGAGGAGGTTGTTATCATTAAGTCACATTTCTTAATCATTGCAATAACAGTAACAAAGCATGATGTAACAATTATGAAAACATAACAACCTATCTCCATACAATATCACAACGAGTCATTAGTGAAACAATATAACGAGCATTAACGAGTAATGTAAATAGCAAGTTCAACCTAGCAGGAGTTTAATTACTGTACAAGTCTCAGCTGTAAGTGACAACCATCTGAATCCTTGTATGAAACAGGCAAATAAACCAGTAGTCACCAGAACGGTCTTCACAACTCAGATCTGGGATGTGACTGGAATAACTCAACCCCGGCTCAAGACGGCTGAAAAGTAGCTCAGAGCATGAGACGGTGTTGATAAAAAGAGTGTAGTGGTTCCCTAAGACGACCGAGAAACAGCTTAGAGCATAGGGTCACCGCTACAGAAAGAAATTCAACAGCTGCCCGAGACGGCTAAAAAGCAGCTCAGAACACGGTCAGTTGTTGAAAAGAGAAACATAAAGTCGGCATGCACCCCGGACGGCCGAAAGCAGCTCAGAACACAGGCGTGGTGCCGTCATCAAAGAAAGGCAAGCAAGGGTTCATCAGCGTCACATATAGCTCATCACTACGAATACAAGCATAAGCATATTAATTTAAACACGCAAGAATAACACAGAGCAATGCTTTAGGGCATATATCAGATGGTCGGCTTGCCTGGGGGTGAAGGAGTACTCCGGAAAGAAGTGCGATCACTCCGCGGAAAGATTCGCCGGAGAAGATTCCCTCTCGGAGGGGCTGAATAGAGGGCAGGGGAAAAATGAGCATTTTCAGAAAGTGTCAACATGGTGAAAGTGATGTCATCGGAACGGGCTCGACGAACTGAGATAGTGGGCTTTGGAATCACCTGAATCGGAGTTACGAGCGAAAAGTTGTGGCCGTTCGCTGTTTAGGCAGAAAAACAAATTAAAAATATGCTTTTCTGCGGCAAACCAGTGAACGTTCACTAAATAAGGATTTCGGCGCCGGCTGGAGAGAGGAAGCGCCTTTGAGAAAATACGTTTTCGCCAACAGAAAACATATTTTCTGGTGAAACCGCAGCCGACTACGTTTCTGAAACTGGAAAGCGTATTTCCAAAATACGTTTCCACTTAGGAACGAGCGGGCCCGGGGTCAACACCGCTGTCTGGCTGACAGGCGGGCCCCGTGGGCGTTGACTCTCTCCACCTCGTCCCTCTTCCACCTCGCGATTGGGCAGAGGAGAGGCGAGGCCGACATGCGCCGGCGATGACTCCCGGCGGCACAGGCCACGTATGGCCGAGGTCCGGCCACCGGCGTGACCAGGGCGGCGAGTCGCGTCCATCCAGGCAACTCACGGATGCCGGGGAGCTCAGAAGCGGGCAGGACGCCGGCCATAGCGGACGGCGGCGCTGGAGAGCTCGGGGCCGAGGCTACGGCCTGCCCCGGTGCAAAATGACGGTGGGGAGGCCTCTGGTGGTGGTGGTGGGTTGAGAGAGGGGGCTAGGTAGAGCAGGGAGGGCGCGGCTGGCGAGGATTTTGTCTAGGCCGAGCGGCGGCCATGGCGATGGTGGAGGCAGAATTGAGCACGGGCGCGTGCTCCTTCCAGCGGGGAGAGAGCTAGGAGGGAGAGGAGGCCGCTGCGGGGGTGGTGGATGCTCGGGGAGGGCGTAGAGCTTGCTTAAATAGCCGCGGGGATGGGCTAGCCGACGACGACCGAAGCTGCTCGATGCTCGGTGCCGTGGCGACGGGGTTGGCGGGTTCCCGGCGTCGGGGAGCGGCCGACCTGACGAGAGGCAGAGGGAAGGGATGGCTCGGGGAGGAAGAGGACAGTAGGGGGGAAGACGACGACTATCATGCGCGGTACAGTACTACGGCGGCGCTCGCCGTGGCACGGAGAAGAAGAAATCGGAGAGGAGAAGGTGCGGGAGAGGGGTACGTGGGTGGTGCGGAGTCGCCGGACATGTTAGGACAAGCGGGGACTGGCCGGAGACGACCGGACGGAGCTGACAAAGTGCAGAGCACCGTTTCTGCACGGTGGCTGCGTGGTCACCACGCGCACTACCAGCTATGGCATGTTACTGCCTGTCCAACCTTGTCAAACAGGTGCACCACTGCTCAATTAGACAAAATGGGTCATTGGAGAAGCCAGGAAAGGTCTAGGTGGGTCGAGGGGATCCAGAAACGTTTCTGGACAGAAACTTGGGGAGGAAGTTGTGGTCAGAAAAATATGCCAATGAGCTGGGAAAGTTGTCACAGGGAAATGTGGTAGGAAGGACTAGGTTCTGGTAAATTTGAAGCAAAATGGACCACGTTTGAGTGCACTTCCTTTACAATGCCAAATTTGGTCCAGAAACTTGACTTTGAAGCTGCACTCATATGGCTTGATGAAATGAGCTGAATTTTTGTGTAGAGAGGTTATTTGGAGATACTGGCAAAATTTTAGCTCATTTGGATATACCAAAATGGTACTTCCTTGACAGAGCTGGAATCTGGACTGAGGCTAGAGGGAATTTTTGAGAAATATTGGCTAGATGAAATGATGTGAATTTTTGCATGCTCACATCATATAGGGAATTTGAGGTCCTGGATTAATTTCAAGATTTTTGAAGTAGTATAAAATATAGTTGCTTCACAATCTCAAAATAGGTCCAGAAACAAGAATTGGATGATGCTCTCAAAATTTGATCTGTGGAACTTGGGATCTTGATGGAAATGGTGAAGATATGGATAGGAGAAGCTCCACAAATTATTTGGGATTTTTCCTGGCTACCAAAATGGTAGTTCCTTTGGAAAGTGCCCAAAATGCAATATTGACATTAAATAGGAAAATGCAATTTCTCCTATTTAATTATGGCCAATATTTTTATGGGAGCTCAATATGATCACAAAGAATATCTCCACAAGTTTTCATGAACTTTGGAGATGGATAGATATTTTCCTGGATTTAATTCCTTGAACTGGCAGAAAAAGGAATTAATTTTAAATGAAAAATATTGCAAATGACTTGGCAATATTTTTGCATATCCAGGGTTTATAGATATGGTATGATCACTGGGAAAAGTTTGGGAGGCAATAGATCAATGGAAATTGGGGTTCCTTTGTAACGGAAGGAATTAGGGTTTCCCTTCCGGTAACTCGGAAGGTAGGGTTTCGGTGGCAAAATCTCGAGAACAAATTTTGGGTGATAGGGTTGGACTGGAGAGAATCTCTGGTTGGATGGGAAAGGCAAGGCTAAATGACCATCTTCATATACCCAAGAGCGAGAGAAAATCCGATAACATCGAAAAAAAAGACGGGAGTCAAATCCCGCGAAGGAAAAAAAAACAAGGAGCGAAAACCAGGGTGTTACAAACCTACCCCCCTTAAGAAAATCTCGTCCTCGAGATTTCTGGGCTTACCTCCCGGTTTAGGGGAAACTTACCAGTGGGCGTCTTGGATCCATCAGCTGTCTTGTCTTCGTTGATTCACTGGCCTTTTTAACTGCATCTTCTGACAGCTCAGGTGTTGTCTTCTCAAACGGCTGTATTGAATCCTTCTCTTTCCTGGCAGGAAAACCTTCTCTCCTGAGTATCTGTGGACAATTGTCCCTGTGTCTTGCTCAGGATCAATCCTTAGTCTGGCTATGGGTTCTATACAGGTGCTTTCTTCTGCCATATGCATTCGGGCTTTGTCCTCAGGGGATCCCCAACTGAAATGTCAGGCATGATCACAAAATAATCATAGACGGTAATCTCTGAGGTGGCTCTGCCATATATAGCCTCTGTGGTCCTTGCGCCTGAAGATTTTGCTAGGGTAGCGTGCCTAAGAAGGCTGGGTGTCGTACCTCGGAAGTTTCCCCTCAGGTTGCTTACTGAGGAAGGTTGAGTACCTTATGCCGGAAGCTTTCCACGGTAACGTGCTGAGGAAAACAAGAGTACCGTATCCCAGAAGATTTCCTCACCAAGTGGTGTAGTTAGGAAGATTGGGGGAGTCTTGCGTTATAAGCTCCTCTTGATAGCTTGTGGAGGAAGGCTGGGTTTCTTATACCAGAAGCCTTTCACTATGATATGCGGTCGGATCTATGACCGATTCTGGCTTCCTTCCGGGGTACCCAAAGTTTACCCATAGCGGCGTCAAAACTTGGTGTAGGCCATACCTTGTCTGAAGATATTTCGTTGGTCATGCACACCGCTTGACCTTCTGCTGACCTAATCATTGCTGACGTAAAGGTTGCACATCTGATGGAGACTTCATATTGATAATTAATTCGGAATACCCTTTGCATTCCAACCAAGTGTTGCCAGTGGTGAGCCATTGACGGATAATTCCATTCGACTTAACCGAACCTCCAGATATTTGGAATTCTCATTGATTCTGGGCAGCCATGAACTCATCCATATTTCTTGCAAACCTTGTTCACTTTGCTCAGAAAATTTTGTATATACACTGGTGAATTTCCAAAATATGTGATGGAGCTTGTATCAACATACCGGAGTTTTGTTGTTGCTCTCAGGACATTCACATTCTTGCAATATGTCTTCGGTGGGTGATAAATGATTCTTGTGTCCATTGGGAAAAACTCAAGGTTCACTTTACTGACCAAAATAGTCCTTGCACTGAGGAGGAAATAACTTGTCCCTTCTGATGTCCATTGCTGACAACTCATCTGACTTCTTCTCAAATGTGATCTGTTCTGAGGCAAACTCCCTCGGGTATATTCTGACCTTGTCTATAGCACGCAAATTCTGCTTGTGACCCATTCTTCACTTGATAGCTCTGGGGTTGCTGTTCTAAATATCAGGCAGTTGGCTTGGCTTGACGCTTACTGAGTTTGGATTATTGGGTATTATCCAAGCTGTATGTTGGTCTTCTTTGGTAGCTCTTGTAGATGGATCCAGTCGGAGCAAGAGAACAGAACCGACAAGAGAAGCAAAACCGCGAAAAACCAAAAAGCCAATAAAGCTCAAATTTTGCGGACCTTACACACGTGGCCAAAGATTCACTAGTATAACTAACCTAGTGCACTTGATGTACCTCAAAGGATCTAGAAGCAAAACCACACAAAGCCCCTGGTAGCAATTGGGGTCAAGCTCCTACTACTTCCTTGGGGAACATCAAACTCGACGCATGACCATAGCCAAAGTGGCTTAGTCAACGATCCTAGGATTGTCGGGGAAAGATGGAATTTATAAGCGTTTCACAAAGGAAACTAGATTTGAGAAGAGAAATGCCATGGTTAGCAAGCAGGGTAGGGATATCTGGTTTACCTAGGGGTTCAGGGCTCACGGGTCGTTGCCTAGTGCGGACATTTCACACCGGAGGCGAAGACCACGAGAATTGGGGTCTGATGGAGCCATAAACCTATGAGGGTTGCCTTATGATCAATAGTAGCCGTGCCGGTCTGGCAAAGATGGCTGAAATCCATCGGGGCTTTCTACCGATCAAGAGGCACTGAAATCTGGCTAGGCTAACCTACAGTCAGCCTGGCTCTGATACCATCCGTTGTGGCGCCCCGCCTGAATACCACTGTAGTCAGACGGTCACCGCACATACCAGCCCAGGAAATCACTCTGGCATGCGCTTTTACAACAAGTATCATGAACACAGACATTTCTATTAATGGGTATATAAGTCTTACATGATATATTACAAGGGTGATGGCAGCGGAAAAGCTCTATCTAAGGCAGCATGGTCTTGGTGCGGCTCCAATCCACAGGGATCTGACTGGGTTACTCTTCTAGCCCGCGAACACTCCGGCTCCTCGCTAGCGGTCGTCGAATCCTTAGGTGAACCTGGCCACATTGAAGGCCGCCGAGTACTTTTGAATGTACTCGCAAGCAAACCAAACCAACATATACACCAAGCAATGCAATCCATGGCATAGCATATCTACTTAGCAATATTAATCATCATGTCATAACAGGATTATCAAGCATGATAACTATCAAAGTAACTGCAAAGATACATCATAATAAGTAGTTAATCCATATTTCGAATAATCTGAGGATCCAAATCCGGTCCAAACCTTGCGGTCACCCGACCGCTCATCTCATAGCCATCCCATGGCCAGCCTTTCATATTCCTGACATCAACCGCTGTCTAGGCATCTGCATTGCAAGTCTGACAAAGCTTACCATTCTCTGGTTCATTATTAACGTCATATGGTTTGTTCCTCCAGACTCGACACATACCAAATAGTGGCCTAGTACGAACTGTCCATGACCGAGGACGCGGCTATTCGAATAGATTTACACTCTGCAGAGGTTGCGCACTTTACCCACACCATGGAGCTCCTGGCCTCGTACTCCCATTCGGGCGGACCGGTGCTGCTCCAACGAAACTTGTCTAACCCGTAACTCCTCTACCGTACCACCGACAATCACACCCTCCCAGGGTCATGTCCTGGGTGGCCCCTGTGTCACCCCGTGACACCTGCCATCGTCGTGGCTAACAAAACTGTCCCAAACAGAGACGCCGGCAAAAAACTCAACTGGGCTCACAAGGTTATCGCCGCTTACCGGGACAGGGTAGCGCGCACGTCTAACCTTCCCTCTTTGGTGGTACCGATAAAAGAGCACGCTGTTAGACCAAGCTAAGGCCGTCCCATACCGGCAAATGTGGCTGCACGGATAAGTCCGGATAGGTGACACTATGACTCGATCCAGCCGACGGAGGAGGTTGCTATTATTAAGTAACATTTCTTAATCATTGCAATAACAGTAACAAAGCATGATGTAACAATTATGAAAACATAACAACCTATCTCCATACAATATCACAACTAGTCATTAGTGAAACAATATAACAAGCATTAACGAGTAATGTAAATAGCAAGTTCAACCTAGCAGGAGTTTAATTACTGTACAAGTCTCAGCTGTAAGTGACAACCATCTGAACCCTTGTATTAAACCGGCAAATAAACCAGTAGCCACCAGAACGACTTCACAACTCAGATCTGGGACGTGACTGGAATAACTCAACCCCGGCTCAAGACGGCTGAAAAGCAGCTTCGAGCATGAGACGGTGTTGATAAAAAGAGTGTAGTGGTTCCCTAAGACGACCGAGAAACAGCTCAGAGCATAGGGTCACCGCTACAGAAAGAAATTCAATAGTTGCCCGAGACGGCTGAAAAGCAGCTCAGAACACTGCCAGTTGTTGAAAAGAGAAACATAAAGTCAGCATCCACCCCGGACGGCGCAAAGCAGCTCAGAACACAGGCGTGGTGCCGTCATCAAAGAAAGGCAAGCAAGGGTTCATCAGCGTCACATACAGCTCATCACTACGCATACACGCATAAGCATATTAATTTAAACATGCAAGAATAACACAGAGCAATGCTTTAGGGCATATATCAGATGGTCGGCTTGCCTGGGGGTGAAGTATACTCCGGAAAGAAGTGCGATCACTCCGCGGAAAGATTCGCCGGAGAAGATTCCCTCTCGGAGGGGCTGAATAGAGGGCAGGGGCAAAATGGGCATTTTTAGAAAGTGTCAACATGGTGAAAGTGACGTCATTGGAACGGGCTCGACGAACTGAGAAAGTGGGCTTTGGAATCACCTGAATCGGAGTTACGAGCGAAAAGTTGTGGCCGTTCGCTGTTTAGGCAGAAAAACAAATTAAAAATATGCTTTTCTGTGGCAAACCAGTGAACGTTCACTAAATAAGGATTTCGGCGCCGACTGGAGAGAGGAAACGCCTTTGAGGAAATATGTTTTCGCCAACAGAAAATATATTTTCTGATGAAACCGCAGCCGACTACGTTTCTGAAACTGGAAAGTGTATTTCGAAAATACGTTTCCACTTAGGAACGTGCGGGCCCGGGGTCAACACCGCTGTCTGGCTGACAGGCGGGCCCCGCGGGCATTGACTCTCTCCTCCTCGTCCCTCTTCCACCTCGCGACTGGCAAGAGGAGAGGCGAGACCGACGTGCGACGGCGACGACTCCCGGCGGCACAGGCCACTTCTGGCCGAGGTCCGGCCACCGGCGTGACCAGGGCGGCGAGCCGCGTCCATCCAGGCAACTTACGGATGCCGGGGAGCTCAGAAGCGGGCGGGACGCCGGCCGTAGCAGACGGCGGCGCTGGAGAGCTCGGGGCCGAGGCTACGGCCTGCCCCGGAGCAAAATGACGGTGGGGAGGGCCTCTGGTGGTGGTGGTGGGTTGAGGGAGGGGGCTAGGTAGAGCAGGGAGGGCGCGGCTGGCGCGGATTTTGTCTAGGCCGAGCGGCGGCCATGGCGATGGTGGAGGCAGAATTGAGCACGGGCGCGTTCTCCTTCCAGCGGGGAGAGAGCTAGGAGGGATAGGAGGCCGCTGCGGGGGTGGTGGATGCTCGGGGAGGGCGCGGAGCTTGCTTAAATAGCCGCGGGGAGGGGCTAGCCGATGACGACCGAAGCTGCTCGATGCTCGGTGCCGTGGCGACGGGGTTGGCGGGTTCCCGGCGTCGGGGAGCGGCCGACCTGACGAGAGGCAGAGGGAAGGGACGGCTCGGGGAGGAAGAGGACAGTAGGGGGGAAGACGACGACGATCACGCGCGGTACAGTACTACGGCGGCGCTCGCCGTGGCGTGGAGAAGAAGAAATCGGAGAGGAGAAGGTGCGGGAGAGGGGTACGTGGGTGGTGCGGAGTCGCCGGACATGTTTGGACAAGCGGGGACTGGCCGGAGACGACCGGACGGAGCTGACAAAGTGCAGAGCACCGTTTCTGCACGGTGGCTGCGTGGTCACCACGCGCACTACCAGCTCTGGCACGTTACTGCCCGTCCAACCTTGTCAAACAGGTGCACCACTGCTCAATTAGACATAATGGGTCATTGGAGAATCCAGGAAAGGTCTAGGTGGGTCGAGGGGATCCAGAAACGTTTCTGGACAGAAACTTGGGGAGGAAGTTGTGGTCAGAAAAATATGCCAATGAGCTGGGAAAGTTGTCACAGGGAAATGTGGTAGGAAGGACTAGGTTCTGGTAAAATTTGAAGCAAAATGGACCACGTTTGAGTGCACTTCCTTTACAATGCCAAATTTGGTCCAGAAACTTGACTTTGAAGCTGCACTCATATGGCTTGATGAAATGAGCTGAATTTTGGTGTAGAGAGGTTATTTGGAGGTATGGAGGTACTGGAAAATTTTCAGCTCATTTGGATATACCAAAATGGTACTTCCTTCACAGAGCTGGAATCTGGACTGAGGCTAGAGGGAATTTTTGAGAAAAATTGGCTAGATGAAATGATGTGAATTTTTGCATGCTCATGTCATATAGGGAATTTGAGGTCCTGGATTAATTTCAAGATTTTGGAAGCAGTATAAAATATAGTTGCTTCACAATCTCAAAATAGGTCCAGAAACAAGAATTGGATGATGCTCTCAAAATTTGATCTGTGGAACTTGGGATCTTGATGGGAATGGTGAAGATATGGATAGGAGAAGCTCCACAAATTATTTGGGATTTTTTCGGGCTACCAAAATGGTAGTTTCTTTGGAAAGTGCCCAAAATGCAATATTGACATTAAATAGGAAAATGCAATTTCTCCTATTTAATTATGGCCAATATTTTTATGGGAGCTCAATATGATCACAAAGAATATCTCCACAGGTTTTCATGAACTTTGGAGATGGATAGATATTTTCCTGGATTTAATTCCTTTAACTGGCAGAAAAAGGAATTAATTTTAAATGAAAAATATTGCAAATGACTTGGCAATATGTTTGGCATATCCAGGGTTTATAGATATGGTATGATCACTTGGAAAAGTTTGGGAGGTAACAGATCAAAGGAAATTGGGGTTCCTTTGTAACGGAAGGAATTAGGGTTTCCCTTCTGGTAACTCGGAAGGTAGGGTTTCGGTGGCAAAATCTCGAGAACAAATTTTGGGTGATAGGGTTGGACTGGAGAGAATCTCTGGTTGGATGGGAAAGGCAAGGCTAAATGACCATCTTCATATACCCAAGAGCGAGAGAAAATCCGATAACATCGAAAAAAAAGACGGGAGTCAAATCCCGCGAAGGAAAAAAAAACAAGGAGCGAAAACCAGGGTGTTACAAACCTACACCCTTAAGAAAATCTCGTCCTCGAGATTTCCGGGCTTACCTCCCGGTTAAGGGGAAACTTACCTGTGGGCATCTTGGATCCATCAGCTGTCTTGTCTTCGTTGATTCACTGGCCTTTTTAACTGCCTCTTCTGACAGCTCAGGTGTTGTCTTCTCAAACGGCTGTATTGAATCCTTCTCTTTCCTGGCAGGAAAACCTTCTCTCCTGAGTATCTGTGGACAATTGTCCCTGTGTCTTGCTTAGGATCAATCCTTAGTCTGGCTGTGGGTTCTATACAGGTGCTTTCTTCTGCCATATGCATTCGGGCTTTGTCCTCAGGGGATCCCCAACTGAAATGTGAGGCATGATCACAAAATAATCATAGACGGTAATCTCTGAGGTGGCTCTGCCATATATAGCCTCTGTGGTCCTTGCGCCTGAAGCTTTTGCTAGGGTAGCATGCCTAAGAAGGTTGGGTGTCGTACCTCGGAAGTTTCCCCTCAGGTTGCTTACTGAGGAAGCTTGAGTACCTTATGCCGGAAGCTTTCCGCGGTAACGTGCTGAGGAAAACTAGAGTACCGTATCCCAGAAGATTTCCTCACCAAGTGGTGTAGCGAGGAAGATTGGGGGAGTCCTGCGTTATAAGCTCCTCCTGATAGCTTGTGGAGGAAGGCTAGGTTTCTTATACCAGAAGCCTTTCACTGTGATATGCGGTCGGATCTATGACCGATTCTGGCTTCCTTCCGGGGTACCCAAAGTTTACCCATAGCGGTGTCAAAACATGGTGTAGGCCATACCTTGTCTGAAGATATTTCGTTGGTCATGCACACCGCTTGACCTTCTGCTGACCTGATCATTGCTGACGTAAAGGTTGCACATCTGATGGAGACTTCATATTGATAATTAATTCGGAATACCCTTTGCATTCCAACCAGGTGTTGCCAGTGGTGAGCCATTGACGGCTACTTCCGTTCGACTTAACCGAACCTCCAGATATTTGGAATTCTCATTGATTCTGGGCAGCCATGAACTCATCCATATTTCTTGCAAACCTTGTTCACTTTGCTCAGAAAATTTTGTATATACACCGGTGAATTTCCAAAATATGTGATGGAGCTTGTATCAACATACCGGAGTTTTGTTGTTGCTCTCAGGACATTCACATTCTTGCAATATGTCTTCGGTGGGTGATAAATGATTCTTGTGTCCATTGGGAAAAACTCAAGGTTCACTTTACTGACCAAAATAGTCCTTGTACCGAGGAGGAAATAACTTGTCCCTTCTGATGTCCATTGCTGACAACTCATCTGACTTCTTCTCAAATGTGATATGTTCTGAGGCAAACTCCCTCGGGTATATTCTGACCTTGTCTGTTGCACGCAAATTCTGCTTGTGACCCATTCTTCACTTAATAGCTCTGGGGTTGCTGTTCTAAATATCAGGCAGTTGGCTTGGCTTGACGCTTACTAAGTTTGGATTATTGGGTATTATCCAAGCTGTATGTTGGTCTTCTTTGGTAGCTCTTGTAGATGGATCCAGTCGGAGCAAGAGAACAGAACCGACAAGAGAAGCAAAACCGCGAAAAACCAAAAAGCCAATAAAGCTCAAATTTTGTGGACCTTACACACGTGGCCAAAGATTCACTAGTATAACTAACCTAGTGCACTCGATGTACCTCAAAGGATCTAGAATCAAAACCACACAATGCCCCTGGTAGCAATTGGGGTCAAGCTCCTACTACTTCCTTGGGGAACATCAAACTCGACGCATGACCATAGCCAAAGTGGCTTAGTCAACGATCCTAGGGTTGTCGGGGAAAGATGGAATTTATAAGCGTTTCACAAAGGAAACTAGATTTGAGAAGAGAAATGCCATGGTTAGCAAGCAGGGTAGGGGTATCTGGTTTACCTAGGGGTTCAGGGCTCACGGGTCGTTGCCTAGTGCGGACATTTCACACCGGAGGCGAAGACCACGAGAATTGGGGTCTGATGGAGCCATAAACCTATGAGGGTTGCCTTATGATCAATAGTAGCCGTGCCGGTCTGGCAAAGATGGCTGAAATCCATCGGGGCTTTCTACCAATCAAGAGGCACTGAAATCTGGCTAGGCTAACCTACAGTCAGCCTGGCTCTGATACCATCCGTTGTGGCGCCCCGCCTGAATACCACTGTAGTCAGACGGTCACCGCACATACCAGCCCAGGAAATCACTCTGGCATGCGCTTTTACAACAAGTATCATGAACACAGACATTTCTATTAATGGGTATATAAGTCTTACATGATATATTACAAGGGTGATGGCAGCGGAAAAACTCTATCTAAGGCAGCATGGTCTTGGTGCGGCTCCAATCCACAGGGATCTGACTGGGTTACTCTTCTAGCCCGCGAACACTCCGGCTCCTCGCTAGCGGTCGTCGAATCCTTAGGTGAACCTGGCCACATTGAAGGCCGCTGAGTACTTTTGAATGTACTTGCAAGCAAACCAAACCAACATATACACCAAGCAATGCAATCCATGGCATAGCATATCTACTTAGCAATATTAATCATCATGTCATAACAGGATTATCTAGCATGATAACTATCAAAGTAACTGCAAAGATACATCATAATAAGTAGTTAATCCATATTCCGAATAATCTGAGGATCCAAATCCGGTCCAAACCTTGCGGTCACCAGACCGCTCATCTCATAGCCATCCCATGGCCAGCCTTTCATATTCCTGACATCAACCGCTGTCTAGGCATCTGCATTGCAAGTCTGACAAACCTTACCATTCTCTGGTTCATTATTAACGTCATATGGTTTGTTCCTCCAGACTCGACACAGACCAAATAGTGGCCTAGTACGAACTGTCCATGACCGAGGACGCGGCTATTTGAATAGATTTACACTCTGCAGAGGTTGCGCACTTTACCCACACCATGGAGCTCCTGGCCTCGTACTCCCATTCGGGTGGACCGGTGCTGCTCCAATGAAACTTGTCTAACCCGTGACTCCTCTACCGTACGACCGACAATCATACCCTCCCAGGGTCATGTCCTGGGTGGCCCCTGTGTCACCCCGTGACACCTGCCACCGTGGTGGCTAACAAAACTGTCCCAAACGGGGACGCCGGCAAATAACTCAACTGGGCTCACAAGGTTATCGCCGCCTACCAGGCCAGGGTAGCGCGCACGTCTAACCTTCCCTCTTTGGTGGTACCGATAAAAGAGCACGCTGTTAGACCAAGCTAAGGCCGTCCCATACCGGCAAATGTGGCTGCACGGATAAGTCCGGATAGGTGACACAATGACTCGATCCAGCCGACGGAAGAGGTTGTTATCATTAAGTCACATTTCTTAATCATTGCAATAACAGTAACAAAGCATGATGTAACAATTATGAAAACATAACAACCTATCTCCATACAATATCACAATGAGTCATTAGTGAAACAATATAACGAGCATTAACGAGTAATGTAAATAGCAAGTTCAACCTAGCAGGAGTTTAATTACTGTACAAGTCTCAGCTGTAAGTGACAACCATCTGAACCCTTGTATGAAACCGGCAAATAAACCAGTAGCCACCAGAACGGTCTTCACAACTCAGATCTGGGACGTGACTGGAATAACTCAACCCCGGCTCAAGACGGTTGAAAAGCAGCTCAGAGCATGAGACGGTGTTGATAAAAAGAGTGTAGTGGTTCCCTAAGACGACCGAGAAACAGCTCAGAGCATAGCATCACCGCTACAGAAAGAAATTCAACAGCTGCCCGAGACGGCTGAAAAGCAGCTCAGAACACGGCCAGTTGTTGAAAAGAGAAACATAAAGTCGGCATCCACCCCGGACGGCCGAAAGTAGCTCAGAACACAGGCGTGGTGCCGTCATCAAAGAAAGGCAAGCAAGGGTTCATCAGCGTCACATACAGCTCATCACTACGCATACAATCATAAGCATATTAATTTAAACACGCAAGAATAACACAGAGCAATGCTTTAGGGCATATATCAGATGGTCGGCTTGCCTGGGGGTGAAGTATACTCCGAAAAGAAGTGCGATCACTCCGCGGAAAGATTCACCGGAGAAGATTCCCTCTCGGAGGGGCTGAATAGAGGGCAGGGGCAAAATGGGCATTTTCAGAAAGTGTCAACATGGTGAAAGTGATGTCATCGGAATGGGCTCAATGAACTGAGAAAGTGGGCTTTGGAATCACCTGAATCGGAGTTACGAGCGAAAAGTTGTGGCCGTTCGCTGTTTAGGCAGAAAAACAAATTAAAAATATGCTTTTCTGCGGCAAACCAGTGAACGTTCACTAAATAAGGATTTCGGCGCCGGCTGGAGAGAGGAAGCGCCTTTGAGGAAATACATTTTCGCCAACAGAAAACGTATTTTCTGGTGAAACCGCAGCCGACTACGTTTTTGAAACTGGAAAGCGTATTTCCAAAATACGTTTCCACTTAGGAACGTGCGGGCCCGGGGTCAACACCGTTGTCTGGATGACAGGCGGGCCCCGCGGGCGTTGACTCTCTGCTCCTCGTCCCTCTTCCACCTCGCGACTGGGCAGAGGAGAGGCGAGGCCGACGTGCGCCGGCGACGACCCCCGGCGGCACAGGCCACCTCTGGCCGAGGTCCGGCTACCGGCGTGACCAGGGCGGCGAGCCGCGTCCATCCAGGCAACTCACGGATGCCGAAGAGCTCAGAAGCGGGCGGGACGCCGGCCGTAGCGGACGGCGGCGCTGGAGAGCTCGGGGCCGAGGCTACGGCCTGCCCCGGAGCAAAATGACGGCGGGGAGGGCCTCTGGTGGTGGTGGTGGGTTGAGGGAGGGCGCGGCTGGCGCGGATTTTGTCTAGGCCGAGCGACGGCCATGGCGATGGTGAAGGCAGAATTGAGCACGGGCGCGTGCTCCTTCGAGCGGGGAGAGAGCTAGGAGGGAGAGGAGGCCGCTGCAGGGGTGGTGGATGCTCGGGGAGGGCGCGGAGCTTGCTTAAATAGCCGCGGGGAGGGGCTAGCCGACGACGACCGAAGCTGCTCGATGCTCGGTGCCGTGGCGACGGGGTTGGCGGGTTCCCGGCGTCGGGGAGCGGCCGACCTGACGAGAGGCAGAGGGAAGGGACGGCTCGGGGAGGAAGAGGACAGTAGGGGGGGGGGAAGACGACGACGATCACGCGCGGTACAGTACTATGGTGGCGCTCGTCGTGGCGTGGAGAAGAAGAAATCGGAGAGGAGAAGGTGCGGGAGAGGGGTACGTGGGTGCTACGGAGTCGCCGGACATGTTTGGACAAGCGGGGACTGGCCGGAGATGACCGGACGGAGCTGACAAAGTGCAGAGCACCGTTTCTGCACAGTGGCTGCATGGTCACCACGCGCACTACCAGCTCTGGCACGTTACTTCCTGTCCAACCTTGTCAAACAGGTGCACCACTGCTCAATTAGACAAAATGGGTCATTGGAGAAGCGAGGAAAGGTCTAGGTGGGTCGAGGGGATCCAGAAACGTTTCTGGACAGAAACTTGGGGAGGAAGTTGTGGTCAGAAAAATATGCCAACGTGCTGGGAAAGTTGTCACAGGGAAATGTGGTAGGAAGGACTAGGTTCTGGTAAAATTTGAAGCAAAATGGACCACGTTTGAGTGCACTTCCTTTACAATGCCAAATTTGGTCTAGAAACTTGACTTTGAAGCTGCACTCATATGGCTTGATGAAATGAGCTGAATTTTGGTGTAGAGAGGTTATTTGGAGGTATGGAGGTACTGGCAAAATTTCAGCTCATTTGGATATACCAAAATGGTACTTCCTTCACAGAGCTGGAATCTGGACTGAGGCTAGAGGGAATTTTTGAGAAAAATTGGCTTGATGAAATGATGTGAATTTTTGCATGCTCACATCATATAGGGAATTTGAGGTCCTGGATTAATTTCAAGATTTTTGAAGCAGTATAAAATATAGTTGCTTCACAATCTCAAAATAGGTCCAGAAACAAGAATTGGATGATGCTCTCAAAATTTGATCTGTGGAACTTGGGATCTTGATGGAAATGGTGAAGATATGGATAGGAGAAGCTCCACAAATTATTTGGGATTTTTCCTGGCTACCAAAATGGTAGTTCCTTTGGAAAGTGCCCAAAATGCAATATTGACATTAAATAGGAAAATGCAATTTCTCCTATTTAATTATGGCCAATATTTTTATGGGAGCTCAATATGATCACAAAGAATATCTCCACAAGTTTTCATGAACTTTGGAGATGGATAGATATTTTCCTGGATTTAATTCCTTTAACTGGCAGAAAAATGAATTAATTTTAAATGAAAAATATTGCAAATGACTTGGCAATATTTTTGCATATCCAGGGTTTATAGATATGGTATGATCACTGGGAAAAGTTTGGGAGGCAACATATCAAAGGAAATTGGGGTTCCTTTGTAACGGAAGGAATTAGGGTTTCCCTTCCGGTAACTCGGAAGGTAGGGTTTCGGTGGCAAAATCTCGAGAACAAATTTTGGGTGATAGGGTTGGACTGGAGAGAATCTCTGGTTGGATGGGAAAGGCAAGGCTAAATGACCATCTTCATATACCCAAGAGCGAGAGAAAATCCGATAACATCGAAAAAAAAGACGGGAGTCAAATCCCGCGAAGGAAAAAAAACAAGGAGCGAAAACCAGGGTGTTACAGATCAGGTATGAAGAAGACCGCCTCGGGAATGCTCGGAATGAAGACCAAGTCGACAAGTACACGGACAGACGTGCGCGAGGAGGAAGACTGCTAGAAATCTACAGCGGCCGAACATCCGGCCCCTGAAGAGAAGCACAGCAGCAGCAGCCCAGCCGTGAAGCAGCTACAGGGCCCGGACATCCGGCCGGAGGCCCGGACATCCGGCCCGACCAGGCCCGGACATCCGGCCTCTGCCCAGAAATCCGGCCCTACCATCACAGAAGCTGAAACGCATCCAGGCCGGACATCCGGCGCCAGGGCCGGACATCTAGCACCCCCATGAACCGCCGGACATCCGGCCCAATGCCCGGACATCCGGCCCCTACCAGCGCACTTTAGCTCATTCGGCCGTGTAATCTTTTCCACTCACCCCCACTTCGTCCTAGACTATAAATAGACCTCCTCCTCATCCTTTCTAGGGTTAGCAAAGTATATTGAGACATTGAGTAGAGCTTTGCTCCTTGTATCTCCTCTTGGGGAATCAAGACCTCTCTAGGGAGAAGGATCCCCATCATAGGATCATCAAGACCTCCTAAGGGAGAAGGATCTCACCTAGATCACCAAGACCTCACCTCCTTTGGAGTGGGAAGAACTTTACCTTGTGCTTGTTTCCTTGGATTGTCCTTGTATACTTGTGGATCTCATGTATGCTATCCTAGTGGATGTGTGATTTGGGTTTGTTTGAGTGATTTCCCTTGGTTGATTTTGTTGTTCCTCTCTTTTCCCCCTCCAAGTGTGGAAAGATCGTCAAATTAGGGTTCCACCCTACATCATAATCTTTATTTGTTAGTTGAAAGCAAACATTGGTTGCGAAGTAGCCTTTGTCCGGTTAGCACCTTCAGATCCACCATGGCACGGTCAACACTATACTCGCAATGCTTATGGTTTTCCCCTTTTATATTCACTACCATCATCCTGGGTGCTTCGTGTCGTGCTAGCATTGCTCCTCAACCCATCAAGCGAAACAACATGCCACTCATAATTCCAAAGCTTAGTTGTTTAAATACGAATATGATATGATGCTGATATTACTAAAACAGAGAACGTTTAATTGGTCAGCTAATGTTCCTACATTAGTTTCGAAAAGCATGTGCGCCACATATGGAGAGACAGCAGGGAATTGCATATCTTTATGCGCTCTGGTTCATCATGGGTGGGCAACATACATTGTATTATCCAAAATCTGCTTGCTCTTCTTTAACATGTTCCTCTTCTGTTCTTCTTAATAAGTATAGTAGTACAGTATGTTCCTTGTCGAGAACTGGAGCAGGGACATTTGCAGTCGACATGTATATTGGGTCGCTTCTGATGGATGCTTTCAACTATTCTAGTTGGTCTGCCATAATATCCAGGAAATGCTAGGAGTTGTGTCGCCTTTGAGAGTCTAGACTGATAGTAACAGTATTGCGCCTTCAGTTGAATAGAGCTGCCCCTGTAGGGGATCCGAAGTGTTTCCAGCCGTACCGGCAATACAAGCCCATATGTTCCAGCTAGTTCCACTTTCCCGATTTCACTCGTGATGCTTAGGGTTTTCCCCTTTTATCTACACTACTATGATCTGCGTAGGTGCTTTGTGTCGTACTAGCAGCACTCCACCCTTCAAGCTAAACAGCACACCACTCATAATTCCAAAGCTTAGTTGTTCAAATACGAATGTGATATGATACTGATATTAGGTAACAGACACACATTTAATTGGTCAGCTAATGCTCCCACTTGAGTTTCCAAATGCATGTGGCAACATATAGAGAGACAGCAGGGAATTGCATTTCTTTGTCACTTGTTTACTGTACTATCTTGTCCATACCAAATTTTAGTTGTTAGTTGAAAGCAAACATCGGTTGCTAAGTAGCCTTTGTGCGGTTTGCAGCTTTAGATCTGCCATGCCACGGTCAACACTATACTCATCATGTTTAGGGTTTCCCCCTTTTATGATCACTGCGATCAACCTATGTGATTCGTGTCGTAAGAGCACTACTCCACCCATCAAGCTAAACAAGCTTAGTTGTACAAATTCGAATCTGATATGATGCTGATATTAGTAAGATAGAGATAGGTTTAATTGGTCAGCTAAATGTTCCTACTTTAGTTTCGAAATGCATGTGAGCCACATATAGAGAGACAAGAAGGAAGAGTATTTCTCTGTGCGCTCTGGTTCATCATGGGTGGGCAACACACATTGTATTATCCAAAATCTGCTTGCTCTTCTTTAACATGTTCCTCTTCTGTTCTTCTTACTAAGTATAGTAGTACAGTATGTTCCTTGTCGGGAACTGGAGCAGGGACATTTGCAGTCGACGGGTATATTGGGTCGCTTCTGATGGATGCTTTCAACTATTCTAGTTGGTCTACCATAATATCCAGGAAATGCTGGGAGCTGTGTTGCCTTTGAGAGTCTAGACTGATAGTAACATTATTGAGTCTTCAGTTGAATAGAGCTGCCCCTGTAGGGGATCCGAAGCATTTCCAGCCGTACCGGCAATACAAGCCCATATGTTCCAGCTAGTTCCACTTTCCCGATTTTACTCGTGATTGTAGGAACGAAGTATGTCTACCAGAGGGGGGGGGGGTGAATGGGAGTTTTAAATTTTCTTCGGAAATATCAAAACTCTTGGAACCCAGCAGCGGAATGAATGAAAATAGTGAACAGTGAGCGAACATAAACTACCGAATGGAAACTAAAAGCATGCATCGAGGTAAATCACATAATTGAAGCATGTCACATGGCACAATTCGAATATAAAGGGGAGTAGCAGAGGTGACCAATGATGCTCGATGGTGACAAGGTATTTGGTAGACCAGTCCGCCCTTCTGCAAAAGGACTACGTCTGGTTGGAGGGGTTGTAATTTAACATAGAAGATAAACTCTCTTCGCCCTATTCTCCTTGACAATTGGTTCGTCAACCAATGCCGATTACTTGTGGTAGATGCTTGAGGCGATCTCCAAACCTTTACATACTTCTTCCTCGAGAACCACAATTACTCTTGGTCTCTGAAGAAATTGACACCTAACCGTCTAGAGAGTTTGCAGCTCTCAAGAGTAATAGGCGGAGCGTACTGGACTTAGATTCGAGTGATGCTGAACCACTATCTAATTTTTCGGCTCTGGGGTTTTCTCTCGGTGGATTTTAAACTCAAATCTATCGGAGAGGGGGTTGCTCAACAATCTTCTCAGAATCAAACGGAGCAGCCACCGGACAACGCCGGTGCGGGGTGGCTATTTATAGCCGCAGCCTTCCCTGATGGGAAATGACCATTTTGGACACGCGGTCCAGCCAATGGCCAACCGACACATTCACAACGGTGGATTTTGGGAGCAACGGTAACATTACTTGAAGAGCAAGTAATGCTAACTCCTCGGTCAGAGACAAATCTCTCGTAGCGAAGAAGATCACAGTCTCTTGCTGGCAAGTATTAGCTCGGAACACAAGGAGATTTCTCTCACAACTTTCATAGGTTTTGGGTTTAGCATCAACGAATCAAATCTTCGAACGCTACACCCCTCTTAATAGTACGGTGGTCCTATGACTCAATAAGGCGAAAAGAAACAACGAAATGAATGCTACGTCTTCGCTTCGTCTTCAATCTTCTCGGCAGAAGTCACTTCCTTCGGAATAACACCGAACAAATTGCAACAAATCAGCAAATTTTGAGGGGTCACTCTTGTAGTCATATTCTTCGGTGATAACCTTCACTGCTACGCAGGGAATATTCATCGGAGTTTGAACCAAACTCCTCTTGACTTCAGGGACCTGTTACTCTATGTGCACTAGCAAACACATCAGTCCCACACTGTTTATGTCAACAATCTCCAAAACATAAGGAGGTAAATTATTGCACCAACAATCTCCCCCTTTTTGGACGATTGTTGACAAAACAGATAATCATCGCAGAGAAGATAGATAGGTAAAAGTAATTCCAACAAGAGTGAGTAAGTGTTACTTTGCTTGAAGATGAAATAGACTCCCCCTAAATGTATGCAGGGAAGAAAGATATGACATAAATTCTCCTGCAAGAATTGAAGTATATGGAGGAAATTTCAATCATTCGAGACATTTAATTCACACTGATGAGATATAATCCATCAAGATCGTAGTGCAATCAATTATAACTTCTGATAATAATTCCACCTGCAAGACAAATGCTTCGAGAGAAATAGTGCAGCAGCAGGGGTAATAAGCATTACAGCACAGAAGTTATCGAGTTTTACAACATAGTACGGATAAGATATAAACCAGAAGTTGCAAACTCGCACAAAACCAAAACAACCGAAACACCGAAAGCAAATCTATCGAGACTCGATGTAATTCTCCCCCTTTTTGTCAACAAGTGTCAAAAAGGTGACGAATAACATGAGTGAAGAAAACGGAGTGCTTGGCTCAATCGGTGGCATCTGCAGACGAGTTGTCCGAGGAGAGTTCCTCTTCGGAAGTGACGGGATTGTCTTCGTCTTCAGCAGCAACAGATTTTCCTTCAGGAATAATAGCTTGGGGCTGAGCAGATGAGGGAATAGCTGGAGTGGCCACAGGAGGAACACGGGAATGCACATTGCCTTCGGCAGGTTTCTCTGTCGGTGAGGTGGCTTCAGATTCGTCAACCAGTTTGCGAAGCTTGAGATGAAGAAGATCTGTTGTAGGCTCACGAGCAGGCAGAGGAGTACTCCTATCTTGAAAATCTTCGACAGTGAAGCCTTTGTCAATATAGTCATAGAGCTCTTGGAGATTGACATTCAGGAGTTGTTTCTCGGTGAAGAACTTGCGAAGCAATTTCCAGAGTCTCTTCTTGTTTTCATCAGCTATCAGATGCATTATCCTTGTGCGATTGTTGAGAGCATTCAGCTCAGAGGCGAGATGTTCTTTCTCACGACGATCCTCAGCAATATGTTGCAGGAGCAGTTGTTGTGTACGCAAACTCACTTCGAGTTGCGATGGAGGGTGAGGCGAAATCTTTCGGTCGCGCTGAGGCAGACGAGGCCCATCAAATTGCTTGTGATAGTCTTGGGAGCTTGATGCAGGTGATTTACCCGAAGAGATATCATCCATGACTTTCAAAGTATCGCGGACAGGAGGAATGAAGCTCTTATGGCTGTCCTTTCACAAGATACACTGTGCGCATTGCATGATCAACAACTTTCTGGATCCAAGGTGCAAACACTTTGATGCAGAAGGGATATTGAGCAGAATCCTTCAGAATGCGTAGGAACATGTCTTCCACATCGAAAATGTATCGCTCAGAGATTGCATATATAGCATTTCAAAGAACATCTGAGATGGACTTGTCCGGATTCATACCAGCCAGAGGGCAAATGGTGTAGGAGAGCATGTGGAATAGCGTCTGATTGTCGAAGGTTAAATGCTCAGGACGAGGAGGACCAGTGTAGTCACGAATCTTTTCTCGATCCATTGTGCATCGAAAGATTTCAGCTGATATAACATCAATGTTATGAACCCAAATTTCAGTGTTACCGTGCTCAAAGCGAGGGAAATGGAAGTGCGAGACAAAATCCGTAGAAGTGCATTTGATGCGTTTCCCTTCGATCATCCATTCCATAACCCATTTGGAGCTATTAGATTCATCGCCAGAGATATATAGGGTAGCATAGAATTGAAGAATAATCTCTCTGTTCCAAGGGTGCTCGAACTCAAAGACTTTGGTGAGGCAGAAATCATCCAGATCCTAAAGCAATTGATTGAAACAGCCAATGTTACGCATAGTAGGGATGTCCTGATATTCGTGAGGAAATATCTTTCGGCTCTCATAGAGGACTCGAGAGTAATAGATGGCCTGTTCGTTAGTCCAGAAACGAGGCGATTCGGAAGTGCGCGGCCCATCATACGGACTGGCTTGAAAGAATTTGGGATGCGCATTCCGATTGAAAAGTGGACCTTTTGCACCTGCGCCTGATGAGAATAAGGGCAGTTCTTCCCGAGGGTATGGATATTTGAGTTCTTCTTCAGGAGAAAGATATTCATCACCATAGGCAACTGAGTCCGTGCGGCGAGCAGAGACAGATTTTCGTTCTGAGGGACCAACATCTGGCATTCGTGTAGCTGTGTCGATGGATAACTTGAGTGGAGACGGAGCAGGTGTGGTAACTGTAGGAGGTGCTGAGGTAGAAAGCAGCAGAGCAGGTTCAATCACTGTAGGCACGGAGGCGGAGTCTTTCACTGAGGGTTGTTGCTCGACTGGAATCTGTTGTTGCTCGACTATAAGAGAAGACGAGACTTTTGGAGCTTCATGAGCCGGAGAAGCTTGGGGCTCGGAGCGAGGGATTTCACCTTCCTCAGAGACAAATTGTTGCGAGGGAATATCAGCTTGAGCAGGTGAGGCCACAGTCACTGATTCAGTTGGCCTTGGCGAGGGAGGAGCATTCGAGTCCTTGACTGGAGGGTTCAAAAGAATAGCTGGCTCAGGAGATTTTTCTTGCGGAGCAGGAGACTGAGCAACATGGGGAACAGGTGACGTTTCTTTCGGAGCAGGAGGTACATTTTTCGTCGCAATTCTTTTTCGTTGCTTTTTCTTTTGCTGAGCAACTTGATCAATATGGCCCTTGACCAGATCATTGTATCCAGTGACTTTGGCTTGATGTGCATCACAGATCTTTCGAACAATTTCATCTAGATCCGTGTGAAAGCGTAACCTTCGGTGGCGAAGGAGAGTCATGGCACGATTGATATCCTTGTAGGAGTCTTCGAGTGCTTTGATGACAAATTTTGAAGAGGCAGTTTTCATGCGTTCATCAATGTTCATGAGCTCGGCAGAGAGAGAGAGAGAGAGAGTTGATCTCAACTGCATCTTCTCTCAGTTCTTGAACAACAGAAGTGGCTTGAGTAATAATTTCGGCAGGAATAGGTAGGGATGCCACTTCTCCATCGAAAGGATTGTCCACAAATTTATCGAGCTGTTCCATGATAAATATGTGATCATAGTAATGAGGCTTTGAAGCCAAAGGCTGAGTCAAGGTAGGCGCAAATTTAGCAACCTTCTCAGAAGGCGCCTTGATTTTCTTCAAGTCAGGTTTGGGAATATTTTTGCCTGGCTTTGCAGAACTCACAGGAGCGTCAAGAACCAAATCCTTCAAATTGATAGCATCTGGATGAGGAGTTGTGTTCACATGCTGCTTCATCATGACAGTGGTAGCAGGGGTCTTTCTAGCTGGGATCTTCTTCGGTGGTGCAACAGGAACCAAGTTAACCCAAAGATCAGGCAGCACAGTTGATGTGGTAATGTTTACTTCCTCGCTGAGAGTAGCATCAACTTCTTCCTTAGTGAGTAGGGGATCATCATCATTACCCGAAGAATCATTCATATGAAAATCATCAGCGGGTTCAGCCTTTTTCCTCTTTGGTGCGCTCTTTCTCTTCGTAGCAGCGTTGGGATCATGCTTGCGCTTAGAACGACTTTCAGATTTTCCTTTGGCCTTTTTCTTTTCCACATCATCTTTGAGGAGGCGAAGGTTTTCTTGTTCACGAGCCTTTTGTTTTTCGGCCCGCTGGGCTCGCTTGAGGGCATTGCGCTGTCGCTTAGCAAGCTCATCTGGATATGATGCAGGTGTGTGAAGGGAAGACTCATGAGCATTTGGCGGAGGAGGAGGTCTCTCTTGGGGACCATTTGCCTTGATGAGAGAAATTTCTCGGCAGTCACCCCACGGTGGATGAAATGCAAAGTTCTGAGCAAACCGAGGATGAACAAATTCATAGTTGAACCACTTGCGCACCCAGTGGCGGCAAATCCATTATTGACGAGTGTCTCTCTGATGTTTGGTTTCTCCTGGAACAGTGTCATACCGATCATGAGATATGTATTCGGCGGTGTTGGTATATGCCTGTCTGCCACCCCTCTTCTTCTTCGGAGCAGTCTCTTCTTGCTCGTCGGCATTTTGATCGGTCCTTTTTCTCTTGCTGGTTGATGGGCCTACCGTTGGGCCCTTAGCATTCGGAGCTTTGGATTCATCAGCTGTACCCAGAATAACATCATCTCTATCAGCCCGACTTACTGGATTAGCTGAATCCTCAACTGACTGCATTTCCTGTGAACATAGATAGATGCGAGTGAAAATGGGGACAGGGTCACGAATGCACACAGCGAAGATTTCAAAAAAACGAGTTTGATGAAGAGATAGATGCAGACTTTGAGAAATGTTTCATGTGAAAGAAATGTGTAGAATGAACTAGTAGGTTCGAAGAAAGTACTAGTAAACGTGCTAAGCATTCCGTTCGTACGAGACATAACACAAACCCTAGATCTGAAATTTTTCGGATGCGAGGGACAACTACAAACCACATCCGCACAAGTTACCTAGCAGTAAGGATCTAAGAAATACAGTAAAAATAGGCAATTTTTACTACGGATGAACTCGAACAGGAAGAATGGAAGAAAGAGTTCGCACTACACATACCCTAACTTGGTGATGTGCAGCGACTACGGCGGCGCGAGGAGGAAGATGATCCGCGGTGGCGAGGAATGACTCCGGCGACCTCTTTCCGGCAGGGAAGCGGTGAAGAAGGTCAACGTCGTCAAGCTCGAGGGAGGAGCAGTGCGGTAGGGCTTCGGAAGGTGGCGATTGGGAAGATGCGAAGTGAAACGAGGAGGGTAGCGGCACAGCATTTATATGCGAGGAGGAAATAGCCGCACCCCGGTCAATCTGATCGGACGACCAGAGTGAAAGGACTATTGCGATTCAACGGATCTGATAAGCTGGCAGTTGATGAAGAGCACGTGGCAACCGTCACCAAAGAACGTGGTCCAGACTTGGGCGGGAAACCCCAAATTTTGGACGGCTTTCGCCAAAACTGATTAAATTCGGACCGAAACTATAACGTGGTCAAGGACACCAGATAAGGTTTCGTTCCCAGATGAAATTTATGCATTCATAACGGAACAACATAGACTGGGAGAGATAGAATAGAGGAAAAACAGGGTCCTAGGTATTTCACTCAGACGAAGAAACACAAACACTCGAATGAAAAGCTATGAGTGAAATACATTCGGACTAACACAAAATCTTCAAATGCAGCTCAACGAAGGGAAATTGTGGTGGCGTTACCCACCGTATAAGAACTGTATGACCCCGAGCATCGCATAATTATCGTGGCACCCGGTTAGTCTAGTTCTTCGTTAATGTATTCACTCTCAGAAAGAAAATTTCACTTTGTCGAAATTTTCAAACTCTTCGAGTGTTATGCACCCATTCCTTCTAAGATGTGGAAGTGATGGTACGGGTGCCGAGTCCAGCTTACTGCACGTTTGCGAAATCTAGGATATTTAGCTCACACCGTAACGCACAGAATATTTTCTCATCGAGAGGCTTGGTGAAGATATTGGCGAGATTCTCTTTGGTATTGACGTCACTGATGACAATATCCTCTCGAGCAACATGATCACGTAGGAAATGATGTCTGATCTCAATATGCTTGGTGCGAGAATGCTACACAGGATTGTGTGCAATTTTGATTGCACTCTCATTGTCGCACAATAGAGGGATCTTCTTGACCTTGATGCCATAATCCTTCAGAGTCTGCTTCATCCATAATAACTGAGTACAACAAGCGCCAGCAGCAATATATTCGGCCTCAACCATAGAGAGCGAGACACAATTCTGCTTTCTTGACGACCAACATACCAATGATCTACCGAGAAAATGGCATGTCCCCGAAGTTGATTTCCTGTCAACCCGGTCACCTGCATAATCTGAGTCTGAATATCCAACGAGGTCAAACTGTGCTCCCTTAGGATACCATAAACCTAAGGTGGGGGTGTGAGCCAAATATCTCAGAATACGCTTGACCGCTTGGTGATGCGATTCTTTCGGTGCAGCTTGAAAACGAGCACACATACAAACACTCAACATAATATCAGGTCTGGATGCACATAGGTAAAGCAAAGAACCAATCATCAAACGATAAGCTTTCTGATCGTAATCTTTACCGTACACGTCTGCGTCCAGCTGACCATTTGTGGGCATGGGAGTTTTGTAACCCTTCTGTTTGCAATCTTGCATTTTGAACTTCGTAAGACAGTCTCTCAGATATTTCTCCTGAGATATGAAGATTCCATTGTCCTGTTGACGAATTTGTAGTCCGAGAAAGAACTTAAGTTCACCCATCATAGACATTTGATACTTCTCGGACATCATTCGCCCGAATTCCATGCTGCAAGCATTGTTACTACAGCCAAAAATAATATCATCCACATAAATTTGACATACGAATAGATCGCCATCAATAGCACGAGTAAAAAGAGTGGAATCTGTGGATCCTGGCTTAAACCCTTTGTCGAGCAAAAACCTCTTCAGAGTGTCATACCAAGCTCGAGGGGCTTGCTTTAGCCCATATAGCGCCTTTTTCAACCTGAAAACTTTGTTAGGAAACTGAGGGTTTTCAAAGCCAGGTGGCTGCCTAACATATACTTCCTCATCAATTTCACCATTGAGGAAAGCACTTTTCACATCCATTTGATAAAGTAGAATATCATTGTAATTTGCATAAGCGAGAAGAATACGAATTGCCTCAAGGCGAGCAACAGGAGCATATGTTTCACCGAAATCAATACCTTCTACCTGTGTATACCCTTGAGCGACAAGACGTGCTTTGTTTCTCACAATAATGTCATTTTCATCTTGCTTGTTCCGGAAAATCCATTTTGTGCCGATGATATTGTGCTTCTTAGGATTCGGTTTGTCAACCAATTCCCACACATCATTTAATTCGAATTGCACCAACTCTTCTTGCATGTCATTCATCCAATCGGGATCATTCATAGCTTCTTCATCCTTGGTAGGTTCTGTCAATGAGACAAAAGAGAAACTTCCACAATAGTTAGCCAATCGAGTGCAGGAGCGAGTTGTGGGTCTATAACCTGGATTCTCGAGATCTTCGAGGATTAATGCAGGGTCAACTCGATTTGCTACTCGTGGGAGAGGATTTCCTTCTTGATGATCATTTTCATTTTCCTTAGAATCAGCATCAGGATTGGCATTAGTATCGCCATTTTCATCTTGATTGCCATTTTGATCGGCATCTGCATTTGCATTTGGGTTGCCATTTGTGTTTGGTGCGGCATTTTCTTTGGCAGTAGATTGGCGTGTGCGTCGAGCAATGGGAGCATCATCATCGAAAGAGTCAGGTGAATTTCCTTCGACTGGCCTGAGGTCCCCAATAGCCATTTGCCGAATAGCATCCGAAATCGGAGGTTCATCTATCACATTAGGCAGGTGCTCCTTTTGGGAGCCGTTAAATTCATCAAACCGCACATTTAACGTTTCCATAACTTTCCCGTGGTGAGAGTTATAGACACGATAAGTATGCGAGTTCGAGCCATAACCCAGAAGAAAACCTTCATGTGCCTTGGGTGCAAACTTGGAATTATGATTCATGTCACGAATATAGCAAGGTGCACCAAATACACGTAAATAAGAAACATTCGGTTTCTTGCCAGTGATAAGCTCATATGAAGTTTTCTTAAGGAATTTATGAAGATAAAAACGATTCACAACATGGCAAGCAGTGTTAATAGCATCAGCCCAGAAGCGAATGGGAGTTTTATACTCACTGAGCATTGTTCTCGCCATTTCAATGAGAGTTCTATTCTTTCGCTCAACAACTCCATTCTGTTGGGGAGTGTATGCGGCAGAGAATTCATGAGTGATACCATTTTCATCGAGAAAATCTTCGATATGAGTATTTTTGAACTCAGTTCCATTGTCGCTTCTGACATGTTTAATTCGCACATCATATTCATTCCGAGCCTTCTTAGCGAATCTTTTGAAGATGTCTTGGGTGCAGGTTTTGTCTTCGAGAAAGAATACCCAAGTGTATCGAGAGAAATCATCAACAATAACTAGACCATAATGACTGCCTCCGAAGCTTGCATAGTTTTGAGGCCCGAATAAATCCATATGAAGAATTTCCAGCGGTCTTGTTGTGGTCATGACAGTTTTTGATGAATGATGCTTCTTTGCCAATTTATCGGCTTCACATGCAGCACAGAGACGATCCTTGTCGAATTTCACATCAGGAATACCACGGAGATGATTTTTCTTCATGAGAGTCTGCAAATTTCTCATACCTGCATGACCAAGTCTTCGGTGCCACAGCCATCCTTCGGTTGCTTTTGCAAGCAAACAAGTTCGGACTGAGGGACCCTTAGAGAAATCCACAATATATAAATCACCTTTTCTATTTCCCTCGAAAACGAAGGAATTGTCAGTGGCCATAAAGACGATGCATTTGGATTTAGAAAATAGAACTAGCATGCCTAGATCACAAAGCTTGCCAACTAACATGAGATTGAATCCAAGAGACTGAACAAGTAAAACATCATCAATGTTCTTGTCCTTGGATATAGCAATTTTACCTAATCCAATTACCTTTCCTTTGTTGTTGTCGCCGAAAGTAATATACTTCTCAGATGAAGTAGTTAACTTGGGGTCGACAAACAACGACTTGTCTCCGGTCATATGACTAGTGCATCCACTATCCATTATCCATTCTATACACCCGGAGACATAGTCCTGCAGAGAAATTAGGCTTTCTTAACCACCCACATCTTTGTAGGTGGCTTCGAAACATATGAGCGAGCAGGATATGATTTCTTTCGATAATTGTACGAATTGTAACTTGAATGAGTACGAGCATAATCGAAAGAGTAAGCATTAAAATTTCTTCCAGACGAATGAGTATAACGGTTGGGTGAGGCAAATATGTACTCATTTTGTCGAATCTTTTCAAGGATATATCGAGCATTCTCTTCCTGCATGGTTAGTAGTCTAGTAACAGGTAATGCTTTGATAGTTTTCCTGGGCACCCAAATAGATTCCTTTGGGGGGCCATTCCTGCTGTTTGGTCCAACATAGCGAGCAACAGCCTCACCATGTTGGTTTTTGAACAACTTATAGTTGTCCAGAGAATCATCATATGAGTATTCAGGGATAGGAGACTCATATCCCGAAAGTAAAGCTGGATCGAGCGTTTTGCTCTTAGCAGGTACCCACAGTAAGAGGATACTGATCAGGTTCCCAGTAGGACCCATTCTCATTCAGTTTCCTTTCGAAACCGATACCTTCCTTTCTGGGATTTTTGTGAAGAATGGATTTCTTCAGAACATCACACAAGGTTTGATGCCCTTTGAGAGACTTGAACATTCCTGTCTGAAGAAGATCCTTCAACCTGGCATTTTCATCAGAAACATAACCATTTTCCTCGACCGAGGGGTTAGCATTCACAGAAGATTCAGCATTTGATTCAGCGTTACTGCGTTCAAGGCATTTTAAGCAAGGAGGTACAAACACTTCAGGTTTCTCTTTGAGTTGTTGGGTGAGAAGAGAATTTTCTCTGATCAAGTCATCATGAGCCTCTCTCAGCGACTCGAGTTCCTATTTCCGTTTCAGGTAATCATAAGTCAATCTTTCGTGGTCAGCTGAGAGAAAATCATGACGATCTGATAGTTCTTTCATTCGAGACTCGAGGGCGGAATGCTCTTCAGTCAACGACTGATTTTTCTCCATCTCCTCAACCAACAACCCTTCAGACTTCCTGAGGGTTTTCTCAATTTTCTCGAGAGAGTTTTGTTGTATATTAGCAATTTTGATCAGTTTAGCATGGTCATCCTCATCAGAAGAATATTGATCACTGGAGTGAACCTTGTGATGTTTGGAGGATACCTTTTCTTTCGAAGCTTTGGCCATGAAGCAGTACTCAGGAGACTTGTTGTTGCTCAAATGAT
This sequence comes from Elymus sibiricus, assembly GCA_039707655.1. NCBI lineage: Eukaryota > Viridiplantae > Streptophyta > Magnoliopsida > Poales > Poaceae > Elymus > Elymus sibiricus. The sequence goes on from CM077668.1 coordinate 187,177,584, forward strand.
TCTCGAAGAAGTTTGATGCAGGAGTAGAGGCACAAGCTATGCCAGCCATGCCAGAATCAGAATCCTCATCGGATTCATCAACTTCTTCGGAGTCAGATGACGCTTCTTCATCGGAATCCATCTCCTTGCCGATGTAGGCCTTGGCCTTGTGAGAAGAGTTCTTGCAGTTGGACGAGGACTTGGAGGGATTCCTTGAGGAAGATCTTGACGAGGACTTGGAGGAGCTATCCTTCTTCTTGAAGAACTTCGTTTTCTTCTCATCATCGGAGTCGTAGCTTTTGCTCTTGCCTTTGCCATGGTTGTGTCCTGAATCAAATCTTCCACTGGCACGGATTTCAGCTTCCCAGAGAGGGCAGTCCGAGATGAAATGTCCTGGCTTTTTGCACTTGAAACAGGTGTAATCTCCAGTAGGATTTGATGAAGATTTGGAACCACCAGAGTTGCTGGATCCTTTCTTCTAAAACTGATTTTTCTTATGAAGGCGTTGGAATCTTTTCATGATCAATACGAGGTCCTTGCTGATCCTTTCGGGGTCATCTGAGTCTTCATCGGCATTTCCTTCTGAGGAAGAATCAGCCGCAGCCTTGAGAGCATGACTTTTTCGGTGACTTGAGCCATAGAGATCTCTCTTTTCTTCTTCTTGTTCTTCGTGGGTGTTCAACCTTTCCATGATATCAGCAGAGTCGAGAACTTTGAAATCAGCTCGTTCCCGAATCATCAGAACTAGAGTGTCGAACGAACTATCAAGAGATCGGAGCAATTTCTTCACAACTTCATGATCAGTGATGTCTTTGGCACCGAGACCTTGTAGTTCGTTTGCGATGTCACTCAGACGATCGAAGGTTTGCTGGCAGCTTTCATTTCCAATTCGCTTGAACCGATTGAACTTGGCCCGAAGAGTATCAATGCGAGCTTCTTTCTGAGTTGAAACACCCTCGTTTATCTTTTCGAGAATGTCCCACAATTCCTTTGCAGTTTCACACTGACGATAGCGAAGAAATTGAGCGCGAGAGAGATGGCCACCAATTTCATCTTTGGCTTGAGCATCCATCTGAATGAGTTTCTTCTCGTGGTCAGTGGGGACTTGGGGCACTTCAACTGTGAATCCATTCTACACCACATTCCACATATCATCATCAATGGCTCGGAGACGGATCTTCATCTTCTCCTTCCAGAAGGGATAGTTCGTCCCATCGAAGATGGGAATCTTGAGGTGCGACTTGTAGCTCACTGAAGACATACTTAAACTCCAATGTGGTTAGACCAAAATGAGCAGAGTCAAGGAGTACCTTGCTCTGATACCAATTGTAGGAACAAAGTATGTCTACTAGAGGGGGGGGGGGTGAATGGGAGTTTTAAATTTTCTTCGGAAATATCAAAACTCTCGAAACCCAGCAGCGGAATGAATGAAAACAGTGAGCAATGAGCAAACATAAACTACCGAATGGAAACTAAAAGCATGCATCGAGGTAAATCACATAATTGAAGCATGTCACATGGCACAGTTCGAATATAAAGGGGAGTAGCAGAGGTGACCAGTGATGCTCGATGGCGACAAGGTATTTGGTAGACCAGTTCGCCCTTCTGCAAAAGGACTACGTCTAGTTGGAGGGGTTGTGATTTAACACAGAAGATAAACTCTCTTCGCCCTATTCTCCTCGACAATTGGTTCATCAACCAATGCTGATTACTCGTGGTAGATGCTTGAGGTGATCTCCGAACCTTTACAGACTTCTTCCTCGAGAACCACAATTACTCTTGGTCTCTGAAGAAATTGACACCTAACCGTCTAGAGAGTTTGCAGCTCTCAAGAGTAATAGGCAGAGCGTACTGGACTTAGATTCGAGTGATGCTGAACCACTATCTAGTTTTTCGGCTCTGGGGTTTTCTCTCAGTGGATTTTAAACTCAAATCTATCGGAGAAGGGGTTGCTCAACAATCTTCTCAGAATCAAATGGAGCAGCCACCGGACAACGTCGGTGCGGGGTGGCTATTTATAGCCGCAGCCTTCCCTGATGGGAAATGACCATTTTGGACACGCGGTCCAGCCAATGGCCAACCGACACGTTCACAATGGTCGGATTTTGGGAGCAACGGTAACATTACTTGAAGAGCAAGTAATGCTAACTCCTTGGTCAGAGACAAATCTCTCGCAGCGAAGAAGATCACAGTCTCTTGCTGGCAAGTATTAGCTCGGAACACAAGGAGATTTCTCTCACAACTTTCATAGGCTTTGGGTTTAGCATCAACGAATCAAATCTTCGAACGCTACACCCCTCTTAATAGTACGGTGGTCCTATGACTCAATAAGGCGAAAAGAAACAACGAAATGAATGCTACGTCTTCGCTTCGTCTTCAATCTTCTCGGCAGAAGTCACTTCCTTCGGAATAACACCGAACCAATTGCAACAAATCAGCAAATTTTGAGGGGTCACTCTTGTCATCATATTCTTCGGTGATAACCTTCACTGCTACGCAGGGAATATTCATCGGAGTTTGAACCAAACTCCTCTTGACTTCAGGGACCTGTTACTCTGTGTGCACTAGCAAACACATCAGTCCCACACTGTTTATGTCAACAATCTCCAAAACATAAGGAGGCAAATTATTGCACCAACAGTGATGCTTAGGGTTCAGCTAATGCTCCCGCTTGAGTTTCCAAATGCATGTGGCAACATATAGAGAGACAGCAGGGAATTGCATTTCTTTGTCACTTGCTTAGTGTACTTTCTTATCCATACCAAATCTTAGTTGTTGGTTGAAAGCAAACATCGGTTGCTAAGTAGCCTTTGTGCGGTTTGCAGCTTCAGATCTGCCATGCCACGGTCAACACTATACTCATCATGCTTAGGGTTTCCCCCTTTTATGATCACTACGATCAGCCTACGTGATTCGTGTCGTAAGAGCACTGCTCCACCCATCAAGCTAAACAAGCTTAGTTGTACAAATTCGAATCTGATATGATGCTGATATTAGTAAGACAGAGACAGGTTTAATTGGTCAGCTAAATGTTCCTACTTTAGTTTCGAAATGCATGTGAGACAGATATAGAGAGACATGATGGAATAGTATTTCTTTGTGCGTTCTGGTTCATCATGGGTGGGCAACATACATTGTATAGAAAGACTTGTAATATCTACTATCTGCTTGCTCTTCTGCTCTTCTTTAACATGATCCTATTCTCTTGTTCTTTAATAAGTACAGTATGTTCCTTCTTTGGGAAGAGGAGCAGAGACATTTGCGGTCAACAGGTCAGGTCGAGTTGTTCTTCCTTAGTATATTTTGAAGCTGTCATCTGCGAAGTATCATTACTTCTGGAGCTCTCAACAGGGAGCCTATATTTTGAGTAGCAGGCCACATTATATTAATGCACACACCAAATTATAGCACACATGGCATCTCTCAGAAGAATTGCACAGAGATAGCACATAGGGGTTTACAGGGAAGCACTATTGGATTAGAATCCCCTATGCATTACAAAGATAATCTCACTTATTTTTATGTTTTCATGCATGTCAGGTATTGAACATGATCATAATGAATATGAGAATGGGTGCACCAGAGGAATATTGCGGAACAATCCACTGCCTAACAAACTTGGCATCAAGGGATTGAGATCCTGTTTGGATGCTATGGAACACACACGCTCCCCATCTACAGATTCCATTGCAGAATATGATCCTAAAGACGATTCTGACCAAGATAGAGACCCAAGTCTATTTCACTCTCCAGATGAGTCAGAGTCAGATGGCCTATCTTATTCACCCATCAAGGTGCTTGCTCTAACTTGGCAAGGTTGTATTGGTCGCACGTATCTTGCATTACTTCTACTTTGTTACACCACCATGTGCTTAGTTTACACATCATATATGAGAATATGCCATGCCTATCCATTTTCTGTACCTATTCCATGTGTCATCATATTAGGTTTTTCCACTCAAATGTTGTTCTTTCGTAATAGATGTCCAAAAGGAAGAGGGTGATTGCAGACCCTGAAGGAGTACAAACAAAGTATTTGCAAAAGGCAGTGACCCATTCTTAAGGGATCATAGGATCTCACAAAAATACTGTGCACTGCATTGCTCTTGTCAGTACCTCTTGCCCTTTATCACCATACTTACACTCATTGCTATTTGATTATGTAGCATCACTGTGCATGTTAGCTTCCTTATCCACCGTTTGCTCGAAATTATAAGATCTATATTTACTCTTACATAAATGTAGAATAATCCCAATGGTTATGAAGTTCTGGATAGCTCTTATAATTACCTGTTGTCATGTACTCCCTCTGTATCAAATTACTTGTTGCTCAATTGGATGTATTTAGAACTAAAATAGTGCTAGATACATTCATTTTAGCGACAAGTAATTCCGGACGGAGGTAGTATTACCGTACTTACATTGAGAGATAGTTGATTGTTTGGTATTACTCTGCATCTTATATGCCCTACCCTCCATTTTCTCCAAATTATCAGATCTACATTTACTCTTACCAAAATGTTGAATAAAGCCAATGCCACTGCACAAGTTGAGGTCCGCATTCCTCTTGTCAGTACCTTTTGCCTTGTAACACTATACTTAATTGATAGCTATTTGATTATGTATCATCACTCTGCATCTAAGCTTCATTATCCTCTATTTCTTCCAATATTATTAGATCTATATTTACTCTTTAAAAAATGTAGAATAAAGGCAACGCTTATGAAGAAGTTTCTTTGGGGAATTTCTTGAATTATCATTCCATTGACATGGAGAAGGGCTTTGTCGAGCCCATGTTAACATGTAATGTAAGTCCATCCTTCTCAAGCCTTCAAACTTTGTTCTAGTATAGATTTGGATATGCATCATTTCCTCCACTGCTTTTTACTTTGGTGTTTGCATCAGATTGCATGTTTGCAACAACTGCCAGTTTCAAATTGTAGTTGTAAAAACATGTTCCTTATTCATACCATTCACATTAATCAGAACAGATGCATTGATTTTCTTTAGCCCTGCATGTATGCCTGTGTTCTAGATCTCTAATCCGGTGGTGTGGTGAAGCTGCCCATGTCTGCATTATCTCATTTGCTGCTTTGTCTTAACTGATTTTGCTGATGATACGGACAATGCCGTATTATGTTAATGCTATTTTAAATTGTATCTCTGAATTTTCCAATATAAAATGGGATGGAATTGTCACACACTGACCATCGTTGCTTATATATTTGTGAAACTTGTTCTTTGTCTCCTTCTTTCTCTTTCAGATTAATATCTCTGACGCCAGGCAGAACTTTAGGGAAGATAGTGAGCCAAACCCATTGCTAGTACCTATCACTTATATTGCAACAAAGAAGGTAAACCATCTTGAAGAGAGCAAGATGACCCCAAGGTTATGTCTTGATGAAGACAGTGAGTTCAAGCTACTCACCAGCAGCTGTGACACAACCTTGGTTAAGTTGCTGCCTGAATCAGTTCGACTTCTTCCATCTCAACTTCAAGCTGAAAGACTTGGTGCAGCTCAGGTCCAACTTGAAGTACAATCTCTAACGAAGATCAAAGAGGACACCCGTGTGTGCTTTATAGCTACGCGGCTAGAGCTAGAGGATTTAACGTTCAGACAACTGAGGTCTCATCAGCTTGTTCAGCTGCCTGTGCTGCAGCACCGGGGTAGGACTAACGTTTCTTGAACTGTGTTGAAGTGTTGTTGGTTTTGTATATTATTTTGTCGGCACATTTTTTTTCACTGGTGGCGACCATTGATGCCCAGTGTATGTAATCTGCGGTCTGGTTACCCTTTATAATCATTGGTGGCGAACTTTGATGCCCAGTGGATGTAATATTCCGTAATTTCATTATTGTATAGTCTAGGTTTATTCTTAGTCTGTATGCTGTAATTTAGGCCGGTAGCTTTGATACGTCTCCAACGTATCTATAATTTTTTATTGTTCCATGCTATTATAGTATCAATCTTGGATGTTTTATATGCAATTATATGCCATTATATATCATTTTTTGGGACTAACATATTAACCCAGTGCCCAGTGCCAGTTGTTGTTTTCTGCTTGTTTTTGCCTTTTCAAAAAATCATTATCAAAAAGAGCCCAAACGAGAAAAAAACTTTGGATTAATTTTTTCTGGACCAGAAGAGACCCACGAAGCTTCGGGAGAAGACCAGAAGAGCCACGAGGAGGCGACAAGCCTGGAGGGCACGCCCAGGGGGGTAGGCATGCCCCCAGGCTTGTGGGCCCCTCGTAGCCCCTCCAGACCTAATTCCAGCGCTATAAATTCCCAAATATTGCCAATATATCAGGGAGACAGAAGAGAAAACCTTTCTGCCACCGCAAGCCTCTGTTCTTCCGCGATCCCATCTGGAGGCCTTTTCTGGTACTCTGCCAGAGGGGGAATCGATCACGGAGGGTTTCTTCATCAACCATGCTGCCCTTCCGATGATGTGTGAGTAGTTTACCACAGACCTACAGGTCCATAGCTAGTAGCTAGATCGCTTCTTCTCTCTCTTTGATCTTCAATACCATGTTCTCCTCGATGTTCTTGGAGTTCTATCCGATGTAATCTTCTTTTGCGGTGTGTTTGTTGGGATCCGATGAATTGTGAGTTTATGATCAGATTATTCATGAGAAATATTTGAGTCTTCTCTGAACTCTTTTATGCATGATTATTATAACTTTGTATTTCTCTCCGATCTATCGATTTGGTTTGGCCTACTAGATTGATTTATCTTGCAATGGGAGAGGTGCTTTGTGATGGGTTCAATCTTGCGGTGCTCAATCCCAGTGACAGTAGGGGACATGACACGTATTTGTATTGTTGCCATTAAGGATAAAAAGATGGGGTTTAATCATATTGCTTGAGTTTACTTTGTCTACATCATGTCATCTTGCTTAAGGCGTTACTCTGTTTTATACTTAATACCCTAGATGCATGCTGGATAGCGGTCGATGGGTGGAGTAATAGTAGTAGATTCAGGCAGGAGTCCGTCTACTTGTCTTGGACGTGAGGCCTATATACATGATCATTGCCATGAATCTGTCATAATTATTTGCTTTTCTATCAATTGCCCAACAGTAATTGTTTACCCACCGTATGCTATGTGTTCGAGAGAGAAGCCTCTAGAGAAAACTATGGCCCCCGGGTCTACTTTATCATATATAAAAAACCTAAAAATACCTTGCTTCAATTTATTTACTTTTATTTTATTTAGTATTTTAGTTTATCTATCTATGACTATCATAATTAATCCTTGCAAATAACTGCTAAGAGGATTGAGAACCCTCTTATTTGCGTTGGGTGCAAGTGTTTGCTTTTGTGTGTGCATGTGCGTTTAACAGGACTTTGCTTGGTTCTCCTACTGGATTTATAACCTTGGTTCTTAACTGAGGGAAATACTTATCTCTACTGTACTGCATCATCCTCTCCTCTTCGGGGAAATACCAACGCAGTCTACAAGTAGTAGGAAGAATTTCTGGCACCGTTGCCGGGGAGACATCATCAAAATTACCAAGTACCTTCGCACAAACTATCATCCACTTGCATTTATTTTATTTGCAAAAATATTTTTATTTGTTTGCTTGTTTGCTTGCTCGAAGTTACCATCATGACTAAGTTTGGAAAAATTGGTAATTCTCCCACCACTAGAGTGGAGTCTTTAGACAACCCTTCCGTACTTTTGAAGCTTATAAATGAAAAGAAAGGTTTTCCTAAAGTTGCTAAAGAAAAACTAGATAATCTTGCCAATGATGACCCTAACAAAGAACAACCCACTATCATGCATACTAAAAAACTCCGTATAGGTAATGGTAATATTATTGGAAAAGGTGTAATTTAGAATTTCTTTACTTGTGCTGGCACGTTACCTATGCTTGGAGGGTCAATTCTTAATAAAACTTCTAGCTTTGCAGATGCCATATCTTTGCTTATAGTTGAATTTGAGAGACAATTTGTGCATATGCATCCCGCTATACAAAGAATACTCCTAGAGTTTTCAAACATTCATAATCCTTCCATTAAACGTGTAGTCACTTTATTCCTAGCTTATGAATTTGGCCACATCATGAAAGAGGCCCGTGAAATATTTCCTCATTACAATATAAATAGTGGATGCCCTCCTATAGAATAAATCCTTTACAACCAAGAGGCAATAAGGAGATTACAATCTCCAGATTATGCTGCTTACAATGAGAATCTTAGAAAAAAGGTTCCCCCATCCACCTTACTTGATAAATTTTTTGAACTTAATGATAATTTTGCTATACAAAACAATGGTTTGGGTTTAGTGCTTGAGAAAAAAATTAAAGGAGCATATTCGAAGAAACATGTATAATGAAGAAATAGTCATCACTTACAAAGGGCCAATGGAGGGATCCCCTCCTCCTAAATTTGATCTTACGGATCCTTACCCTATTAAATTTAGCCCTTTTGAGTATTTTTGCTTCCCATTTAGAAAACTTGCTGCTGAAAGAAGAGAGTATGAGATGAGCATGGATGATCTTCCTTACAAGGATGACAACACTTGAAACTATGCATTATGCCTAGCTAGGGGCATAAAACAATAGCGCTTGTTGGGAGGCAACCCAATGAATAAAATAAATTTTTGTTTTTACTTTCTGTTCTTGTGTGTTTACAAAATTTTAGCATCTGTTATGATTGCTTTTTTATCTTTTAATTAGTTTTTGTGCCAAGTAATGCCTTTGGGATGATTTGGATGATAGTATAATTGATGCTGTTTAAAAACAGAAACTTTTGCGTCCAGTGCTGGAATTTTGATTTTTCGCTGGAATGTCACAAGCTTCTGAATTATTTACACAATATTGATATATGAATTGCCCACGTCGTCCTAATTATTCAGAATTTTTGGAGTTACAGAAGTATGACGCTAATCCAGGTCTTTACAGACTCTTCTGTTTCTGACAGATTCTGTTTTTGTTGCATAGTTTGCTTATTTTGATGAATCTATGGATCGTATCGGGGGGTATGAGTCATGGAGAAGTTGGAGTACAGTAGAATTATGCCAATATTAAATATGAATCAATTTACAACAGTACCTAAAGTTTAAGATTTGTTTGTTGTACTAACGGATCTCACGAGGTTTCTGTTGAGTTTTGTGTGCTGAAGTTTTCAAGTTTTGGGTGAGACTACGATGGATAAAGGAGTAAGGAGCGGCAAGAGCCTAAGCTTGGGGATGCCAATGGCACCCCAAGGTAATATTCAAGGAAGACTCAAGCGTCTAAGCTTGGGGATGCCTCGGAAGGCATCCCCTCTTTCGTCTACAATCTATCGGTAACTCACTTGGAGCTATATTTTTATTCATCACATGATATGTGTTTTACTTGGAGCGTCTTGTGATATAGTTTGTTTTCTTTTTAGTTTGTCACAATCATCTTTGCTGAACACACCTTTTTGAGAGGGACACACATTATTCGTGATTTGTTAGAATACTCTATGTGCTTCACTTATATCTTTTGAGCTAGGAAGTTGCTCTAGTGCTTCACTTATATCTTTTAGAGCACGACAGTGGTTATATTTTAAAGAAATAATTGCACTCTCATGCTTCACTTATATCTTTTTGAGAGTCTAATGAATAGCAATGGTAATATGCACGTGATATGAATTTGGTCCTGATATGATAGGTATTCAAGAGGGATATAATAAAAACTTTCATGTAGATCACTGAATATGACAAGTTTGATTCCTTGCAATAGTTTTGCGATATTAAGATGGTAATATGTGGGAGGTGCTAGTAGATAATTGTGGTTTAGTAAGAATATTGGTGTTAAGGTTTGTGATTCCCGAAGCATGCACGTATGGTCTGTCGTTATGCTAAGAAGTTGGAGCATGATTTATTCTTGATTGTCTTCCTTTGTGTGGTGGTCGGGGGCGCGCGATGGTTAACTCCTACCAACCTCCCCCCTAGGCGCATGCGTAGTAGTACTTTGCTTCGAGGGCTAATAAACTTTCGCAATAAGTATGTGAGTTCTTTATGACTAATGTGAGTCCATGGATTATACGCACTCTCACCTTTCCGCAATTTGCTAGCCTCTTCGGTACCGTGCATTGCCCTTTTTCACATCGAGAGTTGGTGCAAACTTCGCCGGTGCATCCAAACCCCGTGATATGATACGCTCTATCACACATAAGCCTCTTTATATCTTCCTCAAAACAGCCACCATACCTACCTATTATGGCATGTCCATAGCCATTCCGAGATATATTGCCATGCAACTTCCACCGTTCTATTTTTATGACACACATCGTCCTTGTCATATTGCTTTGCATGATCATATAGCTGACATAATATTTGTGGCTCAGCCACCGTTCATCATTTTCATACATGTTACGCTAGCCTCATTGCACATCCTGGTACACTGCCAGAGGCATTCATATAGAGTCATATTGTTCTAGTATCGAGTTGTAATATTGAGTTGTAAGTAAATAAAAGTGTGATGATCATCATTATTAGAGCATTGTCCCAGTGAGTAAAGAATGGTGGAGACTAATGAGTCCTCGAAAAAGTGGGGATGAGGTCCATGAGACTGTTCTAAAAAAAAAGAAGCCAAAAAGAGCCCACGAAAAAAATATGAGAGAAAAAGAGAGAAGGGGCAATGTTACTATCCTTTTTCCACACTTGTGCTTCAGAGTAGCACCATGTTTTTCATATAGAGAGTCTCCTATTTTGTCACTTTCATATACTAGTGGGAATTTTTCATTATAGAACTTGGCTTGTATATTCCGATGACGGGCTTCCTCAAATGCCCGAGGTCTTCATGATAAAGCAAGTTGGATGCACACCCCCTTAGTTTTCATGTTGAGCTTTCATACACTTATAGCTCTTAGTGCATCCGTTGCATGGCAATCCCTACTCCTCGCATTGACATCAATTGATGGGAATCTCCATAGCCCGTTGATTAGCCTCGTCGATGTGAGACTATCTTCTTATTTTTGACTTCCCCTTATTGATCTCTATCACCACACTCTATTTCACCCATAGTGCTATATCCATGGCTTGCGGTCATGTATTGTGTGGGGGTTGAAAAAGTTGAAGCGCGTTAAAAAGTATGAACCAATTGCTTGGCTAAAACCGGGGTTGTGCATGATAAATATTTTGTGTGAAGAAGATGGAGCATGAAAGGATTATATGATTTTGTAGGGATAACGTTCTTTAGCATTTTTATTTTGAAAGACATGATTGTTTATTAGTATGCCTGAGTATTGATGTCTTTATATCAAACTATAGACTATTGCTTTGAATCATTCGGATCTTATTATTCATACCGTAAGATAGATTACATGATGAAACATGATAGGTAGCAGTCCACATGAAAAATTCTGTTTTTATCATTTACCTACTCGAGGACGAGCAGGAATTAAGCTTGGGGATGCTTGATATGTCTCCAACGTATCTATAATTTTTGATTGTTCCATGCTATTATAGTATCAATCTTTGATGTTTTATATGCAATTATATGCCATTATATATCTGTGCCCAGTGCCAGTTGCTGTTTTTTTGCTTGTTTTTGCCTTTTCAGAAAATCATTATCAAAAAGAGTCCAAACGAGAAAAAAAACTTTGGATTAATTTTTTCAGCACCAAAAGAGACCCACGAAGCTTCGGGAGAAGACCAGAAGAGCCACGAGGAGGCGACAAGCCTGGAAGGCACGCCCCCCAGGCTTGTGGGCCCCTCGTAGCCCCTCCTGACCTAATTCCAGTGCTATAAATTCCCAAATATTCCCAATATACCAGGGAGACAAAAGAGAAAACCTTTCCGCCGCCGCAAGCCTCTGGTCTTCCGCGATCCCATCTGGAGGCCTTTTCCGGTACTCTACCAAAGGGGGAACCAATCATGGAGGGCTTCTTCATCAACTTTGCTGCCCTTTCCGATGATGTGTGAGTAGTTTACCATAGACCTACGGGTCCATAGCTAGTAGCTAGATGGCTTCTTCTCTCTCTTTGATCTTCAATACCATGTTCTCCTCAATGTTCTTGGAGTTCTATCCGATGTAATCTTCTTTTGCGGTGTGTTTGTTGGGATCCGATGAATTGTGAGTTTATGATCAGATTATTCATGAGAAATATTTGAGTCTTCTCTAAACTCTTTTATGCATGATTATTATAGCTTTGTATTTCTCTCTGATCTATCGATTTGGTTTGGCCTACTAGATTGATTTATCTTGCAATGGGAGAGGTTCAATCTTGCGGTGCTCAATCCCAATGACAGTAGGGGACATGAAACGTATTTGTATTGTTGCCTTTAAGGATAAAAAGATGGGGTTTAATCATATTGCTTGAGTTTACTTTGTCTACATCATGTCATCTTGCTTAAGGTGTTACTCTGTTTTATACTTAATACCCTAGATGCATGCTGGATAGCGATCGATGGGTGGAGTAATAGTAGTAGATGCAGGCAGGAGTCGGTCTACTTGTCTTGGACGTGACGCCTATATATATGATCATTGCCATGAATCCGTCATAATTATTTGCTTTTCTATCAATTGCCCAACAGTAATTTGTTTACCCACCGTATGCTATGTGTTCGAGAGAGAAGCCTCTAGTGAAAACTATGGCCCCCGGGTCTACTTTATCATATATAAAAAACCTAAAAATACCTTGTTGCAATTTATTTACTTTTATTTTATTTAGTATTTTAGTTTATCTATCTATCACTATCAGAATTAATCCTTTCAAATAGCCGCTAAGAGGATTGACAACCCTCTTATTTGTGTTGGGTGCAAGTGTTTGCTTTTGTGTGTGCAGGTGCGTTTAATGAGATTTTGCTTTGTTCTCCTACTGGATTGATAACCTTGGTTCTTAACTGAGGGAAATACTTATCTCTACTATACTTCATCATCCTCTCCTCTTCGGGGAAATACCAACGCAGTCTACAAATAGCAAGCTTCAACGGAGCTCAACGGCCCAATACGTTATCGGTCTGTCAGCGGTATATAAAAAGAAATTACGCTACCCAAACGGGCCGGCCCATAACTAGTTATATATGGGCGGGAAAGTCGGCCTATAATCATCTCGGGTCATTATTAGGCCTAAACATAAAGTAGTTTTGGGCCTTTAACAGGCCGAGTAAAACATGGGCCGCAGCCAGAAATTTCCCTGGGCTTTTACTAGGCTGAAAAGTAGATTGGGCCTGAATTGAGCCAAACAATTCATGGGCCGGAAGCAGGCCAAAACATCCATAGGCCCATGATTGGCCCAATTACATACAAGCCGTTAACAGGCCAAAATTTATCACGGGCCTTGGTTGGCCCAATAAAATTATGGGCTATAAGCAGGCCGGATGCAAAGTAGGCCATAATTTGGCCCAACTATGTCACGGGCCTTTAATAGGCCGTTAGTCAGGTTGGGCTAAAATTTATCCACGAAGAGTACGGGCCGTTAAGAGGTCGAAAGTCACTTCGGAATAGAAATAGGCCCAGATGCAGCACGGGCCGTTAAATGGCCAAAAGTTAAACCGGGTCGAAAACGGCCCATATGCAGCAACGGCGGCTAACAGGCCGAAACGAATATCGGGCCGAACTATTAAACGGGCCTTTAACAGGACGAGATACAAACCAGGCCTACAATGGGCCTAAAAGCACAGTGGCCTGTTAACGGGCCGGATCTGTTATGGGCCGTAATTTGGCCCAAAACACGATGCGATATGGGCCGTAATTTGGCCCAAACCATGGCAGGTTGTTAACGGGCCGGTCCACTAGTGTTTGACAAAATCTTGTGGGCCTTTGGCTGGGCCAGCCCATTTAGGTCAAATGGGCCACTGTTGGGCCATGCCACGTGTCGACGTATCATAGGCACGTCTTGTCCATTGGACGAATGACATCTGTAGCAATGCCGAGCTGACACGTGGATCCGCGGGCGAATGAGAAATTTACACGTGGAAAATCGCCATTGGTCAGAGCTGCTAACGGGTTATCGGATCCAAACCGAAACCCGATAGCTTAACGGCGACCCGTTATGGTGGATGCCACATGTCGGTCACCCTTGACGAAAACACTTCCATGACGCGACATTTATCGTCATGGAAGTGGACACTTCCGTGATGATAATTTCAGTATTGTCACGGAACACTTCTACGACAACACAGGTATGACTATCTTGATTCTGTCATAAAATCGTCACGGATGTACATGCATGACAGAAAATGTGACCTACTGTGACAAAGACGTATCATCACGGAAGTGTTTTTTTGTAGTGGGCATTAGAATCTCGTGTGGAGGATTACTTGGTTCAACAATATCTGGATTGCAGATTAGTGTATCTTTTGCTACATATATACCCTACCAAGCTCCACCAAACAACCCCGCATGTGCAACCCTTGACTTGTATTCGCTTGATTATCACTCTTTGTATACCAACCACCGGCGCCACGGTTGAGCACGATTCTGCTCTCACTTGGAAGTTGCATGAGCATTGGTTGGTAAGTGAGGTGATATTGAATTGTTACCCACATGTATGCTTCTATTACTGTAGGGCTTTGCACAACTAATCATGGCAGGTCATGAGTACGTGGAACTTCCTTTCTACGGAAGTGATGATTCAGAGGAGTACCTTGAATGGGTACAATTCATGGAGTTGGAGTTAAAGAAATTTCCAGAAAAAAAAACAAGTGCTTCGAGCGACCATGGAATTTGAAGAGTATGCTTGCACGTGGTGGTAGTACCATCGCAAAAGGAGGTTTGTAAGAACATGGGTTGAGTTGAAGGAGATCATGAGGAAGGAGTTTGTACCAGCACAATATGAAGAATATCTGTTTTGTCACATGAAGAGCATTAAACAAGGTTTCATATCTGTCCAAGCCTATTATGATGAGTTGAAGGTTGCAATGTATCGTGCCAATGTTGTGGATACATTTGCAGCAAGGGCATATTTTAAAAGTGGTCTGAATCGTGATGTGGCTGCTACTGTTCATTTGAAATATGATGGTAGTATGTAGGACCTTGTGACTTATGCCATAGGTAAAGAGAGGAGAATTCAGAAAGAACATGCACGTCCATTCAACATGAGTATTCAGTCCCCTTCAAGAATCAGTCGTGTGAAGAGGCTAAGCTAGGCAGAGAACAAAATGGAGAATGGGTCGTTCACTGCAAGTAAGCAGATTTGTGATGAGAAAAATATGCTTGCATCACAAGAAAAGAGCCTCACTATTGGCCAAAATTCTGTAGCAAGAAATGCACATCAAATACCAAGTGAGAATGAGAGCCACATAGCCAAAATATGTGAGAGTGATATTATAAAAAGTGAGCTGTGTGATTCCACTAAAAGTGAGATTGAGAGCCCCACCACAAAAGAGAGTTCGAGAGACACACCAAAGGAAATGAGAGTACTAGCTGATACAAAATGTGAGGATTCTGAAACTAACATAACCCTTTCTATTCCTTGCATTATTCCTTGCAATGTACATGTTTGCTTTCAGGAAGAGGAATCCAATGCTGATACACTTTCCCACAACATGGAGGAACAAGAAGAGAAGCAAACCAGAGTTGATGATTCACCATGTGCTCAGGTGGAACAATGGCTTGATCAAGAAGAGAAAGATGGTATTGAAGTAAGATTGCAGCAAGAGCAAGAGAATGATTGTAAGTATAACTCTGTTGCAACAACGACTTCTATAATTGCTTGTTCTACTATGCCTGAACCATTGGATAACTTGATTGCATATCATTTTGATAATGTTAAATTTGCAAGACATGAAAAAATGGTTAATGGAATATCTCATGTTCATGTTTTATATTGTGCCATGCTTGCTAAACCTATTCAATTGAGTTGTCCTAGCACAAACATTTCTGAAATCAAACAGCTGAACTTTATCTTTAAAGCCTACACATGTTTTCTTAAGTTTAATTTGATTGGATATTATGCTGTTGGCGGGAAGTTTGTTGTGGACAAAATAAGCATTACTTGTAATAGACCTGCAGAACTAAAAGATAATCATTTGGGCAACCATTCTCATGTGAAAAAGTTTGTGTCATGTGATAAGAAACTGTATGCTTATGGTGAATGTGTCACTCATCTGTTGGTCCACATATGTTCACATTTTGCATGCAATAAACTTCTCAAAAACCGAGTTGATGAATGGTCGATACTAAAAATTTGTTCACCACATTTGCACAGGTTTACTATAAAAAAAATCTGAACTATCATATGAGACATTCTTGCTAGCAAAATATGTTGTGTTGCACATACATACTTCTAATTTTGGCTTTGAAATGATCACAACAAGTTTTTCTGGGAGTATGAATGATGTGAATGATTCTGGTATGCCCCTCACTTATATTTGCAAAACTAGGTGCAATTCTTCCAAGCCCAAAATGTATGTTGATCCATTGAGTTTGTTTTGCTAGTATGAAGATTACTTTTCTGAAATTTGGAATGCACAAAATCTCGGTAACAACAAAAGGTGTGACATCTTCATATACCATGCATATACATTGTTTGTTTCCCTTAGTGCTGCTGCAGGTTATCAAAAATCGTGGACGGTTTTTCTTGAAGGAAGGGAGGATGATGAGGACTATCCTAGGAAACTAAGATTGTTTAGTTGCAGCAAAACACTAAGCTTCGTTTATAAACATCACGACAAAGTGAGAAGCATGTTCCATATTGAGATGCTATAGCACCAACTTGAGAAATCCATCATGACGAGCATTCATGGAACGCACATACTATTGTGCCATGTTGACGATCAGGTGAACGCATATACTATGGGTTCCATATTATTTGTTTTAAGGGTAGCGGAGCTACTACTATCATTACTATTATGCAGACATGTGGATGATGATCTACACAAACCAAATGTGAAGATGAGAAGGAACTCAGAAGCCGAGCTATTGTTCGCATTCAATATTGTTGGTCAATATACATGCTTCGATCAAGAGGGTCAAGAGTTGAGGACGACTCCTTTTGAAGAGGGGGAGGATGATGAGGACATCCCAGGTTCACCTCGTTTTATCATCTTCTCCTCATCATAAATCTCAGCTATCAAATGAAGCTTCTACAAAGAAGACTTATTTGGGTCCCATGACAAGAAGCCATTCCAAACAAATAGAACAAGACGTGAATGCGCTCCTAGTTGATCATAATTCAACTATCCATGAGAACTTTATACTGCCTAAATCTTGTGTACTTATTTTACTCAAGTACATTGTTGAGGGCAAGCAACAATTTTCAGCACATGAAGAAACAAGTTCAACTCATGAAGAAACAATTTCTGCAACCCATGCAACAAGTTTGAAGAAAACAAGTTTCACCCCTGATGTAAAGCATGTTTTGGTGACAAGGCCAACTAGTTACATGTCAACGGTCCTAGAGGCCACGCTGCAGACCATCAAAGTTCTACTTCAATACCCTCCCGCTCTAGTGGCGGATGAATCTCCCATGAGCCCTAGCTTTGGGAGATTGTAGGGTTGGTGGAAATCGCCCACCGCCAGCCAACAGTTATGTTGAGTAAATTAGAATTTTTTCGATTAATCTAATCCATAAATAAATCATAAACATGTGATCGACAGTATTAATATCGTACTGATATCTAACCAAGCAAGCACGTACTATGCATACAGCAGAAACATTTACGTAAATAGCAAACATGGCGAACACATGAATAAACAGGAGAGGGATAAACAAATTATACCCTCGAGTTGGTCAGGTTGTAGCCGTGGCAACTGCGGCAGTGGCAACATTCTCCTCGGTGGTCTTCTTCTCGGCTTCGGTGGACATGGTGATGTCGAAGGGGACGAGGACATAGTCGAAGTAGTGGACGAAGATGAACAACGACGAGCAGTCACATTGGAGACACTCCCCAAAAACCTAATCACCCTTCTCCTAGTGTAGGATCGCAAAGGGTAGGAATCCAGAGACCTCCTCTCTCGTATAGCCATGCGCGTGGTGGACTGGATGGGATCACCGTAAGTAGCAGCAGCGAGCGGAACGACGGTGGGTAGTGCGCGAGGACGTAGAGAAAATGCGATCTTATCTGGATGACGGCTAGGGTTGCCAATGCCTCCAATATATAGGCGGTCGTGGGCTGTACCCACGTCCGAGCCGGCAACAACCCATGATCTGACGTCTCAGATTTTTGGCGCATCCTTTAATGACTCGTAATTAATTGGACATTAATTATACACTCCTGACCGGCAAAAATTTAAGCGCACGCATGACATAGGTCTGAGCTCGTCTCAGCTCGATCACGAAACACGTCACATGCGGTGAGGCATCACGTGGCGAGGCGGGCGGCAGAGGAGGAGCACGCGGGAACCACTCCTCTTCTCAAGCTCCAATAACATGTAGAAGAGGATCCCTTATAAAGGGGTCCAAAACTTTCTCCACATCCGGAGTGGTAGTAAACTTCCCACCACCTAGTCATGTTATTATTGGAAATATGCCCTAGAGGCAATAATAAAGATGTTATTATCATATTTCCTTGTTCATGATAAATGTTTATTATTCATGCTAGAATTGTATTGACCGAAAACTTAAATACATGTGTGGATACATAAACAGACACCGTGTCCCTAGTGAGCCTCTACTAGACTAGCTCGTTGATTAAAGATGGTTAAGGTTTCCTAACCATAGACATGAGTTGTCATTTAATAACGGGATCACATCATTTGGAGAATGATGTGATGGACAGACCCAACCGTAAGTTTAGCATCATATCGTATCACTTAGTTTATTTTCTACAGCTTTCTTCATGTTAAGTATCTGTTCCTTAGACCATGAGATCGTGCCACTTGCTAGTACCGGAAGAATACTTTGTGGGTTATCAAACATCACTTCGTAACTGGGTGATCACAAAGGTGCTCTACAGGTATCTCGGAAAGTGTTTGTTGGGTTGCGTGGGTCGAGACTGGGATTTGTCACTCCGTGTGACGGAGAGATATCTCTGGGCCCTCTCGGTAATACAACATCGTGAATAGATTGCAAGCATGTGACTAATGAGTTTAGTCATGGAGATCTTGTATTACGGAACGAGTAAAGAGACTTGCCGGTAACGAGATTGAACTAGGTATGGAGATACCGACGATCGAATCTCGGGCAAGTAACATATCGTCGGACAAAGGGAATTGTATACGGGATTAACTGAATCCTTGACATCGTGGTTCAAACCGATAAAGATCTTCGTTGAATATGTGGGAATCAATATGGTCATCCAGGTCCCGCTATTGATTATTGATCGGAGAGGGTGTCTTGGTCATGTCTGCATGATTCTCGAACCCGTAGGGTCACACACTCAACGTTCGGTAACGCTAGGGTAGTATTGGGATATTCGTATGGTGAGTCCAAAAGTAGTTCGGAGTCCTGGATGGGATCTGGGACATCACGGGGAGCTCTGGAATGGTCCGGAGGTGATGATTTATGTATGGGAAGTCATATTCAGGGTTCCAGAAAATGTTCGGGATTTTTCGGTATTGTACCGGGAAGGTTCTAAAAGGTTCCGGAGTGGGGCCCACCTGAATGGGGGACCACATGGTCGTGGGTAGTTGGGCAAGGCCCCACACCCCTGGTCTAGGTGTACCAAGATCCCCCCTGAAAGGAATAGGATCATATCCCGACAGGATAAGATCAAGATCCCTAAAAAGGGGGGATAGCGATCGGTGGGGAAGGAAAGGAGGGATTTCCATTCTCCTCCCTTGGCCAATGACCCTACGGGCTTGGAGGGCAAGCCACCAGCCCCCTCCACGCCTATATAAAGGTGGGGAGGCGCAGGGGCAGCACCCTTCCACCCCTTGGCGCCTCCCCCTCCCGTTACTCCTCCTCCTCCGTGTAGCGCTTCACGAAGCCCTGCCGGTGTTCCGCTGCCACCACCACCATACCATTGTGCTGGCCTAGATCCCATCTATCTCTTCTCCCTCCCTCGCTGGATCAAGAAGGAGGAGACGTCCCCGAGCCATACGTGTGCACATCTCGGAGGTCCCGCTCGTGCGGTGCTTGGATCGGATTGGATCGCGATGCGAGTACGACTACGCCAACCACGATCATTAGATCGTTAATGCTTTAAGTCTATAAGGGTATGTAGACACACTCCACTCTCGTTGCCAGCATCTCCAAAGAATAGATCTTGGGTGTTTCAAAGGAATTTTTTTTGTTTTCCATGCAATGTTCCCCATCAGTGACATCATGAGCTAGGTCTATGCGTAGATGTTATGCACGAGTAGAACACAAATTGGTTGTGGGCATTGATGTTCAGATTGCTTACCTCTTTTGTCATATTTGGATTTGGTGGTATTGTGGTATGAAGTGTCCCGGACCAACTTTACTTGTCCATGCACAAGAGACCGGTTCCATGATTGACATGCAACTTGTATTGCATAAAGTAGCCGGCGGGTGTCTGTCTCTCCCACTTTAGTTGAATCTGATTTGACAATGGCGGTCCTTGTAGAAGGTTAAAAGGGAACTTGTATATGACCGTTGTGGCTTTGTGTAGATAAGAACGGTTCTTATAGATTGCCCCTAGAAGCCACGTAAAATTGCAACAACAAAGTAGAGGACGTCTAACTTGTTTTTGCAGGGCATGTGGTGTGATGTGGTATGGCCATGCCGTGATTTGATATATGTGATGTATGAGATGATCATGTTTTGTAATAAGTTCACGAGTTGCATGTTGATGAGTATGGCAACCGACAGGAGCCATAGGGTTCTCTTAATTTATTGTATGACCTGCGTGTCAATCATTAAACGCCATCTAATTGCTCTATTTATTGCTATGAGTTAGAAATAGTTGTAGAAGCAATAGTTGGTGGAGACAACCACATGACGGTACCTCGGAGATGATGGAGATCATGGTGTCATGCCGGTGATGATGGAGATCATGCGGGTGCTTTGGAGATGGAGATCAAAAGCACAAGAAGATATGGGCCATGTCATGTCACATATTGATTGCATGTGATGTTTATATTTTATGCATCTTATTTTGCTTAGAATGACGGTAGCATTATAAGATGATCCCTCCACTTAATATCGAGATAAAAGTGTTCTCCCTTAGTATGCACCATTGCGAAAGTTCGACGTTTCGTAGCACCTCGTGATGATCGCGTGTGATAGACTCTTCGTTCGCATACAACGGGTCTAAGCCAGTTTTACACATGCGGAAATACTTTGGTTAGCTTGACGAGCCTAGCATGTACATACATGGCCTCAGAACACGGAGGACCGAAAGGTCGAACATGAGTCATATGGATGATATGATCAACATGAAGATGTTCACCACTGAAACTACCCCATCTCACGTGATGATTAGCAGATTTGGATCATGTATCACTTAACAACTTGAGGGATGTTGACTTAAGTGGGAGTTCATTAGTAATTTGATTAGTTGAACTAATTATCATGAACATAGTCTAAGATGTCTTTGCAAATATGTTGTAGATCAATGGCTCGCGCTGTAGCTCCCCTAAATTTCAATGTGTTCATAGAGAAACAAAAGCTGAAAGATGATGGAAGTAACTATGCACATTTGGTCCGTAATGTGAGGATTATCCTCACTGCTCCACAGAAGGCTTATGTCATTGATGCACCGCTAGGTGTGCTACCCGCTCCCTCGACTGTGGATGCTATGAACATCTGGCAGACAAGGGCTGATGACTACTCGATAGTTCAGTGCGCCATGCTTTACGGCTTAGAACAAGGGCTCCAAAAGCGTTTTGAGCACCATGGGGCACATGAGATGATGGAGGAGATGAAAATGATATTTCAGGCTCACGCCCGTGTGGAGAGGTATGACGCCTCAGACAAGGTCTTTAGCTGTAATATGGAGAAGAATAGCTCCGTTAGCGAGCACATACTCAAAATATCTCGGTACTTCCACCGCTTGAATCAGTTGGGAGTTAATCTTCCAGATGAAGTAGCAATTGACAGTGTTCTTTAGTCACTGCCACCAAGCTACAAGGGCTTTGTGATGAACTATAATATGCAAGGGATGGAGAAAACGCTCCCTGAGCTTTTCGCGATGCTTAAAACCGCGAAAGTAGAAATAAAGAAAGAGCATCAAGTGTTGATGGTCAAAAAGACCACCAGTGTCAAGAAGGGTAAGGGAAAGAAAGAGAACTTTGATACGTCTCCGTCATATCTATAATTTTTAATTGTTTCATGCCAATATTCTACAACTTTCATATACTTTTGGCAACATTTTATATTATGTTTGGGACTAACATATTGATCCAGTGCCCAGTGCCAGTTCCTGCTTTTTTGCTTGTTTTTTGTTTCGCAGGAAATCCATATCAAATGAAGTCCAAACGCGATAAAATTTTACGGAGAATTATTTTGGAATATATGTGATTTTTAAGAAGAAGAATCAACGCAAGATGGCGCCCGAGGTGGCCACAAGGCAACAGGGCGCGGCCCCGGGGGGGTCGCGCTGTGTTGCCTTTTAACTCCCTCGAATGTCGGTTGGGGCCCTTCTTTCGCCACAAGAAAGATAATTTCCAGAGAAAAATCCCCTCAAAATTTGAGCCCAATCGGAGTTACGGATCTCCGAGAATATAAAAAATGGTGAAGGGGTTAGAAAATGGAACGCGAAACAGAAGAGAAACACAGAGAGAGAGATCCAATCTCGGAGGGGCTCCTGCCCTCCGGGAGCCATGGTGTCGTGGGAAACGACGATCTATGGGACCGAACGGGCCCCTTTGTGATTCGGCTCAGGGGACATGCATGGGACAAAGAGCAGGTTTTCAGTAGGTGCAAGAACACGCGGGGGTTTATCCAGGTTCGGGCCGCTATGAGCGTAAAACCCTACTCCTGTTCTGTGTTTGATCGTGTATGAACCCAAATTACAGGGAGCGTAGTTTTCCGACAAGGTGCACGGGAAATGCAGCTACTGCGTGTAATTGAGCTGGGTGTCGACCGTTCTACCTGTAGCCGTGGGCCTCCTTTTATAGGGCAAGGGGTTACCACAATGGCTAATACGGTCATTACAGGGTATGAATAGTGACTTGCACCGTCACCACGTCTATCTTCCAACGGGGTAAGACAAACGCATTTAATGCACCATTAGGTGCTACGTTGGGGAGGCGAGGCCTTGGGCAAAAGATCTGTACCACCGGTCCTGGCGCCCTCCTGTAATCTTGACACGTCCCAGGGACGGGTGTCATTAAAGTTAATCTTGGCGTGGCGTGCTAACACATGCCTTGGCCGGCTATGTTGACTGCCTGCCCGCTCGACACCTAGCATACGAGCCTATCTGGTCGATGGTGAGGTGGAGCGGTAACGGGACAGAACAAGCCTGCTGGCACGGAGCTTGCCGGGCCTTACTTGCCGGCAAGGGGGCTTGCCGGCAACCATAGTCTTGGTCTTCACCTTGCTGGGGTGGAGCTTGCCGGCAAGGGCAACGTCGATCTTCAGTACTAGAATAGTACTTCTCGATGACCTGCCTTGAGGTCTTCTTCACGGTCTTGGTGTTGAGTCTTAAGCCATAGTTATCCTCTAGCAAGCCCTTGCCGGAAGGGAGGCTACAACTGCCTATGCACAAGTCTGGGTACGAGGGCACCCATGTCTTAGTACACCGACAGGAGCCCCTGGGCCTGGGCCACGCACACATGTAAGGGGTTGTTGGGCTAGGCCCAAACAGTGCACAGGCGGCGCGTGGCAGAAGATAACTGTCAGTATCTTCTCTTTTACCGCACCCACCCATGATGCGCATTAAATGGGGGCATGGGAGAGGTGGAGCGAAGCGGCGGCGAGAGGTGGTGCGCCTGAAAAGCGTAGCCACATAGGACGAAAAAGAGCCAGCCCTCGCGCCTTCCCCATAAAAAGAAAAACCGTGGAGGGCGCTGCTCATTTCGTCTGACTTCTCGCATCTCCTTCCTCGATTTCTGCCATTGAGGGAGGCGAGGCGGTAGGGAGAGTAATCCCCCTTAAGGCGCTATAAAAGAGGGCGAGGGAGTGGCGATCTCCCCCACCCATCTTCTACCCCCGCCACTCTCCTCCTCCAACCTTTCGTCCATCCTTGCTTTCCTTGAGGTTTACCTCCGCGATGGCGAGGGGTGGAGGTCGGGCCCGCGCATCTGCTTCCGCCTCGAGGGTCCCCCCTCGGGGCCGAACGCGTTCCTCGGTGGTTATCATGAATGCCAGCCCTAGCGCCCACAGCAGGGCTGCCCCCCGCGGCCGCGGAGGGCGCGGCACTCGTGGTCAAGGCGGGCGTGGCGGACATGGCAGGGCGGCCGCCCTTCCCCCTCAGGTGGAAGCCCACACGGCGGTGACGGCGCACGAGTCCCACACGGCGGTGGCGGCGCACGAGTTTGTCGTGGGGCTGCACCGCCGGCTTCGCAGTTGGCTCCGGCTCCCAAACCCCTTTGCGAGGGTGATGGAAAACAGCAAGCCTTCGGGCCTGTGGCTACAGGCGGACGACTGCTACAACGGCCCCTCCTGGGTGGTGGCCGAGTTCTCCACTGCCGGCTCCGTGTTCCTGATGCGGGGGTGGAAGTCGTTCGCCCGCTCCCGTGGTCTAAGGCGGGGGCAGCTCCTCTAGTTTAGGCATGGCAGAGCTGCCACACTCTTCGTGAAGTTTTTCGAGGTCTCCGGTAGCCGCATGGAATGCTGCGCGGAGAGTGAAAGCAGCAGTGGCACTGACTCCACCAGCGAGAGCGAAAGCGACGAAAGCTCCTCGCGTATCAAGAGCGAAGGCGACGATTCCAACTAGGCGCATAGTAGTGCCCGAGTCGAATCTTGAATATGAGTTGCGCTCTGCCTAGGCTCCTCTCCTTAGCTCCTGTATCAAAACCAATGTAGCCCCGTGGGGGAGTGGAAGATAACTTTTGCACCTAAGCGCTTAACAGTGGCTGTAGTTTGTATTTTGAATGGACGTATGCATGTTGTTCTCCTTATTCCATTCCGTCTTTGCATGATTTTTGTACCCTACGCTTGCCGGGAACTTGCCGGTGCGCACATCCTTGCCGCGAGCGCTCAAGGAACAGGTCCTCAGCAGCTTGCCGGAAGTGCCGCTGCCGGCAAGGTCACGCTTGATGATCACAACGCAGCTACTTAGGTTGCCGAGCGGACTCGAAGCAAAGCAAGAGCGGAGTTGATCATGGCAAGGTTCCTTAGCGTGCAGGTTTCTCATACAAAGGCCAAAATTGTTCAAGGAGAGCCGTAACTACAATAAATAATTTGTTTCAAAGTTTTGCAACTTAGCTTATTCCTTGCTGCACTTCTTGCCGTAGGGTGACATCTTGAACGTGTCCTTTGCTATCCATACCGCCTGTCGGTGTACTAAGACATGGGTGCCCTCGTACCCAGACTTGTGCATAGGCAGTTGTAGCCTCCCTTCCAGCAAGGGCTTGACAGAGGATAACTACGGCTTAAGACTCAACACCAAGACTGTGAAGAAGACCTCAAGGCAGGTCATTGAGAAGTACTATTCTAGTACTGAAGATCGACGATGCCCTTGCCGGCAAGCTCCGCCACAGCAAGGTGAAGACCAAGACAATGGTTGCCGGCAAGCAAGGCCCGGCAAGCTCCGTGCCAGCAGGCTTGTTCTGTCCCGTTACCTCTCCACCTCACCATCGACCAGATAGGCTCGTATGCTAGGTGTCGAGCGGGCAGGCAGTCAACATAGCCGGCCAAGGCATGTGTCAGCACGCCACGCCAAGAATAACTTTACTAACACCCGTCCCTGGGACATGTCAAGATTACAGGAGGACACCAGGACCGGTGGTACAGATCTTTTGCCCAAGGCCTCGCCTCCCCAACGTAGCACCTAACAGTGCATTAAATGCGTTTGTCTTACCCCGTTGGAAGATAGACGTAGTGACGGTGCAAGTCACTGTTCTTACTCTGTAATGACCGTATTAGCCATTGTGGTAACCCCTTGGCCTATAAAATGAGGCCCACGGCTACAGGTAGAATGTTCGAGACCCAGCTCAATTACACGCAGTAGCCGCATTTCCCGTGCACCTTGCCGGAAAATTGCGCTCCCTGTAACCAGAGTTCATACACGATCAAACACAGAACATGAGTAGGGTTTTACGCTCATAGCGGCTCGAACCTGGATAAACCCCCCGCGTGTTCTTGCACTTACTGAAAACCTGCTCTTTGTCCCATGCATGTCCCCAGAGCCGAATCGCAAAGGGGCCCGTTTGGTCCCATAGATCGTCGTTTCCCACGACATCTTTGGCGCACCAGGCAGGGGGATTGTGTGTCACAAATCAGCTT
Source organism: Elymus sibiricus (assembly GCA_039707655.1). NCBI lineage: Eukaryota > Viridiplantae > Streptophyta > Magnoliopsida > Poales > Poaceae > Elymus > Elymus sibiricus. The sequence goes on from CM077668.1 coordinate 187,203,720, forward strand.
TTTGGTAGTGTGAGTACCAATTTCATCATCTTTGTCGATGGCTCCGAAGAAGAAGGGTGGAGCCACGACGGCTTCTACCGCGTCCAAGCCACCTTCCCAGGCGACCGCGGGCAGCGCAGCCGGCGCAGGCGCTACGGTTGGGACGGGCGGAGCAGGAGGTGCAAGTGGTGCGGGTGCCCAGCACCCCCGCCACACTGCTGAGCCTAGCCACAGGACCGGCGACGTCGCAGCCGGTCAACTTCCAAGACATTCTAGTGAGCACAGTCATCATAATAATATAGTTCATACTGCTGCGACCCAGGACCCAGCCATCGCAACATCCAAGGATGCAGCGGTGGCGTCCAACAACGGCGCGGGGAGGCATATGCCGCGACCATCGCAAGATGGGCATGACACGCTCCCCCACGTTGCTGGCGGTTCCAGACGACCGCAGGCGAGATTCCTATGCAGCAACTTCCGATTGCTCACGGAGCGCCGCCGCCACCACCATGTCCGCCTGTTGGCGAGCATAAGCCGCGGCGGCATGGACGTAACGAAGCTCCTTCTGGCTCTGCCAGGAGTTGAGCGACGCCTCGTTCTGTGCTCCTAGCCATGCCAACCATGGCGGCAGAGGCCATGGCGCGGGTTCAAATACTTTTGAACTTCCTGCCAAGCCCAGAAACGATGGACGAATGGAGAGCCACCATTCAGAGTCTCATCAGTTTTGTCGATCCCGGCAAAACACAAGACATGGGGCCCTCGCGGTGACCATCCACCATGCTGGCAGGACCGTCCGGCTACTTTGCCGGAGACACCGCGCCAACGGTGCAGTCGCCTCAGCGCCCCCCACCATCACAGCAGCCGGCCCGCCAATCAGATGACCATGACGTGCTGTCTATGGCTTCGTCAGATCCGCGATGCCGCCATGATCAGCGCCAAGTGCTCCACGAGCGGTGCAACGAAGATGCCCGCATGAAGATCGAGTGGCATCGGGAAGCACGCCGTCAATCTGACGATCGTGCCAGGCTGGCAGTGAATGTGCTCGCGCCAGTTGCTGCTGGGCACTTGCCCTACGATGTGGGGTGCCCAGCGTTTACTCGTGAGCTGTGGCAGGTTCGCTGGCCGTCCGCTCGTGCCTTCAAGCCAGCCGAGTTCATTGGCATCTACACCATCACGGTGGAAGCTGCCGGGGGACGGGACAAGAAAGTACTTGCCAAGTACTTCCCGTTGGTGCTTCGGCCCAACGTCAGGTCGTGGTTGATGAACTTGCCTGAGGGATCCATTTCTTTATGGGCGGATCTATGCCATCATTTCATTGGTGCTTACCAGGGTGGCCACAAGCTCCCAGGTCAGCCCAGCGATTTGCAGGTGATCCCCCAAAGGGATGGAGAGAACCTCCGCAAGTACATACAATGGTTCAGCCGTGTGCACCACAACATCCCCGACATCCATCCCGCAGCTGTTGTTGCCGCATTCCACACGAATGTGTGCAACCGCAGGATGCGGTCTGAGATGAATGTCAAGCAGGTCATGACTATCAACGATCTGTATGCCTTGGCGGATAGGTGTGCATGTGCTCAGGAAGGGAGGCGACTCCCCGGGGAAGATGCTGGTGCAGACGTCGATTCCGAGGACGACGGCGCATCAACCCCGCAGAAGAAGAACAGAAAGCGCAAGAACAAGACTGTACTGGCCGTCGAGAGCTCCAGCGACACCAACGCCACCAAGAAGCCGAAGGCAGACATCCCCGGCAAGGAGGTTGCCGGGTGCGATGGCTGCTGGGAAGCTGCGGCAGGCGAGAAGGCCGGCAAGACCGGCGGGCCGTACTGTAAGATCCACCGCACTAAGGGCCGCGACCTCCAGCAATGCCGGCAAGTAGAGCAACTTGCCGAAAAGCAGAAGCAAGAGTACGAGAAGCGTGACAAGGAGAAGAGCCAAGATGGTGCTGGTGGGTCCGGCAAACAAGACCATGGTGGCCATGGAGGCCACCGCGGCAAGGCCAAGCAGCCAAAAGAGAAAGCTGCTCAGGGCCAGCAAGAAGAGGATAACAGTGATGAGGACGGAGGTGGGTCTGACAAGGAGTTCCAAAATGCAGTGGATGCCATGTGTGTTGACGGAGGCGCATCTTTGCACTCCTCGCACCGGCAACTAAAGCTGTGGATCCGCGAAGTCAATGTAGCGGAGCCGGTGATGGAGGCACAAAAGCCACTCAAGTGGTTGCACTTGCCCATCGTCTTTGACGTCGAGGACCACCCTGATCGCACCACTGCGGTCGGGTGTTTGCCGTTGTTGGTTTCACCAACCATTCGCAACCTCAAGGTGACAAAGATGCTGGTTGACAGTGGGGCTGGCTTGAATTTGATCTCTCTAGATGTGATCAAGAGGCTGCAGATCCCCGACAAGGATCTCGAGGAGACAGGCAGTATCCAAGGGATCAGTCCGGGGAGGAACAAGCAGAAGGGCCAAGTCACATTGCCGGTCACGTTCGGCAGCGAGCTCAACCATCGGACGGAGAAGATTACCTTTGACGTCGTCAAGATGCTGCTGCCGTACAATGGGATTCTGGGCCACCAAGCCCTGGCAAAGTTTATGGCCGCGTCACACTATGCGTACAACGTCATCAAGATGCCGGGGCCGATGGGGGTCCTCACCATCAAGTCAAACTACAAGGACACAATCATCTGTGCTGACAAGCTCTATCGGGAGGCGGCGGTAGCAGCTACCATCGAGGCACTTGCCCCTGCCGTCAAAGCTCCCGGGGGAGGAAAGAAGAAAAAGAAGACCGGCAAGACCTCTAGGAAGGACTCCCGGAAGCTCACTTCAGAGTGTAGCATGCCTGTCGAGGACACACCAGAGAGCTCTACCGGCAAGAGCAAAAGATCCAAGGCTTCCGCGTCCATGACCAAACAAGTTTCTGCGAAGGGGGATGGGACAAGTCGCACTTTTTCTGAAAGTGCCACTCTCGGCGACAAATAGGGAGTCGAGATCGTTGCCTTCCTACGGGTGAATGCCAGTACGCTTGTCCGACAAGCATCGGACATCCCCGAAGTTCTTAGGAAGGCAATTGAGCACCACCTTGCTGTTTGCCCTCATGCGAGACCCGTCAAGCAGAAGGTCAGGAAGCAAGCCTTGGTGCAGAAGTGATACTCCCCACATAACTCAAATACGGGTCACCTCGAGTCTTGGCCTTCGATGAGGGGGACCAAGATGAGCTGCGGCATGATAATGCCACGCTCCTTGAGGAAGATCATTTCCAGGCTACTGCCCGTGCTGCACGGTACCAGCAAGCTTTGCGCCGCTACCTTAGCCGCAAAGTGAATGCCAGGGACCTTGAGAAAGATGACCTTGTTCCTCGTCGGATTCGATCCACGAAGGATAAAAAACAAGTTGACGCCAAAGTGAGAGGGCCCTTACCTGGTAATACGAGTCACTAGGCCCGACACTGTCCACCTAGAGACTGAACATGCACTCCGGTGCTAAACTCATGAAATATTGAGCATCTTCGTAAGTTTTACTCGTAAGGCGCGGTTGCCGGGCTGCCGGGCAACCTCTTTTGTACAAGTTTGCCGTCAAGGCATGTAATCCTTTGTACAAAGCTGGGCACAGATCCCGTGCATAATAAATAAAAGTTAAATGTTTCACAACTCTTTGTCAAAGTACATATATATTTATGTGTTGCAGGCAGTCTTGTGTTACATTTTGCCTTGCATAAGGTGATTAACGAACCGTCGAGGTTCCAGCCTCCTCTTTTCTCTTCTTTCTTTTTCTAAAAGGAAGGAAGGATTCCTCGCGTACAAGTTTCCCGGGGGGAGTGACGGTATGGATACCAAAGGACGCATTCAAGATATCACCCTACGGCAAGAAGTACAGCAAGGATTGAGTTAAGTTGCAAAACTTTGAAATAAATTCTTTGTTGTAGTTGCGACTCTCCTTGAATGACTTCGGCCTTTGTATGAGAAACCTGCACGCTAAGGAACCTTGTCATGATCAACTGCGCTCTTACTTTGCTTCGAGTCCGCTCAGCAACCTAAGCAACCGCGTTGTGATTGTCAAGCGTGACCTTGCTGGCGGCAGCACTTCCGGCAAGCTGCTAAGGACCTGCTCCTCAAGCGTTTGCGGCAAGGGTGTGCGCACCGGCAAGTTTCCGGCAAGCGTAGGGTACAAAAATCATGGAAAGACAGAATGGAATATGGAGAATAGCGCACATACATCCATCTTAAACACAAGTTATAATACATCAAGGCCAAGTGCAGTTCTGACTTAAGATAAACATGTCTTTTGCATGATCTTACACACGGCAAAGTAAGGTGGTGACCCTAGCTCGTGACCCCGCCCGCTTTCCTGGGGATTTGGCTAACCCTATCGGTGATGGGAGCGACAAGCTCATCGACGGCCCTGGTGTCGGCTCCCTTGGGCAGGCTCACGAAACCTTGGAAAGGTCGATGTTTGGGTTTCGGTACACCACTTTCCTGAGCATCTTGAAGAGGACATCCCGGCAAAGCCTGCGGGACTCGTTGGCAAGGTATGCAGCTCGAGCCCCGTGGTGTTTCTTCAGTGCCTCACCCAAGCTTTCGAAAAAGAAGCTGAGCCTGGTGCTGGCGGTGTCCTCTTCGACGGTGGAGTAGTGGTATTCCGACAAGCCCAGGGCGCATAGATTGACGGAAATATTCTCTACGGTGGCCACAAGCCGGTCGGTCCAAAGCCTGTAGGCGTCCTTGAGCTTGTTGAAGGAAGTCGCGGCACTCGCAAGTTTAGACTTCTCATCCTGAAGTTCCTTCGTCAAGGTCTTTTCATGCTTTTTGGCTTTGTCAAGAGACAGCCTCAAGGTGTTTAGCTTCAGCTCATGATCTTCAATCGTGTCCTTGGCCTTGGCAAGCTCTTGGTTCTTGGTGGATACCGAAGTTTGCAGCCCCGCTAGAGTGTGGACTGCCTTCTCCGCACCTGCTTTGAGCGCCGAGATCTCTTTGCCATTGGCAGCAAGGTTTGCTTCGAGTGCTCGCACTTTGTTTTCCAGTTCGATCTTGGCGACCTCTGCCGCTTCGGCAGCATCAATTTCCTTCTTGATCTTGCCGGCATGCTCTGTGGCTTGAGCCTCGATAGCCTCTTTGTGCTTCTGCCTTAGTTCCTTTGTTTGTTGGGCAATGAGAGCCTGGATCTCGTTGTCCTTGCGACGAAGCATAGCAGCAAGCCTGGCTTCACGAGCGGCAAGCTCTTCCTCATAAGCATCAAGGCCGACCCTGCGCTCATTCAACTTTGCCTCCTCCTGTGCCTTCTCAGCATCAGCCTTTTCCAGAATGAACTTCTCCTGGGCCTTGGCGAGCTGAGTTTGGCATTCATAGAGGTCTTGGAGGCATTTCGCATACCAAATCTGCGTTTCTTCCACACGTTTCTTGAAATCATCCTCCACCTTGTCAAGGACGGCCGCCCTGGAGTCCAAGTTATCCGTGCGGTCGCGGTGGCACGCTTGGAGTTTCCGGAAGTTGTCGCTCATGGCTTTGAGGAGTTGCTGCTCCTTGGTCTTGTTGATGTTGGCAGGCAGCTTGTGAATGACCTCAAGTCCGGCAGCAGAAAAGACCTCACCGTCCAAGATCTCTCCTTCCAGAGGCACCCCGATGCTTGATGTCCCAGGAAGGTTGACGAACAGATTGTCGCCAACTTTCAAGTATCTTCTTGAGAAGGGTTCTTCAGATGTCGAGGGGTGGTCATCAGCAACCGCCTTGCCGGCCAAGATCGCCCTCCTAGCCAAGTTAGCACTTGGCGCTCCTGAGACAGGAATGTCTTCAGTGGCCTCGACATTCTGATTACCGCCTTCCTCAGCAGCACCCGCGGTGGCCTCTTCGTGAGAAGCCTTGGCAGTCTCCTCGTCAGTCATCCTGACGGCCTCATCGGCAGCAATGTTGCTGGCGTCGTTGGCGGCATCCTTCACGATCTCCTCGATGGTGGAATCGACATCCATGTCATCAGATAAAGGTAAATCTGAAAGGATGGGGAGGAGAGGAAATCAAGACTCAGATCAAGTTCTAGAAAACAAAAGAGAGAGAGAGAGAGAGAGAGAGAGAAGGTTAAAAGAAAAAGCTACTCGACGGTAGAAGGCATACCAGACTGAGACTGTTTAGGAGGGATAATCTCCTCCCCGGCAACTTCGGTTGTTGTCGCCTGGTTGCCAGCAGCCACGGTTGCCGGCACTTCATCAGTGCGAACGGCCTCGTCTGTGGAGGTCCTTGCCGGAGAACCGCTTGCCAGGGGAGCGGTTGATGGAGACGTCCCAGCTGGATCAGCCTCCGGGCGTTCCTCCTCGTGACGCTCTTCTCCTGCTCCCACGCCAATGTCAGCAGTGAACATCTCAACACCCACACTCGCCAAAGGAAAGAGGATAGTGGCCTCACGCTGGGGGCTGGTTTCCGAGACGTCGTCATCCGGCGCCGTGCTTGTTGCCGGCTCCTCTTCTGCTTTGGTCCTCGGTCTCTTGGCCATCCTTTGCACCAGGGTTTCCCTATCATTGTCGACCAAGGCAAGGCGAAGCAAGTCAGGTTAATGCAGGCAAGAAATCAAGAATTGAATGAAGGAAATTGGGGATATATACTCCTCTTCCTCCTCCTCGTCGCTAAGGATGGAGAGATCATACAAGCCTTCGGGCCTGCTGCTGGAGGAAGGCGACGGGGTAGAAGTCATGGCCCGTTTAGTTGCCACAGGTGCAGCAGGACGAGACGACCCGGCCACTCCGGTAGCCGGCACAGCTGTACTCTTCGTAGAAGTACGCTGCGTTCGTTGTTGTTGAAGGGTTTGTCGTTGAGTCCCTCGTCGCCCGGCAACCTCGCCGGTCACCTCCCCACCGGCAACCTCCTTACCCGAGGGCGAAGAGCGAACCGGCTCCCCGGAAATGGATCTCCGGAGGACATGAGTCCTCCTTGCCGGAGCAAGGGGCTCCTTGGGTGCCTACTCCTCAGTGGCCTCTTTACCCTGACCTCCGGCAAGTTGCTCTCGCCTCCCGGAAGACTCTTCCGGCAACTTGTTTGCTAGCCCTTCCTCGTTCCCCTCCTCAGCATTGGCTGCCGCAGAGCCGGAGGCACCGGCACCCCTAGCCAACTTTGCCTCCGCTGTTCTCCTGGCAATATGCTCCAGCTCCACCTGAGTGGTGTCGCGGTAGAAGTCCGTCTCCTCTCGGATGAGCTTCTCCACCAGCGTATCGAACCATCTTCTCACTGCATCTTCGGGTGGTGCTTGCCAACTCCCCTCGACACCTTGGGCGTTGCAAGATGGCATCATGGCGATGATAGCATCCTTGGCGGAGTTGTTGCACAGCGGCACCATGTCTGCCGGCCAGTTAAATTTGCCGCCAGCACGGAAGAGCATGCCATAGAGAGCCGCGTGCTTTGCAACTTAGCTTATTCCTTGCTGCACTTCTTTCCATAGGGTGACATCTTGAACGCGTTCTTTGCTATCCATACCGTCACTCCCCCCGGGAAACTTGTACACGAGGAACCCTTTCCTCCTTTAGGAAAAAGAAAGAAGAGAAAAGAGGAGGTTGGAACCTTGACGGTTCGTTAATCACCTTATGAAAGGAAAAATGTAACACAAGACTGCCTACAACACATAAATATATATGTACTTTGACAAAGAATTGTGAAACATTTAACTTTTATTTATTATGCACGGGATCTACGCCCGGCTTTGTACAAAGGTTTACATGCCTTGACGGCAAACTTGTACAAAAGAGGTTGCCGGGCAGCCCGGCAACCGCGCCTTACGGGTAGAACTTATGAAGATGCTCAATATTCCATGACTTGAGCACCGGAGTGCCATCTTCGGTCTCTAGGCAGACTGCGCCGGGCCTAGAGACTCGTACTACCCGGTAAGGGCCCTCCCACTTCGGCGTCAATTTGTTTTTACCCTTCGTGGATTGAATTCGACGAAGAACAAGGTCGCCTTCCTCAAGGTTCCTGGCATTCACTTTGTGGCTATGGTAGCGGTGCAAAGCTTGCTGGTACCGGGTAGCATGGACAGCAGCCCAGAAACGATCTTCCTCAAGGAGCGTGGTATCGTCATGCCGCAGCTCATCTTGGTCCTCCTCATCGAAGGCCAAGAGTCGAGGTGACCCGTATTTGAGTTCCGTGGGGAGTACCGCTTTTGCACCATACACAAGGGAGAAGGGTGTCTGGCCAGTGGCTCGATTTGGTGTCGTTCTGATTGACCAAAGAACCGCCAGCAATTCTTCTACCCAGCGCCTTCCACACTGGTGCAGCTTGTCGAAAGTCCTAGTCTTTAAACCACGCAGCACTTCTGCATTTGCCGTCTCTACCTTCCCATTGCTTCTCGGGTGAGCAACGAAGGCATAGCAGATCTTATTTCCAAGTTCTTGGCAATATGTTTTGAAGGCGTGGCTCGTGAACTGGGTGCCATTGTCGGTAATGATCCTGTTGGGTACACCAAAACGGGCAACCAATCCTTTGAGGAACTTGATAGCTGACTGTGCCGTCACCTTTCTCACTGGATCTACTTCAGGCGACTTTGTAAACTTGTCGATTGCAACGTACAAGAATTCAAAGCCCCCGGTAGCACAGGGAAAAGGGCCGATAATGTCGAGCCCCCAGACCGAGAAGGGCCAGGAAAGAGGGATGGTTTGGAGGGCTTGAGCTGGTTGGTGGATGTCCTTGGAGTGGAACTGGCATGCTTCGCACCTGATAACCATCGCCAAGGCGTCTTGAAGGGCAGTCGGCCAGTAGAATCCTTGATGGAATGCCTTGCCAACAAGTGCGCGTGACCCAATATGAGAGCCGCACATCCCTTCATGTATTTCTTCCAACAGCCTTTGTCCATCTTCCCGGGAGATGCATTTCAATTTTACCTCGTTTGGTCTCTTCCTGTACAAGGTGCTGTCAATAAACTTATACATCCTTGATTGACGGGCCTCTCTTTCTGCATCTTCTTGCTCATCGGGAAGGTCTCCTGTCTGGAGGAATTGGACAATCGGCTGCGCCCATGCCGGAGCTTGTGGCTCGACGACAAGGACTAAAGGCATTTCTTCCTTTGTGGGAGCGCTTGCTTCGACAACAAGAATCTAGCTTGCCGGATGCTGCGGCTCACCGGCAAAGGGCGGCTTGTCGGTGGTATTTACTTTCTTGGCGGCTACGGGTAGCTCTGCCGGAAAGTAACCATCAACATCTTGTTTTCTTTTCTTCGCGAGCTTCGATGGTGTAATGGATGGCTGAGTTAGTTGGAGCACAAAAGTTCCTGGCTCCACAGGCATATTTTGGGTGGCAAGCTTTGACGGGTCGTCGACAATCTCATTCCGGGCACGAGGAATGTGCTCTGCTTGCAGACCGTCAAAGTGCTCTTCCAACTTTCTCACTTCATCGACATATGCCTCCATCAAAGGGCTCTGGTAATCTTTGTTGACCTGCCTCACCACAAGCTACGAGTCACCTCTGATAATCAGTTTCCGGATACCGAGGTCGATTGCAATGCGCAGACCGGCAAGCAAACCCTCGTACTCAGCAGTGTTGTTGGTGGCCTGCTCCCTGGGGAAGTGCATCTGTACCACGTACTTGAGGTGCTCTCCGGTGGGTGCTATAAGCAGCACACCGGCACCGGTGCCCTTCAGCGTGAAAGCACCGTCAAAGTACATGACCCAATCGTCAACTGTTTCCTTGCCGGGGAGAGAGGTCTCTGGTTTTTCTTCATCTGGCGTTGGGGTCCATTCTGCAATGAATTCTGCCAAGGCTCTGCTCTGAATCATTGAGGTGCTCTCAAACTTTAGATCAAAACTTGATAACTCCAATGCCCACTCCACAATCCTGCCGGTTTCCTATGGATTTCTCAAGATGCGTTGCGACGGAAAGCGAGTGACGATGGTTACTGGGTGTGCTTGAAAATAATGGCGCAGCTTCCTTGAGCCCATGAGAAGGCCAAAAAGCAACTTTTGCACACCAGAGTATCTTGACCTAGCCCCTTGCAGGAGGGAGCTGACAAAGTAGACTGGGCGCTGCACCATCTTCTTCTTCACAACTTGATGATCTGGCTGGCTGGCTTGCACAATCTCTGGCTTGCCGGCACCTGACCTTGCCAGAGAAGATTCTGGCTCATCGGGTTATGGCTCTGCAGCTGCTACCTCTTCCACATCGGCCTCTCTTTCAGCCACAAGTGCAGCACTAACCACTTGATTCGTCGCCGCTAAGTATAGCAACAACGTCTCTTGCAGCCTAGGCGCAACTAGGACTGGTGGAGTGGATAGGTACTCCTTCAAATCTTGGAGCGCGGCCTTCGCTTTCAGAGTCCAGTTCACTGGACCTGCCTTTTTCAATATCTTGAAAAATGGCAAGGCGCGCTCTGCCGATTTGGAGATGAACCTGCCGAGGGTGGCAACACAGCCGGTAAGGCACCTGACATCCTTGACGCGTCTCAGTGCTTCCATCTGCTCAATTGCCTTGATCTTGTCGGGGTTGGCTTCAATCCCTCTTTGAGACACAAAGAAACCAAGAAGCTTGCCGGATGGAACACCGAACTCACACTTCTTGAAGTTGAGCTTCAAGTTGAGCTTGCGCAAGTTCGCAAATGTCTCTTCCAAATCCTGAATCAGGGTTGAGTTGTCTCTGGTTTTGACCACAATGTCATCCATGTAAGCTTCCACATTTCTGTGCAACTGTGGCTTAAAACCAATCTGGACCGCTCTGGCAAAGGTTGCTCCGGCACTCTTCAATCCGAAAGGTATACGCAGAAAGTAGTATGTGCCACTTAGAGTGATAAATGCGGTTTTTTCCTGATCTTCCTTGGCCATAAAGATCTGATGATAACCAGAATAGGCGTCAAGGAAAGAGAGTAAGTCATAGCCGGCAGTGGAGTCTACAATCTGGTGAATGCGCGGCAAAGGGAAAGGGTCCTTGGGACAGACTTTATTTATATCGGTGAAATTGATACAAAGCCTCCACTTCCCGTTCGCCTTACGCACCACCACCGGATTGGCTAACCATGTAGGGTGTAGCACTCCTCTAACCAGGCCTGCTGCTTTTAACTTCTTAATCTCCTCAGCAATAAACTCTTGCCGCTCCAAGGCTTGCTTTCTAATCTTCTACTTGACGGGTCTCGCATGAGGGTAGATAGCAAGGTGGTGCTCAATTACCTCCCTAGGAACACCGGGGATGTCAGATGCTTGCCAAGCAAACACATCAACATTCGCCCGTAGGAAGGCAACGAGCTCGCTTTCCTGTTTGTAACTAAGAGTGGCACTTATAGAGAAAGTGCCACTCATCCCACCTTTCACAGAAACTTGTTTAGTCACTGGCGCAGAATCCTTGGCTCTCTTGCTCTTGCCGGTAGAGCTCTCTGGTGTGTCCTCGATAGGCATGCTGCACTCTGAAGTGAGCTTCCTGGAGTCCTTCCCAGAGGTCTTGCCGGTCTTATTCTTCTTTCCTCCCCCGGGAGCTTTGACGGCAGGGGCAACTACCTCGATGGCAACTGCTGCCGCCGCCTCCCGGTAGAGCTTATCCGCATAGATGATTGCGTCCTTGTAGTTTGACTTGATGGTGAGGACCCCCATCGGCCCCGGCATCTTGATGACGTTGTATGCACAGTGCGACGCGGCCATAAACTTTGCCAGGGCTGGGCGGCCCAGAATTCCATTGTACGGCAGCGGCATCTTGACGACGTCGAAGGTAATCTTCTTTGTCCGATGGTTGGGGTCGCTGCCGAACGTGACCGGCAATGTGACTTGGCCCTTCAGCTTGTTCCTCCCCGGGCTGATCCCTTGGAAACTGCCTGTCTCCTCGAGATCCTTGTCGGGGATCTGCAGCCTCTTGATCACATCTAGAGAGATCAAGTTCAAGCCAGCACCACCGTCAACCAGCATCTTTGTCACCTTGAGGTTGCGAATTGTTGGTGAGACCAACAACGACAAACACCCGACCGCAGTGGTGCGATCAGGGTGGTCCTCGGCGTCAAAGACGATGGGCGAGTGCGACCACTTGAGTGGCTTTTGTGCCTCCATCACCGGCTCGGCTGCGTTGACTTCGCGGATCCACTGCTTTAGTTGCCGGTGCAAGGAGTGCAAAGATGCGCCTCTGTCAACACACATGGCATCCACTGCATTTTGGAACTCCTTGTCGGACCCACCTCCGTCTTCATCACTATCATCCTCTTCTTGCTGGCCCTGAGTAGCCTTCTATTTTGGCTGCTTGGCCTTGCCGCGGCGGCCTCCGCGGCCACCATGGTCTTGTTTGCCAGACCCACCAGCACCATCTTGGCTCTTCTCCTTGTCACGCTTCTCGTACTCTTGCTTCTGCTTTTCGGCAAGTTGCTCTACTTGCCGGCATTGCTGGAGGTCGTGGCCCTTGGTGCGGTGGATCTTGCAGTATGGCCCGCCGGTCTTGCCGGCCTTCTTGCCTGTCGCAGCTTCCCGGCATCCATCGCACCCAGCAACCTCCTTGTCGGGGATGTTTGCCTTCGGCTTCTTGGTGGCGTTGGTGTCACCGGAGCTCTCGACGGCCAGTACAGTCTTGTTCTTGCACTTTCTGTTACGCTTTCTGTTCTTCTTCTGCGGGGTTGATGCGTCGTCATCCTCGGATTCGACGTCTGCACCAGCATCTTCCCCGGGGAGTCGCCTCCCTTCCTCAGCACGTGCACACCTATCCGCCAAGACGTACAGATCGTTGATGGTCTTGACCTGCTCGACATTCATCTCAGACCGCATCCTGCGGTTGCGCACATTCGTGTGGAACGCGAGAACAACAGCTGCGGGATGGATGTCGGGGATGTTGTGGTGCACACGGCTAAACCGTTGTATGTACTTGCGGAGGTTCTCTCCATCCCTTTGGGGGATCACCTGCAAATCGCTGGGCTGACCTGGGAGCTTGTGGCCACCCTGGTAAGCGCCAACGAAATGATGGCATAGATCCGCCCAAGAAGAAATGGAGCCCTCAGGCAAGTTCATCAACCACGACCTGACGTTGGGCCGAGGCGCCAACGGGAAGTAGTTGCCAAGTACTTTCTCGTCCCCTCCCCCGGCAGCTTCCACCGCGATGGTGTAGATGCCAAGGAACTCGGCTGGGTTGAGCGTGCCATCGTACTTGTCGGGCAGCTCCGGCTTGAAGGCACGAGCAGACGGCGAGCGAACTTGCCGCAGCTCACGAGTAAACGCTGGGTGATGTCTACTACACAACTTATTCTTGTAGACTCGTGTTGGGCCTCCAAGGGCAGAGTTTTGTAGGACAGTAACAATTTTCCCTCAAGTGGATGACTTATGGCTTATCAATCCGTGGGAGGCGTAGGTTGAAGATGGTATCTCTCAAACAACCCTGCAACCAAATACAAGAAATCTCTTGTGTCCCCAACACACCCAATACAATGGTAAATTGTATAGGCGCACTAGTTCAGCGAAGAGATGGTGATAAAAGTGTAGCAAAAAGTAATCTGAAAATATAAAAACAGCAAGGTAGCAAAAAGTAAACGGGCATAAAAATGGTATTGCAATGCTTAGAAACAAGGCCTAGGGTTCATACTTTCACTAGTGCGATCTCCCAACATTGTTGACATAGTTGAATCATATGTAAATCCCTCACGTGCGACAAAGAGTTCACTCCAAAGTCACAAATAGCGGAGAACAAATGAAGAAATTGTTGTAGGGTACGAAACCACCTCAAAGTTATCCTTCCCGATTAATCTTATGAGCCATCCCCATTAATTGTCACGAACAGCCCTAGAGTTCGTACTAGAATAACACCTTAAGATACACATCAACCAAAACCCTAATGTCACCTAGGCACTCCAATGTCACCATGAGTACCCACGGGTTTGATTATACGATATGCATCACACAATCTCAGATTCATCTATTCAAACCAACACAAAGAATTTCAAAGAGTGCCCCAAATTTTCTACCGGAAAGTCAAGACGAAAACGTGTGCCAACCCTTATGCATAAATCCCCAAGGTCACGAAACCCGCAAGTTGATCACCAAAACATACATCAAGTGACTCAAGTGAATATCCCATTGTCACCACAGATATCCATATGCAAGACATACATCAAGTGTTCTCAAATCCTTAAAGACTCAATCCGATAAGAAAACTTCAAAGGGAAAACTCAATTCATCACAAGAAGATAGAGAGGGGAAAACTCCATATGATTCATCTATATCAACAAAGCTCGCGATACATCAAGATCATGCCATCTCAAGAACACGAAAGAGAGAGATCAAACACATAGCTACTGGTACAAACCCTCAGCCCCGAGGGTGAACTACTCCCTCCTCGTCATGGAGACCGCCGGGATGATGAAGATGGCCTCCGATGATGCTTTCCCCCCTCCGGCAGGGTGCCGGAAAAGGGCTGTAGATGAGATCGTGGAGGTACAGAGGCTTGCGGCGGCGTAAAAACTCATCTAGGGTTATTTCTGGGGGTTTCTCTATATATAGGATTTTTCAGCGTTGGAATCAGGTCAGACGGAGCCACATGGGCCCCATGAGGTACCAGGGTGGCCCCCCTCCAGTGGGTCTTGGTTCCAGTATTTTTCATTTGTTCCATAAAAAATCTCCAAAAAGTTTCATCCAATTCCAAGAACTTTTATTTCTGCCCAAAAAACAACACCATGGCAATTCTGCTGAAAACAACGTCAGTCCGGGTTAGTTCTAATCAAATCATACCAAAACCATATAGAATTGTTATAAACATGGCATGAATACTTCATAAATTATAGATACGTTGGAGACGTATCAGCATCCCCAAGCTTAATTCCTGCTCGTCCTCGAGTAGGTAAGTGATAAAAGAAACAATTTATGAAGTGTGAATGCTAGCATAGTGCATAAATTTGATCAATGATAATTTCAATCACTTTTCCTAGCATCATAACAACAACTTTTTCTCATAAAACTCAACATGATAAAGTAGCAATTAAAAAACAGAAATTTTGATGTGGAATGCTACCTATCATAATCATCATATAATCTTTTCTTTTATAGCATGGACATTGGACTTGAATGATTCAAAGAAAGATCATTATTATAACAACAATATTTATTATCATAAAACTTCTCATGAGCAAGGAACAATTCATCACAACAATGAAGTATAAGGCATAAACTTTCTTGGAAACTAACAAACTATTCTAGTTAACAATGCAATTGCAATTCATCATATTTTCAGGAAGGGTCTCATGTAGGAGCTTTTTAGCAAGTCCACATACTCAACCATCATTTAGTCTTCTACGATTGCTAACACTCACGACATATATATGGAGCAAAAGTTTCAGCCAGACACATAGAAAGATAGGGGCTTGTGATTTCGCCTCCCAACTTATTCACCTCAAGGGTGATGTCAACAATAATAACTCATGATCACTCATATCCAACTGGATATATGTGCCTAGATCTTTCCCCACCACATGATGCTTGCAAAAGAGAAAAATAAAAAAAGAAGTAGAGGAGAACACTATTGACTCTTGCATAAAAAATAAATACATAAAAGTAAATGCATAAAAGTAAAAGATAGGCCCTTCACAGAGGGAAGCAGAGGTTATCATGCGCTTTTTATTTTTGGATGCACAAGCCCTTAATGCAAAGGAACGTCACGTTATATTGCCCCTTGTGATAGCAACCTTTATTATGCAGTCCGTCGCTTTTATTTCTTTACCATCACAAGTTCGTACAACGGTTATTTCCCTTACAATAAAAGTTCAGACATATTTAGAGGCAATTTTTATTGCTTTTTGCACCGATGACAACTTACTTGAAGGATCTTATTCCATCCATAGGTAGATATGGTGGACACTCATGGGAAGAAACTGGGTTTAAGGGTTTTGGATGCACAAGTAGTATCTCTACTTGGTGCGGATTTTTGTCTAGCAAAGATATTGGGCAAGCACCATATGTTGGAGGATCTATAACAATATAACTTCTATGTGAATATGAACAAACATAATTCATTACGTTGTCTTCCTTGTCCAACGTCAACACTTTGACATAAAATACTTAATGGGGGCTCACAATCATAAAAGATGACCAAGATAGTATATTTGCATGTGAATCTTCTCTTCCCTTATTAACTTTTTCATGAATTGCATCATTGACTAATGCTATGCTTGTTAACCTCCAATAAATTTTACCACTTATACTTTTCTTTATGTAATGTCATTACTTTCCATAAGATTAGCATATGATCTCTTTCATTATTTTGATTGCAAGGAATCACACTTATCATATCCAATGATCTATATGAAAGTTTTCATTATATCCCTCTCAAATATTCATCATCTTGGGACCAAATTCATATCTTGTGCAAATTACCATTAATATTATTAACTCTCAAAAAGATATAAGTGAAGCATGAGAATTAATGACAAACTACTCCAAAATGTATAAGCGAAGATCAATGACTAGTGAAACAATTAAGTAGCTATGTGAGGACTCTCTCTCATTTAAAAAGTTTCAGATCTTGATATTTTATTCAAACAGCAAGCAAAACAAAGACACAACCAAGTATAGCACACATTATGTGAACGAGTAAAAACTTGGGTTCAATCGAGACTAACCGATAGTTGATGAAGAAAAGTAATGGGATGCCTACCGGGGCATCCCCAAGCTTGAATGCTTGATACTTCTTGGAATATTAACTTGGGGAGCCTTGGGCATCCCCAAGCTTGAACTCTTGTGTCTCGTTAATTCTTCTCATATAATAGTTTCCCTAAGTTTCAAAAACTTCATCCACACAAAACTTGACAAGAACTTGAGAGATATGTTAGTATAAATCCACTCAAAACATTGACATTCTCTACAGAAAATCACTAAAATTATAATTAAACATTGAATACTAAATGCCTCTGCATATTTAATACTCCTATCCTCAAATAGAATCATTAAACAAGCCAACATATGCAAACAATGCAAACATAACAGCAATCTGTCTAAACAGGACAGTCTGTAAAGGATAATTAAGAATCCATACTTAGATAACTCAAAAAATTCTGAACATTTACCACACTGGAAATAATTTATCAAAGTTGACTGTGTCAAAATTTCAAGATTTTATCACATTCTGACATTTCTGGGCAATTTAATCAATAGCAGCAAACTTTCTGTTTTGAAACAGCAACTCATGAACTTGCAAAATAAGCATGGTAAAGGCTATACTTGACATTTTTATTGAAATAAAAGATACAAAACATGACTCTAAGTAACAGCAAGCGAACACAAACAAAATAAAATGATGCTCCAAGCAAAACACATATCATGTGACGAATAAAAATATAGCTCCGAGTAAGGTTACCGATGGATTAAGACGAGGGCATCCCCAAGCTTAGACGCTTGGGTCTTCCTTGAATATTACCTTGGGGTGCCTTGGGAATCCCCAAGATTAGGGTCTTGCCACTCCTTATTTTCCTCATATCAATATCTCACCCAAAACTTGAAAACTTCAATCACACAAAACTTAACGGAACTTCGTGAGATAGGTTAGTATGATAAAAATAAATCATCCACTTAGGTACTGTCAAGACAAGATTCATAATTGTTCTCACATAATGCCTACTGTATTCTATCATTTCCACAATTTTCATTACTCAATATAAGCTATGGAAACACTAAAACAAGCAAACTATGCATCGAAAACAGAATCTGTCAAAAACAGAACAGCGTGTAGTAAGGAATTTAAAAACCATACTTCTGTACCTCCCAAAATTCTGAAAAATTAGGACAACGTAAAATATTTGTAACCCAATACTGTGTAAAAAGTTCAGAATTTTTTCACGCTCCAGTACAGAATAGAAATTCCAGCACTGGACGCAAAAGTTTCTGTTTTTGCACAGAATCAAATCAACAAGCATCCACACTATCCCAAAGGCTTTACTTGGCACATTATTGAAAGAAAACATATAAAACATGATTAATACAGTAGCTTAATCATGTGAACACACAAAAACAGTAGGTATAAATATTGGGTTGTCTCCCAACAAGCACTTTTCTTTAATGCCTTTTAGCTAGGCATGATGATTTCAATGATGCTCACATAAAAGTAAAGGATTGATACATAACGGAGGCATCATGAATCATAAGTTCCTCTCTCATAATAATTTTCAGTAGCATCATGAATGAATTCAGAAATATAACTATCAAATAAAGCATTCTTTTCATGACCTACAAGCATAGAATTTTTATTACTCTCCACACAAGCAATTTTCTTCTCATTCATAATAGTGGGAGTATCGTATGAAACTCGAATGCTATAAATTGTTTCCACATTAAAAGAGTGATGTTCAGTACAAGGATTTTCATAATTATAACAAGTATAATAATAATCATCACTATTTTTCATAACATAAGTATCATCACAATAATCATCATAGATAGGAGGCATGAAATCATCATAACAAATTTGATCATTCAAAGTAGGGGGACTAAAAAGATCATCTTCATTAAGTATAGTACCCCCAAGCTTGGGACAAATATTAATTGCAGCAAATATATTCTCAAAAATTTCATTCTCATCAAACATAGCATCCCCAAGCTTGTTGGTTTGCATATCATTGGCATTATCATTATTATCATCAATAGTATGAATAGCACCAATAGTAAAACAATTATTATCATCATAATTTTCCAAATTGGCACCATAAAGATTTTCAAGATTATAAGAAGTATCATTATCTTCCCAATCATAATCATCACAACGAGTAATATGCATAACAATATCACCCTTAATAGTTCATTCAGACATTGTACCATAAGACAAAGAAGCAATATCATCATCAAGTGTATCATCTTCCACAATTATTTTTGATTCATTCTCATGAGGCACAACAATAATAGGAGCAACATCATTTGGGAGGGATACCTTTTTACCTCTATTCTTTCTTCTTTTCTTTTTCTTCTTCACCACCTCATGTGTGGGTTTAATCAAATTTTCCGTGCACTTTATTGAAGAGATTGGTTGAATAAAAAGCTCCTCCTCGTTACCTGATTCATCATAAGAAAAAATAGGAGGATATTGGGAAACCTCTTCCCCTTCATTAGTATTCTCTTCATCTTCTATTTGTTTTCTTGTCTTTAAATAATTGGCAATATAAGGATTCTCAATGCAATTTACCGCACAATACATATAAATTTCCTCTAGATCAAAATTGAGAAATCTCTTGAGATTATATTCTGGAATATCCCTAGTTATATGTTTCATTTCTTCATACCCCAGAAGAAGACTAAGTTCATTATGATGCGCAAGGGTAATCAAGTTATCACAATTTTTGGACACGATTCGATCATGAAACAATTTGCATTGGAGATTTAAATGACCACGTTCATTGCAAAGTTAACAAGGATGGCAAGAAAAAATAAATATTTCAGCACACTCATCTAGCCTCTCTTGCAACCCTTTAGTTTCTAAATACTTATGCCTATTACAAAATCTATTTTCCCTTTTTGGTATGCATTTGCACTCCCAATTCACTCCACAAAAATTGACATCCTTATAGGAGACATCATTATCATGACTAGTGCAATCATCATTAGTATTATGGATATTCAAAGAATTCATACTAGCAACATTGCAATCATGCTCATCATTCATGTATTTTATGCCAAACATTTTATTGAATTCTTCTTCTATCAATTGAGCACAATTATCAGAATCCTTATTTTCAAGAAAGACATGATAAAGACGAATAATATGAGGCAACCTCAATTCCATTTTTTTTGTAGTTTTGTTTTTATAAAACCAAACTAGTGATAAAACAAGAAACTAAAAGATTCGATTGCAAGATCTAAAGATATACCTTCAAGCACTCACCTCCCCGGCAACGGTGCCAGAAAAGAGCTTGATGTCTACTACACAACTTATTCTTGTAGACTCGTGTTGGGCCTCCAAGCGCAGAGTTTTGTAGGACAGTAGCAATTTTCCCTCAAGTGGATGACCTAAGGTTTATCAATCCGTGGGAGGCATAGGTTGAAGATGGTATCTCTCAAACAACCCTGCAACCAAATACAAGAAATCTCTTGTGTCCCCAACACACCCAATACAATGGTAAATTGTATAGGCGCACTAGTTCGGCGAAGAGATGGTGATAAAAGTGTAGTATGGATAGTAGATATAGGTTTTTGTAATCTGAAAATATAAAAACAGCAAGGTAGCAAAAAGTAAACGGGCATAAAAACGGTATTGCAATGCTTAGAAACAAGGCCTAGGGTTCATACTTTCACTAGTGCGATCTCCCAACATTGTTGACATAGTTGAATCATATGTAAATCCCTCACGTGCGACAAAGAGTTCACTCCAAAGTCACAAATAGCGGAGAACAAATGAAGAAATTGTTGTAGGGTACGAAACCACCTCAAAGTTATCCTTCCCGATCAATCTTATGAGCCATCCCCATTAATTGTCACGAACAGCCCTATAGTTCGTACTAGAATAACACCTTAAGATACACATCAACCAAAACCCTAATGTCACCTAGGCACTCCAATGTCACCACGAGTACCCACGGGTTTGATTATACGATATGCATCACACAATCCCAGATTCATCTATTCAAACCAACACAAAGAACTTTAAAGAGTGCCCCAAAGTTTCTACCGGAAAGTCAAGACGAAAACGTGTGCCAACCCTTATGCATAAATCCCCAAGGTCACGGAACCCGCAAGTTGATCACCAAAACATACATCAAGTGACTCAAGTGAATATCCCATTGTCACCACAGATATCCATATGCAAGACATACATCAAGTGTTCTCAAATCCTTAAAGACTCAATCCGATAAGAAAACTTCAAAGGGAAAACTCAATTCATCACAAGAAGATTGAGAGGGGAAAACTCCATATGATTCATCTATATCAACAAAGCTCGCGATACATCAAGATCGTGCCATCTCAAGAACACGAGAGAGAGATATCAAACACATAGCTACTGGTACAAACCCTCAGCCCCGAGGGTGAACTACTCCCTCCTCGTCATGGAGACCGCCGGGATGATGAAGATGGCCTCCGGTGATGCTTTCCCCCCTCCGGCAGGGTGCCGGAAAAGGGCTGTAGATGAGATCGTGGAGGTACAGAGGCTTGCGGTGGCGTAAAAACTCATCTAGGGTTATTTCTGGGGGTATCTCTATATATAGGATTTTTTAGCGTTGGAATCAGGTCAGACGGAGCCACGTGGGCCCCACGATGTACCAGATTGGCCCCCCTCCAATGGGTCTTGGTTCCAGTATTTTTCATTTGTTCCATAAAAAATCTCCAAAAAGTTTCATCCAATTCCAAGAACTTTTATTTCTGCACAAAAAACAACACCATGGCAATTCTGCTGAAAACAGCGTCAGTCCGGGTTAGTTCTAATCAAATCATACCAAAACCATATAGAATTGTTATAAACATGGCGTGAATACTTCATAAATTATAGATACGTTGGAGACGTATCACTGGGCACCCCACATCGTAGGGCAAGTACCCAGTGGCTACTGGCTCGAGCACGTTCACTGCTGCCCTGGCACGGTCGTCAGATTGACGGCGTGCTTCCCAGCGCCGCTCGATATTCGTGCGGGCGTCATCGTCACACCGCTCGCGGAGCACTTGGCGCTGATCTTGGCGGCACAGCGGATCTGACGAAGCCATAGACAGCACGTCATGGTCGTTTGATCGGCGGGCTGGCCGTTGTGACGGTGGGGGGCGCTAAGGCGACTGCACCGTTGGCGCGGCGTCTCCGGCAAGGTAGCCGGACGGTCCCACCAGCATGGTGGGTGGTCGCCGCGAGGGCCCCACTGTCGGTGTAAAAACCGGCAGACCTCGGGGTAGGGGGTCCCGAGCTACGGATCTCGGATCGATGGTAACAGAGACAAAGGAGACGATGTTTACCCAGGTTCGGGCCCTCTTGATGGAGGTAAAACCCTATGTCCTGCTTCTGATTATATTGACGAAGATGTGTCGAGTATAGAGTTGATCTACCTCGAGATCATAATATGTGTCTAAACTTCTAAAGCTAAGTGTTTGATGTTGCATTGATATCTCCCCTACGGGCTAAACCCTATGGCTTATATATACGCCAGGGAGGGTATCTAGGGTTACAAGGTCGGTATCTTGGAGTAAGGCGGCTGGAATAATCTTGAAGTGTACTGCAAGTCTTCGGTAAAGGCAGTCTTGATCATGTCTCCCATGTGCGACTTCCGAGGTCCATCTTGATCTCGTACGGGGGCATATCGGCCCATCCGAGGAGACGGGCCTGCTAGGCTGGCACCCCCTAATCCAGGACACCGTCAGTAGCCCCCGAACTGGTCTTCTACGCCGAGGACAACTTTGAACCATCACTTCGGATCCCGAGTCTTCGGCTTGACAGATGAGTTCCACCTTACATTTCGAATTCTATTAATAGAGCATCGACATCCGTGGTCCAACCGTGCTTGTACCCTATCCGAGGTGAGCAAGTATCTTAGCCTTGAAGGCTTGCTGTGCCGGTATGAACAATCCAATCCGGCTTGACAGCTTTATCGGGGAAGCCCGCCCCATGACAGGTTGAGCAGTTACTGCCTCCCCTCAAATCACGTTTCGAGGCGGCTCCTTTACTAGCACGTCCCGTCGAGGCAGGGATCGTGCCCGCTTTCTTAGGGATATCATCAAAATTTCGTTTCCCCCCATATGTTTCAATGGCATCTTTGACAGTAATCACGAATATATCGGCGCAGCAAAGGGGGCTCTTGGCCTTTCACAGGTTTATAAAAGCAATGGGGAGAACAGCGCGATAGCCTATGCTCCCATTCCTCCCTCGCTGTCGCTTCGTCTAGCTCCAACGCCTAGATCCAGCCCTTACGCCTTTCTCATGCGCAAGCTCGATTTCCCCAGTAGCCATGGCCGATACCCTTAAGGGACACTAGGGCGGCTCCACCGTGACGGCGGTGACCATCGCCAAGCTGCGCGATGTGGGGTATCTAGCCCCTAACATCGCTGCCCGCGCTCCAGAGGCCAACGAGCTGGTACCCGCTCCCAACGCCGGGGAGCGGGTGGTCTTTGTCCCCCACCTCATCTGAGGCTTGGGGTTCCCGCTGCACCCTTTCGTGCGTGGGATCATGTTTTACTACGGGTTAGATTTCCATCACCTAGCCCCCAACTCCATTCTCCACCTCGCCGCTTTCATAACAGTCTGCGAGGCCTTCCTCCGCTGTGAGCCACACTTCGGCCTATGGCTGAAGCTCTTTGGGATTAAACCGAAGTCAAGAGGCTCCGAACTCGCGGAGTGCAGAGGGGCAATGATCAGCAAGAACCAGGGGGGCACCCGGTTCAAAGGCACCTTCATCGAAACGGTGAAGGAGTGGCAAAAGGAATGGTTCTATATCACCGAACCCCTTGCCGCTGGTCAAACCGAGGTCCCGGCCTTCTCGGCCGGGCCTCCCAAGAAACTCAAGTCTTGGAAGGAAAAGGGCGTCGCCTGGGGGAAGCCCGAAGAGGTAGAGACCTTAGTCGAGAGGATCGTGTGGTGGACCACCAAGGGGAAGGCTGAGCTGGCCGATGTCATCAACGTCATGCTCAACCGCCGCATCCTTCCTCTCCAACATCGGGCCACCCCAATGTGGGCACAGAAGCCCGAGGACATGGACACCATCAACACCTTCTTCCGCTCCACCTTGGCCACTATGTGGACAAAGCTCATGAAACTGGCCAAGGACAAGATTCCCAAGGAGGGAGAGGACCGCGGCCTCGAACACGGCTATGAGGCCCCCCCGGTGAGTGGTTCCGTCCTTCAATCTTTCAAACTTTGCTTACTTCTCCGAGGAGTAAAGTCTTTATTTGGGCCGTCGTGTTTTGACATTTTGTAGAAGTGGTCGGCATGTGTAAAGGGGGTACGATGCCCAGCCCCATTGCTAGAACAACCCCAAACTCCCCTGCTCTCGGCGCTTCTGACTGAGGAGCCACATGTGGTGGCTTCCAAAGGGACGAAGACCCAAACGGGGAAGTCCAGTGCTCGGACCCGCGGGACTTCGGTCACGCGATCAGAGGAGACCCACACCTCCGCCGCTCAAGACGGCGGCGTCGAGGAGGGCGAGGAGGAGATTCCCCTCCCTAAGGGGAAGAGGTCGGCGTCAGAAGACGCCGACGTGGGCGTGCCGCCCAAGGGCCAAAAGAGGCTGAGGCGAGCCTCATCCGAGGCCGCCAACAAGTCGTCAGAGAGGGCCGAGCTCTCCGGTGACTCAGAGGAAGACCCCCTCATAACGGGGAGGAAGAAGCCGGCACCTCGAGGGTAAGCCCTTATCCTTGTCTCCCTTGCTTGAGTCATTGTTTCGTCAAGGGAAATTTTCACAGAAGCAACTTTTCATACACAGTCCGCCGAAGGTGATCCCCAGCGGCTCCTCGAACGGGTTGCCGTCCGCCAGCGGGACTCCAGAGCCCCCTGCTTCTCCCCCAATGCAAGTCGGTCTGGGGGAGGCAACATCCACCCTGGCCCCCGAGGTCAACACGGCGGGGGCCGATGATGCGGCGGTCATGGCCGAGGTTGAAACCTCGGTCCAACAAGACCAGGGGACGAAGCGCCCTGAGGTCATCGAAGAAGGGCTGGGCCAGATCGCGGCCCAGCAGGAGTCTACCTCGGCACCGCCTTCACATACGGGGGCTCCTCGGGTGGATCCATCCGAGGTCATCCCTCCACCCCAGCATGCTGTCAGAGGACGGACCGGCGCGGGGTGGGCCGAGGAGGTGGAGGAGGCCCTAAAGGGCTGCTCCCTTAAGGAAGAGCACCGTGCCTTGATAGGCACGGCGCTGGAAGGCTACCAGTCCGCAGAAGCCAGCCTGCACAAGGTCTTCAAAAACCTCGTAGCAGGTTTCGAGGTACGTCTTCTGCGCAGTCGGTTTGCTTTGTCTTTATGAAATTTGTCCGAGGACATAAAAATGTAGCCTGCTAAACGGCGTAATAAGTGAGTAGCCCCCGAGCCCGAAGTCCGTTGCAATAAACCATCATCGGGGTCGCTTGAGTAAGTAGGAGCCTGTTGAGTATCCCGCAGGACGCTACCCGAAGTGGCTGTCCTGGAGCATGTTGATGGTCTAGACCATTTTTCCTTTAACAAGGAGTTCGTGTTATTACAGGTTTCAACCTTGGTTCTGGACTCCGTCTCCGAAGAGATGGCGGAGATGAACCGGAGACTTGAGCGATCTCTAGGTAAACAAGGTGAAACTTGCTTTGTGTGTTGTATGTTGAGAAAAACAACTAAGTCTTAAATATGTTGACAGCGGAGCGGGAGACGCTCAAAGCCGAGCTTGAAAGTGCTCGGAAGGAAGTGCGGTAGCCGAAAGCAGCTGCCGCCACAACCGAGAAGGCGCGGGCCACCAAGAAGGCAGCCGGGGAGAAGCACCAGGCGCGGGTGCTGGAGGTAGAGGAGACCCTGAAGGGCATGTTTGAAGCACGCGACAAACTTCAGGAGGAGGGACATCGGACGGAAGAGGAGCTCGAGAAGCTTCAGCGTGCCCACTCCGAGCTCAACACCTCGGCCCGTGCGGACCACGAGGTGCTCCAGCAAGTGGAACAAATCGCCTCGGGTAAGATATTTTTGCTACAGTGTGCATTTGGCAGCAAAGGGTGTGTCGAGCTCACCCAGTTATGGCGTTCCACAGAGGTCTTCAAGGATCTCCCACAGAGCATGGAGGATGCGGTGGCCTATTTCGGCCAGCTGGCGGGTCATGAGGCGGAGAAAGCCTTCTGGGGTCATTTCCCAGGGTCCCCCACCGCGCAGCAGCTAAACCATCGAGTGAAGCAGCTGGTCGAGCTGTTTCATATGACAAGGCCAGCACTCCAGGACCTCTGTGTTGCTCTGTGGCCGGCTGAAGCCATGCCGAGGAGTCTCTTTGGCCTGGCGGCTCGTCTCCGAGATGCCATGCCCTGCGTTGACCGCTGGAAGAGGTCTATGTGCTTCGAAGGGGCTCGGAGGGCATACGCTTGCGTGAAGACTCACTTCCGCAAAGTTGATGCGGAGACTTGTGGTGCTGGCCCCCCTGCCGATAAGCCGCGGACCGCCCAACAGTTCTTCACCGAGGTGGAGGTGGGAGCTCGGACCACCGAGGCCATGTGCCCTAAGGACACCCTGTATTTTTAGGTACTCCGGAATGCCGGGGTGTATGATGTAAAAACTTTATCGTTTGAAATGAAAATGGCTTGAAGTTCCATATGTGTTTATTTGGTAATTCGATTATTCCTCCGATATGACTTGTTAAAATGAGAGTGGCCAGTCGTCGGCTTCAGCCCCAGTGTAGGTCATACAAAGGGTGTCCCCTAAGCCATACTTGACCCTTAGCCGACGTCTCGGTACCCATGGGCGGTCGATGACTTAGGGGAACTAGGCAATCGGACTATAGTGGCTTGATGTCTTTCACTTAGCCATAGGAGTTTGACTGTGGGGGTGATGACCAGCCCCCGGTGTGGGAAGTGTTTGACCTATTTGGCCGAGGTCGAAGGCATAGCACACTTCGGCTAGAAGATAAAAGCCCTTCGTTTAACACGGGTGATCTCTATGATCACATCGCTTGACGCGGTCTCCGGATGGCAGACCAGTTTACGCTTACCTAGATAGTCAATTTTGGCTTTCTCCACTGAGGCGCCACGCCAATTGACCTAGCGGCACAATCGCAGTGGTGCTCCCGTTACGCCCTTAGCCGAATTCATCGGAAACGTAAGGGGTACACATAGGAGCCGGGCAACCCAACTATTGACCGAAATCTAGGTTCGAAACTGATGCATATAAGGCCCAAAATCCGAGACGCCGAACACATCGGACTTTTGTGATACAATTGCATCTTTTTTAGAGAACTTCATCGTTCCAGAGCTATGCTGATAAAGAAATACAATAGGGACCTTGAAAGGGCACGGTGTCTTTATTTCATAATATCAATCATGTACATGCCCTGTGGACGAGAGTAATGGAAAGAATACAATGTAGACGGTAAAGAAGGAGGAGGAAAAACAGGTCAGATAATTACTAACGGATTTTAAAGGATCCGGACCGAAGCCTGCCGCACGTCTGCGTTTCCGAACTGTTGACCAAATCGTCCTGATTGAAGACGAAAGAATTTGCGAAGGTCGATGCCCTTCTGGCCCTTTATACACTCTAAGTGTTTAATTGACCGAGCTCCTTGAGTGGAGGTGTGGCCAAAGTCACTCTGTGGTTAAGGCCACCTAAACGTATGCATATTTTGGCTGCTTCTTTTACATATGCCTGCCTGTGCTGGGGCTCTAAGCCTCGCCATTGCGTGGTTAACCCGCGCATGACGCTTCAGAATTGTTTTGGCTCCTCGGCGTCCCAGGGGATCTTGAGTGCGAAATTATGCACTCTAGGGACGTAGTGCCCACAGAGAGGGCACTCAAGGAGCCCGCACCCCTATTTCGGGTGCGGGGGTAACTGGCTGAGGTCGATTTGTGCAGCCTTGACACGCTTCAAAGAGCGGGCAGCGCGTTTACTGCTGCGGGCTGCCTCCTCGGACGCTTGAACCTCGGCTGCGAAAGCCGCGGTCTGTTCCTCTGTCCGGAGTGAGCGTTCTGTGTTACCATTGACAGTGATAACGCCCTTGGGTCCCGGCATTTTGAGCTTGAGATAGGCATAATGCGGAACTGCGTTAAAGCGGGCAAAGGTTGTGCGCCCTAGGAGCGCATGGTACCCACTCCAGAAGGGTACGATGTCAAAGATTAAC
Organism: Elymus sibiricus; assembly: GCA_039707655.1. NCBI lineage: Eukaryota > Viridiplantae > Streptophyta > Magnoliopsida > Poales > Poaceae > Elymus > Elymus sibiricus. The sequence continues at coordinate 187,231,315 of CM077668.1, forward strand.
TCCTCTCTTCTGAAGTTATCAGGCGAACTGAAGACTACCTCTAGGGTTATTGTTCCCGTACAACGGGCTTCGACACCTGGGATGACACCTTTAAAGGTGGTAGAGCTCAGCTTGATCCGGGATGAGTCGATGCCCATTTTCCGAACTGTATCCTCATAAATGAGGTTAAGGCTGCTTCCCCCATCCATTAGGACGCGTGTTAGATGATAACCATCAACAATGGGGTCCAGGACGAGTGCCGCCGATCCGCCATGCCTGATGCTGGTCGGATGATCATGCTTATCGAAAGTGATCGGGTAAGCCGACCACGGGTTATACTTCGGGGCGACTGGCTCCAGCGCGTATACGTCCCGAAGTGCACGTTTCCGCTCCCTCTTGGGGATGTGGGTGATGTAGATCATATTGACCTCTGTTACCTCGTTTGGAAACTTCTTCCGCCCTCCATTAGTGGGCTGCCGAGGTTCATCCTCGTCGTCGCTGCGGTGTTGGGTTTTATTTTGCCCCTCTGCCGTTATCTTCCTGGCTTGCTTAAACACCCAGCAATTCCTGTTAGTGTGGGTTGCTGGTTTTTCCTGGGTACCGTGAATCCCACATGGGCGGTCCAGGAGTCTGTCAAGCTGGCTAGGTCCGTCTTTGTTACCTTTATAGGGTTTTCTTTTCTGCCCGGATTTAGGTCTGGTGAATCCTGCGTTGACCGCGGCATCTTCAGTGTCGCTTCCGCCATTTTTATACCTGCGCTTATTTTTATTGCGCTTTGGTTTTCCATTGGCGTCGCGAATTTCCGAGGTGCCTGCCTCGCCGTTGTGGGTACTTCGGGCAAGCCAGCTATCTTCCCCTGTGCAAAAGCGAGTCATTAGTGAGGTCAGGGCTGCCATAGTTCTCGGTTTATCCTGTCCGAGCTGTCGAGCCAACCATTCATCTCGGATATTGTTTTTGAAGGCGGCGATGGCTTCGGCTTTGGAGCAATCTATAATCTGGTTCTTCTTAGTGAGGAACCGGTTCCAGAACTTGCGGGCTGATTCGCCTGGCTGCTGGGTGACACGGCTGAGGTCATCAGCGTCCGGAGGTCGGACATATGTGCCCTGGAAGTTTGCTCGAAAGGCGTCTTCTAGGGCCTCCCAGCTGCCGATAGAATGAGGAGGTAGGCTGTTAAGCCAGTATCTTGCCGGCCCCTTTAGTTTGAGCGGCAGATATTTAATGGCATGGAGATCATCTCCATTGGCCATGTGTATATGCAATAGGAAATCCTCGATCCAAACTGCTGGGTCCGTGGTACCATCATATGACTCTATGTTGATGGGTTTAAACCCTTCCGGGAATTGATGTTCCATTACCCTGTCTGTGAAGCAGATCGGGTGAGCCGGACATCGGGACCGAGGAGGATCTCGTTGGGTCTCGGTAGAGAGCCATGAGTAAGCTTGATCTCGGGCGCGGCCGTTCCTGTCCATCCAGGCGTCGTAGCCATCGGGCCCTGCGGGCGCACGTCCCCTTGATCCATAGATGGACCGAGGAGGAGCCCTATTTTCTTCAATGCGACGTCTAGCGTCACGGGGATCCAGGTGGTCCACGGGGTCTTTACCATGACGGCATGGAGGTGGCCTATCGCCGTGGTCTTCTCGTCTTGGCCTGTCCCGGCCTCTAGGGGGCCGATCGAGGTCGTCAGCGAGTTCTTCATCAAATTCTGGTAGGAGACGCCTACGTGGGTAAGACTTCGGCGCACTATGGCGTCGGTTCTCCATATCCTGCTCGGCGGAGAGAACTTCAACCCACTTGTCATTTAGCGCGTCGGTATTTTCCTGCAGCTGCTGCTGCTTGCGTTTTTGGCTCCGGGCCGTCGCGACAAGGCGTCGCCGGAAGCGTTCTTGTTCGAAGGGGTCCTCGGGGACGATAAAGTCCTCGGTACCGAGGCTGTCGTCCTCCTCGGACTCCGGCATGTAATTGTCGTCGGCCCCTTCGAATAGGTCATCCGGGTCGGAGTCCCCGAGATATCGGTCTGGTGTGCCGTCCCTTACGGGGGAGGCTTGAATGTCCTCCTCGTGGTCATTGGCATCACCGTCCTCCGCGTCATTGTTATTGGCAGTCGCGTCGTTGCCACTAGGTTCTCCATTATTTCCCCGTCGGCGTCTTCGCCGACGTCTTGAAGGGGACTTGGGGGTATCCACCATGTAGACATCGTAGGTGGATGTGGCCGTCCACCTGCACGTGTTGACCGGGGTTAAGGTGTCCTCAAGGGGGGCATCAGCATCTTCCTCCATGTCGGAAGGTTCGCCGTAGTCCAACACGTCGGTTAAATCGTCGACCGTGGCGACTAGGTGGGTGGTGGGAGGGTAATAAATTTCCCTGTTGTCGGCTTTAAGTCCGATCTGATTGTAAACCAAAGTCTTACCGTCCGAGATGGACATGCTCCGGATGTGGTCGAGCATCTCGTCGAGCTGGGATAGCTCTTCAGGATCCATGGATGCGCCATAGGCAGGGCTGATTTGGAGTAGCCCCGGCGTGTAACCGGACGTGTTTCCGGTACGGGGGGAATCCGGGCATGGATCCGATTTCTGCGCCGGGATCGATTCTGGCGCTGGCGTAATTTCAGGAGTGGTCGCCGGATCTATCTCCGGACCGATAATCGGGGAGAGACTGGCCGGAGCAGCGACGTCCGGGGTCTCAAGGGGCACCGTGACGGAGTTCGGTTCCGGAGTCGAGCCTCCAGAACCGGCCGAGATTTCGATCCGGCCGGGAGTCCATCCCGATAAGACGAGCTCGCCACGGGAGTCCGTGGTGTACTCGAGGCCGCCAAAGGTCACGATCCGACCAGGGGCGTAGTTCTCGACAGAGGTCAGATGACCCGTCGAGTCGGCGCAAAATACCATGCTGCCGAAGACGAAAAGCTTTCCTGGGGCGTAGACATCCCCACAGCCATTGATGCAGTTGATCTGCATATGAGCCATCAATCCTTCTGGTGATCACGCAGCGGAACTCTCAATGAAAGCACCAGTGTCGGTGTAAAAACCGGCAGACCTCGGGGTAGGTGGTCCCGAGCTGCGGATCTCGGATCGATGGTAACAAAGACAAATGAGACAATGTTTACCCAGGTTCGGGCCCTCTTGATGGAGGTAAAACCCTATGTCCTGCTTCTGATTATATTGACGAAGATGTGTCGAGTACAGAGTTGATCTACCTCGAGATCGTAATATGTGTCTAAACTTCTAAAGCTAAGTGTTTGATGTTGCGTTGATATCTCCCCTACGGGCTAAACCCTATGGCTTATATATACGCCAGGGAGGGTATCTAGGGTTACAAGGTCGGTATCTTGGATTAAGGCGGCTGGAATAATCTGGAAGTGTACTGCAAGTCTTCGGTAAAGGCAGCCTTGATCACGTCTCCCATGTGCGACTTCCGAGGTCCATCTTGATCACGTACGGGGACATATCGGCCCATCCGAGGAGACGGGCCGGCTAGGCTGGCACCCCCTAATCCAGGACACTGTCACCCATGTCTTGTGTTTTGCTGGGATCGGCAAAACTGATAAGACTCTGAATGGTGGCTCTCCATTCGTCCATCTTGTCTGGGCTTGGTGGGAAGTTCAAAAGTATTTGAACCCGCACCATGTCCTCCGCCGTTGTTGTTGGCATGGCTGGGAGCACAGAACGAGGCGTCGCTCGACTCCTGGCAGAGCCAGAAGGAGCTTCGTTACGTCCATGCCGCCGCGGCTCATGCTCGCCAACAGGCGGACGTGGTGGTGGCGGCGGCGCTCCGTGAGCAATCGGAAGTTGCTGCACAGGGATCTCGCCTTGTGGTCGTCTAGAACCGCCAGCAACATGGGGTAGCGTGTCGTTCCCATCTTGCGATGGTCGCGGCGTATGCCTCCCCGCGCCATTGTTGGACGCCGCCGCTGCATCCTTGGATGTAGCGGCGGCTGGGTCCTGGGTCACAGCAGTATGAACTATATTATTATGATGACTGTGCTCACCAGAATGTCTTGGAGGTTGGTCGGCTGCGCCGTCGCCAGTTCTGTGGCTAGGCTCAGCAGCGTGGTGGGGGTGCTGGGCACCCGCACCACTTGCGCCTCCTGCTCCGCCCGTTCCAACAGCAGCGCCAACGCCGGCTGCGCCGCCTGCACCGCCCGCGGTCGCCTGGGAAGGTGGCTTGGATGTGGTAGGAGCCGTCGTGGCTCCACCCTTCTTCTTCGGCGCCATCGACGAAGATGATGAAGTTGGTACTCACACTACCCAAAAGCTGATTTGTGACACACAATCCCCCTGCCTGGCACGCCAAAGATGTCATGGGAAACGACGATCTATGGGACCGAACGGGCCCCTTTGCGATTCGGCTCAGGGGACATGCATTGGACAAAGAGCAGGTTTTCAGTAGGTGCAAGAACACGCGGGGGGTTTATCCAAGTTCAGGCCGCTATGAGCATAAAACCCTACTCCTGTTCTGTGTTTGATCATGTATGAACCCAAATTACAGGGAGCGCAGTTTTCCGGCAAGGTGCATGGGAAATGCAGCTACTGCGTGTAATTGAGGTGGGTGTCGACCGTTCTACCTGTAGCCGTGGGCCTCCTTTTATAGGGTAAGGGGTTACCACAATGGCTAATACGGTCATTACAGGGTATGAATAGTGACTTGCACCATCACCACGTCTATCTTCCAACAGGGTAAGACAAACGCATTTAATGAACCGTTAGGTGCTACGTTGGGGAGGCGAGGCCTTGGGCAAAAGATCTGTACCACCGGTCCTGGCGCCCTCCTGTAATCTTGACACGTCCCAGGGACGGGTGTCATTAAAGTTAATCTTGGTGTGGCGTGCTGACACGTGCCTTGGCCGGCTATGTTGACTGCCTGCCTACTCGACACCTAGCATACGAGCCTATCTGGTCGATGGTGAGGTGGAGCGGTAACGGGACAGAACAAGCCTGCTGGCACGGAGCTTGTCGGGCCTTGCTTGCCGTCAAGGGGGCTTGCCGGCAACCATAGTCTTGGTATTCACCTTGCCGGGGTGGAGCTTGCCGGCAAGGGCAACGTCGATCTTCAGTACTAGAATAGTACTACTCGATGACCTGCCTTGAGGTCTTCTTCACGGTCTTGGTGTTGAGTCTTAAGCCGTAGTTATCCTCTATCAAGCCCTTGCCAGAAGGGAGGCTACAACTACCTGTGCACAAGTCTGGGTACGAGGGCACCCATGTCTTAGTACACCGACACATGGCGGCCATGGACCAGAGGGGAAACTCTCCTCCCATCTAGGGGGGAGGCCAAGCAAGAAGAAGAAAGAGGGGGGCTCTCTCCCCCTGTCTTCCGGTGGCGCCGGAGCGCCGCCGGGGGAACCATCTTGACGGCGATCTACACCAACAACTTCGCCGCCGTCATCACCGACTCTCTCCACCTCTATGCAGCGGTGTAACACCTCTTCTCCCCGCTATAATCTCTAATTGAACATGGTGCTTCATGCTATATATTATTACCTAATGATGTATGGCCATCCTATGATGTTTGAGTAGATTTGTTTTGTCCTATGGGTTGATTGAAGATCGTGATTGGTTTGAGTTGTATGTTTTATTTTGGTGTTGTCCTACGGTGCCCACCGTGTCGCGCAAGCATGAGGGATTCCCACTATTGGGTTTTCAATACATTCATAATTCTCTTATAGTGGGCGGCTAGAGTGACAGAAGCTTACACCCGAGTAAGGGGGTTGTTGCGTATGGGAGTATAGAGGACTTGTTACTTAATGCTATGGTTGGGTTTTACCTTAATGATCTTTGGTAGTTGCGGATGCTTGCTAGAATTCCAATCATAAGTGCATATGATCCAAGTATGGAAAGTATGTTAGCTCATGCCTCTCCCTCATATAAAATTGCAATAATGATTACCGGTCTAGTTATCGACTGCCTAGCTACAAATCCTTCTCTTGTGTTATAAAAGATTTCTACTAAATAACTAACTTTTATTATCTTGCAAATTACTCGTAGTTTTATTCTTGCTAAGTACTTCTTGTTTTATCCTTGCAAACTTATCCTTACACCTACAAAGTAATTTTATTCTTGTTCTAGGTAAAGCGAACGTTAAGGGTGCGTAGAGTTGTATCGGTGGTCGATAGAACTTGAAGGGAATATTAATTCTACCTTTAGCTCCTTGTTGGGTTCGACACTCTTATTTATCAAAAAAGCTACAATTGATCCCCTATACTTGTGGGTTATCAAGACCTTTTCCTGGCGCCGTTGCCGGGGAGCAATAGCGTGGAGTTGATATTCTCGTGTGCGCTTGTTTGCTTTATCACTAAGTAGTTTTTATTTTGTGCTCTTGTTTTCTATCTTTAGTTATGGGTTGGAAATGTAAAATACCAAAAAAATTAGTTGTACTTGCTAAACCAATGGTTGAAGAACCACCCACAATCTTTCATACTGCTGAAGCTTTCTACTTGGATCATCTTCGATCCATTTGTGCTCGTGCTGAAAACCCAACTAGCTTAGTTGAGGGAAAGTCATTAGATGAGCATGCTTGTTTTGTGCGACACCGCTTGTCTCGAGAAGGGAAACTCTTATAGAATCAAATTAATTGTTTGCATTGCTATGCTTGGAATTTATGCGAAATATATGATTTTACTTGTTGTTCTGAAGACCCTAAAAAACACCTTCAGTACCAATGTGAGTTTAAGGATAATGGAATCTTATCTTCTTATGCCAAAGGTGTTTATAGTTACTATGATATTGAACAAATTGATGAATTTGTTGCTTTTAAGGGTGCATATGAAATTGCTTCTTTGATTGAAAAGTGTGATGCTACTCTTTACAAATCTAATTTTTTTTCCATACTTAAATATTGCTATGAAAATTATGCTTCTAATGCTTATGTTAAAGAATATATTGAGGACACCTCCACTGTCCAAGAAGAGATTAATGTTTTGCAGGAATCTATGGAAGAAGAAATTGCTGAAATTGTGAGCTCATTAGATGAAAAAGATGAGGAGGAGAGCGAAGAACAAAAGGAGGAAGAGCGGATTGATCACCCGTGCCCACCTTCTGATGAGAGTAACTCTTTAACTCGTACATTGTTTAATTTCCCTTCGTGCTTACCGAAGGATGAATGCTATGATCCCTTTGATTCGTTTGAAATATTCCTTATTGATGAACTTGATGCTTGCTATGCTTGTGGCCATGATGCCAATTTGAATGATGCTTATGGAGATGAACTTGCTATAGTTCCTTATGTTAGGAATGAAATTGTTGCTATTGCACCCACACATGATAGTCCTATTATCTTTTTGAATTCTCCTAACTACACTATATTGGAGAAGTTTGTTCTTATTAAGGATTATATTGACAGGTTGCATTTTACTATTGCACATGATGATTTTGATGAATATAATATGCATGCGCTTGCTGCTCCTACTTGCAATTATTATGAGAGAGGAACTACATCTCCACCTCTCTATGTTTCTAGTACGATAAAATTGCAAGAAACTGTTTATAGTATGCATTGGCCTTTACTTGATGTGCATGAATTGTTCTTTTATGACATGCCGATGCATAGGAAGAGAGTTAGACTTCGTCACTGCATGATATATGTTGCTTTGTTCTCATTACTAAATTACAAATCATTGTTAATTAAAATTGGCTTTGATATACCTTGGGATCTGAGTGGATCAATTACTTGAGCACTATATGCCTAGCTTAATGGCTTTAAAGAAAGTGCTGCCTGGGAGACAACCCGAAAGTTTTAGAGAGTCATTTATTTCTGTTGTGTGCTTTTAAAAAGTTTAAAAACAAAAAAATATAGAGGGGAACCTAAAACTTTTCAAAAAGAAAAGTGAAAGTGAGAAAGACGAGCACCGTTGAAGTGGGGGATATCCTTGAACTTTGTTCATGCCCATGGAAACTTTGTGAATCTTGAATTATAGAAACTTTTCAACAAAAATAATTATCCTCTTGTACAAATACATTGTATTATAAAAATAATGTGCCAAGATTTACCTTTAGGATGTTTAAATTGCTTGTTTGGTGTGTGTTGTGAAAAAACAGAAACTTTTGCTGTAGTGTTTGAATTTCTATATTTGAATGGAACATGCAAAAATTCTGAAATTTTTACACAGTACTTCTATGCAAATGTTTTATCACGTCCTAATTTTTCAAAAAAATTTGAGTTACAGAAGTATATGTTTCATTTGCATCTTTATAGACTGTTCTGTTTTCACAGATTGCTGTTATAGTTTCTTTATTTGCGTATGTTTGAAATCTTGTTGAGACCCATTGACTTGGGAGCCATAGAATTGTGATAGCATACAGTGGGTAATGTTTGATTATAATTATACAATAATGTTACAGCAGGACATGATGGGATTTGATGTTATATGTACTAACCCCTCTAATAAAAAGTTCGGTTAAGTTTTGTGTGGATGAAGTGTTCGAAGATCGAGGAGGTATCGATATGAGAAGAATAAGGAGAGGAAAGAGTTCAATCTTTGGGATGCCCAAGGCACCCCAAGTAAATATTCAAGGAGACTCAAGCGTCTAAGCTTGGGGATGCCCCGGAAGGCATCCCATCTTTCTTCGACAAATTATCGGTATGTCTCGGTTTTTGTTTTCTTCACATGATATGCGTGAATTCTTGGAGCGTCTTTTGTGTTTATTTTTCCCTTTTCTTTTATGCACCATGCTGGTATGAGATAGTCCTTGGTAGATTTATAGAATGCTTCATGCACTTCACTTATATCTTTTGAGTATGGCTTTATAGAATGCTTCATGTGCTTCGCTTATATCATTTGAAGTTTGGATGCCTGTTTCTCTACATATAGAAAACCGTTATTTGTAGAATGCTCTTTTGCTTCACTTATATTTATTAGAGTGTGGTCTTTTGTAGAAAGAATTAAAACTCTCATGCTTCACTTATATCTATTTAGAGAGTCAACAGGAATTGGTCATTGGAGATATATTTGAGAGTTTTGGAGCAATATCACTAAGCATTTGAGCAACTGAGTCATAACCAAAACCTCATCCCCTTTTAATAGTATTGGCTTTTCCTATGGACTCAATGTGATCTTGGATCACTTAACCAAAAATGTAGAATCTTGAAGCTTTGCCAATCTTTGTCCTTAGCATTTTGAGGGGTCCACATCCATTAATCCTTGCCATGCCAATCATTGATCTTCTCTGAAATATACTAGCAATAAGAATTAGATCAATGATGTATATGTTGTTATTGATTACCAAAACCACCCGGGGAATAGTTGCACTTTCAATCTCCCCCTTTTTGGTAATTGATGACAACATATAGATCAAAGCTTCGACAAATGATATAATCAATGAAATATATCATTGCTTTGAGAAGTATGTGATAAGTAAGAGCTCCCCCTAAATTTGTGCATTATTTAAAATTTGCATTTGAATGGAAATGCACAATCGATTAGGATAGTGGGTCACTCTTCCATGTCACATACATCTTGGTGGAGCGCTCAAAATGATAAGATTGCATAGCAATTAGCACTCATCACCAACCAAACAAGTGAATGATCATAAAAGAGCATGCAAATGGATATTCAAGCAAGCATAGCAATAATGTATGGTATGATCAAGCACACAATAATGTAGTATCTCATACAAGCATCAAACAAAGCAATAAACCAAGTAACAAGAATCTCAAAAACACAAATGAACAAAAGCAAAGCACTCTCTCTCGAAGCCTAATGATCTATACAAATTCTCCCCCTTTGGCAACAAGTACCAAAAAGTTCAAATAAGTATAGAGCTAATCGTCGCTCTAGGCTTGATCTCCGGTAGCTCCTGGTGATGAAGTCCTCTGACTTGCAGCGCCGGTGTGTGTAGACATTGTTGGAGTGGAGAGAAGTGCATCTGCGAAGATCTCTACGGATGTCTGAGGAGCTGGAGGTGTTGATACTGGAGGTGCTAAAGGTGGAACTGTGGCAGTAGCAGCAGGGGCAGAGACTGTGGCTCTGGAAGTGACTTGCAGAGCAGCAGATCTAGGCATCCTCTGGAACTGAGCTGTCATAGGAAGATCTGCGCTTCGGCTGAGGTAGGATGTGATGCATCCATAGTGACTGTGTTGTCTTCAAATTCTAGGCAAAGTGGCAAATGTTTACGATCCAGCTGAAAAGACTTGTTTGCACCCTTGGAGTTGATGAGCATCTGGATATGAGGGGCAAATCCACAAGGCCTTTTCTGATCAGCAGCTGTCCTCTTGATAGTTTCAACTATGAGATCCATCACTTTAATCCTCTCATGTTGGTCTATGTGATGCAACATGTTCATGGAGTGTCCTCTGATCATCCTTTCATCTCTTGATTTGGGCATCAAGGTATGCCTCATGATTGTGTTGGATGTAGCAAGCCCTGCAAGCAGATAATATACTGAACCAAGCTTATAATTCTCCTTCTCCTTCTCTGGAATCTCTGTGTACAGGTTTGCCATGGAATTATGATCCATCTTACACATCAATGTCATTTTCTTCAGCTTCTGGCACACCAAGCAATGTGGCCCACTCTTGTACACTGGATTGATATCTGACACCCTCTGTCATCCAGACAATCCTCGCATTGGGGTAGAAATGAGCTGTAGAGTAAAACTGCATAATCATCTCATCATTCTAGCTAGTCAGCTTCTTTCCAATGAACTCATCTAGATCAATAGATCTGAAGTCCTCATGAACATGGGGAAAGTGATCTTCATTTGCATCAATATACTTCCAATCCACCCATTTCATATCACTGACAATTGGCTTCTTGTCAAGCAACACTGTTTCATAGAAATCTTGTTGCTCTTTGGTGTGGAATCTATAGTCAACTGCAGTCCTCCTCCTGACTGAATAGGGGTCTGATTCCCTCAATTTCGTGAGACCAGCATCTTTTCTCTTCTTCATATTCTCAGCTACTGGGTGAGCATCATTGTGTTTTGGCAACTTGGGCCTTAGCTTCATGAGCACTTGGGCTTCTTCCTCTTCCTCTTCTTCTCTCTTAGGCACTAGGGCCTTGTTCTTCTCACTGGCTGGAACATCTCTGGTTGTCCTCTTTGGCTTTGTTGTTGCAGGCTTGGCCTTGGAAGGAGCATCTGTCTTGATGGCATCTCCCATAAGCTTCTGCTGCTTGGGAGGAGGTGGATTATCAGCTTCCTCATCTGTAGCATCATCCCTTCTCATGGATATAGGCTTGAAGATCACATGAGCAGTTTGCTTTCTTTCTCTCTTCTTGCCTGCTGTCTTAGGCTTTAACTGAGTAGGAGCCTGTTTAGATCCTTTTGGATTCTCTGGCATGATGTTTCTCTTGGCAGCTGTGGATGCAGAAACCTTTCTTGTGACACCTCTCTCTTTCCTTGTGCCATACTCCTTGGCAACAACAGATTGTTTCTTCTTCTTAGAGGTAGCTTCCTCAGCAGCAAAATCCTCATCATCATCATCAGAATTTTTCTTCTTCCTTGTCCTGGTGGCTGCCTTTGGCAATTCGGGTGAGCTTCTTTCTCCCTCATAATAACTCCCCTCAGGACTTGACCCTTCACTCAGCTCAGCCTCTTGCTCTGACCTGTTCTGACTTTCGGTAGCATCCGACATCTTGACACCTACACCTGTGAAGTAGATGAGCATCACAAAAACATAGCATTTTGAAAACAATTTGAGTCCAAACTTCAGTTTTAGGTTTTCACAGAAAGTATTTCGGAGTCACCGATTTGATGGTCTCGGTAGCACCGAAAGCAGCAACAGAGACTTGGCCACACTGTTTCGGTCAAACCGATGTGTGTCTCGGTCTGTCCGAAGCGCTAGGGTTCTACTGAAACTTTAGATTCGGTTTCACTGACCAGTACATCTCAGCGGCACCGATGTGTACTGAGTGCAATGGCCAAAGGCCAAATTGGTGAGCCCGAGTCTTTCAATTCGGTCAATCCGAGATAAAATCTGAGCAACCCTAACCCTAAAGTTCAAAATCAATCTCTACGGAGTTTGCTAGAATAGAAATTTCAATCCTTGTGATAATTGCGGGCACAACAGCTCTAGTGCATAGAATCGGATATTTGAAGCACTAGAGGATCGAATCTCACCCTAACTTGGTGGGGATCCTCTAAGGCGGCAACGGCGGTGACGAATGTTTTTGACGGCGACGGAATCCGGCGGCGAGGGCGCGCTGGAGACAAAGGCGACGATCCATGGACCAGGGCGACGGCAGCAATGGGGTGCGAGAACGTGACGATTGAAGAAATTTTCAACGTACGAGTCGCGGACATATATATACCCAAGTGCTGTCGGTGAGACCGAGTGAAAACAATTGGTGGCACCGAAGTGAATAACTGCTGTGAGCGCATCGCTTCGGTGAGACCGAGAATTCTAAATCGGTTTCTCCGAGATTGAAAATCAGATCAGTCCAAGTATTTTCAGTGAGACCGAATGGTTGTGTTTTGGTCTGTCCGAAAGGGCACTTAGAAGGTTTTGGAGGTCAGCCCTAAGCGGATCGGTGGCTCCGAGTGCTTCTCACCCGGAGGGTCCGATAGAGACTTGTTCAAGTTTTTGTGATATAGCAAGAAAGAATTTAGATGAGTTGAGATAGATGGCTAGAGAGGGTGCTTATGCATTCTTGTACATCCATTTGGCCAAATAAAACCAAATCAATCAAACTACAAATTGATGTCCTCGAATGAGAAATATGCAAATCATCATGCTCACACAATAAGATAGCAAATAAAATATGTGTCAAACATGCACAACCAATTCTAGCAACTATCAAGCAATGGGCGATGACATTGTCATCTATATATGAGTATATTGACTTAGGAGCCAAATGAGAACATTTGATCATAGGTCATACTCATCGTTTAAGCACAAGTGGGGTTACCACTTTTACATAAAGCATTAATGTGTTCACACCATTAGAGTTGCTTATACTCAAGTCTTAGAGTAAATCTCCCCCTAGATGTGATATCCCCCCAAGGAGGGATGAACTAACCTTGGGTTTTGTCGATGATGACTTCATGTAGATGTTGTAGATGTGGATGCTCAATGTTGATGTTGACCATCAAGAGTTGGGAGCAATCCTTGGAGTTTTGCACTTTCAATACCTACATGGGTTAGTCCCACACAAGGAACATAAAAGGATATCCATAGACATAGAGTGAAGTGCACATATGATGATGTCCATGAATGCATTGAATACCTTGTCCCTTGTCTTACCAACAAGAGGGTTTGTGACTCCATGAACTAGTGCAAGATGTTGAAGTTGGTTGCACAAGTTCTTGCCATAAAAGAATGTGAGTGAAGTTTGTTGGCGGAGTCACCCTCAAGAACTCTCTAGTTCTTCTTCTTTGGGACCCACATCAACTTGATGGGAATCCTAGGAGTTGTGGTAGCACTTGATGAAGTGGAACTTGATGAAGCCTTTGGAACCTACTTGACCAAAGCTAGAGGTGGTCCTTCAAATGAGTCAATCTATTCTTGAAGCTTGTCCTTGCCTTTTAGCTTGTGGTCTTTAGATGGAAGATCATCTTGAGCTTGTGTCCCCTTGAAAGAAGTAGGATCATACTTCTCTTGTTGAGGAACAAACTTCGTCTTGGGGTATTGATCTTCCTACCACTCAACTCCATTGGCATTGAACTTTCGTTCAAAACCAATACCTTGGTTCTTCCGGTGCCTTCCTTGCTTGCGCACAATTTCGTCAAATTGCTTACTCCCGGCAAGGCTCTTGTAGACACCCTTTTCTATAATTCCTTTCAATAAATCATTTTCTTGCTCAAGTGTAACTTGGCTAAGAGAATCATTAGTGGAATCAATAGAACTACTAGAGGTAACAACATTGGATTTAGCATTGTTATTGTGACTACTAGAGGTAGAACCCTTTTTACCCTTGTTACTAGTTTGCTTAGATTTAACTTGGGGCATGAAGGTAGACAAGAGTAAACATTTGGCAAGATATGAAGAACTCTTCTTTCGAAGATCATCATTGATAGGTTTAAGAAAGTCATGCTCTTGCTCTAAATTTAGCTTCTCGAAGCGTAGCTTCTCATGAGATCTTAAAAGCTCTCTATGATCATCTTGAGTTGTTTCATGAGCTAACTTAAGAGTGTTTAGTTCTTTAGTTAGACGCTCAATCTCCTTCATAGCATTGTCATTCATTTCCTCTTGACTATGATTACTAGCATTTTCATTGTAGCTCACATTACTAGTCTTATCAACAAGTAAATCATCATCACCAAGCAAATCATCCTCATCACTATTGAAGTCAAAATATTCAGGGTGTGATACCTTGGGGCCTTTTGCCATGAAGCATCTTCCAATTCCTTCATTTGGTGAATCAAATAGATCATAGGAGTTGGAGGATACGAGAGCAAGTCCGGCAACACCTTCATCTTGACTATAGTCGGAGTCGGCGTGATAACTTCTCTCGGAGTGGTTGTCGGAGTCGGAGCCGGAAATCCATTCACCAACATGAGCTTGATGCCTTCTTCTAGTGTAGCTCTTGGATGACTTGTCCTTCCTTTCCGAATCCTTACTTCTTCGAGAAGATCTTCGTTCATAACGATCATCCCTACTCCTTCTCTCCATTTGAGGTGATTCATCTCTTCTATTGCTTCCTCTTGGTGATTCGTTTCTTTTCTTGTGAGGTGCCGTACACTCACTGGAGTAGTGTCCGGGTCTTCCACAATTATAGCAATTTCGGTCACGACTTGATGATCTTTTCTCATAGTGTCTTGAGCTTGAGCTTCTTTCTTTTCCTTTGTTCTTGTAAAACTTGTTGAACCTTTTCACCATTAGGCTTATCTCTTCAATGGATACTAGCTTGTCGCTTGAAGTTGTGGGAGCATCGTTTGAGGCTTTGTAAGCACCACTTGATTTGTTGTGTAGCTCCTCTTTGTCCTTGAGTGACATCTCATGAGCAACAATCCTTCCAATGACTTCCGTGGGCTTGAGATCTTTGTAATTTGGCATCATTTGGATCAATGTGCACACGGTATTGTATTTTCCATCCAAAGCTCTAAGGATCTTCTTGATGATGAATTTGTCGGTCATCTCTTCACTTCCTAAACCGGCAATCTCATTTGTGATGAGAGCAAGCCTAGAGTACATTTCAACGACTCATTCACCATCCTTCATCTTGAACTTGTCAAGTTGACTTTGAAGCACATCCAACTTGGATTCCTTGACGGACTCGGTACCCTCGTGCATATCAACCAAAGTATCCCAAATTTCCTTTGCATTCTTGAGGCGGCTGATCTTGTTGAACTCCTCGGGGCATGAACCATTGAAGAGAATGTCACAAGCTTGAGCATTGTATTGCAACATCTTCAATTCTTCCACGGTTGCTTCACGATCTGGTTCCTTACCATCCTCAAAGAATTCACCTTGCAAGCCAACACAAACAACAGCCCAAACGGCGGGGTTATGACCAAGAATATGCATTTTCATCTTATGCTTCCAACTAGCAAAGTTTGTACCATCAAAATATGGACCTCTACGGTGATAGTTACCCTCACTAGACGCCATACTCTCCTAGGTTGTGAAACCAATGCAATGGAGACCAATTCTCTGATACCACTTGTAGGATCGAAAGTATGTCTAGAGGGGGGGGGGGTGATTAGACTACTTGACCAAATAAAAATCTATCCTTTTCCCAATTTTAGTTGTGGGCAGATTTTAGCAAGTATACCAAGTCAAGTAACACCCTACACATGCAATTCTAAGAGTGTAGCAGCGGAAAGTAAAACATTGCACATGTAAGTAAAGGAGGGGATTGGAGATTTCAAACACAATGAAGACACGATGATTTTTGGCGTGGTTCCGATAGGTGGTGCTATCGTACGTCCACGTTGATGGAGGCTTCAACCCACGGAGGGTAACGGTTGCGCGAGTCCACGGAGGGCTCCACCCATGAAGGGTCCACGAAGAAGCAACCTTGCCTATTCCACCATGGCTTCTGTCCATGAAGGACTAGCCTCACTCGGGGTAGATCTTCATGAAGTAGGCGATCTCCTTGCCCTTACAAACTTCTTGGTTTAACTCCACATGATCTTGGAGGCTCCCAAGTGACACTTAACCAATCTAGGAGACAACACTCTCCAAAAGGTAATAGATGGTGTGTTGATGATGAACTCCTTGCTCTTGTTCTTTAAATGATAGTCTCCCCAACACTCAAACAGTTCCTCACAGATTTGGATTTGGTGGAAGAAGGATTTGAGTGGAAAGCAACTTGGGAAAGGCTAGAAATCAAGGTTCAAATGGTTGGATTGGAATATCTTGATCTCAACACATGAGTAGGTGGTTCTCTCTCAGAAATCGTATGGTGGAAATGTAGGCATGTTCTGATGGCTCTCTTACTTGGTAAGAGGGTGGTGGAGGGGTATATATAGCCTTCACCTCAAATCCAACCGTTACAAGTCTTTGACCCAACTCAGTGACACCGATATGATAATCTCGGTGAGACCGACTAGTGTAAAAGACATGAACGTTAGGCTTTTCAGTGTGACCGATATAACCTTCTCGGTGAGACCGAAGTGCAATGGCTAGGGCAAGACCAGGTTTCGGTGAGACCGAAAATTTCATCTCAGAAATTCCGAAGTGATAACAACGTTACAGCAAGTTGGTCAAGCCTTCTCGGTGGGACCGAGAACCATTTCGGTGAGACCGATAAGTTAGGGTTTGGCATGTGGCATAGTGTATAGCAGTCTCGGTGGGTCCGGATAGGAATGTTTCGGTGGGACCGAGATCAACTTTTAGGGTTTTTGGATAGGATGGAGGTGGACAAATATTTGAGAGTTTTGGAGCAATATCACTAAGCATTTGAGCAACTGAGTCATAACCAAAACCTCATCCCCTTTTAATAGTATTGGCTTTTCCTATGGACTCAATGTGATCTTGGATAACTTAACCAAAAATGTAGAATCTTGAAGCTTTGCGAATCTTTGTCCTTAGCATTTTGAGGGGTCCACATCCATTAATCCTTGCCATGCCAATCATTGACCTTCTCTAAAATATACTAGCAATAAGAATTAGATCAATGATGTATATGTTGTTATTGATTACCAAAACCATCCGGGGAATAGTTGCACTTTCAGATAGCTAGCATGATATTTCCATGGCTTGTCCGTTTTTTGATATCTTTGCTGCGCTAGATCATTGCACATCCTGGTACACTGCCAGAGGCATTCATATAGAGTCATATTGTTCTAGTATCGAGTTGTGAGTAAATAAAAGTGTGATGCTCATCATTATTAGAGCATTGTCCCGGTGAGAAAAAAAGGCCAAAAAGAGCCCCAAAAAAAGAGAGGCCAAAAAGATCCCAACAAAAAAAAAGGAAAAAAGGAAAAAAAACAAAGAAAAAAGAAAAAAAAGAGATAACAAAAAAATGAAATCAGAGAAAAAGAGAGAAGGGGCAATGTTACTATCCTTTACCACACTTGTGCTTCAGAGTAGCACCATGTTTTTTATATAGAGAGTCTTCTATGTTGTCACTTTCATATACTAGTGGGAAATTTTCATTATAGAACTTGGCTTGTATATTCCGATGACGGGTGATACGTCTCCAACGTATCTATAATTTTTGATTGTTCCATGCTATTATAGTATCAATCTTGGATGTTTTATAAGCAATTATATGCCATTATATATCATTTTTTGGGGACAAACCTATTAACCCAATGCCCAGTGCCAGTTGCTGTTTTTTTGCTTGTTTTTGCCTTTTCAGAAAATCATTATCAAACAGAGTCCAAACGAAGAAAAAACTTTGGATTAATTTTTTCTGGACCAAAAGGGACCCTCGAAGCTTCGGGAGAAGACCAGACGAGCCATGAGGGAGCGACAAGCTCAGGAGACGCGCCCTGGGGGTAGGGCACACCCCCCAGGCTTGTGGGCCCCTCGTGGCGCATCCTGACCTAATTCCAACGCTATAAATTCCCAAATATTGCCAATATACCAAAGAGACAGAAGAGAAAACCTTTCCACCACTGCAAGCCTCTGTTCTTCCGCGATCCCATCTGGAGGCCTTTTCTGGTACTCTGCCGGAGGGGGAATCGATCACGGAGGGCTTCTTCATCAACCTTGCTGCCCTTCAGATGATGTGTGAGTAGTTTACCACAGACCTACGGGTCCATAGCTAGTGGCTAGGTGGCTTCTTCTCTCTCTTTGATCTTCAATACCATGTTCTCCTCGATGTTCTTGGAGTTCTATCCGATGTAATCTTATTTTGCGGTGTGTTTGTTGGGATCCGATGAATTGTGAGTTTATGATGAGATTATTCATGAGAAATATTTGAGTCTTCTCTGAACTCTTTTATGCATGATTGTTATAGCTTAGTATTTCTCTCCGATCTATCGATTTGGTTTGGCCAACTAGATTGGTTTATCTTGCAATGGGAGAGGTGCTTTGTGATGGGTTCAATCTTGCGGTGCTAAATCCCAGTGATAGAAAGAGACATGACACGTATTTGGATTGTTGCCATTAAGGATAAAAAGATGGGGTTTAATCAATTGTTTGAGTTTACTTTGTCTACATCATGTCATCTTGCTTAAGGCGCTACTCTATTTTTATTAACTTAATACCCTAGATGCATGCTGGATAGCGGTCGATGGGTGGAGTAATAGTAGTACATGCAGGCAGGAGTCGGTCTACTTGTCTCGGACGTGATGCCTATATACACGATCATTGCCCAAGAGTAATTTGTTTACCCATCGTATGCTATGTGTTCGAGAGAGAAGCCTCTAATGAAAACTATGGCCCCCGGGTCTACTTTTATCATATATTAAAATCCAAAAATACCTTGCTGCAATTTATTTACCTTTATTTTATTTTGTATTTTACTTTATCTATCTATCTATCACTATTAGAATTAATCCTTGCTAATAACCGCTAAGAGGATTGACAACCCTCTTATTTGCGTTGGGTGCAAGTGTTTGCTTTTGTGTGTGTAGGTGCTGCTAAAGGGGTTTTGTGTGGTTCTCCTACTGGATTGATAACCTTGGTTCTTAACTGAGGGAAATACTTATCTCTAATATACTGCATCATCCTCTCCTCTTCGGGGACATACCAATGCAGTCTACAAGTAGCAGGAAGAATTTCTGGCGCCGTTGCCGGGGAGACATCACCAAAACCTATCAAGTACCTTCGCATAAACTATCATCCACTTGTATTTATTTTATTTGCATTTTTATTTGCTTTTGCCTCTCATTTTCATCTCCCCCACTTCTAAAACAGTTTTACAAAAAACACCAAAAATATTTTGTGTGCTATCTCTGTTTGTGTTGCCATGTGTCTTCTATTTGCTTGTAGCTTCGCTTGCTAAAAATCTATTAATATGGATCCTCATCCACTTGCTAATCTTTTCAAAAGATCCAATTATGATGAACCAATTGTTAATGAGTTGAGTGCACTTGATTATCTCTATGAAGTTTTGCTTGAAAATCATGAATCTGAAAATTGTGATGAAGTGTTAGAAAAAGAAATTTATAAAGTGATTCATGATAGTTCCTTGAATAAAAAGCATGATTGCAATGTTGTTAGTATAAATTATATTAATATCAATTATGCTAATGATATGCAAAGCTACAAGCTTGGGGATGATGAAATTGTTATGTCCACTACTTATTGTAATGATCATGATTGGGGTGATGCTTCTTATGATCTTGAAAATTTATTTAAGCCTCATGATGAATATGATACTGATAATAATGTTTGCAATAATATTGAGAGTGGGTTTGGAAGAGTGTCAACTTTAGGGAAAAATAATCCCACATATTCAGAGAGTGTTCAATCTTATGAAATTTTTGATAAAAGAGGGTTTGGAGAGGTCATGACTTTAGTTGATGTTAATCCCACTATTTTGGAAGATTATAAAACTTTTATGCATGTGGATCATGTAGAGAATATGTTATGTGATAGCTATATTGTTGAATTTTATTATGATCCTACATGTAATTATTATGAGAGAGGAAAATATGGTTGTAGAAATCTTCATGTTACTAAATTGCCTCTCGTTACGTTGAAATGATTAATGCTTCATTCTCCCTATTTGCATATCCTAGATATTGGTTGTGTTGATAATTTGTTTTCCTATAAAATGCCTATGCATAGGAAGTATGTTAGACATAAGTGTGTTTTTCATATGCTTCATGATGCTCACTTTGTGTTTCAATTATTATCTTTCATGTGAGCATCATTGAAATCTTAAGCCTATCTTAATGGCTATAAACAATAGCACTTGTTGGGAGGCAACCCAATAAATAAAATAAAATTTTGTTTTTCTTTCTGTTTTTGTGTGTTTACACAATTGTAGCCTCTGTTATGATTGTGTTTTTATCTTTTAATTAGTGTTTGTGCCAAGTAATGCCTTTGGGATGGTTTGGATGATAGTATAATTGATGCTGTTTGAAAACAGAAACTTTTGCGTCCAGTGCTAGAATTTTTATTTTTTTGCTGGAGCGTCAGAACCTTTTGAATTTTTTAAACTATATTGATATATGAATTTCCCACGTTTTCGTAATTTTTGAGAATTTTTGGAGTGAAATAAGTATGACTTTAATTCAGGTCTTTACAGACTATTCTGTTTTAGACAGATTCTGTTTTTGTTGCATAGTTTGCTTATTTTGATGAATCTATGGATCGTATCGGGGGGTATGAGTCATGGAGAAGTTGGAGTACAGTAGCATTATGTCAATATCAAATATGAATCAATTTACAACAGTACCTAAAGTTTAAGATTTATTTGTTATACTAACGGATCTCACGAGGTTTCTGATGAGTTTTGTGTGCTGAAGTTTTCAAGTTTTGGGTGAGACTACGATGGATAAAGGAATAAGGAGCAGCAAGATCCTAAGCTTGGGGATGCCCAAGGCACCCAAGTTAATATTCAGGGAAGACTCAAGCGTCTAAACTTGGGGATGCCCTGGATGGCATCCCCTCTTTCGTGTACAATCTATCGGTAACTCACTTGGAGCTATATTTTTATTCATCACATGATATGTGTTTTACTTGGAGTGTCTTGTGCTATAGTTTGTTTGATTTTTAGTTTATCACAATCATCTTTGCTGAGCACACCTTTTTGAGAGGGACACACATTATTCGTGATTTGTTAGAATACTCTATGTGCTTCACTTATATCTTTTGAGCTAGGCAGTTGCTCTAGTGCTTCACTTATATCTTTTAGAGCACGGCGGTGGTTATATTTTAAAGAAATAGTTGCACTCTCATGCTTCACTTATATATTTTTGAGAGTCTAATGAATAGCAATGGTAATATGCACGGGTTATGAATTTGGTCCTAATATGATAGGTATTCAAGAGGGATATAATAAAAACTTTCATGTAGATCACTGAATATGATAAGTTTGATTCCTTGCAATAGTTTTGCGATATTAAGATGGTAATATGTGGGAAGTGCTAGTATATAATTGTGGTTTAGTAAGAATATTGGTGTTAAGGTTTGTGATTCCTGAAGCATGCACGTATGATCTGTCGTTATGCTAAGAAGTTGGAGCATGATTTATTATTGATTGTCTTCCTTTGTGTGGTGGTTGGGGGCGTGCGATGGTTAACTCCTACCAACCTCCCCCCTAGGGGCATGCGTAGTGGTACTTTGCTTCGAGGGCTAATAAACTTTCGCAATAAGTCTGTGAGTTCTTTATGACTAATGTGAGTCCATGGATTATACGCACTCTCACCTTTCCGCAATTTGCTAGCCTCTTCGGTACCGTGCATTGCCCTTTCTCACATCGAGAGTTGGTGCAAACTTCGCCGGTGCATCCAAACCCCGTGATATGATACGCTCTATCACACATAAGCCTCCTTATATCTTCCTCAAAACAACCACCATACCTACCTATCATGTCATTTCCATAGCCATTCCGAGATATATTGCCATGGAACTTCCACCGTTCCGTTTTTATGACACACATTGTCATTGTCATATTGCTTTGCATGATCATATAGCTGACATAGTATTTGTAGCTCAGCCACCGTTCATCATTGTTTATACATGTTATGCTAGTATCATTGCACATCCTGGTACACTGCTAGAGGCAATCATATAGAGTCATATTTTTGTTCTAGTTTTGAGTTGTAATTTTCTTTTGAGTTGTAAGTAAATAGAAGTATGATGATCATTTAGTAGAGCATTGTCCCAGTGAGGAAATAAAAAAGAGAGAGCAAAAAGAGCCCACGAAAAAAAAGAAAAAAAGAAATAAAATAAAATGAGAGAAAATGAGAGAAGGGGCAGTGTTACTATCCTTTTCCATACTTGTGCTTCAAAGTAGCACCATGTTTTTCATATAGAGAGTCTCCTATTTTGTCACTTTCATATACTAGTGGGAATTTTTCATTATAGAACTTGGCTTGTATATTCCGATGATGGGCTTCCTCAAATGCCCGAGGTCTTCATGAGCAAGCAAGTTGGATGCATACCCACTTAGTTTTCATGTTGAGCTTTCATACACTTATAGCTCTTAGTGCATCTGTTGCATGGCAATCCCTACTCCTCGCATTGACATCAATTGATGGGCATCTCCATAGCCCGTTGATTAGCCGCGTCGATGTGAGACTATCTTCTTATTTTTGACTTCCTCTTATTAATCCCTACCATCACACTCTATTCCACCCATAGTGCTATATCCATGGCTTGCGCTCATGTGTTGCGTGGGGGTTGAAAAAGCTGAAGCGCGTTAAAAAGTATGAACCAATTGCTTGGCTAAAACTGGGGTTGTGCATGATAAATACTTTGTGTTAAGAAGATGGAGCATGACATGATTATATGATTTTGTAGGGATAACTTTCTTTAGCATTTTTATTTTGAAAGACATGATTGTTTATCAGTATGCCTGAGTATTGATGTCTTTATGTCAAACTATAGACTATTGCTTTGAATCATTCGGATCTTATTATTCATACCGTAAGAGAGATTACATGATGAAACATGTTAGGTAGCATTCCACATCAAAAATTCTGTTTTTATCATTTACCTACTCGAGGACGAGTAGGAATTAAGCTTGGGGATGCTTGATACGTCTCCAGCGTATCTATAGTTTTTGATTGTTCCATGCTATTATAGTATCAATCTTGGATGTTTTATATGCAATTATATGCCATTATATATCATTTTTTTGGGACTAACCTATTAACTCAGTGCCCAGTGCCAGTTGCTGTTTTTTTGCTTGTTTTTGCCTTTTTAGAAAATCATTATCAAACGGAGTCCAAACGAAGAAAAAACTTTGCATTAATTTTTCTAGACCAGAAGGGACCCTCGAAGCTTTCGGAGAAGACCAGACGAGCCACGAGGGAGCGACAAGCTCGGGAGGCGTGCCCCCCAGGCTTGTGGGCCCCTCGTGGCACATCCTAACCTAATTCCAATGCTATAAATTCCCAAATATTCCCAATATACCAGAGAGACAGAAGAGAAAACCTTTTCGCGATCCCATCTGCAGGCCTTTTCCGGTACTCTGCCGGAGGGGGAATCGATCACAGAGGGCTTCTTCATCAACCTTGATGCCCTTCCGATGATGTGTGAGTAGTTTACCATAGACCTACGGGTCCATAGCTAGTATCTAGATGGCTTCTTATCTCTCTTTGATCTTTAATACCATGTTCTCCTCGATGTTCTTGGAGTTCTATCCGATGTAATCTTCTTCTGCGGTATATTTGTTGGGATCCGATGAATTGTGAGTTTATGATCAGATTATTCATGAGAAATATTTGAATCTTCTCTGAACTCTTTTATGAATGATTGTTATAGCTTAGTATTTCTCTCCGATCTATCGATTTGGTTTGGCCAACTAGATTGGTTTATCTTGCAATGGGAGAGGTGCTTTGTGATGGGTTCAATCTTGCGGTGC
Source organism: Elymus sibiricus (assembly GCA_039707655.1). Classification (NCBI taxonomy): domain Eukaryota; kingdom Viridiplantae; phylum Streptophyta; class Magnoliopsida; order Poales; family Poaceae; genus Elymus; species Elymus sibiricus. Next base: position 187,255,100 of record CM077668.1, read on the forward strand.
TCAATCCCAGCGACAGAAAGGGACATGACACATATTTGTATTGTTGCCATTAAGGATAAAAAGATGGGGTTTAATCATATTGTTTGAGTTTACTTTGTCTACATCATGTCATCTTGCTTAAGGCGTTACGCTGTTTTTACTAACTTAATACCCTAGATGCATGCTGGATAGCGGTCGATGGGTGGAGTAATAATAGTAAATGCAGGCAGGAGTCGATCTACTTGTCTTGGACGTGATGCCTATATACATGATCATTGCCATGAATCCGTCATAATTATTTGCTTTTCTATCAATTGCCCAACAGTAATTTGTTTACCCACCGTATGCTATGTGTTCGAGAGAGAAGCCTCTAGTGAAAACTATGGCCCCCGGGTCTACTTTTATCATATATTAAAATCCAAAAATACCTTGCTGCAATTTATTTACCTTTATTTTATTTTGTATTTTACTTTATCTATCTATCACTATCAGAATTAATCCTTGCAAATAACCGCTAAGAGGATTGACAACCCTCTTATTTGCGTTGGGTCAAGTGTTTGCTTTTGTGTGTGTAGGTGCTGCTAAAGGGGTTTTGTGTGGTTCTCCTACTGGATTGATAACTTTGGTTCTTAACTGATGGAAATACTTATCTCTACTATACTGCATCATCCTCTCCTCTTCGGGGAAATACCAACGCAGTTTACATGTAGCAACGGGCTTCCTCAAATGCCCGAGGTCTTCATGAGCAAGCAAGTTGGATGCACACCCACTTAGTTTTCAGTTTGAGGTTTCATACACTTATAGCTCTTAGTGCATCCGTTGCATGGCAATCCGTACTCCTCGCATTGATATCGATTGATGGGCATCTCCATAGCCCGTTGATCAGCCTAGTTGATGCGAGACTTTCTCCCTTTTTGACTTCTCCTTATTGATCCCTACCACCGCATTCTATTCCACCTATAGTGCTATGTCCATGGCTCATGCTCATGTATTGCATGGGGGTTGAAAAAGCTGAAGCACTTTAAAAAGTATGAACCAATTGCTCGGCTGACATCGGGGTTGTACATGATTTATATTTTGTGTTAAGAAGATGGAGCATGACAAGGCTATATGATTTTGTAGGGATAGCGTTCTTTAGCATTTTTATTCTGAAAGGCATGATTGTTTGTTGGTATGCCTTAGTATTGATGTCTTTATATCAAATTATAGACTATTTCTTTGAATCACTCGTGTCTTAATATTCATGCCATGATTAGATTACATGATCAAGATTATGCTAGGTAGCATTCCACATCAAAAATTATCTTTTTATCAGTTACCTACTTGAGGACGAACAGGAATTAAGCTTGGGGATGCTGATACGTCTTTGTCATATCTATAATTTTTGATTGTTTCATGCCAATATTCTACAACTTTCATATACTTTTGGCAACATTTTGTATTTTTTTGGGACTAACATATTGATCCAGTGCCCAGTGCCATTTCCTGTTTTTTGCTTGTTTTTTGTTTCATAGGAAATGCATATCAAACAAAGTCCAAACGCGATAAAATTTTATGGAGAATTATTTTGGAATATATGTGATTTTTAGGAAGAAGAATCAACGCAAGACGGTGCCCGAGGTGGCCACAAGGCAACAGGGTGCGGCCCCAGGGGGGGTCGCGCCGTGTTTCCTTGTGACTCCCTCTAACGTCGGTTAGGGCCCTTCTTTCCGCACAAGAAAGATAATTTCTAGAGAAAAATCCCCTCAAAATTTCAGCCCAATCGGAGTTACAGATCTCCGGGAATATAAAAAACGGTGAAGGGGTCAGAAAATGGAATGCAAAACAGAAGAGAAACAGAGAGATAGATCCAATCTTGGTGGGGCTCCTACCCTCTGGGAGCCATGGCAGCCATGGATCAGAGGGGAAACTCTCCTCCCATCTAGGAGGGAGGCCAAGAAAGAAGAAGAAGGAGGGGGGCTCTCTCCCCCTCTCTTGCGGTGGCGCCGGAGCGCCGCCGGGGGAACCATCATGACGGCGATCTACACCAACAACTTCGCCGCCGTCATCTCCAACTCTCTCCCCCTCTATGCAGCGGTGTAACACCTCTTCTCCCCACTGTAATCTCTACTTGAACATGGTGCTTCATGCTATATATTATTACCCAATGATGTATGGCCATCCTATGATGTTTGAGTAGATTCGTTTTGTCCTATGGGTTGATTGATGATCGTGATTGGTTTGAGTTGTATTTTTTCTTTTGGTGTTGTCCTATGGTGCCCTCCGTGTCGCGGAAGCGTGAGGGATTCCGGCTATAGGGTTTGCAATACATTCATAATTCTCTTATAGTGGGCGGCTAGAGTGACAGAAGCTTACACCTGAGTAAGGGGGTTGTTGCGTATGGGAGTAAAGATGACTTGTTACTTAATGCTATGGTTGGGTTTTACCTTAATGATCTTTGGTAGTTGCGGATGCTTGCTAGAGTTCCAATCATAAGTGCATATGATCCAAGTATGGAAAGTATGTTAGCTCATGCCTCTCCCTCATATAAAAATGCAATATTGATTACTGGTCTAGTTATCGATTGCCTAGGGAAAAATCCTTCTCTTGTGTTACAAAAGCTTTCTACTAAATAACTAACTTTTATTATCTTGCAAATTACTCGTAGTTTTATTCTTGCTAAGTACTTCTAGTTTTATCCTTGCAAACTTATCCTTACACATACAAAGTAATTTTATTCTTGTTCTAGGTAAAGCGAACGTTAAGTGTGCGTAGAGTTGTATCGGTGGTCAATAGAACTTGAAGGGAATATTAATTCTACCTTTAGCTCCTCGTTGGGTTTGACACTCTTATTTATCGAAAAAGCTACAATTGATCCCCTATACTTGTGGGTTATCAAACTTCAAGAAGAATGGCAAGCCAGTTACCGCTCCTGTGAAGAAACCTATGGCTGGACCCAAACCTGAGACTAAGTGTTTCTACTGCAAGGGGAATGGCCACTGGAAGCGGAACTACCCTAAGTACTTGGCAGATAAGAAGGCTGGCAACGTAAAAAATGGTATATTTGATATACATGTTATTGATGTGTACCTTACTAGTGCTCATAGTAGCGCCAGGGTATTTGATACTGGTTCGGTTGCAAATATTTGTAACTCGAAACAGGAGCTATGGAATAAATGAAGGCTAGCTAAGGATGAGGTGACGATGCATGTTGGAAATGGCTTCAAGGTTGATGTGATCGCTGCCGGCACGCTCCCTCTACGTCTACCTTCGGGATTAGTTTTAAACCTGAATAATTGTTATTTGGTGCCCGCGTTGAGCATGAACATTATATCTGGATCTTGTTTATTGCAAGACAGTTATTCATTTAAATATGAGAATAATGGTTGTTCTATTTATATGAATAATATCTTTTATGGTCATGCATCCAATGTGAATGGTTTATTCTTATTGAATCTCGATAGTAGTGATACACATGTTCATAATATTGATGCCAAAAGATGCAAAGTTAATGATGATAGTACCACATACTTGTGGCACTACCGCTTAGGTCATATTGGTGTAAAGCACATGAAGAAACTCCATACTGATGGACTTTTGGAATCACTTGACTTTGAATCATTTGATACATGTGAACCATGCCTCATGGGCGAGATCTAAAACCCCATTTTCCGGAACAATGGAGCGGGCAAGTAACTTGTTGGAAATAATACATTCTGATGTATGCGGTCCAATGAGTGTTGTAGCACACGGTGGATATCATTATTTTCTGATCTTCACAGATGATTTAAGTAGAAATGGGTATATTTACTTAATGAAACACAAGTCTGAAACATTTGAAAAGTTAAGGAGTTTCAGAGTGAAGTAGAGAATCATCGTAACAAGAAGATAAAATTTCTACAATCTGATCGTGGAGGTGAATATTTGAGTTACGGGTTTGGTATGCATTTAAGACAATGTGGAATTGTTTCACAGCTCACGCTACCTGGAACACCACAATGTAATGGTGTGTCCGAATGTCATAATCGTACTCTATTGGATATGGTGTGTCGGTGTACTAAAGCATGGGTGCCCTCATACCCTGACTTGTGCACATGTAGTTGTAGCCTTCCTGACGGCAAGGGCTTGCCGGAGGGTTGCTGTGACCCAAGACTCAAATTAAACAAGACCGTGAAGAAGACCTCAAGGAAGGTCATCAAGAAGTACTATCCTCGTACTAAGGATCAAGATTTCCCTTGTCTGCAAGCTTCGTACTGGCAAGGTGAAGACCAAGACTCTGGTTGCCGGCAAGCTCCTTGCCGGCAAGCAACGGCTCGGCAAGCTCCGCGCCGGCAAGCTCGTTCTGTCTCGTTATCGCTCCACCTCATCATCGGCTAGATAAGCACGCATGATAGGTGTCGAGCGGGCAGGCAGTCAACGTAGCTGGCCGAGGCACATGTCAGCATGCCACGCCAGGATTAACTTTAATGACACCTGTCCCCGTGTGGCACCCCGGCTCAGAGGACCGGTTTACCAGTGTTTCCAACCTAGAGATCATGTCTTCTGGAAACACACAACAACTTGGAACAGAACAGAACTGAACTTTATTAAAATATCTCGAGTACAAGCTCATAATTTACATGATAGTGAGGCCAGAAGCACTGCACGTGCTGAGAACAATATTTACATTATTTATGGAACACAGCAGGGCCTCGATACTACTGGGTAGACTACGGCGTAGTGGAACATAGCGCGGGAAACTCCATCCACAGGGACACTGCTGTGGACACGGCCTAGTTAGCGTAGCACGAACCTTCGGGACCTCCGTCCTCGGCTTCTCCTGCATCTGGCATGATACGCCAGGTGAGTACTTGGAATGTACTCGCAAGCTCATGGCAACCAAAACAATGCAGCAAACAATAGCAAGGCAATTAACAAGTTAAGTGATTAGGTTGCTCACTTACTGGTACCCAGTACCAACTTACTCTCATCTGGGTTGTCCCACAACCCTCGGAATGCTCACAATCCACATAGCACTTCCGAACATAAGACAAGTTCTTCCATCATTATTATCATTACGGTTGACCATCCTAGAGAGGCCTAAACGGACTGTCCAATACCGTGGACGCGGCTATTCAAATAGGTTTTACACTTTGCAGAGGTTGCGCACTTTACCCACACCATGGAGTACCTGGCCTCGTGATCCCATTCGGGTAGACTAGTGGTGCTCCAACGAAACCTGCCTGACCCGTGACCCCTCTATCGTACCACCGACAATCATACCGTCCTAGGGTCATGTCCTGGGTGGCCCCTGTGTCACCCCGTGCCACCTGCCACCGTCGTGGCCACTAACTGTCCCAAACGGGGACGCCGGCAAAATAACTCAACTGGGCTCACAGGATTATCGTCGTCTACCTGATCAGGGTAGCACGCATGCATAACCCTCCCTAGTTTTGTGGCACCGATAAAAGAGCACAAAGCCAGACCAAGTCAAGGCCGTCCCATACCGGCAAATGTGGCTCCACGGAAAAGTCCGGGCAGGTGTCTCTTGATCAACCAACTAAGTTTAGTGTTGTCAAGCATTTAGCCAGTATGGGTATTTATCAGGAATAATTTAATATGGCAGTAGCTAGGCATTTAAATAATTTACTAAGAATTATCACATATTAAAATAATGCATGAAATTCAATTAAATAACCAACACTATTGAAATGCTTCATGCAATGGATGACATTGCTTGCCTTGCTCTGTTGGGTTGTCCACAAACTCCTGGGCTTCAAATCCAAAAGAATTTCCCTCTGAAAATATTTTTAAAAAGCAATTGAAAATGTCACATACTACTGTTCTGCTCACCAGAAATTCTGTGGACAAGGGAAAAATACCAAAATATACCAGAAAATAGAGGAGCTCAAGACAAACCAGATGTAAAAAGAATCAATTGATTTGGACTTATGGTTTAAAAGTTAGGGCTGGTCAAAGATCCTGGTCAACTCTGGAATTAAACAGAAAATAGAAAAACTGCCAGGGGGCCACGTCGAAGGCGTAAAGTGGAGGGGCGCCTCCACTTACCGCTTCAGCGTGTCGCTGACTGGCGGGCCCCAGCCGTCAGATTTAAAAGGAGGGAGAGGGAAACAGATACGGCGGAGCTCCGGCGACGCTCGCCGGCGATACAGACGGCGGCGAGGTCGGGAGAGAGAGGGAATGGATCAAGCACTCCAAGACCAACACGCATGTACCCGTAGCTTCGCGAGAGACGGCCAGACGACGTCGTCCCCTTCCTCTCCGGCGGTGGTGGCGTTCGGGTGTCGTCGGAGACGGCGATTCCGGCAGCGATTTGCTCGGGCAGGAGGTTGGGCGCGACCAGGAGAATGAGCTGAGCTCGATGGAAGAGTCAGTGGAGCTCGGGGAGGAGTAGAATGGCGGGGAGACAGAACTCGGGTGGCGGCGGATCTCCGGCGAGGTTGGAGGCCAGAGGGCCTCTCGGCCGTGGCTCGCTGCTCGGGAGGACGATTGGGAGAAGGAGGAGTGGGGTGAGGAGCTCGGGAGAGGCCGGGGGGGCTATTTATAGGAGGAGGCGAGCTTGGGGGAGTTCTCTGGAAACGGCGAGGTTCGGGACACGTCGCCGGCGCTAGGACGCCTCGCCGGCTGGCTGGGCATGGGCGACGAGACAGGAGAGGGCAGGAGGAGTTAAGGCGGCCAATGGCGGGTAGTGGAGGAAGAAGACGCGACGCACGCCACAGTGCAGCCACGGGCGGCACAGTGCCCGGGTGCCGTGGCGGCCGCCGAGGCCGATTCCGGCGAGGAGAAGGATCGGGAGAGGGCTACGTGGATGGCAGCGGCTATGTCGGCACCTCAGGACACGAAATGGCAGCGCGAGGGCTCTGGAACGACCGTGGCAGAGGCAGGCGAGGTGCAGAGCACGCTGGCTGGCATGCCATTTTCGTGCTCACCACGGTGTCCGGCATCTAGCGGCCGACCAAGTCCAGCGCACCATGTCTAGGGTCTTCTTCTTTGGTCACTTAGTGCCTCTGCATGCTTGGTTTGGCCAGGTTCATTCTGAATCGAAGGGTAGCTTCAGCTACAGTTTCTGACAAGAAACTTGAGAGAGATCTAGAGAAGACATGAGCAGTAGATGGAGCCAGTGGAGATGTCTGGGATGATCTATGTTGGAAGGACTCCAATCTGACCAAGTTTGAGAGAATTTCTTCAAGAATTGAATATAGTTCATGTACAAGGGTTGTACTGAACCAGAAACAGAGATGAGCTTGATGCACTCATCTGGTTGATCAGCTGGGCCTGAAATTTGGTGTGGAAGGGTTATTTGGTGAGGAGAAGATGTCATAAAAATTTCAGATCAATTGGATGCATCTAGCTGGTACTTCCTTCACAGAGGTTCCAACTGAACAAAAACTTGGCAGAATATTGGTGATGAAAATTTGTACTGGACCAGATGATATTTTTGGATATTGTGGAAAGATAAGTTCCCTATTATCCCAGGGAATTTTCTGGGAATTAACTGAGTAGGGAAAATATGAGCTCCTTCACAAATGACCGGTACTGTCCAGAGAGCAAATGGAGTTTTCTGGACAAAACTTTGTATTGGACCAATATTGTGGAGTTTTTGAAGATTGTGGGAGTAGATGATGACAAGAAAGTCTGGGATTAATTTGGGATTTTTCTGATCACCAGAACTATAGGTTGCTTTGTAACCCATAGTGATGACAGATTTTCCCAAAGGAAGAAAATGAATATTTGGGAAAGATAAAGAATTGGAAATTGATCCAGGTGGCGAGGGACAGGAATTTGGCCAGATGCTGAGGGCTCTGGACCTCTGAGAGTAATTCATAAGTCCAAAGTCAACCGAAAAGGTTCAAAATCCAACCAGATTGCAAATAAAGCCAGAAAGATTTCGAAAAGAAAAAGTTGCCAAAAACCAGGGTGTCACAAACCTAACCCCCTTAGAATGAATCTCGTCCTCGAGATTTAGTTGCTCAGGGAACAAGTGTGGATAGGCTGATCTCAGAAAATCATCTCTTTCCCAGGTAGCCTCTTCCTCAGTATGGTGATCCCACAATACCTTGTAAAACTTAATCGTCTTACTCCTGGTAGTCCTTTCCATCTCATCCAATATTCTGACAGGTCTTTCCTCGTAGGTCAAATCCTTGTTCAGCTCTAGCTCACTCATATCTGCCTGTTTGATCGGAGGTGCAATGCACTTTCTCAACTGTGATATGTGGAAAACATCGTGAACGTCAGACAACTCTGTTGGTAACTCTAGCTGATATGCCACTCTGCCTCTTCTAGCCATGACTGGAAAGGGTCCGATATACCTCGGTGCAAGCTTTCCTCGGGTGTGAAACCATTTTATTCCTTTCATGGGGGTAACTCGGAGATAGGCATATTCTCCGGGCTCAAAAGTTACTTCCCGATGCTTCGGGTCATAGTAGCTCTTTTGACGGGACTTGGCTGCTCGAAGACGCTCCTGGATATCCTTGACTTGTTTCTCAGCCTCGAGCATCAAGTCTGTGCCGAAGATACGGCTGTCTCCTGTCTGAGACCAATTTAAAGGAGTGCGGCATTTCCGTCCGTACAGAGCTTCAAACGGTGACATCTTGAGACTTGACTGATAACTGTTATTGTACGAGAATTCTGCATAGGGTAGACTGTCCTCCCATTTGGGTCCATAGGCGAGAGCACAGGACCGAAGCATATCTTCCAATATCTGATTTACACGCTCGGTCTGTCCATCTGTGTGTGGGTGATATGCCGTACTATGCTTTAGCACAGTTCCCAGGGCTTGATGCAGTCGCAGCCAAAATGCTGAGGTAAACAGGGAGCCTCTATCTGATGTGATAGACTTGGGTACTCCATGAAGGCTGGCTATCCAGGACATGTAGAGCTGTGCCAGTTGGTGAGCGTTGAAAGTGGTCTTTACCGGAAGGAAGTGAGCCACTTTCGTAACTATATCCACGATGACCCAGATAGCATCATGGCCTCTTGTGAACTTGGGTAGTCCAACAATGAAGTCCATGCATATGTCATCCCTTTTCCACTGGGGAACTGGTAAAGGTTGCAGTAGCCCAGCGGGTTTCTGATGCTCAGCTTTGACTCTGTTGCAGATGTCACAACATGCGACATAGTATGCTATGTCCCTTTGCATTCCTGGCCACCAAAAGGTTTCTCGCAAGTCCTGGTACATTTTTGTGCCTCCCGGGTGGATAGAATATGCAGATTCATGTGCCTCTCTGAGTATTTGTTGTCTCAAGTTGTCTTGATCAGGCACACAGATTCGGTTCTCAAACCATACGGTGTCCTGGTCATCAATTCAGAAGGACTTAGCCTTTCCTAGCGGAATACGCTCTCTGATCTCTTGTATTTCTTGGTCTGATTTCTGAGCTGCCTTAATTTCTGCCATCAGTGTTGGAGTAATTTCCATTGTGTCTGGGCTAGTTGGGCCGCATAACACCATATTCAGCTTGACAAACTCTTCCTGCAGCCGCAGATGCATTCCCTCCATTAGTGCATTTAGGGTTCCTTGTTTTCTGCTGAGGGCATCGGCGACCACATTGGCTTTTCCCGGATGATAATTAATTCCAATGTCATAGTCCTTGACCAATTCAAGCCATCTTCTCTGCCTGAGATTCAGATCAGGTTGGGTGAAAATATACTTGAGACTCTTATGGTCCATGTATATCTCACATCGCTGCCCAATGAGATAATGCCTCCAAATTTTTAACGCATGAACCACGGCTGCCAATTCCAAATCATGAGTGGGATAATTCTCTTCATGAGGTTGTAGCTGTCTGGATGCATAGGCTACAACCTTTCCTTCTTGCATTAGAACGCAGCCGATTCCACGTTGGAAGCATCGCAGTATATGTCGAAGCTCTTGTGGATGTCTGGAAGAACTAAGACCGGGGCGGTGGTTAGCCTTGTTTTGAGCTCCATGAAACTGCTATCACATTCTTCTGTCCAGGCAAATTTGTGGTTCTTCTTCAGCAATTCTGTCAGTGGCTTGGCTATTGTTGAGAAGCCTTCGATGAAGCGACGGTAGTAGCCTGCCAATCCCAGAAAGCTACGGACTTCCGTTACTGTGGCTGGGGTCTTCCAGTTTAATACTTCAGTCACTTTACTGGGGTCGACAGCCACACCTTGTTTTGACAGAATATGTCCTATAAATCCCACCTCTCTTAGCCAAAATTCGCATTTACTGAATTTGGCATACGAGCGATGGGTCCTTAGTCTTTCCAGGACAGTACGGAGATGTTGCGTGTGCTCCTCTTCATCTCTGGAGTAGATGAGAATATCATCGATGAATACTACCACAAATTTGTCCAGAAAGTCCATGAAGACTTTATTCATCATGCTCATGAAATATGCTGGAGCATTGGTCAGCCCAAATGACATGACTGTGAACTCATACAGACCATATCTGGTAGTAAAGGCTGTCTTGGGGATATCCTCTTTCCTTATTTTTAGCTGATGATACCCCGTTCGAAGGTCAATCTTGGAAAATACCCGGGCTCCATTCAACTGGTCAAACAGATCATCAATGCGGGGGAGCGGATATTTATTTTTGATGGTGACCTCATTCAGTTGGCGATAGTCTACGCACATTCGTAGGCTGCCATCCTTCTTCTTGACAAATAGCACGGGTGATCCCCACGGTGAAGTGCTTGGACGAATACACCCTTTCTGTAATAATTCATCCAACTGTTTCTTCAATTCCACCAGCTCTGGGGAAGGCATGCGGTAGTACTTCTTGTAAATTGGAGTAGTTCCGGGAACAACCTCAATAGCAAACTCTAGTTCCCGATCAGGTGGCATTCCCGGTATCTCTTCTGGAAATACGTCCGTAAATTCACTGACTACCGGAATCAGACTTATGTCTGTAGCTGTGGCTTTGAATGCCATTCCTTTCTTTGACATCACTCTGCTAGCAGTGAATTGCACTGTTTGGCCTGCCGGGTTAACCAATGTCACCTTCCCGGTGGCACAGTTGATACACACCTGGTGTGGTACCAACCAATCCATTCCCAGTATTATATCCAGTCCCGGGGATTCAATGGCAACGAGAGTGGCTGGAAACTTCACATCGTGTATTAAGATTTCCAGATTCTTGTATATCACATTTGTTCTGAGCATGGAGCCAGGGGATTGCACCACCATGATTTTGTCCAAAAGAGAAGGAGAAAATTTGTGCATGGTGGCAAAACTCCGCGAAATAAACGAATGAGAAGCCCCAGAGTCAAATAAAATTATTGCGGGTATGTTGTTAACAGAAAACATACCAAGGACCACTTCTGGTGCTTCGCGGGCTTCCTCAGCGGAGATATGATGGACTTGGCCGCGATAGAAGTTCGGATTGGGGCGGCGTCCAACACTGTTGACTTGTGGCTTGAAGTCGGATGGTGGCTTCCCATTTCTTGCGGGGCATTGCTTAGAATAGTGCCCGCTCTGGCCACAAGTGAAGCATGTGTTGTTGCGGCGGCAATCCTCCAGCACTGGCTGTTTGCCGAAGGTCTTGTCCTGGCTGACGGGCTTATTGTTGTTGTTGCCATTGTTCCAGGCAGGCTTTTATTCAGATGAACTTGGTTGCCAAATACGTGGCTTCTGCACAAACTGCTCACGGTTGTCCTTCTTGGGTTCAAACTTCCGCTTATGATCATTATATCCTGACTTATGCTCTCGTTCGGCTATGAAGGCCTTGTTTACTAGAGTCTGGAAGTCAGGGAAGTCCAGCATCCAAAGCTGACAACGGAGGGTATGATTCAGCCCTCCGAGGAATCGGTCAATCTTCCTTTCTTCGGTGGACACGTCATGGGTGGAGTACCGTGCCAGATTATTGAACTTGTTCAGATACTCACCCACTGACATGTTCCCTTGAGTAAGAGCCAAAAATTCTCTCTGCTTCACCTTCATTATGCCAGTAGGAATATGATACTTGCGGAATACCTCTTTGAATTTCTCCCAAGAAATATCTTCTCTAGAAGGCCATAACATTTTTGTGTTGTCCCACCATATAGCTGCTGGTCCTTCCAGGTAGTGAGTAACAAAAGGAACCTTGTCTGACTCGTCACAGCGGGCTATATCCAATTTCTTTTCCATAGTCCTTAGCCAGTCATCAGCTTCCATCGGATCCACAGCTTGACCAAAACTAGGTGGCTTGGTCCGCTGAAAATCAGACAGCTTAGAGTGTGTCCCATTGTGGTTGTTCTGACCCACCATAGTCTGCATACTTTTCAGAAATTCCATGAGATCTTGGTTTCTTTTCTCTTCGAACATTCTCATGATCTGATCAGTGGTAGGTGACTGTGGTGGTGGAGGTGGCAAATCTTCTGGTGACTGTCCTGCCTGTCTGGCGGATCGACGAACGGGAGTTCCATCGCCGCCTTGATTACTACACCTCTTCATCCTAAATTTGTTCCCATTGCAAATACCGAATCAATGAGCAACATCCATAAGGGAAAGCAGGGTAGTATGACACCAGAAAAGAAGCCAAATAAAAAGAGCGAATAAAGAAAGCAACATAATTATACAAGGCAACCCAACATCATACATGACAAGCTAGTAGGGGGATGATCATGACTAGACTGCTCATACGACAGTTGACATATGTAGGGATGCTATGATGCATGCACTGAAACTCAAGCCTCCGCTCTAGTGACGCCAGTGGCACGAACACTGGTAGACTGAAGACTCCTCGTCGTCTGACTCTGTCTCAGAATCTGAGCTGATGATGTGAACCTCGGCCTCCGGATCAAAGGAAACACGACGACGCTGACGGGAAGGTTCTCCGTCTGAAGGAGAAGAAGCGCGACGTCACAGCATCGGAGCAGCTGGAGTAGCTAGGAGTGAGGCCCACTCTGACGAGGTCTCACGTCGGCTACCAGACGAAAAGCCTGGCGGTCCGAACGAGCTAGAAGGAGTGTCGGAAGGTGGAACGGGTGGAGTGTACACGGGTGAAAACGGAGGTGGAGGAGGAGACTGTGCTGCCGCAACAGCCGCAAGTGCCTCGCGAGCAGAAGTCAACTCCTCAGCTAGAGAAGTGATCATATGGTAACTGGCGTTCAGATAACGAGATAAAACACCAGTAGCACGATCAGTCGCCGGGTCAACGGGTGCGAAAAGGACTCGCCCTGTCGTAGGCGACAGGGTGGGGTAATGAAAGAAACCTGGATGAGTCTGCATCTCGACCTCGTGGAAGCACAAGTTAGTGAGAGCCTCCATCGTAGCAAACTGGATCACCAGCTCCGGAGTAGAAGCAGTTCCGCCCTTGGAAGAACGGGAGTAGCTGCCAATATCCGAACTCGTAGTGAGAAAGGCCTCCGCGTGATACTCGAATACTGAACCAGCAAGCTTCTCTCGAAACACCTGGTACACTGGGTCTTCGCCGTTGGGATACAGCCGAAGCCAGACGTTACGAAGCAATACTGGAAAAGTGAACGGTGCCGGCTCATGATTGTAGTGGTACGGAACTGGTGCCATCTACACTCATCAAACCAGCAGTTAACACAATAAAAGCTATATGCATGCCATGCAATGCAGCAATCAAATGCAACAATCAGATGCAGCAAGCAAGACACATCCCAAGACCCTAAACTACTCGCGGTTCTAGCGCAGGGTTAACTAGGGTGTCCTACAGTCAGCGCGGCTCTGATACCAAGCGTTGTGGCACCCCGGCTTAGAGGACCGGTTTACCAGTGTTTCCAACCCAGAGATCATGTCTTCTGGAAACACACAACAACTTGGAACAGAACAGAACTGAACTTTATTAAAATATCTCGAGTACAAGCTCATAATTTACATGATAGCGAGGCCAGAAGCACTGCATGTGCTGAGAACAATATCTACATTATTTATGGAACATTGCAGGGCCTCGATACTACTGGGTAGACTACGGCGTAGCGGAACATAGCACGGGAAACTCCATCCACAGGGACACTGCTGTGGACACGACCTAGTTAGCGTAGCACGAACCTTCGGGCCCTCCGTCCTCGGCTTCTCCTGCATCTGGCATGATACACCAGGTGAGTACTTGGAATGTACTCGCAAGCTCATGGCAACCAAAACAATGCAGCAAACAATAGCATGGCAATTAACAAGTTAAGTGATTAGGTTGCTCACTTACTGGTACCCAGTACCAACTTACTCTCATCTGGGTTGTCCCACAACCCTCGGAATGCTCACAATCCACAGAGCACTTCCGAACATAAGACAAGTTCTTCCATCATTATTATCATTACACTTGACCATCCTAGAGAGGCCTAAACGGACTGTCCAATACCGTGGACGCGGCTATTCGAATAGGTTTTACACTCTGCAGAGGTTGCGCACTTTACCCACACCATGGAGTACCTGGCCTCGTGATCCCATTCGGGTGGACCAGTGGTGCTCCAACGAAACCTGCCTGACTCGTGACCCCTCTATCGTACCACCAACAATCATACCCTCCCAGGGTCATGTCCTGGGTGGCCCCTGTGTCACCCCGTGAAACCTGCCACCGTCGTGGCCACTAACTGTCCCAAACAGGGACGCCGGCAAAATAACTCAACTGGGCTCACAGGATTATCGTCATCTACCTGATCAGGGCAGCACGCACGCATAACCCTCCCTAGTTTGGTGGCACCGATAAAAGAGCACAAAGCCAGACCAAGTCAAGGCCGTCCCATACCGGCAAATGTGGCTGCACGGAAAAGTCCGGGTAGGTGGCTCTTGATCAACCAACTAAGTTTAGTGTTGTCAAGCATTTAGCCAGTATGGGTATTTATCAGGAATAATTTAATATGGCAGTAGCTAGGCATTTAAATAATTTACTAAGAATTATCACATATTAAAATAATGCATGAAATTCAATAAATAACCAACACTATTGAAATGCTTCATGCAATGGATGACATGGCTTGCCTTGCTCTGTTGGGTTGTCCACAAACTCCTGGGCTTCAAATCCAAAAGAATTTCCCTCTGGAAATATTTTTAAAAAGCAATTGAAAATGTCACATACTACTGTTCTTCTCACCAGAAATTCTGTGGACAAGGGAAAAATACCGAAATTTACCAGAAAATAGAGGAGCTCAAGACAAACCAGATGTAAAAAGAATCAATTGATTTGGACTTATGGTTTAAAAGTTAGGGCTGGTCAAAGATCCTGGTCAACTCTGGAATTAAACAGAAAATAGAAAAACTGCCAGGGGGCCACGTCGAAGGCGTAAAGTGGAGGGGCGCCTCCACTTACCGCTTCAGCGTGTCGCTGACTGGCGGGCCCCAGCCGTCAGATTTAAAAGGAGGGGGAGGGAAACAGAGACGGCGGAGCTCCGGCGACGCTCGCCGGCGATACAGACGGCGGCGAGGTCGGGAGAGAGACGGAATGGATCGAGCACTCCAAGACCAACACGCACGTACCCGTAGCTTCGCGAGAGACGGCCGGACGACGTCGTCCCCTTCCTCTCCGGCGGCGGCGGCGTTCGGGTGTCGTCGGAGACGGCGATTCCGGCAGCGATTCGCTTGGGCAGGAGGTTGGGCGTGACCAGGAGAATGAGCTGAGCTCGATGGAAGAGTCAGTGGAGCTCGGGGAGGAGTAGAATGGCGGGGAGACAGAACTCGGGTGGCGGCGGATCTCCGGCGAGGTTCGAGGCCAGAGGGCCTCTCGGCCGTGGCTCGCTGCTCAGGAGGACGATTGGGAGAAGGTGGAGTGGGGTGAGGAGCTCGGGAGAGGCCAGGGGGGCTATTTATAGGAGGAGGCGAGCTCGGGGGAGTTCTATGGAAACAGCGAGGTCCGGGACACGTCGCCGGTGCCAGGACGCCTCGCTGGCTGGCCGGGCATGGGAGACGAGACGGGAGAGGGCAGGAGGAGTTAAGGCGGCCAATGGTGGGTAGTGGAGGAAGAAGACGCGCCGCACGCCACAGTGCAGCCACGGGTGTCACAGTGCCCGGGTGCCGTGGCGGCCGCCGAGGCCGATTCCGGCGAGGAGAAGGATCGGGAGAGGGCTACGTGGATAGCAGCGGCTATGTCGGCACCTCAGGACACGAAATGGCAGCGCGAGGGCTCTGGAACGACCGTGGCAGAGGCACGCGAGGTGCAGAGCACGCTGGCTGGCATGCCATTTTCGTGCTCACCACGGTGTCCGGCATCTAGCGGCCGACCAAGTCCATCGCACCATGTCTGGGGTCTTCTTCTTTGGTCACTTAGTGCCTCTGCATGCTTGGTTTGGCCAGGTTCACTCTAAATCGAAGGGTAGCTTCAGCTATAGTTTCTGACAGGAAACTTGAGAGAGATCTAGAGAAGACATGAGCTGTAGATGGAGCCAGTGGAGATGTCTGGGATGATCTATGTTGGAAGGACTCCAATCTAACCAAGTTTGAGAGAATTTCATCAAGAATTGAATATACTTCATGTACAAGGGCTGTACTGAACCAGAAACAGAGATGAGCTTGATGCACTCATCTGGTTGATCAGCTGGGGCTGAAATTTGGTGTGGAAGGGTTATTTGGTGAGGAGAAGATGTCATAAAAATTTCAGATCAATTGGATGCCGCTAGTTGGTACTTCCTTCACAGAGGTTCCAACTGAACAGAAACTTGGCAGAATATTGGTGATGAAAATTTGTACTAGACCAGATGATATTTTTGGATATTGTGGAAAGATAAGTTCCCTATTATCTCAGGGAATTTTCTGGGAATTAACTGAGTAGGTAAAATATGAGCTCCTTCACAAATGACCAGTACTGTCCAGAGAGCAAATGGAGTTTTCTGGACAAAACTTTGTACTGGACCATGAAATGTTTTTGAAGATTGTGGGAGTAGATGATGACAAGAAAGTCTGGGATTAATTTGGGATTTTTCTGATCACCAGAACTATAGGTTGCTTTGTAACCCATAGTGATGACAGATTTTCCCAAAGGAAGAAAATGAATATTTGGGAAAGATAAAGAATTGGAAATTGATCCAGGTGGTGAGGGACAGGATTTTGGCTAGATGCTGAGGGCTCTGGACAACTGAGAGTAATTCATAAGTCCAAAGTCAACCGAAAAGGTTCAAAATCCAACCAGATTGCAAATAAAGCCAGAAAGATTTCGAAAAGAAAAAGTTGCCAAAAACCAGGGTGTCACACCCTGGGACGTGTCAAGATGATAGGAGGGCACCAGGACCGGTGGTACAGATTTTTTACCCAAAGCCTTGCCTCCCCGACGTAGCACCTAACGGTGCATTTAATGCGCTTGTCCTACCCCGTCTGGAGATAGACGTGGTGACGGTGCAAGTTACTATTCATACTCTGTAAATGATCATGTTAGCCTCTGTGGTAACCCCTTGGCCTTTAAAAGGAGGCCCATGGCTACACTTAGGACGGTCGACTCTTAGCTCAACTACACGATGTAGCTGCACTTTCCGTGCACCTCATCGGCAAGCTGCGCTCTTTGTAACCTTTGAGCTCTCATACAATCAAACCACCAGAACAGGAGTAGGGTTTTACGCTCATAGCGGCCCGAACCTGGATAAACCCTTGCTTGTGATCACATCTACTAGCCCTGCTCTTTGTAGTACATAGATCCCACTGTCGAACCGCAAAGGGATCCTCTTGATCCCATAGATCGTCGTTTTCCCACGACATCTTTGGCATGCCAGGCAGGGGCTCTTATATTACGAATCAGTGTTTGTAGTGTGATCTTCCGCTCCATCACCTTTGTCGATGGCGCCAAAGAAGAAGACCGGAGCCACGACGGCTCCCACCACCTCCAAGCTGCCTTCCCAGGCGTCAGGAGACGGCACAAGCCGCGCAGTCAGTGCGGGCGCTACGGTTGGGACGGCCGGGGCAGGAGGCGCCGGCGGTGCGGGTGGCCAGCATCCCCACCGTGCCGGCGATCGCAGTCAGCACACCAGAGATGGCGCGGACGGCCAACTCCAACAACCCGCTGGTGAGCACGATCACCCCAGTATTACGATTCGGACCGGTGCGAACCAGGACCCCACCGCCGCGACATCCAAGGACGGAGTGGCGATGTCCAACAACGCTGCGGTGGGACGTGTGCAGCGACCATCGCAAGATGGGCGCACCACGCTTCCCCGCGGCGCTGGTGGTCCTGGACGGCGTCAAGCCGGCCCTGAGCATCGTCCTCACGATGCGCAGGATCCACCACCACAACGCCAACCCATTGGTGAACATGCGCCGCGGCAGCAGGTGCACGACGAGCTCCCTCCTGGCCCTGCTAGGAGTCGAACGCCGTCCCGTTCCGTGTTTCCCGCCATGCCAACCATGGCGGCAGAGGCTATGGCTCGAGTTCAAATGCTTTTGAACTTCCCGCCAGCCCCAGACAAAATGGAAGAATGGAGGGCCACTATCCAGAGTCTCATTAGTTTTGCCGATCCCGGCAAAACACAAGATGTGGACCCCTCTAGACGATCACCCAGAGTGCCGGCATGACCATCTGGCTGACGTGCCAGAGACGGTGCACCCATAATGCAGTCGCCTCCACGTCAACAACCACCACGGCAGCAGGCTCGCCGATCAGATGACCAGGACACCATGTCCATGGCGTCGTTGGATCCGCTGGGCCGCCGAGACCAGCACCAAGTGCTCCGCAAACGGCGCGACGAGGGCGCCCGTACGAAGATTGAGCAGCGCTGGGAGGCACGCCGTCTATCAGACGACCGTGCTGGGCCGGTAGCATAGGTGCCACTACCAGGGTACCCTGGGTGCTTACCTTACGAGGCGGGCTGCCCAGCGTTTACTCATGAGCTGCGGCAAGTTTGCTGGCCGTCCGCCCGCCCCTTCAAGCCCGAGCTACCCAACAAGTACGACGGCACGCTCAGCCCAGCAGAGTTCCTTGGTATCTACACCATCATGGTGCAAGCTGCCGGGGGGCGCGACGACAAACTGCTGGCCAACTACTTTCCGTTGGCGCTTAGGCCCAACGTCAGAAAGTGGTTGATGAACTTGCCGGAGGGCTCCATTTCCTCCTGGTCGGATCTATGCCATCAATTCGTGGGTTCTTACCAGGGTGGCCACAAGCTCCCTGGTCAGGAGAGCGATTTGCATGTGATCCCCCAGAGAGATGGCAAGACCCTCCGCAAGTACATACAGAGGTTCAGCCGTGTGCACCACAACATTCCCGATGTTCATCCCGCAGTTGTTTGCACCGCATTCCACACGAATGTGTGCAACCGCAGAATGCGGTCTGAGATGAATATCATGAAGGTCAGAACCATCAACGAGTTGTACGCCTTGGCGGACAAGTGTGCACGTGCTGAGGAAGGGAGGTGACTCCCTGGGGAAGATGCTGGCGCCGAAGTCGACTCTGAAGACGACGACGCAGATGATGCATCAACCCCGCAGAAGAAGAGCCAGAAGCGCAATCGGAAGCGCAAAGGCAAGACAGTGATGGTAGTTGAGAGCCCCGGTGACGCCAACGCCGCTAAGAAGTCCAAGGCAGAAAGCCCCGGCAAGGAGGTTGCCGAGTGCGCTGACTGCCGGGAGGCTGCGGCAGGCGACAAGAGCGGCAAGACCGGTGGGCCCTACTACAAAATCCACCGTACCAAGGGCCACGATCTCCAGGAGTGCTGGCAAGTGGAGCAGCTTGTTGAGAAGCAGAAGCAAGAGTACGACAAGCGCGACAAGGAGAAGGGCCAGGATGGTGCCGGTTGGTCCAGCAAGCAGAACCGTGGTGGCCAGGGAGGCCGCCGCGGCAAGGCCAAGCAGCCAAAAGAGAAGGCTGCTCAGGGCCAAGATGATGGTGATGAGGACGAAGATGAGTCCGACAAGGAGTTTCAGAACGCAGTGGATGCCATGTGTATTGACGGAGGCGTATCTTTGCACTCCTCACACCGGCAACTGAAGCAGTGGATCCGCGAGGTGAATGTCGCGGAGCCCATGATGGAAGCGCAGAAGCCACTCAAGTGGCCACACACGCCCATCGTCTTTGACGCCGAGGATCGCCCTGACCGCACCACTGCGGTCGGGTGTTTGCCATTGTTGGTTTCGCCAACAATCTGCAACCTCCAGGTGACGAAGATGTTGGTTGACGGTGGGGCCGGCTTGAACTTGATCTCTCCCGATGTGATCAAGAGGCTGCAGATCCCCGACAAGGATCTTGAGGAGACCGGCACGTTCCAAGGAATCAGTCCAGGGAGGAACAAGTCGAAGGGCCAGATCACGCTGCCGATCACATTCGGCAGCGACCTCAACTACCGGACGGAGAAGATCGTCTTCAATGTCGCCAAGATGCCCCTGCCCTACAATGGCATTCTAGGCCGTCCGGCACTGGCCAAGTTCATGGCCGTGTCGCACTTCGCCTACAATGTCATCAAGATGCCAGGGCCGATGGGTGTCCTCGCCATCAAGTCAAAGCACAAGGACGCAATCATCTGCGCCGACAAGCTCTACCGGGAGGCAGTGGCAGCATCTGCCGACAAGGCACCTGCTCCTGCCGGCAAAGCTCCCGGGGGAGGAAAGAAGAATAAGTCCGGCAAGACCCCTGATACGGACTCTGGGAAGCGCACTTTAGAGTGCAGCACGCCCATCGAGGACATACCAGAGAGCTCTACCGGCAAGAGCAAGAAAGCCAAGGCCTCTGCGCTGGTGACCAAGCAAGTTTCTGTGAGAGAGGATGGGGTGACAAATAGGAAAATTGAGCTCGTTGCCTTCCTACGGGCGAATGTCGATGTGTTTGCTTGGCAAGCATCTGACATCCCCAGTATTCCTAGGGAGGTAATTGAGCACAACCTTGCTGTCTGCCCTCATGCGAGACCCGTCAAGCAGAAGGTCAGGAAGCAAGCCTTGGAGCGGCAAGAGTTCATTGCCGTAGAAATCAAGAAGTTGGAAGCAGCAGGTCTAGTCAGAGGAGTGCTACACCCTACATGGTAAGCCAATCCGGTCATAGTGCGCAAGGTGAACGGGAAGTGGAGGCTTTGTATAGACTTCACTGATATAAATAAAGCCTGTCGAAAGCACCCTTTCCCTTTGCTGCGCATCGACCAGATTGTATACTCCACTTCCGGCTGTGACTTACTCTCTTTCCTTGACGCCTACTCTGGTTATCATCAGATCTTTATGGCCAAGGAAGATGAGGAGAAAACCGCATTCATCACTCCATGTGGCACATACTGCTTTTTGCGTATGCCTTTCGGATTGAAGAGTACCGGAGAAACCTTTGCCAGAGTAGTCCAGATTGGTTTTGAGCCACAGCTGCACAGAAATGTGGAAGCTTACATGGATGACATCGTGGTCAAGACCAGAGACAAGTCAACCCTGATCCAGGATTTGGAAGAAACATTTGCGAACTTGCGCAAGCTCAACTTGAAGCTCAAACCCAAGAAGTGTGTGTTCGGTGTTCCGTCCGGCAAGCTTCCTGGGTTCTTTGTGTCTCAGAGAGGGTGTCGGTGTACTAAGACATGGGTGCCGTTATACCCAGACTTGTGCACAGGCAGTTATAGCCTCCCTGCCGGCAAGGGTTTGATAGAGGATAACAATGACTCTAGACTCAACACCAAGACCGTGAAGAAGACCTCAAAGCAGGTCATTGAGAAGTACTATTCTCGATGATTGAGGATCGACGCTGTCCTTTCCTGCAAGCTCCGCCCCGGCAAGGTGAAGACCAAGATTATGGTTGCCGGCAAGCCCCCTTGCAGGCAAGCAAGGCCCGGCAAGCTCCGTGCCAGCAGGTTTGTTCTATCCCGTTACCGCTCCACCTCACCATCGACCAGATAGGCTCGTATACTAGGTGTCGAGCGGGCAGGCAGTCAACATAGCCGACCAAGGCATGTGTCAGCACGCCGCGCCAAGATTAAATTTAATGACACCCATCTTTGGGACATGTCGAGATTACAGGAGGGCGCCAGGACCGGTGGAACAAATCTTTTGCCAAGGCCTCACCTCCCCAACATAGCACCTAACGGTGCATTAAATGTGTTTGTCTTACCCCGTTGGAAGATAGACGGGGTGATGGTGCAAGTCACTGTTCATACACTGTAATGACCGTATTAGCCATTGTGGTAGCCCCTTAGCCTATAAAAGGAGGCCCACGGCTACAGGTAGAACGGTCGACAACCAGCTCAATTACACGTAGTAGCTGCATTTCCCGTGCACCTTGCCGGAAAACTGCGCTCCCTATAACTAGAGTTCATACACGATAAAACACAGATAAGGAGTAGGGTTTAATGCTCATAGCGGACCGAACCTGGATAAACCCCCGCGTGTTCTTGCACCTACTAAAAATCTACTCTTTGTCCCATGCATGTTCCCTGAGCCGAATCGCAAGGGGCCCGTTCGGTCCCATAGATAGTCGTTTCCTACGACATCTTTGGTGCGCCAGGCAGAGGGATTGTGTGTCACAAATCAGCTTTTTGGTAGTGTGAGTACCAACTTCATCATCTTCATCGATGGCGCCGAAGAAGAAAGGTGGAGCCATGACGGCTCATGCTGCATCCAAGCCACGTTCCCAGGTGGTCGCAGGCGGCGCAGCCAGCGCGGGCGCTACGGTTGGGACGGGCGGAGCAGGAGGTGCAAGTGGTGCGGGTGCCCAGCTGAAAGCACATTTGCTCCCTTGGTGGTTTTGGTAATTCATAACAACATATATCTCATTGAACTAATATCCATTCAAGATTAAGATTTCAGGATGTTCAATGATTGGCATGGCATGGACTAGAGATGTGGACCCCTCAAAATGCTAAGGACAAGAATTGGCAAAGATCAAGACTCTACATTTTTGGTTTAGTGATCCAAGATCACATTGAGTCCATAGGAAAGCCAATGCTATTAAAAGGGGATGAGGTGTTGCTTAATGGTCTTTTTGCTCAAGTGCTTAGTGACAGCATTCCTAAACCCTCAACCACTCTCTCAATCCCAAATATGTCCAAAACCCAAAGTCCAACTCGGCCCCACCGAAATTTCCAATCCGGCATCACCGAGTTCATCCAAGACTTAGCCACTGCCAAACCCTAACAAATCGGATCCACCGAAATGGATCTCGGTCCCACCGAGATGGCCTTGCCAACTCTCTGTAATCGTTTGCATTCACTTCGGTCTCACCGAGTTTGCAAATCGGTCTCACCGAGATGGCTTGCCAACTCTCTGTTGACTTATTGCTTCACTTCGGTCTTACCGAGTTGATGCAATCGGTGCCACCGAGATGAGGATTGCCCTAAGCCATTGCACTTCGGTCCATCCGAGTTGTTCATATCGGGCCCACTGAGATTCCTAAAGTTCATATCTTTTACACAGTTCGGTGCTACCGACATTATCGTTTCGGTGCCACGGAGTTGGGTCAAAAGTGTGTAACGGTTGGATTTTGTGTGGAGGCTATATATACCCCTCCACCCCATCCTTCTCAGTAAGGAGAGCCATCAGAACGTGCCTACACTTCCACCATTCATTTTCTGAGAGAGAACCACCTACTCATGTGTTGAGATCAAGATATTCCATTCCTACCATTTGAACCTTGATCTCTAGCCTTTCCCAAGTTGCTTTCCACTCAAATCCTTCTTCCATCATAGCCAAATCTGTGAGGAGTGTTTGAGTGCTGGGAAGACTATCATTTGAAGCACAAGAGCAAGGAGTTCATCAACAACACACCGTCTATTACCTTTTGGAGAGTGGTGTCTCCTAGATTGGTTAGGTGTCACTTGGGAGCCTCCAACCAGATGTGGAGTTGAACCAAGAAGTTTGTAAGGGCAAGGAGATCGCTACTTCGTGAAGATCTACCCCGAGTGAGGCTAGTCCTTCGTGGACGTAAGCCATGGTGGAATAGACAAGGTTGCTTCTCCGTGGACCCTTCGTGGGTGGAGCCCTCCGTAGACTCGCGCAGCCGTTTCCCCCTCGTGGATTGAAGTCTCCATCAACGTGGACGTACGATAGCACCACCTATCGGAACCACGCCAAAAACCACCGTGTCTTCATTGCGTTTGAAATCTCCAATCCCTCCTTTACATACATATGCAATTGCTTATATTCCGCTGCTATACTCTTAGAATTGCATGTGTAGGGTGATGCTTGACATGTACTATTGCTAAAAACTGCCCACAATTAAAATTGGGAAAAGGTTAGGTTTTATTTGGTCAAGTAGTCTAATCACCCCCCCTCTAGACATACTTTCGATCCTACAAGTGGTATCAGAGCTTTGGTCTCCTTAAGCCTTGGTTTCACAACCTAGGAGAGTATGGCGTCTAGTGAGGGTAACTATCACCGTAGAGGTCCATATTTTGATGGTACAAACTTTGCTAGTTGGAAACATAAGATGAAAATGCATATTCTTGGTCATAACCCTGCCGTTTGGGCTGTTGTTCGTGTTGGCTTGCAAGGTGACTTCTTTGAGGATGGCAAGGAACCGGATCGTGAAGCAACCCTGGAAGAACTAAAGATGTTGCAATACAATGCTCAAGCTTGTGACATTCTATTCAACGGTCTATGTCCCGAAGAATTCAACAAAATCAGCCGCCTCGAGAATGCAAAGGAAATTTGGGATAGTTTGGTTGATATGCATGAGGGTACCGAATCCGTCAAGGAATCTAAGTTGGATGTGCTCCAAAGTCAATTTGATAAGTTCAAGATGAAGGATGGTGAAGGAGTCGCAGAGATGTACTCTAGGCTTGCTCTCATCACAAATGAGATTGCCGGCTTAGGAAGTGAAGAGATGACCGACAAATTCATCATCAAAAAGATACTTAGAGCTTTAGATGGAAAATATGATACCGTCTGCACATTGATCCAAATGATGCCAAATTACAAAGATCTCAAGCCCACGGAAGTCATTGGAAGGATTGTCGCTCATGAAATGTCGCTCAAGGACAAAGAGGAGCTGCACAACAAGTCAAGTGGTGCTTACAAAGCCTCAACCGATGCTCCAACAACTTCAAATGACCAGCTAGTATCCAATGAAGAGATAAGCCTAATGGTGAAAAGGTTCAACAAGTTCTACAAGAACAAAGGAAAAGAAAGAAGCTCTAGCTCAAGACACTATGAAAGAAGATCATCAAGTCGTGACCGCAATTGCTACAATTGTGGAAAGCCCGGACACTACTCCTATGAGTGTACGGCTCCCTACAAGAAAAGAGACGAATCACCAAGAGGAAGACATAGAAGAGATGAATCACCTCGTAAGGAGAGAAGGAGTAGAGATGCTTATTATGAACGAAGACACTCTCGAAGAAGTAAGGATTCGGAGAGGAAGGACAAGTCATCCAAGAGCTACACAAGAAGAAGACATCAAGCTCATGTTGGTGAATGGGTATCCGGCTCCGACTCCGACAACCAATCCGAGAGAAGTTATCACTCCAACTCTGACTATAGTCAAGATGAAGGTGTTGCAGGACTTGCACTTGTGTCATCCAACTCCTACGATCTATTTGACTCACCAAATGAAGGAATTGGAAGATGCTTCATGGCAAAAGGCCCTAAGGTATCACACCCCGAGTATCTTGATTTTAATAGTGATGAAGATGATTTGCTTGGTGATGATGATTTACTTGTTGATAGGGCTAGTGATGTGAGCTATAATGAAAATGCTAGTAATCATGATAGTCAAGAGGAAACGAGTGACAATGATATGAAGGAGATTGAGCGTCTAACTAAAGAACTAAATGCTCTTAAGTTAGCTCATGAAACAACTCAAGAGGATCATAGAGAACTTCTAAGAACTCATGAGAAGCTACGCTTCGAGAAGCTAAATTTAGAGCAAGAGCATGAGTTTCTTAAAGCTATCAATGACGATCTTCGAAAGAAGAGTTCTTCATATCTTGCCAAACGTTTACTCTTGTCTACCTTTATGCCACAAGGTAAACCTAGGCAAACTAGCAACAAGGGTAAAAATGGTTCTACCTCTAGTAGTAACAATAACAATGCTAAATCCAATGTTGTTGCTTCTAGTAGTTCTATTGATTCCACTAATGATTCTCTTAGCCAAGTTACACTTGAGCAAGAAAATATGCTATTGAAAGGAATTATAGAAAAAGGTGTCTACAACAGTCTTGCCGGGAGTAAACAATTTGAGGAAATTGTACGCAAGCAAGGAAGGCACCGGAAGAACCAAGGTGTTGGTTTTGAATGAAAGTTCAGTGCCGATGGAGTTGAGTGGGAAGAAGGTCAATACCCCAAGATGAAGTTTGTTCCTCAACAAGAGCAGTATGATCCCACTTCCTTCAAGGGAACACAAGCTCAAGAAGACCTTCCACCACAAGACCACAAGCTAAAAGGCAAGGACAAGCTTCAAGAAGAGATTGATTCATTTGAAGAAGCTCCTCAAGCCATGGTCAAGTGGGTTCCCAAGACTTCATCAAGTTCTACTTCATCAAGTGCTACTATAACTCCAAGGATTCCCATCAAGTTGATGTGGATCCAAAAGAAGAAGAACTAGAGAGTTCTTGAGGGTGACTCCGCCAACAAACTTCACTCATATTCTTTATGGCAAGAACTTGTGCAACCAACTTCCACATTTTGCACTAGTTCATGGAGTCACAAACCCTCCTGTTGGTAAGGCAAGGGACAAGGTAATCAATGCATTCATGGACATCATCATATGTGTATTTCACTCTATGTCTATGGATATCCTTGTATGTTCCTTGTGTGGGACTAACCCATGTAGGTATTGAAAGAACAAAACTCCAAAGGATTGCTCCCAACTCTTGATGGTCTACATCAACATTGAGCATCCACATCTTCAACATCTACATGAAGTCATCATCGACAAAACCCAAGGTTAGTTCAACCCTCTTAGGGGGGATATCACATCTAGGGGGAGCTTTGCTCTAAGCAATTGAGCTAAAGCAACTCTAATGGTGTGAACACATCAATGCTTTTTGTAAAAGTGGTAACCCCACTTGTGCTTAAACGATGAGTATGACCTATGATCAAATGTTCTCATTTGGCTCCTAAGTCAATATACTCATATATAGATGACCTAGTCATCGCCATTGCTTGATAGATGCTAGAATTGGTTGTGCATGTTTGACACATATTTCATTTGCTATCTTATTGTGTGAGCATGTTGATTTGCATGTTTTCATCATTCGAGGACATCCATTTGTTGTTTTGATTGTCTTGGTTTTTCTGGCCAAGTGGATGTACAAGAATGCCTAAGAACCTTCTCTAGCAATCTATGCTTTCTTGTCTCAAATTCTATTCTTGCTGCATCACAAAAATTGAACAAGTCATTTTCGGACCCTCCGGGTGAGGAGCACCCGGAGCCACCGATCTGAAAGGGCTGAACCTCCAAAACCTTCTAATTGATTTCAATCAGACCAACCTACTCAAACTCGGTCGAACCGAAAGCATTTAGATTGATCTAGGTTTTCATCTCGGTGCTACCGATTAGACCAACTCGGTCGGACCGAGTTGCTGTAACTGCAAGCAGTTGCACGTCTCGGTGCTACCGATTTGTTCCACTCGGTGCCACCGACAGCGAATGGGTATATATTCCTAGCGAACCGTGCGGTTGAAAATTTCTTCAAACGTCACGCGCCCGCGCCCCATTGCTGCCGCCCCTTTGGTCTCCGGATCGTCGCCGTCGTCGCCTGTGCGCTCTCGCCGCAGGACTCCATCGCCGTCAATGGTAATCTCCACCGCCGTTGCTGCCATAGAGGAACTCCACCGAGTTAGGGTGTGTTTCGATCCCTTTCGTGCTTCCCTTTTCCGATTCAGTGCACGATTGGATTGCCTGTAATCTTGCCACGAATGCAATTCTCTTTCCACCAGATTAGTTCGTTTGAACGAGATTCGAGCAAAAAATTTAGGGTTAGGTTTCCGCCGAATGCATCTCGGACCGACCGAATAGGAATTTTTGGTCCCACCGATTTGGCCCTGGCCATAGCACAAGTACATCTCGGTGCCACCGAGTTGTGCGAATCGGTAAGATCAAAAGTAACGTCTCAGTGAAACCCTAGCATCTCGGAGCCACCGAAACCCATCTCGGTCAGACCGAAATGGCGTGCCATGTCTCTGTAGTGTGCTTCGGTGTCACCGAGATTACCAACTCGGTCCATCCGAACTGCATTCTGTGAAAACCTAGAACTAAAGTTTGAACTCATTTTTAGGAAAAACAATCTGCTTTTTGTGATGACTCATCTACTCTACCCATACCTATCTATTCACAGGGTCAGCTCAACAAGATGTCTGATGTCAGTGACAGTCAGAACAGGTCAGAGCAGCATGAAGAACAAAGCGAAGGATCAAGCCATAATGAAAGTTACTATGAGGGAGAGAGAAGCTCTCCAGATCTTCCTAAAGCAGCAACCAGAACACGGAAGAAGAAAACCTCAGACAGTGAGGATGAGGACTTTGTTGCAAGTGAAACTGTACAAAAGAAGAAGAGAGTAGTGCTAGCTAAGGAGTACAGCACAAAGCCTACTTCTTTCAAGGAAAGAACTGCTGTGAGGAAAGTGCCTCAGCAGACTGTGCAAGAGCCTAGTGAGGCAGCTGCAGGTGCCAAGAAGAAGAGGATAAGGAAAACTACTGCCCGAGTGATTGGCAGACCTACTATGATGATTGATGAGGAAGAAGAGGAGGAGGATGAGCCAGCTGCTGCACCCCCTGCAAAAGCACTGAAGCTCATGTCTGATGCTATCAAGACTGCTGCACCTCTCAAGTCAAAGCCTAAGGCACCAGCACCCAAGAGATCAACCAGGAACATATCTGCTGCAGAGAAGAACAAGGCCCCAGTGCCTGAATCAACTGTTGATGAAGAGCCTCTAATGCTCAGAAAATTGAAGCCCAAGATACCAGAACATGACAACGCACACCCAGTAGCTGAGAACATGATGTTGAGAAAGGACAAAGGACTGCGTCAATGGAGATTGTCAGATCCCTATGCTATCAGAAGGAGGACAACGTTATAGTGATGGATCCTTCGCATCCCACTTCTGCCCAAGCTCAAGAGGAAATCCGCAAAGCACAAGAAGCTAAAGCAGCTCAGGAAGCAGCAGCTCCCAATGCTCCAATTGCGAATCTCAAGACACCAAAAGATCAAATGCAATATCTGCTTGAAGCCACTCTAAGGATTGAGCGAAGTCTGGCCAACCTCACCCAGACCCAGGCTAGTTTTGAGTGGATCATTGAGACCAAATTTCATGATTTGGATGTCAAGGTGACAGAGATTCAGACCACAGTAGAACAACTGCAAGGAGATGTCGATGCTATCAAGTTTGCCAGATCAGACGACAGTGGAGATGATAGACCGACTACAGAGCGATTTCAGTCAGTGCCTAGGGCTACCAGGTCAGCTGCGATACCAGTTGTGGATCCACGGACCACAATATCTGCACCAGCCGCCACAGCCACAGTGCCACTACAGGTCTCAACTCCTCCAGTCCAGCAGTCGTCAGCAAAAGCATTCACGGACGCTCTCATCTCAACGCCGTCTACGCACACCGGAGCCGCCAGCAGGAGATCGCCTTCGGAGGACCGTGCCTAGAGAGCCGACTAGTGCTATACGATTCAAACTTTTTGGTACTTGTTGCCAAAGGGGGAGGATTTGTATAGATCATAGGCTTCGAGAGAGAGAGTTTCTTGTTTTTTTTTTGATTTTCTTCGAGAGTTTCTTTTGCTACTTGTTTGCTCGTTCATTGATACGTTGTTATGTGTGTGCTTGCTACAGTATTCTGTCGTTTATACTTGTGAGATACGATGTTGATTGATCATATTATGCCCATTGTGATATTCCATGTTTATCTCTACTATTATGTTGTATGATCAATTACTTATGTTGGTGATGCGTGCCTATTATTCCAATCATATCATTTTGCGCGCTCCACCAAGATGTATGTGACATGGAAGAGTAACCCATGAGCCTAATCGATTGTGCATTTGCATTCAACCGAACCTGGATAAACCCCTCGCGTGTTCCTGCACGTACTAAAAATCTGCTCTTTGTCCCATGCATGTTCCCTGAGCCGAATCGCAAGGGGCCCGTTCGGTCCCATAGATAGTCATTTCCTACGACATCTTTGGTGCGCCAGGCAGGGGGATTGTGTGTCACAAATCAGCTTTTTGGTAGTGTGAGTACCAACTTCATCATCTTCGTCGATGGCGCCGAAGAAGAAAGGTGGAGCCATGACGGCTCATGCTGCATCCAAGCCACGTTCCCAGGCGGTCGCAGGCGGTGCAGCCAGCGCGGGCGCTACGGTTGGGACGGGCGGAGCAGGAGGTGCAAGTGGTGCGGGTGCCCAGCTGAAAGCACATTTGCTCCCTTGGTGGTTTTGGTAATTCATAACAACATATATCTCATTGAACTAATATCCATTCAAGATTAAGATTTCAGGATGTTCAATGATTGGCATGGCATGGACTAGAGATGTGGACCCCTCAAAATGCTAAGGACAAGAATTAGCAAAGATCAAGACTCTACATTTTTGGTTTAGTGATCCAAGATCACATTGAGTCCATAGGAAAGCCAATACTATTAAAAGGGGATGAGGTGTTGCTTAATGGTCTTTTTGCTCAAGTGCTTAGTGACAGCATTCCTAAACCCTCAACCACTCTCTCAATCCCAAATATGTCCAAAACCCAAAGTCCAACTCGGCCCCACCAAAATTTCCAATCCGGCATCACCGAGTTCATCCAAGACTTAGCCACTGCCAAACCCTAACAAATCGGATCCACCGAAATGGATCTCGGTCCCACTGAGATGGCCTTGCCAACTCTCTGTAATCATTTGCATTCACTTCGGTCTCACCGAGTTTGCAAATCGGTCTCACCGAGATGGTTTGCCAACTCTCTGTTGCCTTATTGCTTCACTTCGGTCCTACCGAGTTGATGCAATCGGTGCCACCGAGATGAGGATTGCCCTAAGCCATTGCACTTCGGTCCATCCGAGTTGTTCGTATCGGGCCCACCGAGATTCCTAAAGTTCATATCTTTTACATAGTTCGGTGCTACCGAGATTATCGTTTCGGTGCCACCGAGTTGGGTCAAAAGTGTGTAACGGTTGGATTTTGTGTGGAGGCTATATATACCCCTCCACCCCATCCTTCTCAGTAAGGAGAGACATCAGAACGTGCCTACACTTCCACCATTCATTTTCTGAGAGAGAACTACCTACTCATGTGTTGAGATCAAGATATTCCATTCCTACCATTTGAACCTTGATCTCTAGCCTTTCCCAAGTTGCTTTCCACTCAAATCCTTCTTCCACCATAGCCAAATCTGTGCGGAGTGTTTGAGTGGTGGGAAGACTATCATTTGAAGCACAAGAGCAAGGAGTTCATCAACAACACACCGTCTATTACCTTTTGGAGAGTGGTGTCTCCTAGATTGGTTAGGTGTCACTTGGGAGCCTCCAACCAGATGTGGAGTTGAATCAAGAAGTTTGTAAGGGCAAGGAGATCGCCTACTTCGTGAAGATCTACCCCGAGTGAGGCTAGTCCTTCGTGGACGTAAGCCATGGTGGAATAGACAAGGTTGCTTCTTCGTGGAGCCTTCGTGGGTGGAGCCCTCCGTGGACTCGCGCAGCCGTTACCCTTCGTGGGTTGAAGTCTCCATCAACGTGGACGTACGATAGCACCACCTATCGGAACCACGCCAAAAACCACCGTGTCTTCATTGCGTTTGAAATCTCCAATCCCTCCTTTACATACATATGCAATTGCTTATATTCCGCTGCTATACTCTTAGAATTGCATGTGTAGGGTGATGCTTGACATGTACTATTGCTAAAAACTTCCCGCAATTAAAATTGGGAAAAGGTTAGGTTTTATTTGGTCAAGTAGTCTAATCACCCCCCTCTAGACATACTTTCGATCCTACACCAGCACCCCCGCCACGCTGCTGAGCCTAGCCACAGGACCGGCGACGTCGCAGCCGGTCAACTTCCGAGGCATTCCGGTGAGCATAGTCATCATAGTAATATAGTTCATACTGCTGCGACCCAGAACCCAGCAGCCGCAACATCCAAGGATGCGGCGGCGGCGTCCAACAACAGTGCGGGGAGGTGTACGCCGCGACCATCGCAAGATGGGCATGACACGCTCCCCCACATTGCTGGCGGTTCCAGACGACCGCAAGGCGAGATTCCTGTGCAGCAACTTCCGATTGCTCACGGAGCACCGCCACCACCACCACGTCCGCCTATTGGTGAGCATGAGCGGCGGCGGCACAGACGTAACGAAGCTCCTTCTGGCTCTGCTAGGAGTCAAGCGACGCCTCATTTTGTGTTCCCGGCCATGCCAACCACGGCAGCAGAGGCCATGGCGCGGGTTCAAATACTTTTGAACTTCCCACCAAGCCCAGATAAGATGGACGAATGGAGAGCCACCATTCAGAGTCTCATCAGTTTTGCCGATCCCAGCAAAACACAAGACATAGGGCCCTCGCGGCGGCCACCCACCATGTTGGCGGGACCGTCTAGCTAGCTTGGCGGAGACGCCGCACAAATGGTGCAGTCACCTCAGCACCCCCCACCGTCACTGCGGCTGGCCCGCCGACCAGACGACCATGACGTGCTGTCTATGGCTTCGTCGGATCCGCGGTGCCGCCAAGATCCGCGTCAAGTGCTCCGCGAGCGGTGCGAGGAAGACACCCGCACGAAGATCGAGCGGCACCGGGAAGCACGCCGTCAATTCGACGACCGTGCCAGGCCGGCAGTGAATGTGCTTGCTCCAGTAGCCACTGGGTATTTGCCCTACGATGTGGGGTACCCAGCGTTTACTCGTGAGCTGCGGCAAGCTCGCTGGCCGTCCGCCCGTGCCTTCAAGCCGGAGCTGCCCGACAATAACGACGGCACGCTCAACCCAGCCGAGTTCCTTGGCATCTACACCATCGCGGTTGAAGCTGCCGGGGGACAGGACGAGAAAGTGCTCGCCAACTACTTCCCGTTGGCGCTTCGGCACAATGTCAGGTCGTGGTTGATGAACCAGCCTGAGGGCTCCATCTCTTCTTGGGTGGATCTGTGCCATCATTTTGTTGGCTCTTACCAGGGTGGCCACAAGCTCCCAGGTCAACCCAGCGATTTGTAGGTGATCCGCCAAAGGGATGGAGAGAACCTCCGCAAGTACATACAACGGTTCAGCCATGTGCACCACAACATTCCCGACATCCATCCCACAGCTGTTGTTGTCGCGTTCCACATGAATGTGCGCAACCACAGGATGCGGTCTAAGATGAATGTCCAGCAGGTCAAGACCATCAACGATCTGTAGGCCTTGGCGGATAGGTGTGCACATGCTGAGGAAGGGAGGTGACTAGCCGGGGAAGATGCTGGTGCAGACGTCGATTCCGAGGACGATGACGCATCAACCCCGCAGAAGAAGAATAGAAAGCGCAACAGAAAGAGCAAGAACAAGACTGTACTGGCCGTCGAGAGCTCCGGCAACACCAACGCCACCAAGAAGCCGAAGGCAGACATCCCCGGCAAGGAGGTTGCCGGGTGCGATGCTTGCTTAGAAGCTGCGGCAGGCGAGAAGGCCGGCAAGACCGGCGGGCCGTACTGCAAGATCCACCGCACCAAGGGCCACGACCTCCAGCAATGCCGGCAAGTAGAGCAACTTGCCGAAAAGCAGAAGCAAGAGTACGAGAAGCGTGACAAGGAGAAGGCCCAAGATGGTGCTGGTGGGTCTGGCAAGCAAGACCATGGTGGCCGCGGAGGCCGCCACGGCAAGGCCAAGCAGCCAAAAGAGAAGGCTGCCCAGGGCCAGCAAGAGGATGATAGTGATGAGGATGGAGGTGGGTCCGACAAGGAGTTCCAAAATGCAGTGGATGCCATGTGTGCTAACGGAGGCGCATCTTTGCACTCCTCGCACCGGCAACTAAAGCAATGGATCCGCAAAGTCAATGCAGCAGAGCCGATGATGGAGGCACAGAAGCCACTCAAGTGGTCGCACTCGCTCATCATCTTTGACGCCGAGGACCACCCTGATCGCACCACTGCGGTCGGGTGTTTGCCGTTGTTGGTCTCACCAACAATTCGCAACCTCAAGGTGACAAAGGTGCTGGTTGACAGTGTGGCTGGCTTTAACTTGATCTCTCCAGATGTGATCAAGAGGCTGCAGATCCCCGACAAGGATCTCGAGGAGACAGGCAGTTTCCAAGGAATCAGTCCGGGGAGGAACAAGCCGAAGGGCCAAGTCACGTTGCCGGTCACGTTCGGCAGCGAGCTCAACCATCGAACGAAGAAGATTACCTTCGACGTCGTTAAGATGCCGCTACTGTACAATGGGATTCTGGGCCACCCAGCCCAGGCAAAGTTTATGGCCGTGTCACACTATGCGTACAACGTCATCAAGATGCCAGGGCCGATGGGGGTCCTCACCATCAAATCAAACTACAAGGACGCAATCATCTGTGCTGACAAGCTCTACCGGGAGGCGGCGGCAGCAGCTGCCATCGAGGCACTTGCCCCTGCCATCAAAGCTCCCGGGGGAGGAAAGAAGAAGAAGACCGGCAAGACCTTTGGGAAGGACTCCGGCAAGCGCACTTCAAAGTGCAGCATGCCTATCGAGGACGTACCAAAGAGCTCTACCGGCAAGTGTAAGAGAGCCAAGGTTTCCGCGCCGGCGACCAAACATGTTTCTGCGAGAAAAGATGGGATGAGTGGCACCTTCTCTATAAGTGTCACTCTTAGTGACAAACATGAAAGCGAGCTCGTTGCCTTCCTACGGGCGAATGTCGATGTGTTTGCTTGGCAAGCATCTGACATCCCCGGGGTTCCTAGGGAGGTAATTGCACCACCTTACTGTCTGCCCTCATGCGAGACCAGTCAAGCAGAAGATCAGAAAGCAAGCCTTGGAGCAGCAAGAGTTTATTTCCGAGGTGATTAAGAAGTTAGAAGCAGTAGGGCTGGTTAGAGGAGTGCTACACCCTACATGGTTAGCCAATCCGGTGGGGGTGTGTAAGGCGAACGGGAAGTGGAGGCTTTGTATCGACTTCACCGATATAAATAAAGCCTGTCCCAAGGACCCCTTCCCTTTGCTGCGCATTAACCAGATTGAAGACTCCACTGCCGGCTGTGACTTACTCTCTTTCCTTGACGCCTATTCTGGTTATCATCAGATCTTTATGGCCAAGGAAGATTAGGAAAAAACCGCATTCATCACTCCATGTGGCACATACTGCTTTTTGCATATGCCTTTCGGATTGAAGAGTGCCTGAGCAACCTTTGCCAGAGCAGTCCAGATTGGTTTTGAGCCACAGCTACACAGAAATGTGGAAGCTTACATGGATGACATTTTGGTCAAAACCAGAGACAAGTCAACCCTAATTCAGCATTTGGAAGAGACATTTGTGAACTTGCGCAAGCTCAACTTGAAGCTCAACCCCGACAAGTGTGTGTTCAGTGTTCCATCCGGCAAGCTTCTTGGTTTCTTTGTGTCTCAGAGAGGGATTGAAGCTAACCCCGACAAGATCAAGGCAATGGAGCAGATGGAAGCACCGAGACGCGTCAAGGATGTCAGGCGTCTTGCCGGTTGCGTTGCCGCCCTCAGCAGGTTCATCTCCAAATCGGCAGAGCACGCCTTGCCATTTTTCAAGATATTGAAAAAGGCAGGTCCAGTGAACTGGACTCCGGAAACGGAGGCCGCGCTCCAAGATTTGAAGGAGTACCTGTCCTCTCCGCCAGTCCTAGTTGCGCCTAGGCACAAGAGACGTTGCTGCTATGAATCAAGTGGTTAGTGCTGCACTGTAAGTGTCGTGGGAAATGACTATCTATGGGACCGAACGGGTCCCTTTGCAATTCGGCTCAGGGGACGTGCATGGGACAAAGAGCAGGTTTTCAGTAAGTGCAAGAACACACGGGGGATTTATCCAGGGTTGGGCCGCTATGAGCGTAAAACCCTACTCCTGCTCTGTGGTTGATCGAATATGAACTCTGGTTACAGGGAGCGCAGTTTTCCGGCAAGGTGCTCGAGAAAATGCAGCTACTGCGTGTAATTGAACTCAGTGTCGACCGTTCTACCTGTAGCCATGGGCCTCCTTTTTTAGGCCAAGGGGTTACCACAATGGCTAATACGGTCATTACAGAGTGTGAACAGTGACTTGCACCGTCATCACATTTATCTTCCAACGGGGTAAGACAAACGCATTTAATGCACCGTTAGGTGCTATGTTGGGGAGACGAGGCCCTGGGCAAAATATTTGTACCACCAGTCCTGGCGCCTTTCTGTAATCTCGACACGTCCCAGGGATGGGTGTCATTAAAGTTAATCTTGGCGCGGCGTGCTGACACGTGCCTTGGCCGGTCATGTTGGCTGTCTGCTCGCTCGACACCTAGCCCACGAGCCTATCTGGTCGATGGTGAGGTGGAACGGTAACGGGATAGAACAAGCCTGCTGGCATGAAGCTTGCTGGGCCTTGCTTGCCGGCAAGGGAACTTGCCGGCAACCACAGCCTTAGTCTTCACCTTGCCGGGGCAAAGCTTGCTAGCAAGAACAGCGTCAATCTTTAGTACTTAGAATAGTACTTCTCAATGACCTACCTTGAGGTCTTCTTCATGGTCTTGGTGTTAAGTATTGGGTTGTGGTTATCCTCTGTCAAGCCCTTGCCGGAAGGGAGGATACAACTACCTGTGCACAAGTCTGGGTACAAGGGCACCCATGTCTTAGTATACCGACAGGAGCCCCTGGGCCTGGGCCACGCGCGCATGCGAGGCATCGTTGGGATAGGCCCAAATAGTGCATAGGCGGCGCGTGGCAGAGGATCACTGTCATAATCTTCTCTATTACCGCACCCGCCCATGATGCGCATTAAATGCGGGCGTGGGAAAGGTGGAGCGAAACGGCGGCGGGAGGTGGTGCGCCTGAAAAAACGCAGCCACGTAGGACGGAAAGAGCCAGCCCCCGCTCCTTCCCCATAAAAAGGGAAACCGCGAGGGGCGCTGCTCATTTACCCCCCCCCCCTCTTTCCAATCTAGCCAGTTCGCCGCCGTCTTCAAGCTCGTGCCAGAACGCCTTTTTCTTCCACCACCGCATCGCGCCCCTCGCCAGCTTCGGAGTCCGTCCACCTTGTGCAGCCATGGCGCCCAAGAGGGGTCTGAATAAACCGAGGAAGGTGGCTGATCTGGATGCGGAGGCGGGGGAAACGGAGTGGGCAGCGATGCGGAGGGGCAACATCGTCTTCAAGCCGGAGTTGGAGGAGCATGACCTGGTGGAGCGGTATGCGATCATCTGGGGGAAGGACACTAAAGCCCACTCCGCGCCTGATGTTCTTCCCGGCTCCGTCCAGCCCAGCGATGACAAGTACCCCTTCTTCACTGCTTACTTCTATTGCGGGCTTGTCCCTCCTTTCTCTGAGTTCTTCCGTAAAATCATGTACACGTATGGGTTCCACCTCCAAGATTTCACACCGTACACCATGACCTGCCTGGCTGTTTTCGCGCATTTCTGCGAAAACTTTGTTGGAGTAATGCCCAGCGCAGCTCTATTTCGCCACTATTTCATACCCCGCATCGAGGCGGACACCCTCTCTGGCTGTATTGCTTGGATTCCCAGGGACGGGGACGCTTATCTCCGTGGGTTGTTTAACCGGGAATGGAGCGAATGGCGCGGAGAGTGGTGCTGGATCAAGGACGACAAGTTCCCTGACTTCTGCAAGCTCAGAATGAAGAAGCTGCGGCGCGTCGAGAGTTGGGACCACTTTGATGACAAGGATGTGTTGGAAATATGCCCTAGAGGCAATAATAAATTGGTTATTATTATATTTCCTTGTTCATGATAATCGTTTATTATCCATGCTATAATTGTATTGATTGGAAACTCAAATACATGTGTGGGTACATAGACAACACTGTGTCCCTAGTAAGCCTCTAGTTGACTAGCTTGTTGATCAAAGATGGTTAAGGTTTCCTAGCCATGGACATGAGATGTCATTTGATAACGGGATCACATCATTAGGAGAATGATGTGATGGACAAGACCCAAACTGTAAACGTAGCATTTGATCGTGTCAGTTTATTGCTATTGTTTTCTGCATGTCAAGTATCTGTTCCTTTGACCATGAGATCATGCAACTCACTGACACCGGAGGAATACCTTGTGTGTATCAAACGTCGCAACGTAACTGGGTGACTATAAAGGTGCTCTACAGGTATCTCCAAGGGTGTTTGTTGGGTTGGCATGGATCAAGACTGGGATTTGTTACTCCGTATGACGGAGAGGTATCTCAGGGCCCACTCGGTAATACAACATCACAATGAGCCTTGCAAGCAATGTGACTAAAGTGTTAGCCACGAGATCTTGTATTACGGAACGAGTAAAGAGACTTGCCGGTAACGAGATTGAACTAGGTATAGTGATACCGACGATCGAATCTCGGGCAAGTAACATACCGAAGAACAAAGGGAACAGCATACGGGATTAACTGAATCCTTGACATAGAGGTACGACCGATAAAGATCTTCGTAGAATATGTAGGAGCCAATATGGGCATCCAGGTCCCGCTATTGGTTATTGGCCGTAGAGGTGTCTCGGTCATGTCTACATAGTTCTCGAACCCGCAGGGTCTACACACTTAACGTTTGGTGACGATTAGTATAATTGAGTTATTATGTTGGTGACCGAAAGTTGTTCGGAGTCCCGGATAAGATCCCGGACATGACGAGGATCTCCGGAATAGTCCGGAGGTAAAGATTGATATATGTGATAATAGTGTTTTGATCTCCGAAAGAGTTCCGGAGTTCACCGGAAGGGGTTCCGGATGTTTGCCGAAGTGTTCGGGTGCAGCAACACTTTATATGGGCCAAGGGATAAAAGCCCACGAGGTATTGGAAAGTGCAAAAGTAGTTTTGCTGCCGCGTAAGCGGTACTACCGCTTGGTGAAGCGGTACTACCGCCCGAGCGGTACTACCGCTTGTGTGAAGCGGTACTACCGCCCAAGCGGTACTACCGCTTGTGTGAAGCGGTACTACCGCTTGTGCGCGGCTGTGCACGGTTCGGCAGGGATCCGAGTTGGACTCTTTTCCTGCGGGCCAAACCGACCTTGTGCGGGCAAAACCGACCTAGAGGAGGCTTTTACTCCAAGTTTAGACCCCAAGGCTCAACATATAAATAGAGGGGCAGGGCTAGCACACGGGACACATTAAGATTTCCCCAAGCCGTGTGCGGCAACCCTTACCCTCTAGTTCCTCCGTCATAATCTCCGTAGTGCTTGGCGAAGCCCTGCAGAGATTGTTTCTCACCACCATCACCACGCCGTCGTGCTGCTGGAACTCAACCACTACTTCACCATCGCTCGCTGGATCGAGGAGGTGAAGGCGTCATCAAGCCGTACGTGTGTTGAACGCGGAGGTGCCGTCCGTTCGGCACTAGATCGGAAGGATCGTGATTGGATCGCGGGACGCTCGGCGATTTGGATCGCGAAGACGTTCGACTACATCAACCGCGTTTATTAACGCTTCCGCTTAGCGATCTACAAGGGTATGTAGATTCACTCTCCCTCTCGTAGATGCTCATCACCATGGATAGATCTTGCGTGTGCGTAGGAAAATTTTTGTTTCCCATGCAACGTTCACCAACAGTGGTATCAGAGCTAGGTCTATGCGTAGATGAGATCTCGAGTAGAACACAAACGAGTTGTGGGCGTGGGTGTATACATATTGCTTGCCGTTACTAGTTGATACTTGATTCAGCGGTATTGTGAGATGAAGCGGCCCGGACCGACATTACGCGTACACTTACGCGAGACAGGTTCCTTCAACTGACATGTAACTTCGTTGCATAAAGATGGCTAGCGGGTGTCTGTCTCTCTCACTTTAGTTGAATCGATTTCAATGAAGAGGGTTCTTTTAGAAGATCAAAAAGTAATCACTACACCACGTTGTGGTTTTGCGTAGGTAAGAACGGTTCTTGCAAACCCATAGCAGCCACGTAAAATTTGCAAACAACAATTAGAGGACGTCTAACTTGTTTTTGCAGGGTATGTTGTGATGTGATATGGCCAATTACATGATGAGATATATGTGATGTATGAGATGATCATGTGATGTATAGAATATCACGACTTGCATGTCGATGAGTACGGCAACTGGCAGGAGCCATAGAGTTGTCTTTAATTATTGTATGACCTGCGTGTCAATCATTAAGCGCTATGTAATGCTTTACTTTATCGCTAAACGTTAGCTATAGTCGTGGAAGCAACAGTCAGCGCGACAACCTTATGGCGGCACGTTGATGGAGATCAAGATGATGGAGATCATGGTGTCATGCCGGTGACGATGGAGATCATGCCGGTGCTTTGGAGATGGAGATCAAAAGCACAAGTTCATGGCCATATCATGTCACTTATGATTTGCATGTGATGTTAATCCTTTTATGCATCTTATTTTGCTTAGGACGACGGTAGCATTATAAGGTGATCCCTCACTTAAATTTCAAGATAAATTGTGTTCTCCCCAAGTGTGCACCGTTGCGAAAGTTCGTCGTTTCGAGACACGCCGTGATGATCGGGTGTGATAGACTCTACGTTCGCATACAACGGGTGCAAGCCATGTTGCACGTGCGGAACACTCGGGTTAAACTTGACGAGCCTAGCATGTACAGACATGGCCTCGGAACACAAGAGACCGAAAGGTCGAACATGAGTCATATAGTAGATATGATCAACATGAAGATGTTCACCATTGAAACCACCTCAACTCACGTGATGATCGGACTTGAGTTGGTGGATTTGGATCATGTTACACTCGAATGATCGGAGGGATGTCAATTTGAGTGGGAGTTTTTTAAAATATGATTAACTAAACTCATTATCTAGAACAATAGTCTAAGTTGTCTTTGCTATATTTATGTTGTAGATCATGGCTCGCGCAGTAGCACCCCTGAATTTTAATGCATTCCTAGAGAAAGCTAAGTTGAAAGATGATGGAAGTAACTTTGTGGACTGGGCCCGTAATCTAAGGATTATCCTTACGGCTTCCCAGAAGGCTTATGTCCTTGATGCACCGCTTGGTGATCCACCTGCTCCAGTTGAGTCTCTAGACGTTGTGAACGCCTGGCAGACTCGTTCTGATGATTACTCAATAGTTCAATGTGCAATGTTGTATGGCTTAGAACCGGGACTTCAAAGACGTTTTGAACGTCATGGAGCATATGAGATGTTCCAGGAGTTGAAGTTTATCTTTCAGAAGAATGCCCGGATCGAGAGATATGAGATCTCCGATAAGTTCTATGCTTGCAAGATGGAGGAGAACGGGTCTATCAGTGATCACGTGCTCAGAATGTCTGGGTACTCCACCCGTCTGGCTGAGTTAGGGATGCCCCTTCCGCCAGAGGCTATCACTGACAGAGTTCTTCAATCATTGCCACCTAGCTACAAGAGCTTCGTGTTGAACTATAACATGCACGGGATGAACAAGTCAGTCGCCGAGCTGTTTGCGATGCTGAAAGCCGCTGAGTCTGAAATTCAGAAGGAGCATCAAGTGTTGATGGTCAATAAAACCACTAGTTTCAAGAAAAATGGCAAGGGTAAGAAGGGTAACTCCAAGAAGAGTGGCAAAGCAGTTGCTCCTCTCGTGAAGAAACCCAAGGCTGGACCCAAACCAGAAACTGTGTGTTTTCATTGCAAGGGAACTGGACACTGGAAGCGGAATTGCCCCAAGTATTTGGCTGACAAGAAGGCGGCCAACAACAAACAAGGTATATATGATATACATGTTATTGATGTGTACCTTACCAACTCTCGTTGTAGTGCCTGGGTATTTGATACCGGTGCGGTTGCTCATATTTGCAACTCAAAACAGGAACTGCGGAATAGACGGAGGCTGGCAAAGGACGAAGTGACGATGCGCGTGGGAAATGGTTCCAAGGTTGATGTGATCGCCGTCGGCACGCTCGCTCTTCGATTACCGTCGGGATTAGTGATGAACCTAAATAAGTGTTATTTGGTGCCTGCGTTAAGCATGAACATTATATCTGGATCTTGTTTATTGCGAGACGGTTACTCATTTAAATCAGAGAATAATGGTTGTTCTATTTATATGAGTAATATCTTTTATGGTCATGCACCCGATGTGAGGGGTTTATTCTTATTGAATCTCGATAGTAATGATACACATGTTCATAACATTGATGCCAAAAGATGTAGAATTGATAATGATAATACCACTTTCTTGTGGCACTGCCGTTTAGGTCATATTGGCGTAAAACGCATGAGGAAGCTCCATGCTGATGGACTTTTGGAGTCACTTGATTTTGAATCACTTGACACATGTGAGCCATGCCTCATGGGCAAGATGACTAAAACGCCGTTCTCTGGAACAATGGAACGGGCAAGTGACTTATTGGAAATCATACATACTGATGTGTGCGGTCCGATGAGTATTGAAGCGCGCAGTGGTTATCGTTACTTTCTCACCTTCACTGATGACTTAAGTAGATATGGGTATATTTACTTAATGAAACACAAGTCTGAAACATTTGAAAAGTTCAAACAATTTCAGAGTGAAGTTGAGAATCATCGTAACAAGAAGATTAAATTCCTACGATCTGATCGAGGAGGAGAATATCTGAGTTATGAGTTTGGCAGTCACTTAAGACAGTGTGGAATTGTTTCACAATTAACACCGCCTGGAACACCACAGCGTAATGGTGTGTCCGAACGTCGTAATCGAACCTTATTGGATATGGTGCGATCTATGATGTCTCTTGCCGATTTGCCACTATCGTTTTGGGGTTATGCATTAGAGACAGCTGCATTCACTTTAAATAGGGCACCATCGAAATCCGTTGAGACGACGCCATATGAACTTTGGTTTGGCAAGAAGCCAAAACTGTCGTTTCTTAAAGTTTGGGGATGTGATGCTTATGTCAAAAAGCTTCAGCCTGAAAAGCTGGAACCCAAAGCGGAGAAATGCGTCTTCATAGGATACCCAAAAGAGACAGTTGGGTATACCTTCTACCTCAGATCCGAAGGCAAAGTGTTTGTCGCTAAAAACGGAACATTTCTTGAGAAAGAGTTTCTCTCGAAAGAATTGAGTGGGAGGAAGATAGAACTTGATGAGGTTATTGAACCTTTACTTCAACCTAAGAGTAGCGCAACGCAGAAAGTTGTTTCTGTCGAGCCTACATTAGCTGAAGAGGAAGTTAATGATGATGATCATGAAGCTTTGGATCAAGTTGCTATCGAACCTCGTAGGTCGACAAGGACGCGTACTGCTCCTGAGTGGTACGGCAACCCTGTCTTAGAGGTCATGTTGTTAAACAACGATGAACCTACGAGCTATGGAGAAGCGATGATGGGCCCGGATTCCGAGAAGTGGTTAGAGGCCATGAAATCCGAGATGGGATCCATGTATGAAAACAAAGTATGGACTTTGGAAGTATTACCTGAAGGGCGTAAGGCCATTCAGAACAAATGGATCTTTAAGAGGAAGACGGACGCGGACGGTAATGTCACCGTCTATAAAGCTCGACTTGTGGCAAAGGGTTTTTCACAAGTTCAAGGAGTTGACTACGATGAGACCTTCTCACCCGTAGCGATGCTTAAGTCCGTCAGAATCATGTTAGCAATAGCTGCCTTTTTCGATTATGAAATTTGGCAGATGGATGTCAAAACAGCGTTCCTTAACGGTTACCTTAAGGAAGAGTTGTATATGATGCAACCAGAAGGTTTTGTCGATCCAGAGAATGCTGACAAAGTTTGCAAACTCCAGCGATCCATTTATGGACTGGTGCAAGCATCTCGGAGTTGGAATCTTCGTTTTGATGAGGTGATCAAAGCGTTCGAGTTTATACAAGTTTACGGAGAAGCTTGTATTTACAAGAAAGTGAGTGGGAGCTCTATAGCGTTTCTAATATTATATGTGGATGACATATTGCTGATTGGAAACAATATAGAAATGCTGGAAAGCGTAAAGGAATATTTGAACAAGAGTTTTTCAATGAAGGACCTAGGAGAAGCTGCTTTCATATTAGGCATCAAGATCTATAGAGATAGATCGAGACGCTTAATAGGACTTTCACAAAGCACATACCTTGATAAGATTTTGAAGAAGTTCAAAATGGATCAGTCCAAGAAGGGGTTCTTGCCTGTTTTGCAAGGTGTGAAGTTGAGTAAGACTCAATGCCCAGTGACTGCAGAAGATAGAGAAAAGATGAGTGTCATCCCCTATGCTTCAGCCATAGGCTCTATCATGTATGCAATGCTGTGCACAAGACCCGATGTCAGCCTTGCCATAAGTATGGTCGGAAGGTTTCAAAGTGATCCAGGAATGGAACACTGGACAGCGGTCAAGAATATCCTGAAGTACCTGAAAAGGACTAAGGACATGTTTCTCGTCTATGGAGGTGATCAAGAGCTCGTCGTAAAGGGTTACGTCGATGCAAGCTTTGACACTGATCCGGATGACTCTAAGTCGCAAACCGGATACGTATTTATTCTTAATGGGGGTGCGGTTAGCTGGTGCAGTTCCAAGCAAAGCGTGGTAGCAGATTCTACATGCGAAGCGGAGTACATCGCTGCCTCGGAGGCGGCGAAGGAAGGTGTCTGGATGAAGGAGTTCATGACAGATCTTGGAGTAGTGCCAAGTGCACTTAACCCAATGACTCTGTTTTGTGATAATACTGGTGCCATTGCTCTAGCCAAGGAACCAAGA
Source organism: Elymus sibiricus (assembly GCA_039707655.1). NCBI lineage: Eukaryota > Viridiplantae > Streptophyta > Magnoliopsida > Poales > Poaceae > Elymus > Elymus sibiricus. The sequence continues at coordinate 187,299,525 of CM077668.1, forward strand.
TTTCACAAGAGGACCAGACACATAAAGCGACGCTTCAATTCCATCCGCGATTACATCAAGGAGGACGACATAAATATTTGCAAAGTACACACGGATCTAAATGTTGCAGATCCGATGACTAAACCTCTTCCAAGGGCTAAACATGAACAACACCAGAACTGCATGGGTGTTCGATTCATTACAATGTAAATCACATAGTGATGTGAACTAGATTATTGACTCTAGTGCAAGTGGGAGACTGTTGGAAATATGCCCTAGAGGCAATAATAAATTGGTTATTATTATATTTCCTTGTTCATGATAATCGTTTATTATCCATGCTATAATTGTATTGATTGGAAACTCAAATACATGTGTGGGTACATAGACAACACTGTGTCCCTAGTAAGCCTCTAGTTGACTAGCTTGTTGATCAAAGATGGTTAAGGTTTCCTAGCCATGGACATGAGATGTCATTTGATAACGGGATCACATCATTAGGAGAATGATGTGATGGACAAGACCCAAACTGTAAACGTAGCATTTGATCGTGTCAGTTTATTGCTATTGTTTTCTGCATGTCAAGTATCTGTTCCTTTAACCATGAGATCATGCAACTCACTGACACCGGAGGAATACCTTGTGTGTATCAAACGTCGCAACGTAACTGGGTGACTATAAAGGTGCTCTACAGGTATCTCCAAGGGTGTTTGTTGGGTTGGCATGGATCAAGACTGGGATTTGTTACTCCGTATGACGGAGAGGTATCTCAGGGCCCACTCGGTAATACAACATCACAATGAGCCTTGCAAGCAATGTGACTAAAGTGTTAGCCACGAGATCTTGTATTACGGAACGAGTAAAGAGACTTGCCGGTAACGAGATTGAACTAGGTATAGTGATACCGACGATCGAATCTCGGGCAAGTAACATACCGAAGAACAAAGGGAACAGCATACGGGATTAACTGAATCCTTGACATAGAGGTACGACCGATAAAGATCTTCGTAGAATATGTAGGAGCCAATATGGGCATCCAGGTCCCGCTATTGGTTATTGGCCGTAGAGGTGTCTCGGTCATGTCTACATAGTTCTCGAACCCGCAGGGTCTACACACTTAACGTTTGGTGACGATTAGTATAATTGAGTTATTATGTTGGTGACCGAAAGTTGTTCGGAGTCCCGGATAAGATCCCGGACATGACGAGGATCTCCGGAATAGTCCGGAGGTAAAGATTGATATATGTGATAATAGTGTTTTGATCTCCGAAAGAGTTCCGGAGTTCACCGGAAGGGGTTCCGGATGTTTGCCGAAGTGTTCGGGTGCAGCAACACTTTATATGGGCCAAGGGATAAAAGCCCACGAGGTATTGGAAAGTGCAAAAGTAGTTTTGCTGCCGCGTAAGCGGTACTACCGCTTGGTGAAGCGGTACTACCGCCCGAGCGGTACTACCGCTTGTGTGAAGCGGTACTACCGCCCAAGCGGTACTACCGCTTGTGTGAAGCGGTACTACCGCTTGTGCGCGGCTGTGCACGGTTCGGCAGGGATCCGAGTTGGACTCTTTTCCTGCGGGCCAAACCGACCTTGTGCGGGCAAAACCGACCTAGAGGAGGCTTTTACTCCAAGTTTAGACCCCAAGGCTCAACATATAAATAGAGGGGCAGGGCTAGCACACGGGACACATTAAGATTTCCCCAAGCCGTGTGCGGCAACCCTTACCCTCTAGTTCCTCCGTCATAATCTCCGTAGTGCTTGGCGAAGCCCTGCAGAGATTGTTTCTCACCACCATCACCACGCCGTCGTGCTGCTGGAACTCAACCACTACTTCACCATCGCTCGCTGGATCGAGGAGGTGAAGGCGTCATCAAGCCGTACGTGTGTTGAACGCGGAGGTGCCGTCCGTTCGGCACTAGATCGGAAGGATCGTGATTGGATCGCGGGACGCTCGGCGATTTGGATCGCGAAGACGTTCGACTACATCAACCGCGTTTATTAACGCTTCCGCTTAGCGATCTACAAGGGTATGTAGATTCACTCTCCCTCTCGTAGATGCTCATCACCATGGATAGATCTTGCGTGTGCGTAGGAAAATTTTTGTTTCCCATGCAACGTTCACCAACAGGATGCCCAGCTTGAAATCGCCATGACCCAGATTCTCCGTCTCAGGGCTACTGGCCTCACCATCGAAATGGTGGGCGCCGATTTTCTCCGCCGCCGTATTTCCCCTCTTCAGGATAGGGTAAGGCCTGCTTGGGATTACCAGAACGTGGCTAATATCATGCGAGTGAACACAGGGCTTCACACCAGCCTGACAGTAATGCAGCACGCGGCTTTCTATGGCATGCTCTTTCGCACCAGCGGCAAGTTTAATTGGCCGGCAGGCGTGGTGCCGCTGTGTAACAACTCTGCCAAGGATGCCATCATCGCCATGATGCTGTCTTGCAACACCCAAGGCATTGAGGGGAGTTGGCAAGCACCACCCGAATATACGGTGAGAGGATGGTTCGATACGTTGGTGGAGAAGCCCATCCGGGAGGAGGCGGATTTCTTCCGCGACACCACCCAGGTGGAGTTGGAATATATTGCCAGGAGAGCGGCGGAAGCAAAATTGGCTAGAGATGCCGGCGGCTCCGGCTCTGTGGCATCTAATGCTGAGGAGGCGAATGAGGAGGGGCCGGCAAGCGAGCCGCCAGAAGAGTCTGCCGAGTGGTGAGAGCAACTTGCCGGAGGTCAGAGTAAAGAGGCCGCTGAGGGGCAGACACTCAAGGAACCCCTTGCTCCGGCAAGGAGGGCTCGTGTCCTGCGGAGAGCCGTTTCTGGGGAGCTGGTTCGCTCTTCGCCCTCGGGTGAGGAGATTGTCGGTGGGGAAGCGACCGGTGAGGTTGCCGGGCGACAAGGAACTCAACGCCAAACCCCTCAACAGCAGCGAACGCGGCGTACTTCTTCGAAGAGTACGGCCGCGCCGGCGACCGGAGCGGCCGGGTTATCTCGTCCTGCTATGCCAATGGCAACCAAATGGGCCATGGCTTCTTCCCCGTCGCCCTCCTCGAGCGGCTGGCCCGGAGGCTTGTATGATCTCTCCACCCTTAGCGACGAAGAGAAGGACGAGGAGTATATATCCCCAATCCCCTTCATTCAATTCTTGGTTTCTTGCCTGCATTAACTTGACTTGCTTCGCCTTACCTTGGTTGACAGTGACAGGGAAACCTTGGTGCAAAGGATGGCCAAGAGGCCGAGGACTAGAGCAGAGGAGGAGTCGGCAACAAGCATGGCGCCAGACGACGACGCCTCGGAAACCAGCTTCCAGTGCAGAAGCGTGATGCCACTATTCACTTTCCTTTGGCAAGCACAGGTGTTGAGATGTTAACTGCTGACATCGGCACGGGAGCAGGAGAAGAACGTCTCAAGAAGGAACGCCCGGCAGCTAATCCAACTGGGACGTCTCCATTAACCGCTCCCCCGGCAAGCGGTTCTCTGGCAAGGACCCCCACAGGCGAGGCCGTTCGCGCTGATGATGTACCGGCAAGCGTGGCCGCCAGCAACCAGGCGACGACAACCGAAGTTGCCGGGGATGAGATCATCCTTCCTCAACAGCCCCAGCCTGGTACGTCTTCTGCCGTCGTGTAGCTTTTTCTTTTAACCTTCACTTTCCTTTTTTGTTTTCTTGAACTTGATCCGAGTCTCGATTTTCTCTCCTCCCCATCCTTTCAGATTTCCCTTTATCTGATGATATGGACGTCGATTCCACCATTGAGGAGATCGCGAAGGATGCTGCCAACGAAGCCAGCAACATTGCTGCTGGTGAGGCTATCAGGGTGGCTGACGAGGAGATCGCCAAGGCTGCTCACGAAGAGGCCACCACGGGTGTTGTTGAGGAAGGTGATAATCAGAACGTCGAAGCCACTGAAGACATTCCTGTCTCAGGAGCGCCAAGCGCTAACTTCGCTAGGAGGGCGATCTTGGCTGGCAAGGCGGTCGCCGACGACCACCCCACAATATCTGAAGAACCCTTCTCAAGCAGATACTTGAAGGTTGGCGACAATTTGTTCGTTAACCTTCCTGGGACGTCAAGCATCGGGGTGCCCATGGAAGGAGAGATCTTGGACGGTGAGGTCCTTACTGCTGCCGGACTTGAGGTCATTGACGTGCCGCCTGCCAACATCAATGAGACAAAGGAGTAGCAATTCTTCAAGGCCATGAGCGAGAACTTTCAGAAACTCTAGGCGTGCCACCGTGACCGCACGGATAAGTTGGACTCCAGGGCGGCCGTCCTTGACAAAGCAGAGGATGATTTCGAGAGGCGCGTGGAAGAAATGCAGATTTGGTATGCGGAATGCCTCCAAGACCTCCATGAACGCCAAACTCAACTTGCCAAGGTCCAGGAGGAGTTCATTCTGGAAAAGGCTGATGCCGAGAAGGCACAGGAGGAGGCTGCATGGAAAATAGCAGCGGAGGAGGCAAAGTTGAATGAGCGCAAGGTTGGCCGTGACGCTTATGAGGAAGAGCTTGTTGCTCGTGAAGCCGGGCTTGCTACTACGCTTCATGGCAAGGACAACGAAATCCGGGCTCTCGTTGCCCAACAATCCCAGGAACTAATGCAGAAGCACAAAGAGGCTATCGAGGCTTAAGCCACAGAGCATGCCGGCAAGATCAAGGAGGCCATCAATGCTGCCGGAGCTGCAGAGGTCGCGAAGATCGAGCTGGAAAACAAAGTGCGCGCACTCGAAGCAAACCTTGCCGCCAGCGGCAGGGAGATCTCGGCGCTCAAAGCAGATGCGGATAAGGCAGTCCACACCCTGGCGGGACTGCAAACTTCAGTATCTACCAAGAACCAAGAGCTCGCCAAGGCCAAAGGCACGATCGAAGATCACAAGCTGAAGCTAAACACCTTGGGGCTGTCTCTAGACGAAGCTGAAAAGCGTGAGAAGACCTTGATGAAGCAGCTTCAAGACAAGAAGTTAAAACTTGCAAGTGCCGCAAGTTCCTTCAACAAGCTCAAGGATGCCTATAGGCTTTGGGCTGACCGGCTCGTGGTTGCCGCGGAGAATGTTTCCGTCAACCTACGCGCCCTGGGCTTGTCGGAGTACCACTACTCCTCCGCCAAAGGGGACATCACCAGCGCCAGGCTCGCCTTCTGCTTTGAAAGCTTGGGTGAAGCGCTGAAGAAACACCACGGGGCTCGAGCTGCATACCTTGCCAACGAGTCCCGTAGGCTTTGCAGGGATGTCCTCTTCAAGATGCTCAGAAAAGTGGTGTACCAGAACCCAAGCATTGACCTTTCCAAAGTCTTAGTAAGCCTGCCCAAAGAAGCCGACACCAGGGCTATCGATGAGCTCGTCGCGCCCATCGTCGATAGGGTCAGCCAAATCCCCAGGAAAGAGGGTAGGGTTATGAGCTAGGCTTCGCCTCCTTAGTTTGCCGCGTGTAAGATCATGCAAGAGACACGTTTATCTTAAGTCCGACTGCACTTGGCTTTGATGTATTATAACTTGTATTTAAGATGGATGTATGTGCGCAGTTCTCCTTATTCCGTTCTGTCTTTGCATGGTTTTTGTACCCTATGCTTGCTAGAAGCTTGCCGGTGCTCACACCCTTGCCGTAAGTGCTTGAGGAGTGGGTCCTTAGCAGCTTGCCGGAAGTGTCGCTGCCGGCAAGGTCACGCTTGATGGTCACAACGCGGCTGCTTAGGTTGCTGAGCGGACTCGAAGCAAAGTAAGAGCGCTGTCGATCACGACAAGGTTCCTTAGAGTGCAGGTTTCTCATACAAAGGCCAAAGTCGTTCAAGGAGAATCGCAACTACAACAACGAATTTATTTCAAAGTTTTGCAACTTAGCTCATTCCTTGTTGTACTTCTTGTCGTAGGGTGACATCTTGAACGCGTCCTTTGGTATCCATACCGTCACTCCCCCCGGGAAACTTGTACGCGAGGAATCCTTCCTTCCTTTCAGAAAGAAAAGAAAAGAAAAGAGGAGGCTGGAACCTTGGCGGTTCGTTAATCACCTTATGCAAGGGAAAATGTAACACAAGACTGCCTGCAACACATAAATATATATGTACTTGACAAAGAATTGTGAAACATCTAACTTTTATTTATTTTGCACGGGATCTGCGCCCGGCTTTGTATAAAGGATTACATGCCTTGACGGCAAACTTGTACAAAAGAGGTTGCCGGGCAGCTCGGCTACCGCGTCTTACGGGTAAAACTTATGAAGATGCTCAATATTTCACGAGTTTAGCACCGGAGTGCCATCTTCAGTCTCTAGGTGGACTGTGCCGGGCCTAGTGACTCGTATTACCCGGTAAGGGCCTTCCCACTTTGGCGTCAACTTGTTTTTTATCCTTCGTGGATCGAATCCGACGAGGAACAAGGTCGCCTTTCTCAAGGTCCCTGGCTTTCACTTTGCAGCTAAGGCAGCGGCGCAAAGCTTGCTGGGACCTTGAAGCATAGGCAGCAGCCTGGGAACGATCTTCCTCAAGGAGCGCGGCATCGTCATGCCGCAGCTCATCTTGGTCCTCCTCATTGAAGGCCAAGACTCGAGGTGACCCGTGTTTGAGTTCCGTGGGGAGTATTGCTTCTGCACCAAGGCTTGCTTCCTGACCTTCTGCTTGAGGGATCTCACATGGGGGCAGACAGCAAGGTGGTGCTCAGTTGCCCTCCTAAGAACTTCAGGGACGTCAGGTGCTTGCCGGGCAAGCACACTGGCATTCACAAGTAGGAAGGCAACGAGCTCGACTCCCTATTTGTTGCCGAGAGTGGCACTTTCAGAAAAAGTGCCACTCGTCCCATCCCCTTTCGCAGAAACTTGTTTGGTCGTGGATGCGGAAGCCTTGGCTCTCTTGCTCTTGCCGGTAGAGCTCTCTGGTACATCCTCGATAGGCATGCTGCACTCTGAAGTGCGCTTCTCGGAGTCCTTCCCAGAGGTCTTGCCGGTCATCTTCTTCTTTCCTTCCCCGGGAGCTTTGACGGTAGGGGCAAGCGCCTCGATGGCAGCTACTGCCGCCGCCGCCTCCCGGTAGAGCTTGTCGTTACAGATGATTGCATCCTTGTAGCTTGACTTGATGGTGAGGACCCCCATCGGCCCTGGCATCTTGATGACGTTGTACGCATAGTGCGACGCGGCCATAAACTTTGCCAGGGCTGGGCGGCCCAGAATCCCATTGTACGGCTGCGGCATCTTGACGATGTCGAAGGTAATCTTCTCCGTCCGATAGTTGAGCTAGCCGCCGAACGTGACCGGCAACGTGACTTGGCCCTTCGACTTGTTCCTCCCCGGACTGATCCCTTGGAAACTGCCTGTTTCCTCAAGATCCTTGTTGGGGATCTGCAGCCTCTTGATCACATCTGGAGAGATCAAGTTCAAGCAAGCCCCACCATCAACCAGCATCTTTGTCACCTTGAGGTTGCGAATTGTCAGTGAGACCAACAACGGCAAACACCTGACCACAGTGGTGCGATCAGGGTGGTCCTCAGCGTCAAAGATGATGGGCGAGCGTGACCACTTGAGTGGCTTCTGTGCCTTCGTCACCGGTTCCGCTGCGTTGACTTCACGGATCCACTGCTTTAGTTGCCGGTGCGAGGAGTGCAAAGATGCGCCTCCGTCAACACACATGGCATCCACTGCATTTTGGAACTCCTTGCCAGACCCGCCTCTATCCTCATCACTATCATCCTCTTCTTGCTGGCCCTGAGCAGCCTTCTCTTTTGGCTGCTTGGCCTTGCCGCGGCAGCCTCCGCGGCCACCATGGTCTTGCTTGCCGGACCCACCAGCACCATCTTGGGCCTTATCCTTATCTCGCTTCTCGTACTCTTGCTTCTGCTTTTCGGCAAGTTGCTCTACTTGCCGGCATTGCTGGAGGTCATGGCCCTTGGTACGATGGATCTTGCAGTAAGGCCCGCCGGTGTTACCTGCCTTCTCGCCTGCCGCAGCTTCCCGGCAAGCGTCGCACCCGGCAATCTCCTTGCCGGGGATGTCTGCCTTCGACTTCTTGGTGGCGTTGGTGTCGCCGAAGCTCTCGACGGCCAGTACAGTCTTGTTCTTGCGCTTTCTGTTGCGCTTCCTATTCTTCTTCTGTGGGGTTGATGCGTCGTCGTCCTCGGAATCGACATCTGCACCCGCAACTTCCCGGGGAGTCGCCTGCCTTCCTCAGCACATGTGCACCTATCTGCCAAGGCATACAGATCATTGATGGTCTTGACCTGCTCGACATTCATCTCTGACCGCATCCTGCGGTTGCGCACATTCGTGTGGAATGCGGCAACAATAGCTGCGGGATGGATGTCGGGGATGTTGGGGTGCACACGGCTGAACCGTTGTATGTACTTGAGGAGGTTCTCTCCATCCCTTTGGGGGATCACCTGCAAATCGCTGGGCTGACCCGGGAGCTTGTGGCCACCCTGGTAAGCGCCAACGAAATGATGGCATAGAGCCGCCCAAGACGAGATGGAGCCCTCAGGCAGGTTCATCAACCACTTCCTGACGTTGGGACGGAGCGCCAATGGGAAGTAGTTGGTGAGCACTTTCTCGTCCCGTCCCCCGGCAGCCTCCATCGCGATGGTGTAGATGCCAAGGAACTCGGCTGGGTTGAGCGTGCCGTCATACTTGTCGAGCAGCTCTGGCTTGAAGGCTCGGGTGGACGGCTAGCGAACTTGCTGCAGCTCACGAGTAAACGCTGGGCACCCCACATCGTAGGGCAAGTACCCAGCGGCTACCGAAGCGAGCATGTTCACCGCCGGCCTGGCACGGTCGTTAGATTGACGACGTGCTTCCCGGCGCCGCTCGATCTTCGTGTGGGCGTCTTTGTCGCACCGCTCGTGGAGTACTTGGCGCTGATCTTGGTGGCACCGCGGATCTGACGAAGCCATCGACAGAACATCATGGTCGTCTGATCGGCGGGATGGCCACTGAGATGGTGGGGGGCACCGAGGTGACAGCACCATTTGCGCGGTGTCTCTGGCAAGGTAACCGGAGGGTTCCGCCAACATGGTGGGTGGTCGCCGCGAGGGCCCGACGTCTTGTGTTTTGCTGGGATTGGCAAAACTGATGAGGCTCTGAATGGTGGCTCTCCATCCGTCCATCTTGTCTGGCCTTGGCGGGAAGTTCAAAAGTATTTGAACCCGCGCCATGGCCTCGGCCGCCGTGGTCGGCATGGCTGGGAGCACAGAACGAGGTGTCGCTCGACTCCTGGCGGAGCCAGAAGGAGCTTTGCTACGTCCATGCCGCCGCGGCTCATGCTCGCCAACATGCGGATGTGGTGGTAGCGGTGGCGCTCCGTGAGCAATCGGAAGTTGTTGCACAGGGATCCCGCCTTGTGATCATCTAGAACCGCCAGCAATGTGGGGGAGCGTGTCGTGCCCATCTTGCGATGGTCGCGGCGTACGCCTCCCCGCACCGTTGTTGGACGTCGCCGCCACGTTCTGGGACGTTGCGGCGGCTGGGTTCTGGGTGGCAGCAGTATGAATTATATTACTATGATTGCTGCGCTCACCAGAATGTCTTGGAAGTTGACCGGCTGCGACGTCGCCGGTCCTGTGGCTAGGCTCAGCCTCGTGGCGGGGGTGCTGGGCACCCGCACCACTTGCGCCTTCTGCGCCGCCCATCCCAACCGTAGCGCCCGCGTTGGCTGCGCCACCTGCGCCGCCTGCGGCCGCCTGGGAAGGTGGCTTGGACGCGGTAGGAGCCTTCGTGGCTCCACTCTTTTTCTTCGGCGCCATCGACGAAGATGCTGAAGTTGGTACTCACACTACCAAAGAACTGCTTTGTGACACACACAGCCCCTGCCTAGCATGCCAAAGATGTTGTGGAAAACGACTATCTATGGGACCGAACGGGTCCCTTTGTGATTCGGCTCAGGGGACGTGCATGGGACAAAGAGCAGGTTTTCAGTAAGTGCAACAACACACGGGGGATTTATCCAGGTTCGGGCCGCTATGAGCGTAAAACCCTACTCCTGCTCTGTGGTTGATCGAATATGAACTATGGTTACAGGGAGCGCAGTTTTCCGGCAAGGTGCTTGGGAAAATGCAGCTACTGTGTGTAATTGAACTGAGTGTCGACCGTTCTACCTGTAGCCGCGGGCCTCCTTTTATAGGCCAAGGGGTTACCACAATGGCTAATACGGTCATTACAGAGTGTGAACTGTGACTTGCACTGTCATCACGTTTATCTTCCAACGGGGTAAGACAAATGCATTTAATGCACTTTTAGGTGCTACATTGGGGAGGCGAGGCCTTGGGCAAAAGATCTGTACCACCGGTCCTGGCACCCTCCTATAATCTCGACACGTCCCAGGGACGGGTGTCATTAAAGTTAATCTCGGTGCGGCGTGCTGACACGTGCCTTGGCCGGTCATGTTGACTGTGTGCCCGCTCGACACCTAGCCCACGAGCCTATCTGGTCGATGGTGAGGTGGAACGGTAACGGGACAGAACAAGCCTGCTGGCACGGAGCTGGCTGGCAAGTGAACTTGCCGGCAACCACAACCTTAGTCTTCACCTTGCCGGGGCGAAGCTTGCCGGCAAGAACAGCGTCAATCTTTAGTACTTAGAATAGTACTTCTCGATGACCTGCCTTGAGGTCTTCTTCACGGTCTTGGTGTTGAGTCTTTGGTTGTGGGTATCCTCTGTCAAGCCCTTGCCGGAAGGGAGGCTACAACTGCCTGTGCATAAGTCTGGGTATGAGGGCACCCATGTCTTAGTACATCGACAGTCTGCTATCAAGTTCCTCAAAGGATTGGTTGCCCGTTTTAGTGTACCCAACAGGATCATTACCGACAACGGCACCCAATTCATGAGCCACGCCTTCACAGCATATTGCCAAGAACATGGAAATAAGATCTGCTATGCCTCCGTTGCTCACCCGAGAAGCAATGGGCAGGTAGAGAGGGTAAATGCGGAAGTGCAGCGTGGTCTAAAGACCAGGACTTTCGACAAGCTGCACCAATGTGGAAGGCGCTGGGTGGAAGAATTGCCAGTGGTTCTTTGGTCAATCAGAATGACAACAAATCGAGCCACTGGCCAGATAGCCTTCTCCCGTGTGTATGGTGCAGAAGCGGTACTCCCCATGGAACTCAAATACGGGTCACCTCGAGTCTTGGCCTTCGGTCAGGAGGACCAAGATGAGCTGAGGCATGACGATGCCACGCTCCTTGAGGAAGATCGTTTCCGGGCTGCTGTCCGTGCTGCACGGTACCAGCAAGCTTTGTGCCGCTACCATAGCCGCAAAGTGAATGCCAGGAACCTTGAGGACCTTGTTCTTCGTCGGATTCAATCCGCGAAGGGTAAAAACAAGTTGACGCCAAAGTGGGAGGGCTCTTACCGGGTAGTACGAGTCTCTAGGCCCGGCGCAGTCCGCCTAGAGACCGAATATGGCACCCCGGTGCTTAACTCATGGAATATTGAGCATCTTCGTAAGTTCTACCCGTAAGGCGTGGTTGCCGGGCTGCCCGGCAACCTCTTTTGTACAAGTTTTCCATCAAGGCATGTAAACCTTTGTACAAAGCCAGGCACAGATCCCGTGCATAATAAATAAAAGTTAAATATTTCACAATTCTTTGTCAAAGTACATATATTTATTTATGTGTTGTGGGCAGTCTTGTTTTACATCTTGCCTTTGCTTAAGGTGATTAACGAACCATCAAGGTTCCAGCCTCCTCTTTTCTCTTCGTTCTTTTACTTAAAGGAAGGAAGGATTCCTCGCGTACAAGTTTCCCGGGTGGAGTGACGGTATGGATACCAAAGGACGCGTTCAAGATATCACCCTACGGTAAGAAGTACAGCAAGGAATGAGCTAAGTTGCAAAACTTTGAAATAAATTCTTTGTTGTAATTACGGTTCTCCTTGAACAATTTTGGCCTTTGTATGAGAAACCTGCACGCTAAGGAACCTTGCTGTGATCAACTGCGCTCTTGCCTTGCTTCGAGTCTGCTCGGCAACCTAAATAGCTATGTTGTGATCGTCAAGCGTGACCTCGTCGGCAGCGACACTTCTGGCAAGCTGCTGAGGACTGATGACCCACAAGTATAGGGGATCAATCATAGTCCTTTCGATAAGTAAGAGTGTCGAACCCAACGAGGAGCAGAAGGAAATGACAAGCGGTTTTCAGTAAGGTATTTTCTGCAAGCACCGAAATTATCGGTAACGAGTAGTTTGATAGCAAGATAATTTGTAACAAGTGACAAGTAGCAATAGTAACAAAGAGTGCAGCAAGGTGGCCCAATCCTTTTTGTAGCAAAGGAAAAGCCAGAATGATCTCTTATAATAAGCAAAGCGTTCTCGAGGACACATGGGAATTTCATCTAGTCACTTTCATCATGTTGGTTTGATTCGTGTTCGCTACTTTGATAATTTGATATGTGGATGGACCGGTGCTTGGGTGTTGTTCTTACTTGAACAAGCCTCCCACTTGTGATTACCCCCGCTCGCAAGCATCCTCAACTACGAAAGAAGAATTAAGATAACTCTAACCATAGCATTAAACATATGGATCCAAATCAGCCCCTTACGGAATAGCTCATAAACTAGGGTTTAAGCTTCTGTCACTCTAGCAACCCATCATCTAATTACTATTCCACAATGCATTCCCTTAGGCCCAAAGATGGTGAAGTGTCATGTAGTCGACGTTCACATGACACCACTAAGAGAATCAACAACATACATATCATCAAAATATCAAACGAATACCAAATTCATATGATTACTTATGACAAGAGTCCTCCCATGTCCTCAAGAACAAAAGTAACTACTCACAAATCATATTCATGTCCAAGATCAGAGGGGTATTAAATAGCATATTGGATCTGAACATATAATCTTCCACCAAATAAACCAACTAGCATCAACTACAAGATGTAATCAACACTACTAGCAACCCACAGGTACCAATCTGAGGTTTTGAGACAAAGATTGAATACAAGAGATGAACTAGGGTTTGATATGAGATGGTGCTGTTGAAGATGTTGATGAAGATTTGTCCTCCCACGATGAGAGGATCGTTGGTGATGTCGATGGCTTCGATTTCCCCCTCCCGGAGGGAAGTATCCCCGAGGGGATCGCTCCGCCGGAGAGCAAAAGTGCTCCTGCCCAAGTACCGCCTCGAGACGGCGGCGCCCCGTCCCAAAAGTGTTCTCCTCATTTTTTCTAGGGAAAATGGGCTTATATACCAGAAAATGGGCACCGGAGGCTGGCCAGGGGCCCCACGAGCCACCAGGGCACGCCTGGGGGGGTGGCGCGCCCTGGTGCCTCGTGGGCACCTGGGTGGCCCCCTCTGGTACTTCTTTCTTCCAATATTTTTTATTTATTCCAAAATAAATCTCCATGAAATTTCTGCTCATTTGGAGATGTGCAGAATAGGTATCTCTGACATAGCTTTTTCAGGTCATGAATTCCAGCTGCCGGCAATCTCGCTCCTTATGTAAATCTTGCATATTAAGAGAGAAAAGGCATTAGAATTGCTCCACAAAGTGTTATATTGATTAAAAACACTATAAATAACAGTAGTAAAATATGATGCAAAATGGACGTATCAACTCCCCCAAGCTTAGACCTCGCTTGTCCCCAAGCGAAAGCCGATATCGATAATCATGTCCACATGTTTAGAGAGAGAGGTGTCGATAAAAACAAAATACGGTCATAGTAGCATCATGATCATTATTATAACATCAATATTCATTATCATAAAACTTCTCATGAGCAAGTAACAATTCATCACAACAACGAAGTATAAGACATAAACTTTCTTGAAAACTAACAAACTATGTTCTCAGTCAACAATGCAATTGCAATTCATCATATTTTCAGGAAGGGTCTCATGTAGGAGCTTTTTAGCAAGTCCACATACTCAACCATCATTTAGTCTTCTATGATTGCTAACACTCACAACATATATATGGAGCAAAAAGTTTCAGCCAGACACATAGAAAGATAGGGGCTTATAATTTTGCCTCCCAACTTATTCACCTCAAGGGTAATGTCAACAATAATAACTCATGATCACTCATATCCAACTGGATATATGTGCCTAGATCTTCCCCTCCACATGATGCTTGCAAAAGAGAAAAATAAAAAGGAATAGAGGAGAACACTATTGACTCTTGCATAAAAAGTAAATACATAAAAGTAAAAGATAGGCCCTTCACAGAGGGAGGCAGAGGTTGTCATGCGCTTTTTGTTGTTGGATGCACAAGCTCTTAATGCAAAGGAACATCACTTTATATTGCCCCTTGTGATAGCAACCTTTATTATGCAGTCCGTCGCTTTTATTTCTTTACCCTCACAAGTTCGTACAAAGCTTATTTTCCGTTACAATAAAAGTTCATACATATTTAGAGGCAATTTTTATTGCTTTTTGCACCGATGATAACTTACTTGAAGGATCTTATTCAATCCATAGGTATATATAGTGGACTCTCATGACATGAAACTGGGTTTAAGGGTTTTTGATGCACAAGTAGTATCTCTACTTGGTGCGGATTTTTGGCTAGCAAAGATATTGAGCAAGCACCACATGTTGAAGGATCTATGACAATATAGCTTCTATGTGAATATAAGCAAACATAATTCATTACGTTGTCTTCCTTGTCCAACGTCAACAATTTGACATAAAATACTTAATGGGGGCTCACAATCATAAAAGATGTCCAAGATAGTGTATTTGCATGTGAATCTTCTCTTCCCTATTAATTTTTCATGAATTGCATCATTGACCAATGCTATGCTTGTTAACTTTCAGTAAATTTTACCACTTATACTTTTCTTTATGTAATGTCATTACTTTCCATAAGATTAGCATATGATCCTTTTCATTATTTGCATTGCTAGGATTGAAACATAAAAGTAAAGAAGCAAAAACTCAAACTACTCTTTATTATATAACTCTCATCTCAATTACATAGATAGATAGATCAAGAAACTAGCACTCGAAAATAGATCATACTAAACTTTTATTCAACTAAATCATGAAATAACTAAGGATCGAACTAAAAATAGGTAAAGATAATAAAAGTGATGGTGATACGATACTGGGGCACCTCCCCCAAGCTTGGCACAAGCCAAGGGGAGTGCCCATACCCATGTACTCAAGTTTCCTTCTTCGGTGATGGTGGGTTGGAAGTAGTGAGCTTGTCCTTCATGAAATTAATTAGGATCTCCTTTAGGCTCTGGTTTTCCCGGAGCACATGCTGTATCATCTCTATATTCCTTTGGACTTTGGCCATAATATGCTTATTCTCTGGGCCCCAAGCATTCTTTCCTGCATCACTTTCACTTGGGCGAGAGATGTCCCAATTGGAGGGTATGCGCTGACGAGGAGTATTTTTGACCCCATAATTGTGAACCAAATTATGAAAGTTGTTCCGATGTAACCTGTGTAAGGGCCTCCTAGGGGGAAGCATTTCTTGTACCTCTGGACTCCCATGGCTTGTAATGCTTCTCACGGCTTGATGAGGGTTTAGAACTGTGGAGATCCCAGCAAGGGTGCCCCTCTCAGAAGCCGGAGGGTAGACCTCGAGCGAATCTCCATCATCTTCTTCCATGGTAACCTCTCCTTCCTCCCCCCTCCTGAGCTCCATCTGCAGCAACCAAGCGTCGTCTCCCATGTTGTTGGAGGAAGAACAAGACATGGTGTCTGGCCTCGAAATCTGGCAGAAAATAGCACGAAACAAGAACAGAGGATATTTCTGCGATGCGGTGGTCAAAACGTCCAGGAGTATATATAAAGAATTTTTATCTTGCAAAACAAGTATTCCTGAAGAAAACGGAGTCGGGAAGGCTCATGAGGGGCCCACGAGCCACCAGGGCGCGCCTGGGGGGGGTGGCGCGCCCTGGTGCCTCATGTGCACCTCGTGGGTCCCCTCGGCTGTTTCTTATTTTTGTTTTTTTCTAATATTCCAAAATTGACAGAAAGTATTTCTATGGAATTTTTGGAGTCAGTTTACTTACCGTATCACATACCTACCCCTTTTCAGGGTTCCGGAGTGTTCCGGAAGGACTCTTTTATGTATTCCTCCGGTGTCATTGTTTCAATAATATTAGTTTCAACATTAATGGGAGTACCTGAAATATAATGCTTAATTCTTTGCCCATTCACCACTCTCGGGTTAGTGCCTTTGGAGTTGTTTATTTTGATGGCTCCGGAGTGATAAACTTCTACGATGATATACGGTCCTTCCCATTTAGAGAGAAGTTTTCCTACAAAGAATCTCAAACGAGAATTGTACAATAGAACTTGCTCACCCACTTTAAATTCCCATTTTGAATTCTTTTATCATGCCATCTTTTAAGTTTTTCTTTAAACAATTTGGCATTTTCATAAGCTTGGGTTCTCCATTCATCTAATGAGCTAATATCAAATAACCTCTTTTCACCAGCAAGTTTAAAATCATAATTGAGTTCTTTAATTACCCAATATGCTTTATGTTCTAACTCAAGAGGTAAATGACATGCTTTTCCATAAACCATTTTATAAGGAGACATACCCATAGGATTTTTATAAGCAGTTCTGTCTCCCGCATGGTGTCCTCCGTAAGCCTCGGAATGACACTTCCGTAGGATTTGTTCCTGTTCATGCTCAGGTATACAACGTCTAATAATACCATCTACTCCTTCTTTATAAAGATGTGGGTCATCCCAGAAGTAATGTCTTAAATCAAAGAAGAACTTTTTCTTTTGTTGGTATGTGAAACTAGGTGGTATAAATTTAGCAACAATATAATTAGCATAGTCTGCATACCAAGGAGTATTACGAGAAGCATTTATGACAGCTAATTGTTCATCAGGAAAAACATCATTAATAGGAAGTGGGTCATCAATAACATTTTCCATTCTAGACAAATTGTCTGCTACGGGATTCTCAGCTCCCTTTCTATCAATAATATGCAAGTCAAATTCTTGTAGCAACAGAACCCACCTAATGAGTCTAGGTTTAGCATCTTTCTTTTCCATAGGATATTTATTAGCAGCATGATAGGTGTGAACAGTTACCTTAGAATCAACTATGTAAGATCTAAATTTATCACATGCAAACACAACTGCTAGAAATTCTTTCTCAGTAGTAGCATAATTTCTTTGAGCACTGTCTAGAGTTTTACTAGCATAATGGATAACATTTAATTTCTTATCAACTCTCTGTCCTAGAACAGCACCAACAACATAAACACTAGCATCACACATAATTTCAAAAGGCAAGTTCCAATCAGGTGGTTGAACAATAGGTGCAGAGATTAAGGCTTTGTTAAGTGTTTCAAAGGCTTCTACACAATCATCATCAAAAACAAATGGAACATCTTTTTGCAAAAGATTAGTAAGAGGCCTAGAAATTTTAGAGAATTCTTTAATAAACCTTCTATAGAAACCAGCATGACCTAGGAAACTTCTTATACCTTTAATATCTTTAGGACATGGCATTTTCTCAATTGCATCAACCTTAGCCTTATCAACTTCAACACCTCTTTCAGAAATTTTATGCCCCAAGACAATACCTTCATTCACCATAAAGTGGCACTTCTCCCAATTCAAGACAAGATTAGTTTCTTCACATCTCTGCAAAACTCGATCAAGGTTGCTTAAGCAATCATCAAAAGAAGTTCCGTAAACGGAAAAATCATCCATGAAAACCTCAACAATCTTTTCACAAAAGTCAGAGAATATAGCAGTCATACATCTTTGAAAGGTAGCAGGTGCATTGCATAAACCAAAAGGCATACGTCTATAAGCATAAGTTCCAAAAGGACAAGTAAAGGTGGTTTTCTCTTGGTCAGCTTGTGATACAGGTATTTGAGAGAAACCAGAATATCCATCAAGAAAGAAAAAGTGTGTATGCTTGGACAATCTTTCTAACATTTGATCTATAAAAGATAAGGGGTAATGATCTTTTCTAGTGGCTTTGTTTAATTTTCTAAAATCAATTACCATCCTATAACCAGTTATAATTCTTTGTGGAATGAGTTCATTTTTATCATTAGGAATAACGGTAATACCTCCTTTCTTAGGGACACAATGAACGGGACTTACCCATCTACTATCAGCTATGGGATAGATTATACCTACTTCCAGAAGCTTTAATATTTCGGTTCTTACCTCCTCTTTCATCTTAGGATTTAATCGTCATTGGTGGTCAACAACTGGTTTAGCATCAGGCTCCATATTAATTTTGTGCTGACATAGAGTGGGGCTAATGCCCTTAAGATCATCAAGAGTATATCCAATAGCAGCGCGGTGCTTCCTCAGAGTTTTTAGTAATCTCTTTTCTTCATGCTCTGAAAGGTTAGCACTAATAATAACAGGATATATCTTCTTTTCATCTAGATGAACATATTTCAATGTATCAGGCAATTGCTTCAATTCAAATACAGGATCACCCTTAGGTGGAGGAGGGCCTCCAAGATTTTCAATAGGCAAATTGTGTTTAAGGATAGGTGGTTGATCAAAGAACATCCTATCTATTTCATTTCATTCATTCATGTGCATATCATTTTCATGGTCTAGCAAATATTGTTCTACCGGATCAGTAGGAGGTACGGCAATAGAAGCAAGACCAAGAATTTCATCTTTACTAGGCAATTCTTTATCATGAGGTTGTCTACAAAACTTGGAGAAATTAAACTCATGAGACATACCACCAAAATTAACACTAACAGTTTCTTCAGTGCAATCAATCTTGGCATTAACAGTGTTCAAGAAAGGTCTACCAAATATAATGGGACAAAAATCATCTTGTGGAGAACCGAGGACTAGAAAATCAGTAGGGTATTTTATTTTTCCACACAAGACTTCAACATCTCTAACGATCCCAAGCGGTGTAATGGTATCTCTATTTGCAAGCTTAATAGTAACATCAATGTCCTCTATTTCAATAGGTGCAAAATCATTCATAATTTCTTGATATCAGGTAAACGGAATAGCACTCACACTAGCACCCAAATCACATAAGCCATGATAACAATGATCTCCTATTTTAACAGAGACAGCAGGCGTGCCTACTATAGGTCTGTTTTTATCTTTAGGATCTAGTTTAGCGATTCTAGCTGCTTCATCACAGAAGTAAATAACATGTCCATCTATATTATCGACCAAGAGATCTTTAACCATAGCAACCTTAGGTTCAACTTTAATTTTTTTCAGAGGGTCTAGGTGCTCTAATATTACTTTTGTTAACCACAGTTGAAACTTTTGCATGTTCCTTAATCTTAACAGGAAAAGGTGGTTTCTCAATATAAGCAGTAGGTACAACTGGATCAACATGGTAAACAATTGTTTCTTCTTTAACACTAATGGGTTCCTCAATCTTTTCTTTAACAGGGGGATGATATTTAAACCACTTCTCCTTAGAGAGATCTACATGAGTAGCAAATGATTCACAAAAGGAAGCTACTATCTTCGAGTCAAGTCCATATTTAGTGCTAAACTTATGAAAAGCATCGGTATCCATAAAAGATTAAACATAATAAAACTCAAGTATTATACCTGACTCATTACCTTTGTCGAGTTCCCAATCTTCAGAGTTGCATTTAATTCTTTCCAGAAGATTCCATCCGAATTCAATAGTTTTCTTCATAAAGGAGCCAGTCGAAGAAGAATCGAGCATGGTTTGATCATCATGAGAAAGCCGAGCATAAAAATTCTGTAAGATAATTTCTCTTGAGAGCTCATGATTGGGGCATGTGTACATCATGTACTTAAGCCTCCCCCAAGCTTGAGCGATGCTTTCTCCTTCACGAGGCCAAAAATTATATATATAATTCCGATCACGATGAACCAAATGCATAGATAAAATTTCTGGTGGAATTCCAGTTTCAATCGGTTCTAGTCCCATGTATCAGTATCATCACATAGCCTATACCATGTCAATGCCTTTCCCTCCAAAGATAAAGGGAATACTTTCTTCTTAACTCCATCTCTGGATAAATCTGCAAGCTTAAACAATCCACAAATTTCATCCACATAGATCAAGTGCATATCAGGATGTATTGTTGCATCTCCTACATAAGGATTAGCTAGCAGTTTCTCTATCATACCCGAAGGAATCTCATAATAAATATTTTCAGTAGGTGCAGTAGGTTGAGGAGCAACTATTTGTGCTTCCGGTTGAGGTGAAGATACCCCGAACAAACCCCTCAAAGGATTACTTTCCATAGTGACAAGTGACAGTAAATTTCAGCACGTAATATAAATGTTTCCTTACCAAATTCCACTCACCAAAGGCACTTCACTCCCCGGTAACGGCGCCAGAAAAGAGTCTTGATGACCCACAAGTATAGGGGATCAATTGTAGTCCTTTCGATAAGTAAGAGTGTCAAACCCAACGAGGAGCAGAAGGAAATGACAAGCGGTTTTCAGTAAGGTATTTTCTGCAAGCACTGAAATTATCGGTAACGAGTAGTTTGATAGCAAGATAATTTGTAACAAGTGACAAGTAGCAATAATAAAAAAGAGTTCAGCAAGGTGGCGCAATCCTTTTTGTAGCAAAGGACAAGCCAAAACGATCTCTTATAATAAGCAAAGCGTTCTCGAGGACACATGGGAATTTCATCGAGGCACTTTCATCATGTTGGTTTGATTCGCGTTCGCTACTTTGATAATTTGATATGTGGGTGGACCGGTGCTTGGGTGCTGTTCATACTTGAACAAGCCTCCCACTTATGATTACCCCCTCTCGCAAGCATCCGCAACTACAAAAGAAGAATTTAGATAACTCTAACCATAGCATTAAACATATGGATCCAAATCAGCCCCTTACGGAATAGCGCATAAACTAGGGTTTAAGCTTCTATCACTCTAGCAACCCATCATCTAATTACTACTCCACAATGCATTCCCTTAACCCCAAAGATGGTGAAGTGTCATGTAGTCGACGTTCACATGACACCACTAAGAGAATCAACAACATACATATCATCAAAGTATCGAACGAATACCATATTCACAAGATTACTTATGACAAGACTTCTCCCATGTCCTCAAGAACAAAAGTAACTACTCACAAATCATATTCATGTCCAAGATCAGAGGGGTATTAAATCGCATATTGGATCTAAACATATAATATTCCACCAAATAAACCAACTAGCATCAACTACAAGATGTAATCAACACTACTAGCAACCCACAGGTACCAATCTGAGGTTTTGAGACAAAGATTGAATACAAGAGATGAACTAGGGTTTGAGATGAGATGGTTCTGTTGAAGATGTTGATGAAGATTGGTCCTCCCACGATGAGAGGATCGTTGGTGATGTCAATGGCTTTGATTTCCCCCTCCCGGAGGGAAGTATCCCCGACGGGATCGCTCCGCCGGAGAGCAAACGTGCTCCTGCCCAAGTTCTGCCTCGAGATGGCAGCGCCCCATCCCAAAAGTCTTCTTCTCATTTTTTCTAGGGGAAATGGGCTTATATACCAGAAAATGGGCACCGGAGGCTGGCCAGGGGCCCCACGAGCCACCAGGGCGCGCCTAGGGGGGGGGGGGTGGCGCGCCCTGGTGCCTCGTGGGCACCTATGTGGCCCCCTCTGGTACTTCTTTCTTCCAATATTTTTTATTTATTCCAAAATAAATCTCCGTGAAATTTCTGCTAATTTGGAGATGTGCAGAATAGGTATCTCTAACATAGCTTTTTCAGGTCCAGAATTCCAGCTGCCGGCAATCTCCCTCCTTATGTAAATCTTGCATATTAAGAGAGAAAAGGCATTAGAATTGCTCCACAAACTGTTATATTGATTAAAAACACTATAAATAATAATAGTAAAACATGATGCAAAATGGATGTATCAACTCCCCCAAGCTTAGACCTCGCTTGTCCCCAAGCGAAAGCCGATATCGATAATCATGTCCACATGTTTAGAGAGAGAGGTGTCGATAAAAACAAAATACAGCCATAGTAGCATCATGATCATTATTATAACAGCAATATTCATCATCATAAAACTTCTCATGAGCAAGTAACAATTCATCACAACAACGAAGTATAAGACATAAACTTTCTTGAAAAGTAACAAACTATGTTCTCAGTCAACCATGCAATTGCAATTCATCATATTTTCAGGAAGGGTCTCATGTAGGAGCTTTTTAGCAAGTCCACATACTCAACCATCATTTAGTCTTCTATGATTGCTAACACTCACAACATATATATGGAGCAAAAAGTTTCAGCCAGACAAATAGAAAGATAGGGGCTTATAATTTCGCCTCCCAACTTATTCACCTCAAGGGTAACGTCAACAATAATAACTCATGATCACTCATATCCAACTGGATATATGTGCCTATATCTTCCCCACCACATGATGCTTGCAAAAGATAAAAATAAAAAGGAATAGATGAGAACACTATTGACTCTTGCATAAAAAGTAAATACATAAAAGTAAAAGATAATCCCTTCGCAGAGGGAAGGAGAGGTTGTCATGCACTTTTTGTTGTTGGATGCACAAGCTCTTAATGCAAAGGAACGTCACTTTATATTGCCCCTTGTGATAGCAACCTTTATTATGCAGTCTGTCACTTTTATTTCTTTACCATCACAAGTTCGTACAAAGCTTATTTTCCCTTACAATAAAAGTTCTTACATATTTAGAGGCAATTTTTATTGCTTTTTGCACCGATGACAACTTACTTGAAGGATCTTATTCAATCCATAGGTAGATATAGTGGACTCTCATGACATGAAACTGGGTTTAAGGGTTTTTGATGCACAAGTAGTATCTCTACTTGGTGCAGATTTTTGGCTGGCAAAGATATTGAGCAAGCACCACATGTTGAAGGATCTATGACAATATAGCTTCTATGTGAATATAAGCAAACATAATTCATTACGTTTTCTTCCTTGTCCAACGTCAACAATTTGACATAAAATACTTAATGGGGGCTCACAATCATAAAAGATGTCCAAGATAGTGTATTTGCATGCGAATCTTCTCTTCCCTATTAATTTTTCATGAATTGCATCATTGACCAATGCTATGCTTGTTAACTTTCAATAAATTTTACCACTTATACTTTTCTTTATGTAATATCATTACTTTCCATAAGATTAGCATATGATCTTTTTCATTATTTCCATTGCTAGGATTGAAACATAAAAGTAAAGAAGCAAAAACTCAAGCTACTCTTTATTATATAACTCCCAACTCAATTACATAGATAGATAGATCACGAAACTAGCACTCGAAAATAGATCATACTAAACTTTTATATAACTAAATCATGAAATAACTAAGGATCGAACTAAAAATAGGTAAAGATAATAAAAGTGATGGTGATACGATACCGGGGCACCTCCACCAAGCTTGGCACAAGCCAAGGGGAGTGCCCATACCCATGTACTCAAGTTTCCTTCGGTGATGGTGGTGGCGAAGTAGTGAGCTTGTCCTTCATGACATTAATTAGGATCTCCTTTAGGCTCTGGATTTCCCGGAGCACATGCTGTATCATCTCTGTATTCCTTTGGACTTCGGCCACAATATGCTTATTCTCTGGGCCCCAAGCATTCTTTCCTGCATCACTTTCACTTGGACGAGAGATGTCCCAATTGGAGGGTATGTGCCTACGAGGAGTATTTTCGACCCCATAATTGTGAACCAAATTATGAAAGTTGTTCCGATGTAACCTGTGTAAGGGCCTCCTAGGGGGAAGCCCTTCTTGTACCTCTGTACTCCCATGGCTTGTAATGTTTGTCACAGCTTGATGAGGGTTAGGAATTGTGGAGATGCCAGCAAGGGTGTCCCTCTCGGAAGCCGGAGGGTAGACCTTGAGCGAATCTCCATCATCTTCTTCCATGGTAACCTCTCCTTCCTCCCCCTCCTGAGCTCCATCTGCAACAACCAAGCGTTGTCTCCCATGTTGTTGGAGGAAGAAGAAGACATGGTGTCTGGCCTCGAAATCTGGCAGAAAACAGCACAAAACAAGAACAGAGGATATTTCTGCGATGCGGTGGTCAAAACGTCCAGGAGTATGTATAAAGAATTTTTTTCTTGCAAAACAAGTATTCCAGAAGAAAACGGAGTCGGGAAGGCTCACGAGGGGCCCACGAGCCACCAGGGCGCCTAGGGGGGGGGGGGTGGCGCGCCCTGGTGCCTCGTGTGCACTTCGTCGGTCCCCTCGGCTGTTTCTTATTTTTGTATTTTTTTAATATTCCAAAACTGACAGAAAGTATTTTTATGGAATTTTTGGAGTCGGTTTACTTTCCGTATCACATACCTACCCCTTTTCAGGGTTCTTGAGTGTTCCGGAAGGACCCTTTAATGTATTCCTCCGGTGTCATTGTTTCAATAATATTAGTTTCAACATTAATGGAGTACCTGAAATATAATGCTTAATTCTTTGCCCATTCACCACTCTCGGGTTAGTGCCTTCGGAGTTGTTTATTTTGATGGCTCCGGAGCGATAAACTTCTTCAATGATATACGGTCCTTCCCATTTAGAGAGAAGTTTTCCTGCAAAGAATCTCAAATGAGAATTGTACAATAGAAGTTGCTCACCCACTTTAAACTCCCGTTTTTCAATTCTTTTATCATGCCATCTTTTAACTTTTTCTTTAAACAATTTGGCATTTTCATAAGCTTGGTTTCTCCATTCATCTGATGAGCTAATATCAAATAACCTCTTTTCACCGGCAAGTTTAAAATCATAATTGAGTTCTTTAATTGCCCAATATGCTTTACGTTCTAACTCAAGAGGTAAATGACATGCTTTTCCATAAACCATTTTATAAGACGACATACCCATAGGATTTTTATAAGCAGTTCTGTCTCCCGCATGGTGTCCTCCGTAAGCCTCGGAATGACACTTCCGTAGGATTTATCCCTGTTCATGCTCAGGTATACAACGTCTAATAATACCATCTACTCCTTCTTTATAAAGATGTGGGTCATCCCAGAAGTAATGTCTTAAATCAAAGAAGAACTTTTTCTTTTGTTATTATGTGAAACTAGGTGGTATAAATTTAGCAACAATATAATTAGCATAGTCTGCATACCAAGGAGTATTACGAGAAGCATTTATGACATCTAATTGTTCATCAGGAAAAACATCATTAATAGGAAGTGGGTCATCAAGAACATTTTCCATTCTAGACAAATTGTCTGCTACGGGATTCTCAGCTCCCTTTCTATCAATAATATGCAAGTCAAATTCTTGTAGCAACAGAACCCACCTAATGAGTCAAGGTTTAGCATCTTTCTTTTCCATAAGATATTTAATAGCAGCATGATCGGTGTGAACAGTTACCTTAGAATCAACTATGTAAGATCTAAATTTATCACATGCAAACGCAACTGCTAGAAATTCTTTCTCAGTAGTAGCATAATTTCTTTGAGCACTGTCTAGAGTTTTACTAGCATAATGGATAACATTTAATTTCTTATCAACTCTCTGTCCTAGAACAGAACCATCAACATAATCACTAGCATCACACATAATTTCAAAAGGCAAGTTCCAATCAGGTGGTTGAACAATAGGTGCAGAGGTTAAGGCTTTGTTAAGTGTTTCAAAGGCTTCTACACAATCATCATCAAAAATAAATGGAACATCTTTTTGCAAAAGATTAGTAAGAGGCCTAGAAATTTTAGAGAAGTCTTTAATAAACCTTCTATAGAAACCAGCATGACCTAGGAAACTTCTTATACCTTTAATATCTTTAGGACATGGCATTTTCTCAATTGCATCAACCTTAGCCTTATCAACTTCAATACCTCTTTCAGAAATTTTATGCCCCAAGACAATACCTTCATTCGCCATAAAGTGGCACTTCTCCCAATTCAAGACAAGATTAGTTTCTTCACATCTCTGCAAAACTCGATCAAGGTTGCTTAAGCAATCATCAAAAGAAGTTCCGTAAACGGAAAAATCATCCATGAAAACCTCAACAATCTTTTCACAAAAGTCAGAGAATATAGCAGTCATACATCTTTGAAAGGTAGCAGGTGCATTGCATAAACCAAAAGGCATACGTCTATAAGCATAAGTTCTAAAAGGACAAGTAAAGGTGGTTTTCTCTTGGTCGGCTTGTGATACAGGTATTTGAGAGAAACCAGAATATCCATCAAGAAAGCAAAAGTGTGTATGCTTGGACAATCTTTCTAACATTTGATCAATAAAAGGTAAGGGGTAATGATCTTTTCTAGTGGCTTTGTTTAATTTTCTAAAATCAATTACCATCCTATAACCAGTTACAATTCTTTGTGGAATGAGTTCATTTTTATCATTAGGAACAACGGTAATACCTCCTTTCTTAGGGACACAATGAACGGGACGTACCCATCTACTATCAGCTATGGGATAGATTATACCTGCTTCCAGAAGCTTTAATATTTTGGTTCTTACCACCTCTTTCATCTTAGGATTTAATCGCCGTTGGTGCTCGACAACTGGTTTAGCATCAGGCTCCATATTAATTTTGTGTTGACATAGAGTGGGGCTAATGCCCTTAAGATCATCAATAGTATATCCAATAGTAGCGCGGTGCTTCCTCAGAGGTTTTAGTAATCTCTTTTCTTCATGCTCTGAAAGGTTAGCACAAATAATAACACGATATATCTTCTTTTCATCTAGATAAGCATATTTCAATGTATCAGGCAATTGCTTCAATTCAAATACAGGATCACCCTTAGGTGGAGGAGGGCCTCCAAGAGTTTCAACAGGCAAATTGTGTTTAAGGATAGGTGGTTGATCAAAGAACATCCTATCTATTTCATTTCTTTCATTCATGTGCATATCATTTTCATGGTCTAGCAAATATTGTTCTAATGGATCAGTAGGAGGTACGGCAATAGAAGCAAGACCAAGAATTTCATCTTTACTAGGCAATTCTTTATCATGAGGTTGTCTACAAAACTTGGAGAAATGAAACTCATGAGACATACCACCAAAATTAACACTAACAGTTTCTTCAGTGCAATCAATCTTGGCATTAACAGTGTTCAAGAAAGGTCTACCAAATATAATGGGACAAAAATCATCTTGTGGAGAACCGAGGACTAGAAAATCAGTAGGGTATTTTATTTTTCCACACAAGACTTCAACATCTCTAACGATCCCAAGCGGTGTAATGGTA
This sequence comes from Elymus sibiricus, assembly GCA_039707655.1. NCBI lineage: Eukaryota > Viridiplantae > Streptophyta > Magnoliopsida > Poales > Poaceae > Elymus > Elymus sibiricus. Next base: position 187,326,539 of record CM077668.1, read on the forward strand.
TCTCTATTTGCAAGCTTAATAGTAACATCAATGTCCTCTATTTCAATAGGTGCAAAATCATTCATAATTTCTTGATATAAGGTAAACGGAATAGCACTCACAGTAGCACCCAAATCACATAAGCCATGATAACAATGATCTCCTATTTTAACAGAGACAGCAGGCGTGCCTACTACAGGTCTGTTTTTATCTTTAGGATCTGGTTTAGCGATTCTAGCTGCTTCATCACAGAAGTAAATAACATGTCCATCTATATTATCGACCAAGAGATCTTTAACCATAGCAACATTAGGTTCAACTTTAATTTGTTCAGAGGGTCTAGGTGCTCTAATATTACTTTTGTTAACCACAGTTGAATCTTTAGCATGTTCCTTAATCCTAACAGGAAAAGGTGGTTTCTCAATATAAGCAGTAGGCAGAACTGGATCAACATGGTAAACAATTGTTTCTTCTTTAACACTAATGGGTTCCTCAATCTTTTCTTTAATAGGGGTATGATGTTTAAACCACTTCTCCTTAGGGAGATCAACTTGAGTAGCAAATGATTCACAAAAGGAAGCTACTATCTCAGAGTCAAGTCCATATTTAGTGCTAAACTTATGAAAAGCATCGGTATCCATAAAAGATTTAACACAATCAAACTCAAGTATTATACCTGACTCATTACCTTTGTCGAGTTCCCAATCTTCAGAGTTGCATTTAATTCTTTCTAGAAGACCCCATCTGAATTCAATAGTTTTCTTCATAAAGGAGCCTGTCAAAGAAGAATCGAGCATGGTTTGATCATCATGAGAAAGCCGAGCATAAAAATTCTGTAAGATAATTTCTATTGAGAGCTCATGATTGGGGCATGTGTACATTATGTACTTAAGCCTCCCGCAAGCTTGAGCGATGCTTTCTCCTTCACGAGGCCAAAAATTATATATATAATTCCGATCACGATGAACCAAATGCATAGATAAAATTTCTGGTGGAATTCCAGTTTCAATCGGTTCCAGTCCCATCTATCAGTATCATCACATAGCCTATACCATGTCAATGCCTTTCCCTCCAAAGATAAAGGGAATACTTTCTTCTTAACTCCATCTCCGGATAAACCTGCAAGCTTTTACAATCAACAAATTTCATCCACATAGATCAAGTGCATATCAGGATGTATTGTTCCATCTCCTGCATAAGGATTAGCTAGCAGTTTCTCTATCATACCCGAAGGAACCTCATAATAAATATTTTTAGTAGGTGTAGTAGGTTGAGGAGCAACTATTTGTGCTTCCGGTCGAGGTGAAGATACCCCGAACAAAGCCTTGAAAGGATTACTTTCCATAGTGCCAAGTGACAGTAAATTATAGCACGTAATATAAATGTTTCCTTACCAAATTCCACTCACCAAAGGCACTTCACTCCCCCGCAACGGCACCAGAAAAGAGTCTTGATGACCCACAAGTATAGGGGATCAATCGTAGTCCTTTCGATATGTAAGAGTGTCGAACCCAATGAGGAGCAAAAGGAAATGACAAGCGGTTTTTAGTAAGGTATTTTCTAGAAGCCCTGAAATTATTGGTAACGAGTAGTTTGAAAGCAAGATAATTTGTAACAAGTGACAAGTAGCAATAGTAACAAAGAGTGCAGCAAGGTGGCCCAATCCTTTTTGTAGCAAAGGACAAGCCAGAACGATCTCTTATAATAAGCAAAGCATTCCCGAGGACACATGGGAATTTCATCTAGTTACTTTCATCATGTTGGTTTGATTCGCGTTTGCTACTTTGATAATTTGATATGTGGGTGGACCAGTGCTTGGGTGCAGTTCTTACTTGAACAAGCCTCCCACCTATGATTACCCCCTCTCACAAGCATCCGCAACTACGAAAGAAGAATTATGATAACTCTAACCATAGCATTAAACATATGGATCCAAATCAGCCCCTTACAGAATAGCGCATAAACTAGGGTTTAAGCTTCTGTCACTCTAGCAACCCATCATCTAATTACTACTCCACAATGCATTTCCTTAGGCCCAAAGATGGTGAAGTGTCATGTAGTCGACGTTCACATGACACCACTAAGAGAATCAACGACATACATATCATCAAAATATCGAACGAATACCAAATTCACAAGATTACTTATGACATGACTTCTCCCATGTCCTCAAGAACAAAAGTAACTACTCACAAATCCTATTCATGTCCAAGATCAGAGGGGTATTAAATAGCATATTGGATCTGAACATATAATCTTCCACCAAATAAACCAACTAGCATCAACTACAAGATGTAATCAACACTACTAGCAACCCACAGGTACCAATCTAAGGTTTTGAGGCAAAGATTGAATACAAGAGATGGACTAGGGTTTGAGATGAGATGGTTCTATTGAAGATGTTGATGAAGATTGGTCCTCCCATGATGAGAGGATCGTTGGTGATGTCGATGGCTTTGATTCCCCCCTCCCGGAGGGAAGTATCCCCGGCGGGATCGCTCCGCCAAAGAGCAAAAGTGCTCTTGCCCATGTTCCGCCTCGAGATGGCGGCGCCCAGTCCCAAATGTCTTCTCCTCATTTTTTCTAGGGCAAATGGGCTTATATACCAGAAAATGGGCACCGGAGGCTGGCCAGGGGCCCCACGAACGACCAGGGCGCGCCTGGGGGGGTGGCGCGCCCTGGTGCCTCGTGGGCACATGGGTGGCCCCCTCTGGTACTTCTTTCTTCCAATATTTTTTATTTATTCCAAAATAAATCTCCATGAAATTTCAACTCATTTGGAGATGTGTAGAACAGGTATCTCTGACATAGCTTTTTCAGGTCCTGAATTCCAGCTGCCGGCAATCTCCCTCCTTATGTAAATCTTGCATATTAAGAGAGAAAAGGCATTAGAATTGCTCCACAAAGTGTTATATTGATTAAAAACACTATAAATAACAGTAGTAAAACATGATGCAAAATGGACGTATCAAGGACCTGTTCCTCGAGCTCTCGCGGCAAGGATGTGCGCACCGGCAAGTTTCCGGCAAGCGTAGGGTACAAAAATCATGCAAAGACAGAATGGAATAAGGAGAACAACATGCATACCTCCATTCAAAATACGAACTACAGCAATTATTAAGCACTTAGGTACAAAAGTTGTCTTCCACGCCCCCACGGGGCTACATTGTTGTTGATACATGAGTTAAGGAGAGGAGCCTAGGCTGAGCGTAGCTCATCTTCAAGATTCGACTCGGGTAATACTATGCGCCTAGTCAGAATCGTCGTCTTTGCTCTTAATACGCTAGGAGCTTTCGTCACTCTCGCTCTCGCTGGTGGAGTCGGTGCCGCTGCTTCTCTCACTTTCCGCGCAGCATTTGATGCGGCCGCCGGAGACCCCGAAGAACTTCACGAAGAGTGTGGCAGCTCCGTCGTACCTAAACTGGAGAAGCTGCCGCCGCCTTAGACCACGGGAGCGGGTTAACGACTTCCACCCCCGCGTCAGGAATAGAGAGCCGGTGGTGGAGAACTCGGCCACCACCTAGGAGGAGCCATTGCAGCAGCCATCCGCCTATAGCCACAGGCCCGAGGGCCTGCTATTCTCCATCACCCTCGCAAAGGGGTCCAGGAGCCGGAGCCAATTGCGAAGCCGGCGGTACAGCCCCATGACAAACTCATGCGCTGCCACCGCCGTGTGGGACTCATGCGCCGTCTCCACCATGCGGGCTTCTGCCTGAGGAGGAAGGGCGGCCGCGCCGCCACGTCCGCCACGCCCACCCCGACCACGAGTGTCGCGCCCTCCGCTGCTGCGGGGGGCGGCCCTGCTGTGGGCGCTAGGGCTGGCATTCACGACAACCACCGAGGAACGCGTCCGGCCCCGAGGGGGGGTCCCTCGAGGCGGAAGCAGATGCGTGGGCCCGACCTCCACCCCTCGTCATCGCAGCGGTAAACCTCAAGGAAAGCAAGGATGGACGAAAGGTTGGAGGAGGAGAATGGCAAGGGCAGAAGATGGGTAGGGAAGATCACCACTCCCCCGCCCTCTTTTATAGCACCCTAGGGGGATTACTCTCCCTGCCGCCTCGCCTCCCTTAATGGCAGAAATCCAGGAAGGAGATGTGAGAAGTTAGGCGAAATGAGCAGCGCCCTCCACGTTTTTTTCCTTTTTATGGGGAAGGTTCGAGGGCTGGCTCTTTTTCGTCCTACGTGGCTACGCTTTTCAGGCACACCACCTCTTGCCGCCGCTTCGCTCCACCTCTCCCACGCCTGCATTTAATGCGCATCGTGGGCGGGTGCGGTAAAAGAGGAGATTATGATAGTTATCTTCTACCACGCGCCGCCTGTGCACTGTTTGGGCCTAGCCCAACGACGCCTCGCATGCGCGTGTGGCCCACGCCCAGGGGCTCCTATCGGTGTACTAAGACATGGGTGCCCTTATACCCAGACTTGTGCACAGGCAGTTGTAGCCTCTCTGCCGGCAAGGGTTTGACAGAGGATAACTACGACTCCAGACTCAACACCAAGACCGTGAAGAAGACCTCAAAGCAGGTCATTGAGAAGTACTATTCTCGATGACTGAGGATCGATGCTGCCCTTACCGGCAAGCTCCGCCCCGGCAAGGTGAAGACCAAAATTATGGTTGCCAGCAAGGCCCGGCAAGCTCCGTGCCAGCAGGCTTGTTCTGTCCCGTTACCGCTCCACCTCACCAACGACCAGATAGGCTCATATGCTAGGTGTCGAGCGGGCAGGCAGTCAACATAGCCGGCCAAGGCACGTGTCAGCACGCCGCGCCAAGATTAACTTTCATGACACCCGTCCCTGGGACGTGTCGAGATTACAGGAGGGCGCCATGACCGGTGGAACAGATCTTTTGCCAAGGCCTCGCCTCCCCAACATAGCACCTAACGGTGCATTAAATGCGTTTGTCTTACCCCGTTGGAAGATAGACATGGTGACGGTGCAAGTCACTGTTCATACTCTGTAATGACCGTATTAGCCATTGTGGTAGCCCCGTAGCCTATAAAAGGAGGCCCACGGCTACAGGTAGAACGGTCGACACCCAGATCAATTACACGCAGTAGCGGCATTTCCCGTGCACCTTGCCGAAAAACTGCGCTCCCTGTAACCAGGGTTCATACACGATCAAAGACAGTGCAGGAGTAGGGTTTTACGCTCATAGCAGCCCGAACCTGGATAAACCCCCCGCGTGTTCTTGCACCTACTAAAAATCTACTCTTTGTCCCATGCATGTTCCCTGAGCCGAATCGCAAGGGGCCTGTTCAGTCCCATAGATAGTCCTTTCCCACGACAGAGGGATTGAAGCCAACCCTGACAAGATCAAAGCAATTGAACAGATGGACGGACCGAGACGCGTCAAGGATGTCAGGCATCTTGTCGGCTGCGTTGCCACCCTCAGTAGGTTCATCTCCAAATCGGCAAAGCGCGCCTTGCCGTTTTTCAAAATATTGAAAAAGGCAGGTCCAGTGAACTGGACTCCGAAAGAGGAGGCCGCGCTCCAAGATTTGAAGGAGTATCTGTCCTCTCCGCCAGTCCTAGTTGCGCCTAGGCCGCAAGAAACGTTGCTGCTATACTTAACGGCGACGAATCAAGTGGTTAGTGCTGCACTTGTGGCTAAAAGGGAGGCCGATGAGGAGGAGGTAGCAGCCGCAGAGCCACGACCTGACGAGCTGGAATCTTCTCCGGTGAGGTCAGGTGCCGACAAGCCAGAGATTGTGCAAGCCAGCCAACCAGATCAGCAAGTTGTGAAGAAGAAGATGGTGCAGCGCCCAGTCTACTTTGTCAGCTCCCTCCTGCAAGGGGCTAGGTCAAGGTACTCTGGTGTGCAGAAGTTGCTTTTTGGCTTTCTCGCGGGCCCAAGGAAGCTGCGCCATTACTTTCAAGCACACCCAGTCACCATCATCACTCGCTTTCCATTGCAACGCATCTTGAGAAATCCAGAAGCAACCGGCAGGATTGTGGAGTGGGCATTGGAGCTGTCGAGCTTTGATTTGAAGTTCGAGAGCACCTCAACGGTTCAGAGCAGAGCCTTGGCGGAATTCATTGCAGAATGTACCCCAACGCTAGACGAAGAGATTCCAGAGACCTCGCTCCCCGACAAGGAAACTGTTGACGACTGGATCATGTACTTTGACGGTGCTTTTATGCTGAAAGACGCCGGTGCTGGTATGTTGCTTATAGCACCCACCGGAGAGCACCTCAAGTACGTGCTTCAGATGCACTTTCCCAGGGAGCAAGCCACCAACAACACTGCTGAGTAGGAAGGATTGCTTGCCGGTCTGCGCATTGCAATCGACCTTGGTATTCGAAAGCTAATTATCAGAGGTGACTCGCAGTTAGTGGTGAGGCAAGTCAACAAGGATTACCAGAGCCCTGTCATGGAGGCTTACGTCGATGAGGTGAGAAAGTTGGAAGAGCACTTTGACGGTCTGCAAGCAGAGTGTCGTGGTGGTACGACCATCTATGGGGCCACGCAGCCCCTTGTGGTTCGGCAGGGGAGATCGACGTGCACAAAGAGCAGAATCAATGGAAGGCGCAAGTGATTTACCCAGGTTTGGGCCACTGGGAAGCGTAAAACCCTACTCCTGTTTTTGGTGTATTGGATGGATGGAAGCACAAGTACAAGGAGGGCTTCTCCCGGCAAGGTGCGGAGAGTGCTGCTATGCGAGACGTGCAAGTGTTTGAAAAGGGGTCCGAATCCCTTTAACTGTTGCCTTGGCCCTCCTTTTATAGCTCAAAGGGGTTACCACAGTGGCAAAACAGTAATTACATAGCGATTAGATAGCAAACAGTGCTATCATACCTAACTCTGCCAGTTTAGGACAAATGCATTAAATGCACCGTCAGGTGTCATGTGGAGAGGTAGTCCCAGCAAGGTTTCTGCACCGCTCGCCCAGCTACCTCGTATTATTCTGACACACCTCCTAGACGGGTGTCATTAGAAGCAAATCTTGCCACAGCGTGCTGACACGTGCCCGATAAGCCACACCAACTAGCATGCGCGGTCGACACCTCATACATCAGCGAACATCTGTGCGGTGAGGTGGAGCACTGGAGGACTGGCAGAAGCTTACCGGGTCTTCGCCTTGCCGGTTTAGTCTTGTCGGCAAGAAATGTCTCTATCTTCGGTAGTAGTTGAGTGCTTGTTGATGTTGTGTCTTGAGCTTCTGTAATTGGGTCTTGAATATTGGTCTTGGCGGTCCCCGACAAGGCTTGGCCGGCAAGGAGGCTGCTACTGTCTGTGCATAAGTCAGGGTATAAAATACCCATGTTTTATACACCAACACAGAGCATGTTCCATGTGCCCAGAATTGGATTGCTGACGACCTGTCAAAGCTTGCCACCCAAAAGATGCATGTGGAACCAGGAACTTTTGTGCTGCATCTGACTCAGCCATCCGTTACACCATCAAGGTTGGCGAAGAAGAGAAAGCAAGATGTTGATGGTTACTTTCCGGCAGAGCTTCCGGCAGCCACCAAGAAAGTGGATACCGCCAACAAGATACCCTCGGTCGGTGAGCCACAGTTTCCGGCAAGCCAGATCCTTGCCGTCAAAGCAAGCGCTCCCGCAGAGGAAGAAATGCCTTTAGTCCTTGTCGTCAAGCCACAAGCTCCGACATGGGCATAGTCAATTGTCTAGTTCCTTCAGACAAGAGATCTTCCCGATGAGCAAGAGGATGCAGAAAGAGTAGCCCGTCAATCAAGGATGTACAAGTTTGTTGACGACATTCTGTACAGAAAGAGACCAAATGGGGTGAAATTGGAGTGCATCTACCGGGAAGATGGACAGAGGCTGTTGGAAGAAATGCATGAAGGGATGTGTGGCTCTCACATTGGGTCGCGCATGCTTGTCGGCAAGGCGTTCCGTCAAGGATTCTACTGGCTGACAGCCCTTCAAGACGCCTTGGCGGTGGTTATCAGATGCGAAGCATGCCAGTTCCACTCCAAGGACATACACCAACCAGCTCAAGCCCTCCAAACCATCCCTCTCTCCTGGCCCTTCTCGGTCTGGGGGCTCGACATCGTCGGGCCCTTCCCCCGTGCTACTAGGGGCTTTGAATTCTTGTACGTTACAATCGACAAGTTTACAAAGTGGCCTAAGGTGGAGCCAATGAGGAAGGTGATGACACAGTCAGCATTCAAGTTCCTCAAAGGATTGGTTGCCCATTTTGATGTCCCCAACAAGATCATCACCGACAACGGCACCCAATTCATGAGCCGCACTTTCACAGCATACTGCCAAGAACTTGGAAATAAGATTTGCTACGCATCTGTTGCTCACCCAAGGAGCAATGGACAAGAAGAGAGGGCAAATGCAGAAGTGTTGCGTCGTCTCAAGACCAGAACTTTCGACAGGCTGCACAAGTGTGGAAGGCGCTAGGTGGAAGAGTTGTCGGCAGTTCTTTGGTCGATCAAAACGATGCCAAGTCGAGCCACTGGCCAGACACCCTTCTCCCTTGTTTATGGTGCAGAAGCGGTGCTCCCCACAGAACTCAAATATGGGTCACCTCGAGTCTTGGCCTTTGATGAGGAGGATCAAGATGAGCTGCGGCAAGATGATGCCATGCTCCTTGAGGAAGATCGTTTCCGGGCTGCTGTCCGTGCTGCACGGTACCAGCAAGCATTGCGCCGCTACAATAGCCATAGAGTGAATGTCAGGAACCTTGAGGAAGGCGACCTTGTTCTTCATCGGATTCAGTCCACACAAAGGGTCAAAACGAGTCACTAGGCCTGGCGCAGTCTGCCTAGAGACCAAAGATGGCACTCCGGTGCTCAACTCATGGAATATTGAGCATCTTCGCAAGTTTTACCCGTAAGGCGCGGTTGCCGGGCTTCCCGGCAACCTCTTTTGTACAAGTTTGCCACCGGAAAGGCATGTAAACCTTTGTACAGAGCCAGGCGCAGATCCCATACACATAAATAAAGATAAGTGTTTCACAATTCTTTGTCAAAGTACGTATTTGTTTATGTGTTGCAGGCGGTCTTGTGCTACATTTTCCCTTGCATAGGATGATTAACGAACCGTCAAGGTTCCAGCCTCCTCTTTTCTCTTCTTTCTTTTTCTCAAAGGACAGAAGGGATCCTCGCGTACAAGTTTCCCGGGGGGAGTGATGGTATGGATACCGAATGACGTTCAAGTCGTCCTATGGCAAGAAGCGCAGCAAAGAAAAAGCTAAGTTGCAAAACTTTGAAGTAAATTCTTTGTTGTAGTTGCAACCTCTCCTTGAATGATTTTGGCCTTTGTATGAGAAACCTGCACGGTAAGGAACCTTGTCATGATTAGCTACGCCCTTACTTTGTTTTGAGTCCGCTCAACAACTTAAGTGGTTACGTTGTGATCGTCAAGTGTATCCTTGCCAGCAGCGACACTTCCGGCAAGCTGCTAAGGACCCATTCCTCAAGCGCTCGCGGCAAGAGTGTGCGCACCGGCAAGTTTCTAGCAAGCGTAGGGTACAAGAATCATGCAAAGACAAGATAAAACAAGAGATAGCATGCATACATTCATCCAAAGCACAAGTTATATTACATCAAAGCCAAGTGCAGTTCTAATTTAAGATAATCTGTCTTTTACATGATCGTGCACTAGACAAGGTATGGTTACAAGATTATTGGGTAACTCCACCCTCTGTCCTAGGGATCTGGCCAACCCTATTGGCGATAGGCATGACGAGTTCTTTGGCGGTCCTGGTATCGGCTCCTTTCGGCAGACGGGTGAGAACCTTGGAGAGATCAAAACCTGGGTTTCGGTACACCACTTTGACGAGTACCTTGAAGAGGACATCCCGGCAAAGCTTGCGGGATTCACTGGCAAGATCTGCGGCTCGAGCCCCGTGAAGCTTCTCTAATGCCTTGATCAAGCTTTCGAAGAAAATAGTGAGCCTGGCACTGGCGGTGTCCCCTTCGGTGGTGGAATAGTGGTATTCCGGCAAGCCCATGGTGGACAACCGGGTAGAAATGTTCTCCGCGGCAATCACAAGGCGATCAGTCCAAAGCTTGTAGGCGCCCTTGAGCTCGTTGAAGGAGTTCGCGGCGCTCTTGAGCAGGGCCTTCTCATCCTAGAGATCCTTTGCCAAGACCTTCTCACGCTTCTTGGCCTCGTCAAGAGACTGCCCCAGGGTGGTTAACTTCATCTTGTGATCCTCGATAGTATCCTTGGCCTTGGTGAGCTCCTGGCTCTTGGCGGACACCGAAGTTTGGAGCTCCGCCAAGGTGTGAGTTGCCTTCTCTGCCTCTGCTTTGAGCGCCAGGATCTCCTTGCCGTTTGGCGGCGATATTTGCCTTGAGCGCTTGCACCTTGCCTTCTAGCTCAATCTTGGCGACCTCTGTGGCTTCGGCAGCATCGACGGCCTCTTTGATCCTTTTGGCATGCTCTGTAGCTTGAGCCTCAATGACCTCCTTGTGCTTGCACTCCAGCTCCTGGGTTTGCTATAAGACAAGGGCCTGGATTTCGTTATCCTTGTCGTGAAGGGTGGTGGCAAGCTCTGCCTCCCGAGCGACAAGCTCTTCTTCATGAGTGTCAAGGCCAACCTTGCGCTCATTCAGCTTTGCTTCCTCTGCTGCTATCTTCCGCGCAGCCTCCTCATGCGCCTTGTCAGCCTCAGCCTTTTCCAAGACAAATTCCTCCTTGGCCTTGGCAAGCTAGGTGTACTGCTCTTGGAGGTCCTGGAGGCATTCTGCATACCAGATCTGTGTTTCCTCCACCCACTTCTTGAACTCCTCCTCCGCCTTGTCAAGGACAGCCGCCCTGGAATCCAGCTTTTCGGTGCGGCTGAGGTGGCATGCCTGAAGCTTTTGGAAGTTCATGCGCATAGCCTTGAGGAGCTGTTGTTCTTTGGTCTTGCTGTTGTCGGTGTGCGGTTCATCGACGACCTCGAGCCCAGTAGCGACAATGATCTCGTCATCTAAGGCCTCTCCTTCCACGGGCGCCCTCATGCTTGACGTACCAGGAAGGTTGACGAACAAGTCGTCGCCAACCTTAAGATACTTGCTCGAGAAGGGCTCTTCGGGTGTCGAAGGGTGGTCGTCCGTGGCCGCTTTACTGGTCAGGATCGCCCTCATGGCCGAGTCAGCGCTCGGCACTCCTGGGACAAAGATGTCTCTAGTGGCCTCGACACTATTGTTGCTGCCTTCCTCGCAGCGTCTTTGGCGGCCTCTTCGGGAGCTGCCTTGGCGGCCTCCTCATCAGTCCCCGCAATGGCCTCACTGATAGCAATGTTGCTGGCCTCGTCGGCGGTGTCCCTTGTGATCTCGTAAATGGTGGAATCGATGTCCATTTCGTCAGATGAAGGGAGATCTAAAAGGATGGAGAAGAGAGAAAATCAAGGCTTAGATCAAGTTCAAGAAAACAAAAAAGAAGGTTAAGAGAGAAAGATAATCGATGGCAGAAGACTTACTGGACTGCGACCGTTGAGGGGGGACAGTCTCCTCTCCGGCAACCTCGGTTGTCGTTGCCTGGTTGCCGATGGCCTCGGTTGCCGGCACTTCATCAGTGCGAACGGGCTCGTCGGTGTAGGCCCTTGCCGGAGAGCCCCTTGCCGGAACAACGGTTGACGGATACGCCCCAGTTGGATCTGCCTCCGGGCGCTCCTCCTCGTGGCGTTCTTCTCCTGCTCCCGTGCCGATGTTAGCGGTGAATATCTCAACACCAGTGCTTGCCAAAGGAAACTGGGTAGTGGCCTCACGCTGGGGGCAGCGGTCCGGGCTAACGTCCACGGCATCGTCACCCGGCGTCGTGCTCGTTGCCGGCTCATCCCCTGCCACGGTCCTCATCCTCTTGGCCATCCTCTATGCCAAGGTCTCCCTGTCACTGTCAAGTTAAGGCAAGACAAGGCAAGTCAGATTAACACAAACAGGAAATCAAGAATTAACAAAGAAAATTGGAGATGCATACTCTTCGTCCTCCTCCTCGTCGCTAAGGATGGAGAGGTCATACAAGCTCTCAGGCCTGGTGCTGGAAGAAAGCGGCGGGGTAGAAGTCCTGGCCTATTTGGTTGCTGCAGACACAGCAGGACGAGACGACCCACCTGCTACGACAGTCGGCACGGCTGTACTCCTCATAGAGGTACGCCGCATTCGCTACTGTTTAGGGGCTTGGCGTTGAGTTCCCTGCTGTCTGGCAACCTTGCCGGTCACCTCCTCGCTGGCAACTTCCTCACCTGACGGTGCGCCGCGAACTGGCTCTCCGGAGGCAGCTCTCCGAAGGACACGAGTTCTCCTTGCCGGAACGGACGGAGCGGGGGATTCTTCGGGGACTTGTTCTACAACAGTCTCCCTGCCCCGTTCCCCGGCAGGTCCTTCCTGCTCTTTGGCAAGTTCCTCCGGTGGCTCCCTTGTCGTTCTATCACCAGATTCTTCATCAACATTGGCTTCCGTGGACCCAGAGCCGCTGACACCGCCAGCCATTCTGGCCTCTGCCACCCTGTTGGCAATATTCTCCAGTTCTTCGGGTGTGGTGTCACGGAAGAGATCTTTTTCTTCTCTGACGGGCCTCTCCACCAGGGTGTCGAACCACTCTTGCACCGCGTCTTCGGGCAGCTCCTGCCAAAGTGCTTCGACGCCATGGGCATTGCAGGATGGCATCACCGCAATGACAGAATCCTTGGCGGAGCTGTTGCATAAAGGCACCACCCTTGCCGGCAGCTTGAAGTTGTCGCTGGGGTGGAAGAGGTGCTCACAGAGGGCCCAGTGCTGCAGCACTGTCAGATTGGCGTGAAGTCCTGTCCGGACCCGCATGATATCTGCTGCATTCTTGTAGTCCCAGGCGGGCCTGCCTTTGTTCTGGAGAGGAGCAATCCGGTGGTGAAGGAAATCAGCCCCCACCATTTTAGCGGTGAGGCCGGCGGCTTTGAGGCGGAAGATGCGCGTTGTGCCGATTGTGAGCTTCTTGTCATCAGCAGCAAAAGAGTTCCAATCCGTGTCGTGCTCCACCCTTGTTGTCCTAGGATGGTAGAACTCCGGGAAATCTTTTTCCTTGATCCAACACCATTCCCCGCGCCACTCGTTCCACTGCTGATAGGGCAGCCCCAAAAGGTAGGCGTTCTCATCCCTGGGTATCCAAGTGATGCAGTCGGAGAGGACATATGCTTCGATGTGAGGGGTGAAGAAGTGGTGGAAGAGGGCTACACTAGGCATTACCCCAACGAAGTTTTTGCACATATGCGCGAAAACAGCCATACAAGTCATGGCGTCGGGTGTGAAGTCCAGAAGGCGAAACCCGTAGGTATACATCATTTCTACGAAGAATTCAGAGAAGGGAGGAACGAGCCCACAGTAAAAGTATGCAGTGAAGAAAGGGTACTTGTCTGGACCGGGCCTGACGGAGCCAGGAAGAACCTCTGGCGCGATGTGGGCACTCATCTCTTTCCCCCACATGATCGAGTACCAACTCGTCAAGTCGCTCTGATCCAGCACCGGCTCGAAGACGGCGCTATTTCTCCACGCCGCTTCCAGCTCCTCCTCCCTCGTATCTGCCCCAGGGTTGATCGCCTTCCCCGACTTGTTTCAGTTCATCTTGGGAGCCATGGTTGCGCTGGGGAGGGTGAATGTGGGAGCAGGCAGGGGCGCGGTGCAGCGGCGAAAGTAGAAGGCGTGCTCTGCTCTGGCGCAAGGAAGAAGACGAAGATGGCGGCGATGGCGAGATTGGGAGAAGGGCGGTAAATGAGCAGCGCCCTTCGCGGATTCCTTTTTATGGGGAAGGCGCGGGGGCTGTCTCTTTACCATCCTACGTGGCTGCGCTTTTCAGGCGCACTACCTCCCCGTGCCCATTCCATTCCACCTCTCCCATGCCCGCATTTAATGCGCGTCATGGGGGGCATGGTAACAGAGAAGATTACGACAGTTATCCTCTGCCATGCGTGCCTGTGCATTGTTCGGGCCTGGCCCAACGACGCCTCGCATATGCGTGTGGCCCAGGCCCAGGGGCCCCTATCAGTGTACTAAAGCATGGGTGCCTTCGTACCCTGACTTGTGCATAGGCAGTTGTAGCCTTCCTGACGGCAAGGGCTTGTTGGAGGGTTACTGTGACCCAAGACTCAGATTAAACAAGACCGTGAAGAAGACCTCAAGGCAGGTCATTGAGAAGTACTATCCTCGTACTGAAGATCAAGATTGCCCTTGCCGGCAAGCTTCGTACCGGCAAGGTGAAGACCAAGACTCTGGTTGCTGGCAAGCTCCTTGCCAGCAAGCAACGGCCTGGCAAGCTCCGCGCCCGCAAGCTCAATCTGTCCCGTTACCGCTCCACCTCATCATCGGCTAGATAAGCACGCATGATAGGTATCGAGCGGGCAGGCAGTCAACGCAGCTGGCCAAGGCACGTGTCAGCATTCCACGCCAGGATTAACTTTAATGACACCCGTCCCTGGGACGTGTCAAGATGATATGTAGGAGGGTGCCAGGACCAGTGGTACAGATTTTTTACCCAAAGCCTCACCTCCCCGACGTAGCACCTAACGGTGCATTTAATGCGCTTGTCCTACCCCATCTGGAGATAGACGTGGTGACGGTGCAAGTTACTATTCATACTCTGTAAATGACCATGTTAGCCTCTGTGGTAACCCCTTGGCCTATAAAAGGAGGTTGTCGGCGTACGACACCTATGGGATCGAGAGGATCCCTTTTACGGTTCGGCTGGGGAAAAAGATTTGCACAAAGAGCGGATCCAACGATCAACGTGGGGATCTTTACCCAGGTTCGGGCCGCTGAGAAGCGTAAAACCCTACTCCTGCTTTGGTTTATTGTGGGTGTTCTTAAGCTCAAGTACACGGAGCGCTTGTGATGAACAGTACGTTCAAGAAGCAGCTACGCATGCAGAATGGGCCAAAAGGTCCTCCCCCCTGTAGCTTCGCCTTGGGCCTCCTTTTATGCGTCCAAGGGGTCACCAACAGTGGCGAACAGCAAGTACAAGAGGTGTAAAGTTGCTACAGTATTTACATGATTATTACTGACGACTTAGGACAAACGCATGTAATGCCCCACTTAGGTGTCCCTTACTTTCTTGGGGACGGAAAAAGAACCCGTCCCATCAGCACCGCTTAACCTCACCCGCAGTTAGTGCCGTGACACGCATCCAGGAAGACAAGCCCTAAACGACAGGCTGTCTGCTGCGCTGGAGCGGTGGCAGAGCGGTGGAATCTTGCCGGGTGCGAGGTCTTGTCGGGCCTTCACGAGCCTTCCCGGCTAGATCTTGCCGGGAAGCCAGCCTTCGGTCTTCTGTCTTCTGATCATTAGTTTGAATGCCTTCTTGATAATCTTGTATTTGTTTCCAGCCGTCCTCCGGCAGGCCTTGCCGCTGGTATGGCTACAACCGCCCGTGCACAAGTATGGGGTACTAAAAATACCCAAACTTTAGTACACCGACAGGAGGCCCCGGGCCTAGGCCATACACGGGTGCGAGGCATTGTTGGGCTTGGCCCAAACAGTGCACGGGTACGCATGGCAGGAGTTAACTGTTGTAATCATCTTATTTACCGCGCTCCCCCATGATGCGCATTAAATGCGGGACATGGGAGACGTGCGCGGAACGGCCGCAGTAGTGCGCCCGTAAAAATGTAACCACATTGATTAGTAAAGAGGCAGCCCCGCGCCTTCCCCATAAAAGGGAATCCGTAGAGGCACTGCTCATTTACCTCTCGTCATTTCCAATCTGGAAACCGCCATCGCCTTCTTCCTCGAGCTTGAAATAGAGCTTCTCCCATCCATCCGCCATTTCCACGCCTTCATCAGCCCCGGCCTCCGCTTCCACACTCGCCATGCCGCCCAAAGCAAGCAAGGGCAAAGCGGTGAAAGCCGTCGACTCAGATGCAGAGGCGGAGAAGATCGACCTGGTGGAGATGCGGAAGGAACACGTCGTCTTCGCCCCAACGCTCGACAAGCGCGCTCTGATTGAACGGTACATGTGCATGTGGGGGAAGGAGACGAAGGCTCACCCCGCAACTCGCGTGCTTCCAGCTTCCATCAAGGGCGGTCCAAATAAATTCCCCTTCTTCACTGCTTAGTTTTACTGTGGACTCTGCCCTCCATTTTCTGATTTCTTCATCGACATCATGTACACATACGGCTTCCGTCTCTTGGATTTCACACCGAATGCCGTGACATGCATGTCAGTCTTCGCTCATCTCTGTGAAAACTTCGCCGGAGTAGTTCCCAGCACAACCCTCCTCCGCCATTATTTCATTCCCCGTATCGAAATGGGAGACGCCCTTTCTGGTTCTATCACCTGGATTCCAAGGGCATGGAACAAGGATATATACCCAGACGGTCTCTACCGTAAGAAGTGGGATGAATGGCGGTCCGAGTGGTGCTGGATTCAGGAGAAAGATCCTCAGCCGTTCTGTTCGCCCCGGCAAACAAAAGTGGTTCACGGTAAGAACTGGAGCAGCCTCGATCCTCAAGATGAGAAGCTCGTGATCGCAATTACCAGGATCCACCGTCTCAAGGTTGCCGGGCTCACAATAGAAATGGTTGGCGCTGATTTTCTCCGTCGCCGCATGGCCCCTCTGCAGAACAAAGGGAGACCAGCTTGGGATTTCAAGAACGCAACAGATATCATGAGGCTGCGCACTGGTCTGAACAACAACTTGACAGTCTTGCAGCACACAACTCTCTGCCACAAACTGTTCAGGCCTGACGGGAAACTTAAGTTGCCGACTGGCGTAGTTCCCCTGTGCAACAATTCTGCTCTAAGCTCAATCATCGCCATGATGCCGGTGTGTAATGCTCACGGCCTCGACGGAACCTGGGAAGAACCATCCTCAGAGCACGCACATGAGTTCTTTGATAGCTTGTCGGAGAAAGCCATCCGGGAAGAGCCAATTCTTATCCGCCCCACCACTGATGACGAAGTGGCTTACATCGCCAGCAGGGCGGAAGAGGTGAACCTAGCCGCGGAGGCTGGCAACTTTGGCTTCGCGGAAGAGGAAGCCGGTGGAGAAGAAATAACGTTAGAGGAGACCCTTGCCGAGCAAGGTGTAGTTGCCGGGGAACAGAGTGGCATGGTTGCCGGGAGCTCTTCTGTCGAAGACACAGCCGAGGAGCAGCTGCACGAGGAGCCCCCAGCTCCGGAGAAGAAGAAACGTGTTCTTCGGAAAGTCGTCTCTCGCGTCCCAACACATCAACCTCCCTCAAGCGATAAGGTTCTGTCGGGGCCGGATTTCCGGGACATGATATCCCAGAAATTAACCCCTCGTGTCGTCACCAGCCCAGGATTACTGTTACTGGTGGACACGTCCTTGTTACAGATTACCAAGCAATTACAAGAATTGGATACAAGACCATAAAGGTCTAATGATACAACAATGATTTCTAGTGAGGTTGACGGAAGCGACTCGTGGTTCTCCAACGTCGATGGGGCTCCATTCCCACACGAACAGCTGACCCGGATAATTCCTATCCCGCGTGGCTGCTATCCTAGGCTCCGCATGGATGGTGATACTCCTTGTAGAGATCCTGACCTGGCCAAGTAAATAGCCAGGGACAAGCCAGTGAGTACGTTTGAATGTACTCGCAAACATCATGAACAAAAGATATACCAAATGCATATGCCCATGATGATTTTAAATGATATGCTCATGCTGGTTATAATTTAAAAACATGTCATGATAAATATTAGCATGTACAGAAAAATTAAATTGTTAGTGATAAACCAGGAAAATTAAAAGTGGACAATCGGGCGAGACTAAACCGCCCGAGAATCCAAAAGAAATGCCAAACGGGTGTCTAAAAGAGTATCGGGCGAGACAGACCGCCCATGAACTCAAGCGACGCCACGAGAGGTCTTGAAAAGAAATGCCAGTCGGGTGTTTAAAAGTGACACCACGGTCGGTCTTGAAAAGAAATGCCAAACGGGTGTCTAAAAGAGTATCGAGCGAGACAGACCGCCCATCAACTCAAGCGACGCCACGAGAGGTCTTGAAAAGAAATGCCAATCGGGTATCCACAAGAGAGTCAGGCGAGACAGGACCGCCCGAGAACTCGAGGGACGCCACGAGAGGTCTTGAAAAGAAATGCCAATCGGGTATCCACAAGAGAGTCAGGCGAGACAGGACCGCCCGAGAACTCGAGGGACGCCACGAGAGGTCTTGAAAATAAATGAGTGCCCGGGTAGTCTAGCCAGCCCATGAGACACTCAAAAAAATAAAAATAAGAGAAACGGTTAGTCCACAATATTAGGCATAGTAACAATAATATTCACATCCATAATA
This sequence comes from Elymus sibiricus, assembly GCA_039707655.1. NCBI lineage: Eukaryota > Viridiplantae > Streptophyta > Magnoliopsida > Poales > Poaceae > Elymus > Elymus sibiricus. The sequence continues at coordinate 187,344,708 of CM077668.1, forward strand.
TTCATGATAACAAAAATATACATGACAGCGTTAGTGATGAAATAATAATATTCTGTAAAATATTTGATGCTCAAATTAATTATTTTCCTCCGGAGACCGACACTAAGACCGACACTTGACCAACCCCGACTGTAGTCCTTAACCGCGGACACGGCTATTCGAATAGGTATAACTCTGCAGAGGGTGTACTCTTTACCCACAAGTAAAGGATTTCTTTAGTCAACACCGAGACGCTGACTAATTCCCATTACGGTCTTTGGGTTGAAAACACACCTGACTAGCACACACCAGCTTAACTCATCAAAGCCAGGAATCACCCAAGGCAATGATAAAGTAAAACTCTAAGTGGGAAGGCTACAACCTCCAATAGCATGGGATCACAATATTTATATCGGCGCGCAAACAGGGGTGCGACCCCACTCCGGCTACAACCGGAGACACCCATGCCCCCGGACCAAGTGACATGCCTACCATGGGCCAATGGTATCTTTCACTATGGCCTCTCTGTATGGTGTGTGCAGAAAAGGGGTTATCAACTTACTGAACCGTACCCTACCTGCGGCAGGGACAAGTGGCAGCACGAAACAAGTATGGGGGTTACCGGAACAAGACTCGATCTACGGTCGACTCAGGAGGTTGAGTTTTTTTTCCTGCAGTGGTTAGCACAACATATTTCCTCGGTAATACCCAACAGGGTCACCATCTGGCATGTCCCAATCATGCCCTCACTGATCATTCTCGTCACAACGAGATTTCAGTTTCACGGTCACGTTTCTCGTGACTGATTCTTTCCCGAAGATTAGTCCGGACCAACATGGGCATGTGAAAATAACCATGCTCACTCATACTTCATATTTAAATGGAGATAAAATATTTTCAAGGGATCATGCATGCATAACTAGCAATATGCAAATTTTTATTTGAATTCAACCTATGCATGATTCAATTATTCTAGCAAATATTTAACCATGCAAACACCATATCAAGTGTTCAAGATGCTTGCCTTGATCATGCAGAAATATTGGGTGCACTCCAAAAGTTTTGAAATTTTTATCTTCCCTCCATTTCCTATTTTCAAAAATATTGCAATTACCACATATAGCTAAAACAGTGCTAAAAAGTTGTTTGGAAAATTTTGGAATAAATACTAAAATAAACTAGATGAAATATGAGGAATTTCAGAAAAAGAATCAAATTATTTGGAGTTCATATGAATTTCCTAGAGAGTTTCTAAGCTGAAATAAATACTGGATTGGACTTATTTAATAAATCCAGCAGAGTTAAATTTATCAAAAATGTTCACCCTAGCTAGTTTAATAGATATTGATTTTAGAAGTATTTAGAAATTTGAATCATCAAATTTGGATTTGAATTGACTTCTGTGGAATTATTAGAAAACTTTTGGAAAAAGAAAAAGAAAAGGACAGAGGCGTGCCCTGAGCGTTGCATAGCCGGACGGCGTCACTGGGCCGAGCCCAGTCGTTCGGCTGTGAGGGAGGTGGTCGTCGTCGAAGGCGCACTGCCGGAAAGTGCGTCTTCCAGTGAAGGAAGTGTATTCACTGGAATACGCCTCCACTTACAGCCGTGGCCATGACCTCTAGTCACTGACAGTGGGTCCCGTGGGCCCACCCGTCAGGTTTGACTGGTCCAACCGCGTGCCCTCTCCCTCTCTTTTCTTCGGCCGAACAAAGACGGCATTCCGGCAAGGCTCGCTGGCGAACGACGGCGCCCCACGGTGAACCGAGCCCACCGTTGAGTTCAGGAGGCCGAGGCGGTCCCGTGGGTAGCACCCTTGGTCGCCGGAGTGGACGGAGTCGCCGACGGCGAGCCTCCCGGCGGACGACGGCATCGGGGAAGAAGGGAATTTCGCCTACGGTCGATCCCGAGCCAAATTGAGCATCGGAACAGCTTCGCGATGAGCAGCAGAGGCTCCTGATGCAGAGAGTTTTGGCGGGGAGGTTGTGGTTGCGATGTATTTGACCAGAGAGTTGCGGCAGTGGTGGTGGACGGAGACGAGGAAGACGGTCGTCTTTGGTCGTTCCAGTTGCATGGGGAGGTCTACCGAGGTGAGGAGAGGCTACCGTCGAGTGAGGTGAGCTTGAGGCGGCTTTTATAGGGAGCGGACGTTGGTTCCCGCGGTTTACAGGGAACGGACACGGCGGCGATCGCCATAACTGCGCCGACGAGGTGGTTGAGGCCGTTGCGAGGTCGGTGGGGATAGGTGTGTGCGGTGGCCGTCCTCATTTAAGGAGGGGGCGCGTTGGCAGGGTCGAACGGTTCGGGCGGTGCCGTACCCGAGTGGATGACGGCGGCGGCGGCTCGGGTCGGTGGCTGGCAGGCGCCAGGGGGGAAGCTCCGGTGCGGGGAAGACGCGGGAGAGGCTGTGGCCGGGGCAGGCGAGTAGCAGAGGAGCGGCGCAGGCCAGGGGAGGGCAGCAGGGCAGCGGCAGCGGCACAGGCGTCGGCGGGGTGTAGTGCGGGCGTTCTGGCACGCCAACCAGCTGCTCGATCAAATGCCAGAGCAGCCTAGGCTTGTCCAACTGGGCTGAATTTTGGTATCCTGATGCTACTAGGGATGGTGAGGATGTTGGACATACTATTTTGGCCAGAGGAGCAAGTTCCTAATGCAGTTTAGGAAGGGGCAAAATTTCTGTCATGCCCACAATCTGTTTGATAAAATGCTAGGGTTATTTAGAAGACTTTGTTGGAAGTGAGATTTGGCAGGATGGTGTCTCTTTAGATGATAAAGATGATTGTGGAGTTGGATGGACCAAATGAAAAACTTGATAGTGCAAGTTTTGGAGAAATACAATTCTGGACAGAAACTTGGGGGCTTTATTTGGTGAACCAAAATGAGGCAAATGAAGCTGATCTTCTGGACTTAAGGGTTTCTTAGGAAGGATTATAAGGTGGATTAATTTCAGAATTTTTTGAGCAATAAAAATTGGGGTTGTAGTTCAAAGCTGAATCTGGACCAGAATAGAAAAGAGGATGTTTGACTCAAAATTTTCAAAAGACCCAGTTGGGTTTTTGCATAAAAGTGATCTATAGGCATCACATGACTCCTCATAATTTTTGTGGAATTTTTAAAGAATTATTTAAAATGGTTGTAGTGCAACAGAAGCATTTATAATATTCAAATAGCCTTTAAAAGAATTATCTTGTGCAAAATTTTATTATGAAAATATTTCCTATTGTTAATTTAAATATAATTGAATTGATTTAAGACAACTACCAAATCCCACAATATTTTACCAAAAATTTCTAAATGGAGGGAAGAATTTTAGAAAACAGAAAAGGTCTTAAAATTAATAAAAGAACTAATATAATTCAAATTTTTATTTCTGGCCAAATTTTACTTAATAAAAATATGGTTAAATTTTTCGGGTGTTACAAACTCTACCCCCCTTAAGAAAATCTCGTCCTCGAGATTTGTTAAGGACGAAAGAATTCAATTCATACCACAACAAACAATTTTATGCAGAATGCAAACATAGCAATGCACTTATGACATATGCCCTAAAATACATCGCAAAAATTGCGTCACGAAAATAAGTGCTGGATGCAGCAGCAACCATGGTCATGACCATCTACGGTTGGAAGGTAATATCTACGGGGTCTTGCGGAAGGGTCCCTGGTGCTGAGTTGGGCAAGGCTTCCTTTATAGGTCAGTGGAGTCTTCCATCGCACGCTTGTGGATGGGACAACTCAGGTGTTGGCCACAGGCACACGGCCTATGGGCAGGACTGATAGGTTGGGCACCGACTGTTAAAAAGGTGTCGGCTGGTCACTATGTAGGCTTATCGGATGGGGTGAGCTTGGCTATGAACAGGAAAGGTTGTGAATGGTGTGGAAACCTAGGGATAGCGACCAAGCTAAGATAGGATTAGCCAATGGTCAGCCTGGCTCTGATACCAAGGCTGTCGGGGCCGGATTTCTAGGACATGATATCCCAGAAATTAACCCCTCGTGTCGTCACCAGCCCAGGATTACTGTTACTGGTGGACACGTCCTTGTTACAGATTACCAAGCAATTACAAGAATTGGATACAAGACCATAAAGGTCTAATGATACAACAATGATTTCTAGTGAGGTTGACGGAAGCGACTCGTGGTTCTCCAACGTCGATGGGGCTCCATTCCCACAGGAACAGCTGACCCGGATAATTCCTATCCCGCGTGGCTGCTATCCTAGGCTCTGCATGGATGGTGATACTCCTTGTAGAGATCCTGACCTGGCCAAGTAAATAGCCAGGGACAAGCCAGTGAGTACGTTTGAATGTACTCGCAAACATCATGAACAAAAGATATACCAAATGCATATGCCCATGATGAGTTTAAATGATATGCTCATGCTGGCTATAATTTAAAAACATGTCATGATAAATATTAGCATGTACAGAAAAATTAAATTGTTAGTGATAAACCAGGAAAATGAAAAGTAGACAATCGGGCGAGACTGAACCGCCCGAGAATCCAAAAGAAATGCCAAACGGGTGTCTAAAAGGGTATCGGGCGAGACAGACCGCCCATGAACTCAAGCGACGCCACGAGAGGTCATGAAAAGAAATGCCAGTCGGGTGTCTAAAAGTGACACCACGGTCGGTCTTGAAAAGAAATGCCAAACGGGTGTCTAAAAGAGTATCCGGCGAGACAAACCGCCCATCAACTCAAGCGACGCCACGAGAGGTCTTGAAAAGAAATGCCAATCGGGTATCCACAAGAGAGTCAGGCGAGACAGGACCGCCCGAGAACTCGAGGGACGCCACGAGAGGTCTTGAAAAGAAATGCCAATCGGGTATCCACAAGAGAGTGAGGCGAGACAGGACCGCCTGAGAACTCGAGGGACGCCACGAGAGGTCTTGAAAATAAATGAGTGCCCGGGTAGTCTAGCCAGCCCATGAGACACTCAAATAAATAAAATTAAGAGAAACGGTTAGTCCACAATATTATGCATAGTAACAATAATATTCACATCCATAATATTCATGATAACAAAAATATCCATGACAGCGTTAGTGATGAAATAATAATATTCTGTAAAATATTTGATGCTCAAATTAATTATTTTCCTCCGGAGACCGACACTAAGACTGACACTTGACCAACCCAAACTGTAGTCCTTAACCGCGGACACGGCTATTCGAATAGGTATAACTCTGCAGAGGGTGTACTCTTTACCCACAAGTAAAGGATTTCTTTAGTCAACACCGAGACTCTGACTAATTCCCATTACGGTCTTTGGGTTGAAAACACACCTGACTAGCACACACCAGCTTAACTCATCAAAGCCAGGAATCACCCAAGGCAATGATAAAGTAAAACTCTAAGTGGGAAGGCTACAACCTCCAATAGCATGGGATCACAATATTTATATCGGCGCGCAAACAGGGGTGCGACCCCACTCCGGCTACAACCGGAGACACCCATGCCCCCGGACCAAGTGACATGCCTACCATGGGCCAATGGTATCTTTCACTATGGCCTCTCTGTACGGTGTGTGTGCAGGAAAGGGGTTATCAACTTACTGAACCGTACCCTACCTGCGGCAGGGACAAGTGGCAGCACGAAACAAGTATGGGGGTTACCGGAACAAGACTCGATCTACGGTCGACTCAGTAGGTTGAGTTTTTTTTCCTGCAGTGGTTAGCACAACATATTTCCTCGGTAATACCCAACAGGGTCACCATCTGGCATGTCCCAATCATGCCCTCACTGATCATTCTCGTCACAACGAGATTTCAGTTTCGCGGTCACGTTTCTCGTGACTGATTCTTTCCTGCAGATTAGTCCGGGCCAACATGGGCATGTGAAAATAACCATGCTCGCTCATACTTCATATTTAAATGGAGATAAAATATTTTCAAGGGATCATGCATGCATAACTAGCAATATGCAAATTTTTATTTGAATTCAACCTATGCATGATTCAATTATTCTAGCAAATATTTAACCATGCAAACACCATATCAAGTGTTCAAGATGCTTGCCTTGATCATGCAGAAATATTGGGTGCACTCCAAAAGTTTTGAAAATTTTATCTTCCCTCCATTTCCTATTTTCAAAAATATTGCAATTACCACATATATCTAAAATAGTGCTAAAAAGTTGTTTGGAAAATTTTGGAATAAATACTAAAATAAACTAGATGAAATATGAGGAATTTCAGAAAAAGAATCAAATTATTTGGAGTTCATATGAATTTCCTAGAGAGTTTCTAAGCTGAAATAAATACTGGATTGGACTTATTTAATAAATCCAGCAGAGTTAAATTTATCAAAAATGTTCACCCTAGCTAGTTTAATAGATATTGATTTTAGAAGTATTTAGAAATTTGAATCATCAAATTTGGATTTGAATTGACTTCTGTGGAATTATTAGAAAACTGCTGGAAAAAGAAAAAGAAAAGGACAGAGGCGCGCCCTGAGCGCTGCATAGCCGGATGGTGTCACTGGGCCGAGCCCAGTCGTTCGGCTGTGCGGGAGGTGGTCGTCGTCGAAGGCGCACTTCCGGAAAGTGTGTTTTCTAGAGAAGGAAGTGTATTCACTGGAATACGCCTCCACTTACAGCCGCTGCCGTGACCTCTAGTCACTGACGGTGGGGCCCGCGGGCCCACCCGTCAGGTTTGACTGGTCCAACCGCGCGCCCTCTCCCTCTCTTTTCTTCGGCCGAACGGAGACGGCATTCCGGCGAGGCTCGCCGGCGAACGGCGGCGCCCCACGGTGAACCGAGCCCACCGTTGAGTTCAGGAGGCCGAGGCGGTCCCGTGGGTAGCACCCTTGGTCGCCGGAGTGGACGGAGTCGCCGGCGGCGAGCCTCCCGGCGGAGGATGGCGTCGGGGAAGAAGGGAATTTCGCCTACGGTCGATCCCGAGCCAAATTGAGCATCGGAACGGCTTCGCGATGAGCAGCAGAGGCTCCTGATGTAGAGAGTTTTGGCGAGGAGGTTGTGGTTGCGACGTATTTGACCAGAGAGTTGCGGCAGTGGTGGTGGCCGGAGACGAGGAAGACGGCCGTCTCTGGTCGTTCCAGTTGCTTGGGGAGGTCTACAGAGGTGAGGAGAGGCTGCCGTCGAGTGAGGTGAGCTTGAGGCGGCTTTTATAGGGAGCGGACGTCGGTTCCCGCGGTTTACAGGGAACGGACACGGCGGCGATCGCCATAACTGCGCCGACGAGGTGGTTGAGGCCATTGCGAGGTCGGTGGGGATAGGTGTGGGCGGTGGCCGTCCACATTTAAGGAGGGGGCGCATTGGCGGGGTCGAACGGCTCGGGCGGTGCCGTACCCGAGTGGATGACGGCGGCGGCGGCTCGGGTCGGTGGCTGGCAGGCGCCAGGGGGGAAGCTCCGGTGCGGGGAAGACGCGGGGGAGGCTGTGGCCGGCACAGGCGACTAGCAGAGGAGCGGGGCAGGCCAGGGGAGGGCAGCAGGGCAGCGGCAGCGGCTCGGGCGTCGGCGGGGTGCAGTGCGGGCATTCTGGCACGCCAACCAGCTGCTCGACCAAATGCCAGAGCAGCCTAGGCTTGTCCAATTGGGCTGAATTTTGGTATGGTGATGCTACTAGGGATGGTGAGGTTGTTGGACATACTATTTTGGCCAGAGGAGCAAGTTCCTAATGCATTTTAGGAAGGGGCAAAATTTCTGTCATGCCCACAATCTGTTTGATAAAATGCTAGGGTTATTTAGAAGACTTTGTTGGAAGTGAGATTTGGCAGGATGGTGTCTCCTTAGATGATAAAGATGATTGTGGAGTTGGATGGACCAATGAAAAACTTGATAGTGCAAGTTTTGGAGAAATACAATTCTGGACAGAAACTTGGGGGCTTTATTTGGTGAACCAAAATGAGGCAAATGGAGCTGGTCTTCTGGACTTACGGGTTTCTTAGGAAGGATTATAAGGTGGATTAATTTCAGAATGTTTTGAGCAATAAAAATTGGGGTTGTAGTTCAAAGCTGAATCTGGACCAGAATAGAAAAGAGGATGTTTCACTCAAAATTTTCAAAAGACCCAGTTGGGTTTTTGCATAAAAGTGATCTATAGGCATCACATGACTCCTCATAATTTTTTGTGGAATTTTTAAAGAATTATTTAAAATGGTTGTAGTGCAACAGAAGCATTTATAATATTCAAATAGCCTTTAAAAGAATTATCTTGTGCAAAATTTTATTATGAAAATATTTCCTATTGTTAATTTAAATATAATTGAATTGATTTAAGACAACTACCAAATCCCACAATATTTTACCAAAAATTTCTAAATGGAGGGAAGAATTTTAGAAAACAGAAAAGGTCTTAAAATTAATAAAAGAACTAATATAATTCAAATTTTTATTTCTGGCCAAATTTTACTTAATAAAAATATGGTTAAATTTTTGGGGTGTTACAAACTCTACCCCCCTTAAGAAAATCTCGTCCTCGAGATTAGTTAAGGGCGAAAGAATTCAATGCATACCACAACAAACAATATTATGCAGAATGCAAACATAGCAATGCACTTATGACATATGCCCTAAAATACATCGCAAAAATTGTGTCACGAAAATAAGTGCTGGATGCAGCAGCAACCATGCTCATGACCGTTTACGGTTGGAAGGTAATGTCTACGGGGTCTTGCGGAAGGGTCCCTGGTGCTGAGTTGGGCAAGGCTTCCTTTATAGGTCAGTGGAGTCTTCCATCGCACGCTTGTGGATGGGACAACTCAGGTGTCGGCCACAGGCACACGGCCTATGGGCAGGACTGATAGGTTGGGCACAGACTGTTAAAAATGTGTCGGCTGGTCACTGTGTAGGCTTATCGGATGGGGTGAGCTTGGCTATGAATAGGAAAGCTTGTGAATGGTGTGGAAACCTAGGGATAGCGACCAGGCTAAGATAGGATTAGCCAATGGTCAGCCTGGCTCTGATACCAAGGCTGTCGGGGCCGGATTTCTGGGACATGATATCCCAGAAATTAACCCCTCGTGTCGTCACCAGCCCAGGATTACTGTTACTGGTGGACACGTCCTTGTTACAGATTACCAAGCAATTACAAGAATTGGATACAAAACCATAAAGGTCTAATGATACAACAATGAATTCTAGTGAGGTTGACGGAAGCGACTCGTGGTTCTCCAACGTCGATGGGGCTCCATTCCCACAGGAACAGCTGACCCGGATAATTCCTATCCCGCGTGGCTGCTATCCTAGGCTCCGCATGGATGGTGATACTCCTTGTAGAGATCCTGACCTGGCCAAGTAAATAGCCAGGGACAAGCCAGTGAGTACGTTTGAATGTACTCGCAAACATCATGAACAAAAGATATACCAAATGCATATGCCCATGATGAGTTTAAATGATATGCTCCTGCTGGCTATAATTTAAAAACATGTCATGATAAATATTAGCATGTACAGAAAAATTAAATTGTTAGTGATAAACCAGGAAAATTAAAAGTGGACAATCGGGCGAGACTGAACCGCCCGAGAATCCAAAAGAAATGCCAAACGGGTGTATAAAAGAGTATCGAGCGAGACAGACCGCCCATGAACTCAAGCGACGCCACGAGAGGTCTTGAAAAGAAATGCCAGTCGGGTGTCTAAAAGTGACACCACGGTCGGTCTTGAAAAGAAATGCCAAACGGGTGTCTAAAAGAGTATCGGGCGAGACAGACCGCCCATCAACTCAAGCGACGCCACGAGAGGTCTTGAAAAGAAATGCCAATCGGGTATCCACAAGAGAGTCAGGCGAGACAGGACCGCCCGAGAACTCGAGGGACGCCACGAGAGGTCTTGAAAAGAAATGCCAATCGGGTATCCACAAGAGAGTCAGGCGAGACAGGACCGCCCGAGAACTCGAGGGACGCCACGAGAGGTCTTGAAAATAAATGAGTGCCCGGGTAGTCTAGCCAGCCCATGAGACACTCAAAAAAATAAAAATAAGAGAAACGGTTAGTCCACAATATTATGCATAGTAACAATAATATTCACATCCATAATATTCATGATAACAAAAATATCCATGACAGCGTTAGTGATGAAATAATAATATTCTGTAAAATATTTGATGCTCAAATTAATTATTTTCCTCCGGAGACCGACACTAAGACCGACACTTGACCAACCCAGACTGTAGACCTTAACCGCGGACACGGCTATTCGAATAGGTATAACTCTGCAGAGGGTGTACTCTTTACCCACAAGTAAAGGATTTCTTTAGTCAACACCGAGACGCTGACTAATTCCCATTACGGTCTTTGTGTTGAAAACACACCTGACTAGCACACACCAGCTTAACTCATCAAAGCCAGGAATCACCCAAGGCAATGATAAAGTAAAACTCTAAGTGGGAAGGCTACAACCTCCAATAGCATGGGATCACAATATTTATATCGGCGTGCAAACAGGGGTGCGACCCCACTCCGGCTACAACCGGAGACACCCATGCCCCCGGACCAAGTGACATGCCTACCATGGGCCAATGGTATCTTTCACTATGGCCTCTCTGTACGGTGTGTGCAGGAAAGGGGTTATCAACTTACTGAACCGTACCCTACCTGCGGCAGGGACAAGTGGCAGCACGAAAAAAGTATGGGGGTTACCGGAACAAGACTCGATCTACGGTCGACTCAGGAGGTTGAGTTTTTTTTCCTGCAGTGGTTAGCACAACATATTTCGTCGGTAATACCCAACAGGGTCACCATCTGGCATGTCCCAATCATGCCCTCACTGATCATTCTCGTCACAACGAGATTTTAGTTTCACGGTCACGTTTCTCGTGACTGATTCTTTCCTGCAGATTAGTCCGGACCAACATGGACATGTGAAAATAACCATGCTCACTCATACTTCATATTTAAATGGAGATAAAATATTTTCAAGGGATCACGCATGCATAACTAGCAATATGCAAATTTTTATTTGAATTCAACCTATGCATGATTCAATTATTCTAGCAAATATTTAACCATGCAAACACCATATCAAGTGTTCAAGATGCTTGCCTGATCATGCAAAAATATTGGGTGCACTCCAAAAGTTTTGAAAAATTTATCTTCCCTCCATTTCCTATTTTCAAAAATATTGCAATTACCACATATAGCTAAAATAGTGCTAAAAATTTGTTTGGAAAATTTTGGAATAAATACTAAAATAAACTAGATGAAATATGAGGAATTTCAGAAAAAGAATCAAATTATTTGGAGTTCATATGAATTTCCTAGAGAGTTTCTAAGCTGAAATAAATACTAGATGGACTTATTTAATAAATCCAGCAGAGTTAAATTTATCAAAAATGTTCACCCTATCTAGTTTAATAGATATTGATTTTAGAAGTATTTGGAAATTTGAATCATCAAATTTGGATTTGAATTGACTTCTGTGGAATTATTAGAAAACTGCTGGAAAAAGAAAAAGAAAAGGACAGAGGCGCGCCCTGAGCGCTGCGTAGCCGGATGGCGGCACTGGGCCGAGCCCAGTCGTTCGGCTGTGCAGGAGGTGGTCGTCGTCGAAGGCGCACTTCCGGAAAGTGCGTTTTCCAGAGAAGAAAGCGTATTCACTGGAATACGCCTCCACTTACAGCCGCGGCCGTGACCTCTAGTCACTAACGGTGGGTCCCGCGGGCCCACCCGTCAGGTTTGACTGGTCCAACCGCGCGCCCTCTCCCTCTCTTTTCTTCGGCCGAACAGAGACGTCATTCTGGCGAGGCTCGCCGGCGAACGGCGGCGCCCCAAGGTGAACCGAGCCCACCGTTGAGTTCAGGAGGCCGAGGCGGTCCCGTGGGTAGCACCCTTGGTCGCCGCAGTGGACGGAGTCGCCGGCGGCGAGCCTCCCGGCGGACGACGGCGTCGGGGAAGAAGGGAATTTCGCCTACGGTCGATCCCGAGCCAAATTGAGCATCGGAACGGCTTCGCGATGAGCAGCAGAGGCTCCTGATGCAGAGAGTTTTGGCGGGGAGGTTGTGGTTGCGACGTATTTGACCAGAGAGTTACGGAAGTGGTGGTGGCCGGAGACGAGGAAGACGGCCGTCTCTGGTCGTTCCAGTTGCTTGGGGAGGTCTACCGAGGTGAGGAGAGGCTTCCGTCGAGTGAGGTGAGCTTGAGGCGGCTTTTATAGGGAGCGGACGTCGGTTCCCGTGGTTTACAGGGAACGGACACGGCGGCGATCGCCATAACTGCGCCGACGAGGTGGTTGAGGCCGTTGCGAGGTCGGTGGGGATAGGTGTGGGTGGTGGCCGTCCTCATTTAAGGAGAGGGCACGTTGGCGGGGTCGAACGGCTCGGGCGGTGCCGAACCCGAGTGGATGACGGCGGCGGCGGCTCGGGTCGGTGGCTGGCAGGCACCAGGGGGGAAGCTCCGGTGCGGGGAAGACGCGGGGGAGGTTGTGGCCGGCGCAGGCGACTAGCAGAGGAGCGGGGCAGGCCAGGGGAGGGCAGCAGGGCAGCGACAGCGGCTCGGGAGTCGGCGGGGTGCAGTGCGGGCGTTCTGGCATGCCAACCAGCTGCTCGATCAAATGCCAGAGCAGCCTAGGCTTGTCCAATTGGGCTGAATTTTGGTATGGTGATGCTACTAGGGATGGTGAGGATGTTGGACATACTATTTTGGCTAGAGGAGCAAGTTCCTAATGCAGTTTAGGAAGGGGCAAAATTTTTGTCATGCCCACAATCTGTTTGATAAAATGCTAGGGTTATTTAGAAGACTTTGTTGGAAGTGAGATTTGGCAGGATGGTGTCTCTTTAGATGATAAAGATGATTGTGGAGTTGGATGGATCAAATGAAAAACTTGATAGTGCAAGTTTTGGAGAAATACAATTCTGGATAGAAACTTGGGGGCTTTATTTGGTGATCCAAAATGAGGCAAATGGAGCTGGTCTTCTGGACTTAAGGGTTTCTTAGGAACGATTATAAGGTGGATTAATTTCAGAATTTTTTGAGCAATAAAAATTGGGGTTGTAGTTCAAAGCTGAATCTGGACCAGAATAGAAAAGATGATGTTTCACTCAAAATTTTCAAAAGACCTAGTTGGGTTTTTGCATAAAAGTGATCTATAGGCATCACATGACTCCTCATAATTTTTGTGGAATTTTTAAAGAATTATTTAAAATGGTTGTAGTGCAACAGAAAGATTTATAATATTGAAATAGCCTTTAAAAGAATTATCTTGTGCAAAATTTTATTATGAAAATATTTCCTATTGTTAATTTAAATATAATTGAATTGATTTAAGATAACTACCAAATCCCACAATATTTTACCAAAAATTTCTAAATGGAGGGAAGAATTTTAGAAAACAGAAAAGGTCTTAAAATTAATAAAAGAACAAATATAATTCAAATTTTTATTTCTGGCCAAATTTTACTTAATAAAAATATGGTTAAATTTTTGGGGTGTTACAGGTTCCCGGCAAGGGGGCGGCCAGCAAGGCTGCGCAGCGGCAAGAAGCCCAACAGCAACCCGTGCGACGTACGACACGCTCGACCGCGGCAACAACTGGTGCGGCGGGGGCATCTCATACGACGGCACCGACGGCTGGAGCAGCAGGGTCACATCAACCTACTGCTTCTGCTGCAGCCAAGCGTCCCAGGACCCCTTCTCCACCTCCTCGCACGGACACGTAAGCGGAGGTTGACTTTGACATCTCCTCTTTTAGTCCGGATATTGAAGAGTAAGGGTCCTTGCCGCATCTTCCAACTTCTGAATTCCTGGTCTTGCTTAACTTATTTGTTTTGCTTTGGCCTGTCCCCACAGAGATATGGAAACGTTGGCGCAAAGAATGGCGAAGAAGGCGAAGACCTCAACGGGTGATGAGCCTCCGGCAAGCAGCGTAGGTGCGCCAGAGACCATCGTCATCAGCCCGGAGCCTAGCCCTCAATGCAGCCTCCAATCCAGCCCCCCAGCATGAGTCCATTACCCATTTTCCGCTGGCGAGCGTTGGGGAGAATATCTTCGCTACTGACATCACCGGGCTTGTAGGAGGAGAACGGCAACAAGGAGAGCCATTGGAGGCCGTCCCCGATGTGCCGCCTCCGTCGACCACGCCGCCCAGAGATGAACCTTCGGCAAGGGCTCCCACTGGAGAGCCCATTCGTGTTGAAGAGGAGCCGGCAAGCACGGGTACTGGCAATCCTACATCGGCAACCAATGTCGCCGGGAAAGGAGAAACCACCTTCCAACAGCTTGATACAGGTAAACCGTTTGCCGTGGTGCACTTGTCATTCTTTCTTTATTTTTGTCCTCTTGAACTTCAACCTTGGTCTCATCTTGTTTCCTTTCTTGGCCTTCAGATCTCCCCTTGACGGAACAAATGGATGTTGATACTGTCATTGAAGAGACCGCCAAGGATGCTGCCGCCGAGGCCGATAGAGTCGCAGCTGACGAAGCCGCCGAGGCCGCACAGGAAGAAACCACCAAGAGGTCTGCTGAGGAGGCCGGCAAGGAGACCAGCGACCATACTGACGGCATTCCTGCCGCAGGAGCGCCTGGCGCTAAACCGGTCACGGAGCCCCCAGTTGCCGGCGAGGCGGTTGTCAAGGATCAACCGTCAACATCTGACGCCCCCCCCGTCAAGAAGTTACCTTAATGTTGGCGACAACCTGTTCGTCAGCATACCAGGGACGGCAAGCACTAGGGTGCCGACCGAAGGATAAATCTTTGATGAAGACGTCATCGCCGCCGCTAGACTCAAGGTCGGTGACGAGCCACGCGCTAGCAGCAGCAGGTCCAGGGAAGAACAGCTCCTCCAAGCCATGAGCGACAACTTTCAAAAGCTCCAGGCGCTTCACCATGCCCGAAAGGAGAAGTTGGACTCCAGGGCGGCAGTTGTTGAAGCAGCGGAGGCAGATTTCCAGAAGCGCGTCGAGGATACACAAGTTTGGTACGCCTAGGCTTTCCAGGAACTGACGGCTGGCCAGGAGCAGCTGAATCAGAGTTGGGGCGAGTTCCTCTTAAAGCAAGCCGATGCCGAGAGGGCACAGGAGGAGGCTGCGCAACAGGCTGCTGCAGAGGAAGCTCGCTTAACGGAACGCCGCATCGGGCTCGATGCTCATGAAGAAGACCTTGCCGCTCGCGAGGAGGCACTTGCCGCCAAGCTCCGTAGCAAGGACGAAGAGATTGAGAAGCTTGTCGCGCGGCGAACCCAGGAGCTGGAATAGAGACACAAGGAAACACTAGAAGCTCTGGCCATAGACCACGCCGGTAAGTTAAAGGAAGCCATCGATGCTGCCGAAGCTGCAGAGGCCGCCAAGAACGAGCTGGGTGATAAAGTGAAGAGGCTGGAAGTGGATCTTGAGGGCCACGGCAAGGAGATCTCAATGCTCAAAGCCGATAGAGAGAAGACTCTCTTCAGCCTGGCGGAGATGCAAGCTGCCATGTCCGACAAGACCAAGGAGCTCTCCTCAGCCAATGAATCCATCGCCGATCTGAAACTGAAGCTGGTGACGCTGGAGGAGTCCCTTGAGAATGGCAAGGCTCGTGAGAGGGCTTTGATCAAAGACCTCCAGAGTGAGAAGAGCCTGCTCAACAGCGCCGCCGCCACCTATAATGATTTTGAGAAAGGCATGAAGATCTGGACTGAGCGCCTTGTCGACGTCATGGAAAGGCTTGCCGTAGAACTGTCCACCATGGGCTTGGATAACTTCAGCTATTCTTCTGACGACAGGGTGTCTTCGAGCGCCAGGCTGACCATGTTCTTCGAGAGCATCATTGACGCCCTCAAGCTGCTCCAGTCCAATCGAGAAACCCATCTGGCCAACGAATCCCGCAAACTCTGCCAGGCCGTCCTCTGCAAGGTGCTCATCAAAGTGGTGCATAAGAACCCTGGCATCAACCTCACCAATGTTCTTGCTAGCTTGCCGGAGGATGCAGACCTCAAGGCACTCGAAGAGCTTGTCGCGCCCATCGTCGACCGAGTGAGCCAAGTCAAGAGGGTCGAAGGCCAGCGCAGGGACTAGCCGCTTGGTTCACTCTGTCGCCACCATTCCATGCCAAAGACAATTTTATCTTAAGTTAGAATCGCGGCGATTGTCAATGTAAAATGACTTGCTATATTTTGGATAAATGTATGCTATTTCCCTTGTCTGATTTCTTTCTGTATGGTCCTTGCCCTACTCTTATGGGGATCTTGCTGGTGCGCGCACCCTTGCCGCGAGCGCTTTGAGGAACGGATCCTTAGCAGCCTATTGGGGGTGTCGCTACCGACAAGATACCTTGATGTTTTCAGTGCAGGCACTTAAATTATTGAGCGGACTCGAAACAAAGTAAGGGTGCAACCAATCACGACAAGGTTCCTTCGCGTGCAGGTTTTCCATACAAAAGCCGAAATCGTTCAAGGAAAATAAGTCTACAACAAAAATTGCTTAAAAGTTTTGCAACTTAGCATTTTGTTGCTGTACTCCTTATTGCAGGGTGTCAACTTGAACGTCGCCTGTCGGCCGGCAAACTTGCACGCGAGGGAACCTTCTGTCCTTTGAGAAAAAGAAAGAAGAGAAAATAGAGATACGGAACCTTGGCGGTTCATTAGTGCTTACCGGAAGCAGGTGTAATACAATATCTCAGACAAGCATGCATATAGAATGGCATGAAAATCGACAAGAATTGTAAAACACTTAAGTTTATTGAACTATGCACAGGGTCTGCGCCTGGCTTTGTACAAAGGATCATATGCCCTGCCGGCAAGACTTGTACAAAAGGTGGTTGCCGGGAGACCCGGCAACCGCGCCTTATGGGTAGAACTTACGAAGGTGTTCGATATTCCAGGAATTGCTCACTGGAATGCCATCTTCGGTCTCCAGGCGGACTGCGCTAGGCCTGGTGACTCGTACTACCCGATAAGGGCCTTCCCACTTCGGCGTCAACTTGTTGGAATTCTTGGCCGACTGAACACGCCGAAGAACAAGGTCGCCTTCCTCAAGGCTTCGGGCTTGAACCTTGCGGCTATGATAGCGGCGCAAAGCTTGCTGGTAGTGTGCAGCTCACACAGCAGCCCGAAGACGATCTTCCTCAAGGAGCGTGGCGTCATCTTGGAGCAGCTGCTCTTGCTCGAGCTCATCATAAGCGAGCACTCGAGGTGACCTGTATATGAGTTCCGTGGGGAGAACTGCTTCTGCCCCGTAGACCAGGGAGAAGGGTGTCTGGCCAGTGGCTCGATTTGGTGTCGTTCTGATTGACCAAAGAACCGCCGGCAGCTCATCAATCCAGCGTCTTCCGCACTTGTGCAGCTTGTCGAAAGTTCTTGTTCTGAGACCTCGCAACACTTCAGCATTTGCCCTCTCCGCTTGGCCATTGCTCCTCGGGTGGGCAACAGAAGCAAAGCAGATCTTGCTGCCAAGGTCTTGGACATACTACATGAAGGTGCGGCTTGTGAACTGTGTGCCATTGTCGGTGATGATTCTGTTTGGCACACCAAAACGGCACACTATTCCCTTGAAGACTTGACGGCTGATTGTGTTGTCACCTTTCTCACTGCTTCCACTTCCGGCCACTTCGTGAACTTGTCGATAGCAACGTACAAGTATTCGAAGCCCCCGGCAGCGCGAGGAAAGGGGCCCAATATGTCGAGCCCCCAGACCGAAAATGGCCAGGAAAGAAGGATTGTCTGAAGAGCTTGAGCTGGCTGATGCAATTGCTTTGAATGGAACTGGCACGCTTCACACTTGGTTACTAGTGCAGTTGCATCCTGGAGAGCAGTGGGCCAGAAGAAACCTTGCCGGAATGCCTTGCCGACAAGAGCTCTTGAGCCTATGTGGGAGCCACATATGCCTCCATGTATCTCTACCAACAGCTCCAGTCCATCCTCCCGAGGAATACACTTCAATTTCACACCGTTCGGCCTCTTTCTGTACAGGACGTCGTCAACGAACTGGTACATACTAGACTGACGGGCTACTTTCTCCGCTTCTTCCTGTTCTTCAGGTAGTTCTCCTGTTTGAAGGAACTGGACGATGTGCTATGCCCATGTTGGAGCCTGCGGCTCGACAACAAGGACCAAAGGCATATCCTCGGCCGCGGGAGCGCTTGCTTCTGCGGCAAGAACCTGAGGTTCTGCGCGAAGCTGCTGCTCACTGGCAACCGTGTCATTCCCGGCAACTTCCTTGCCGGCGGCTTCTGGGAGCTCTGCAGGAAAGTACTGGTCGGAACTCAATTTCCTTCTCTTGTCTTGCCTCGTCGATGGTGTTACGGATGGCTGAGTTAAGCGGAGCACAAAAGTTCCTGGTTCCACAGGTAACTTGAGGGCAGCACATTTTGACAAGTTGTCGGCAATGTTGTTCTCCGCACGAGGAACATGCTCTGTTTGCAACTCGTCAAAACGCTCCTCCAACTTTCTCACTTCATCTACATATGCTTCCATCAACGGGCTCTGATAGTCTTTGTTGACTTGCCTGACGACAAGTTGTGAGTCACCTCTGGCGATGAGCTTCTTAATTCCAATGTCTGCCGCGATCCTGAGACCGGCAAGCAGCCCTTCATATTCTGCAGTATTGTTTGTTGATCTTTCCAGGGGAAAGTGCATCTGAATTACATACTTGAGGTGCTCTCCGGTGGGTGCGACAAGAAGCACGCCAGCACCGGCACCTTGCAGTGAAAAAGCCCCGTCAAAGTACATGATCCATTCTCGATCTGTTTCCTTGCCGGGGATAGTTGTCTCTTGAATTTCTTCGTCTGGCGTTGGTGTCCATTCTGCAATGAATTATACCAAGGCTCTGCTCTGAATAGTCGAAGTGCTTTCAAATTTGAGACCAAAGCTTGACAGTTCCAACGCCCACTCCACAATTCTGCCGGTCGCATCTGGATTTCGTAACATCCACTGCAACGGGAAGCGAGTGACGACGGTGATTTCATGCGCCTGGAAGTATTGGCGCAGCTTCCTTGAGGCCATAAGGAGGCCAAAGAGCAACTTCTGCATGCCAGAATATATTGACCTAGCCCCATGCAACAGGGAGCTGACAAAATA
This sequence comes from Elymus sibiricus, assembly GCA_039707655.1. Taxonomy (NCBI): domain Eukaryota; kingdom Viridiplantae; phylum Streptophyta; class Magnoliopsida; order Poales; family Poaceae; genus Elymus; species Elymus sibiricus. Next base: position 187,363,623 of record CM077668.1, read on the forward strand.
GACTGGTCGCTGCACCATCTTCTTCTTCTACGTTGCTTCATTCGACTGCGCAGACCCTGCCTTGTCGGCACCAGACTCTGCCGGGGAGGATCCCAGCTTGTCGCTTGACGGGCTTGCCGCTGCTGCTGCTTCTTCGTCGACTTCTCTATGCGCCACTAATGCAGCACTAACCACTTGATTCGTCGCCGCTAGATATAGCAGCAACGACTCTTGTGGTTTTGGCGCGACTAGTGTCGGCGGAGAGGAGAGGTACCTCTTCAAGTCCTGCAGCGCTGCCTCCGCTTCCGGAGTCCAGTTCATTGGACCGGCCTTTTTCAAGATTTTGAAAAAAGGCAGGGTGCGCTCAGCGGATTTGGAGATGAACCCGCTCAGAGCAGCAACACAGCCGGCAAGTCGACGCACATCTTTGACACGTCTCGGTGCCTCAATTTGCTCAATTGCCTTGATCTTGTCGGGATTCGCTTCGATTCCAAGCTGAGACACAAAGAACCCGAGAAGCTTGCCGGATGGAACGCCAAACATACACTTCTCAGGATTGAGCTTCAGGTTAATCCTACGCAGATTTGCAAATGTCTCTTCTAAATCTTGTATGAGCGTTGCCTTGTCCTTGGTTTTATCCACTATGTCGTCCATATAAGCTTCCATATTTCTATGTAGCTGGGGCTCAAAACCGATCTGGACCGCTCTTGCAAATGTTGAACCAGCACTTTTCAACCCGAAAGGCATGCGTATGAAGCAATACGTGCCACATGGAGTGATAAATGCGGTTTTCTCTTCGTCTTCCTTTGACATGAAAATCTGATGATACCCTGAATAAGCGTCAAGAAACGACAGCAAATCGCAGCCAGCAGTGGAGTCCACAATCTGGTCGATGCACGGCAAGGGAAAAGGATCTTTTGGACAGGCTTTATTGATATCTGTATAGTCGATACATTGCCTCCATTTTCCATTCGCCTTGCGCACTACAACTGGATTGGCCAACCATGTTGGATGGAGTACTCCTCTGACTAAACCTGCCGCTTCCAGCTTCCTGATTTCTTCGGCAATAAATTCTTGCCGCTCCAAAGCTTGCTTCCTAACTTTCTGCTTGACGGGCCGCGCATGAGGGCAGACAGCAAGGTGATGCTCGATTACCTCCCTGGGAACACCGGGGATATCAGACGGTTGCCATGCAAACACATCGATATTCGCCCGTAGGAAGGCAATGAGCGCGCTTTCCTATTTGTCATCGAGGGTGGAACTTATGGTGAAAGTTCCTCCCGTACCATCCTCCTTGGCGGGCACCTTCTTAGTCGCTGGTGGAGCTGCCTTGGATTTCTTGTTCTTGCCGGTGGAGCTCTCCGGCACATCCTCAACGGGAGCACAGCACTCCGAAGAGGTGCGCTTGCCGGAGTGTGTGCTAGAGGTCTTGTCGGTCTTCTTCCCCCCGGGAGCTTCGGCGGCAGGAGCAAGTGCCTTGGCGGCAGGTGCTGCGACTGCCTCCCGGTAGAGTTGCTCGATGCAGATAAGCGCATCCTTCTTGTCGGAGTTGATAGTGATGACGCTCATCGGCCCGGGCATCTTTAATGTATTATAGGCGTAGTGTGATGCCGCCATGAACTTGGCTAGCGCCGGGCGACCAAGAATCCCATTATATGGCAATGGAATCTTGGCGACATCGAAGACGATCTTCTCTGTTCTGTAGTTCAGCTCACTACCAAATGTTACTGGCAGTGTGATCTTGCCCTTCGGCTGGCTCCTTCCTGGATTGATCCCTTGAAACGTACCCGTTTCCTCGAGATCTTCATCAGGAATTTGCAACCTCTTGATCACATCAGGCGAGATCAAGTTCAAACTGGCCCCACCGTCAACTAACATCTTTGTCACCTTGAGGTTGTGGATCGTTGGTGAAACCAACAATGGCAAACACCCGACCGCAGTTGTGCAATTAGGGTGATCCTCGGCGTTTCCGGGCATCGACCGACGGCTCTGTCGCATTAATCTCGCGCGCCCACTGTTTGAGTCGGCGGTGAGAGGAATGCAACGAGGCGCCCCCGTCAATGCACATGGCTTCCGTAGATTTCTGGAACTCGTGCTCGCTGGACTCGTCGCCCTCTTCGTCATCATCGTCACCTCCCTGTTCCTTGTCGCGGCCTCGAGCGGGCCTCTCCTTCTGTTGCTTGGCCTTGCCGCGGCGACCTCCGCGACCACCGCATTTCTTGCCAGACCCCTCAGCGCCATACTAGGCCTTCTCCTTGTCTCGCCTCTCATACTCGGCTTTCTACTTCTCGACAAGCTGCTCAACTTGCCGGCAGTTTTGGAGGTCGTGACCCTAGGTGCGATGGATCTTGCAGTACTGCTTATCGGAGCCTTCCGGCTTGTCGGCAGCCGCCAAGGCCTGACATGCGGCACAGCCGGCAACCTCCTTGCCGGGGCCATCAGTCTTGACCTTCTTGGCGGTGCCGGTGTTGCCGGATCCCTCGACGGCAAGCGCGGCCTTGCCCTTGCGCTTCCTGCTACGCCGTCGGCCTTTCTTCGCCGAGGTGGTGGCATCTTCGCCTTCAGAGTCGATTTCCGCGCCATCATCCTCGCCGGGGAATCTCCTCCCCTCCTCGGCTCGAGCACATCTGTCAGCCAGAGCATATAGCTCGGCGACATCCCTGACCTTGTTCATTGCCAGCTCTTCCCGCATCTTGCGGTTGCGCACATTCTGATGAAACGCACTGATAACAGCGGCAGGATGAACGTCTGGGATGTTGTGCTGTATACGGCTAAATCTCTGTATGTACTTGCGCATGGTTTCGCCCTCTTTCTGGGGGATGAGATGCAAATCGCTTTCCTGGCCACGAGCCTGGTGGCCTCCAGTAAAGGCGCCAACAAACTCATGACACAGATCTGCCCAGGAGGAAATGGAATTCGCCGGCAAATGCATCAACCACGACCTGACGTTGGGCTTAAGCACCAACGGGAAGTAGTTGGCAAGTATCTTGTCGTCACAAGCCCCGGCAGCCTGCACCGCAATGGTGTAGATGCTCAGGAACTCTGACGGGTGAGTTTTGCCGTTGTATTTCTCCAGCACCTCCGGTTTGAATGTTCGGGAATTGGGCCACTGGACTCGCCGCAGCTCACGAGTAAAAGGTGGACAACCCACCTCGTAAGGCAAGTTGCCAGAATACCCCGGCGCCGGCTCGTCTACAGTGGGTCCCGCGCGCCTGTCGGATTGACGGCGCGCTTCCCGCCGCCGCTCGATGGTAGTCCGAGCGTCTTCTTTGTTTCGTTCCCGAAGAACTTGACGTTGATCGCGGCGAACCCGCGGATCAGACGACGCCGTGGAATCGTCATCACGGACGTCAATCCGCCGAGTTAGCGACCGTTGTTGTTGTAGCGGAGGGGAGTGCATCGTAGTCGTACCGCCTCCGGTCTTCTCGCCATCAGCACGCACCGGCTCAGTGGACTGCCGCCGCGAAGGCCCCGCCTGCTACGGCCGGTCATCATTAGCGAAGCCGATGTGGCTCCGGATAGCAGATCTCCATTCTTCTAGCTTCTCCGCAGCGGGAGGGAAGTCTAGGAGCAGCTGAGCTCGCGCCAACGTTTCTGCCGGTGTAGGCGGTGGCGAAAGGTGCGAAGAATGTGAGGTGCTCTGACTCCTAACCGAGTTAGAAGGATCTCCATCACGGCCTTGCGATCGCGCCCTGCTTCCGCCGGCATGTTGGCGTGGATCTTGGCCCCGCACATCCTGGGAGTGGTGCCCAGGGGTTTTTCCATGGGAGCGCCTGGAACCACCAACGTCGCGGCGCTGCCCGTCGCGCACGACCTGAGAAGGCCGCGGCGCATGCGCTAGCGTGGGTGTCTTGGAAGGCGCCGTCCCGTCCTTGGAGTTTGCCGCACCACCCGTAGGGAGCACGGCTCCGTCCTTAGACCTGGCGGAGCGAACGACGCCGCTTGCCTGGCTCTGATCGCCAAAACGTCGTGGAGGCTCAAGACCTCCACCTCCTCCACCAGCGCCCACGCCGTCGCCCGTCTGTGTGGGTACGGGCAGGCCGGACGCGGATGGATCAACCGCCGTAGCGCCCTTCTTCTTGGGAGCCATGGCGATGAAAGTGATCAAGAACTGGTGCGCTGACCGCTAGATCGGGTTCGCGCAACCTTCTCCCCTACCTGGCGCGCCAAAGATGTCAGCGTACGACACCTATGGGATCAAGAGGATCCCTTTTACGGTTTGGCTGGGGGAAAAGATTTGCACAAAGAGCGGATCCAACGATCAACGCGGGGATCTTTACCCAGGTTCGGGCCGTTGAGAAGTGTAAAACCCTACTCCTGCTTTGGTTTATTGTGGGTGTTCTTAAGCTCAAGTACACGGAGCGCTTGTGATGAACAGTACATTCAAGAAGCAGCTACGCATGCAGAATGGGCCAGAAGGTCCTCCCCCCTGTAGCTTCGCCTTGGGCCTCCTTTTATACGTCCAAGGGGTCACCAACAGTGGCGAACAACAAGTACAAGAGGTGTAAAGTTGCTACAGTATTTACATGATTAGTACTGACGACTTAGGACAAACGCATTTAATGCCCCACTTAGGTGTCCCTTACTTTCTTGGGGACGGAAAAAGAACCCGTCCCATCAGCACCGCTTAACCTCACCCACCGTTAGTGTCGTGACACGCATCCAGGAAGACAAGCCCTAAACGACAGGCTGTCTGCTGCGCTAGAGCGGTGGCAGAGCGGTGGAATCTTGCCGGGTGCGAGGTCTTGCCGGGCCTTCATGAGCCTTCCCGGCAAGATCTTGCCGGGAAGCCAGCCTTCGGTCTTCTGTCTTCTGATCATTAGTTTGAATGCCTTCTTGATAATCTTGTATTTGTTTCCAGCCGTCCTCCGGCAGGCCTTGCCGCTGGTATGGCTACAACCGCCCGTGCACAAGTATGGGGTACTAAAAAGACCCAAACTTTAGTACACCGACAGAGGCCCACGGCTACACTTAGGATGGTCGACTCTTAGCTCAACTACACGTTGTTGCTGCACTTCCCGCGCACCTCGCCGGCAAGCTGAGTTCTTTGTAACCTTTGAGCTCTCATACAATCAAACCACCAGAACAGAAGTAGGGTTTTACGCTCATAGCGGCCCGAACCTGGATAAATCCTTGCTTGTGATCACATCTACTAGCCCTGCTCTTTGTAGTACATAGATCCCACTGCCGAACCGCAAAGAGATCCTCTCGATCTCATAGATCATCGTTTTCCCACGACATGGTGCGTTCTATGATATCTCTTACCAATTTGCCACTATCGTTTTGGGGTTATGCATTAGAGACAGCCACATTCACTTTAAACAGGGCACCATCTAAATCCGTTGAGACGACACCGTATGAATTATGGTTTGGCAAGAAACCTAAGCTGTCATTTCTTAAAGTTTGGGGATGTGACGCTTATGTCAAGAGGCTTCGGCCTGATAAGGTCGAACCCAAAGCGGAGAAGTGTGTCTTCATAGGATACCCTAAAGAGACAATTGGGTATACCTTCTATCACAGATCCGAGGGTAAGATCTTTGTTGCCAAGAATGGATCCTTTCTAGAGAAGGAGTTTCTATCGAAAGAAGTGAGTGGGAGGAAGGTAGAGTTTGATGAGGTAATCGTACCTTCTCGAATTGGAGAGTAACGCAACACATAAAGAAATTCCTGTGATGCCTACACCAGTCGGAGAGGAAGCTAATGATGATGATCATGAAACTTCGGATCAAGCTACTACTGAACTTCATAGGTCGACCAGGACGCGTACTGCCCCTGATTGGTACGGTAATCCTGTCTTGGAAGTCATGTTGTTGGACAACGACGAACCTACGAACTATGACGAAGCGATGATGGGCCCGGATTCCGACAAGTGGCTAGAGGCCATGAAATCCGAGATAGGATCCATGTATGAGAACCAAGTATATATGGACTTTGGAGGACTTACTGATGACCGAAAGGCCATTGAGAACTAATGGATCTTTAAGAAGAAGACGAACGCTGATGGTAATGTCTCCGTCTATAAAGCTCGACTTGTCACAAAGGGTTTTCGACAAGTTCAAGGGGTTGACAACGATGAGACTTTCTCACCCATAGCGATGCTGAAGTCTGTTAAGATAATGTTAGCAATTGCTGCATTTTTCGATTATGAAATTTGGCAGATGGATGTCAAAATTGCGTTCCTTAATGGTTTCCTTAAGGAAGAGTTGTATATGATGCAACCCGAAGGTTTTGTCGATCCTAAGGATGCTAATAAGGTATGCAAGCTCCAGCGATCCATTTATGGATTGGTGCAAGCATCTCGGAGTTGGAATATTCGCTTTGACGAGGTGATCAAAGCTTTTGGATTAATACAAATTCATGGAGAAGCTTGTATTTACAAGAAAGTGAGTAGGAGCTCTGTAGCATTTCTAATACTATATGTGGATGACATATTATTGATTGGAAATGATATAGAACTTTTGGAAAGTGTAAAGGGTTATTTGAACAAGAGCTTTTCAATGAAAGACCTCGGTGAAGCAGCTTATATATTGGGCATCAAGATCTATAGAGATAGATCAAGACGCCTGATAGTACTTTCACAAAGTACATACCTTGACAAAGTTTTGAAGAAGTTCAAAATGGACCAATCGAAGAAGGGGTTCTTGCCCATGTTGCAAGGTATAAAGTTGAGTAAGACTCAATGCCCAGCCACGGCAGAAGATAGAGAAAAGATGAGAGTTGTCCCCTATGCCTCAACCATAGGGTCTATCATGTATGCCATGTTGTGCACTAGACCTGACGTGTGCCTTGCCATAAGTATGGCTAGTAGGTACCAAAGTGATCCAGGAGTGGAACACTGGACATCGGTCAAAAATATCCTTAAGTACCAAAAGAGGACTAAGGAAATGTTTCTCGTTTATGGAGGTGAAGAGAAGCTCGTCGTAAAGGGTTATGTCGATGCTAGCTTTGACACTGATCTGGATGACTCAAAGTTTCAAACCGGATAAGTATTTATTTTGAATGGTGGAGCAGTCAGTTGGAGTAGCTCCAAGCAGAGCGTGGTAGCAGCATCTACATGTGAAGCGGAATATATAGCTGCTTCAGAAGTAGCCCAGGATGGAGCCTGGATGAAGGAGTTCATGTCCGATCTTGGTGTGGTTCCTAGTGCACCGGATCCCATGACTATCTTGTGTGACAACACTGGCACTATTGCTATTGCCAAGGTGCCCAGTTTTCACAAGAAGACCAAGCATATCAAACGCCGCTTCAACTCCATCTGTGATTACATCAAGGAGACATAGAGATTTGCAAAGTACATACGGATCTGAATGTTGCAGACCCATTGACTAAACCTCTCTCACGAGCAAAACATGATCAGCCCCAGAACTCGATGGGTGTTAGATTCATTACAATGTAAACTAGATTATTGACTCTAATGCAAGTGGGAGACTATTGGAAATATGCCCTAGAGGCAATAATAAAGATGTTATTATCATATTTCCTTATTCATGATAAATGTTTATTATCCATGCTAGAATTGTATTGACCGAAAACTTAAATACATGCGTGGATACATAAACAGACACCGTGTCTCTAGTGAGCCTCTACTAGACTACTCGTTGATTAAAGATGGTTAAGGTTTCCTAACCATAGACATGAGTTGTCATTTAATAACGGGATCACATCATTAGGAGAATGATGTGATGGACAGACCCAACCGTAAGCTTAGCATCAGATCGTATCACTTAGTTTATTTGCTACAGCTTTCTTCATGTCAAGTATCTGTTCCTTAGACCATGAGATCGTGCCACTTCCTAATACTGGAAGAATACTTTGTGGGTTATCAAATGTCACTTCGTAACTGGGTGATCATAAAGGTGCTCTACAGGTATCTCGAAAAGTGTTTGTTGGGTTGCATGGATCGAGACTGGGATTTGTCGCTCCGTGTGACGGAGAGATATCTCTGGGCCCTCTCGGTAATACAACATCATGAATAGCTTGCAAGCATGTGACTAATGAGTTTAGTCACGGGGATCTTGTATTACGGAATGAGTAAAGAGACTTGCCGGTAACGAGATTGAAGTAGGTATGGAGATACCGACGATCGAATCTCAGGCAAGTAACATATCACCGGACAAAGGGAATTGTATACGGGATTAACTGAATCCTCGACATCATGGTTCAAACTGATAAAGATCTTCGTTGAATATGTGAGAATCAATATGGGCATCCAGGTCCCGCTATTGATTATTGATCGGAGAGGGTGTCTCGGTCATGTCTTCATGATTCTCGAACCTGTAGGGTCACACACTTAACTTTCGGTAACTCTAGGGTATTTTTGGGATATTCATATGGTGAGATCAAAAGTAGTTCGGAGTCTCGGATGGGATCTGGGACATCACGAGGAGCTCCGGAATGGTCCGGAGGCAGAGCGCCCCAAATCCCCCTCAAACGCCCGGGCAGACGGCCCGGTCAGTGACCGGTCAAAAAAACCTGACCTAGACTGGCACCTCAAACGGGCCTCAAACGCCCTAGCTAACTGGCACCCATCATATCCAACCCAAATCTAGGGTGGATATGGGAAGGCCCGGGCATGTTCGCCACGTCGGACTAACGATGGGGTCCCACAGGAAAACACCCCGTAACCCGGCGGTCCAAAGCTCGTCTCCTCCGTTGGACCGAAGGGCCGTGTGGTGCTGCTCCGGGTTTATGATCAGATTATTCATTGTAAGTATTTGAATTTTTTGAGATCTATTTATGTGTGATTTCTATAGCTATGTATGTTGTCCGATCTATGAGTCTTCTTTGGCCAATTAGATGATTAGATCTTCAGAGGGAGTGGTGCATAGTAGTGGGTTCAATCTTGTGGTGTCCTTACTCTATGACAGGAGGAGTTGCAAGGCATGTATTTTATTGTTGCTACTAAGGATAAAACAACAGGGTTCAAACATATTGCTTGGTCATCATGTCATCTTGCTTAAAGCGTTACTCTATTTGTCTTGAACTTAATACTTTGAGATGCATGCTGGATAGCGGTCTTGGGGTGGAGTAATAATAGTAGATGCAGTTGGATTAATGGCCTACTTGACACGGACGTAATGCCTATGTGAATCATGCCATGAAGAATCATAATCATAACTACGCTCTATTCTATCAATTGCCCAACAGTAATTTGTTTACACACCGATGTTATGCTTATGAGAGAGATGCCTCTAGTGAACCTATGGCCCCCGGGTCCATTCTCGATTATTACTTAAAACCTAAAATTGCTCACTATTTTTATTTTATTTTATTTTATTTTATTTGCATACCTATCACTATTAGATTTAATCTTTACAATTGGCGAGAACAAGGGGATTGACAACCCACTTGCCTTCATTGCGTGCAAGCATTTGCTTTGTGTGTGTGCAAGTACAGTTCACATTGTTTGTGTGTCGTCTCCTATTGGTTCGATAAACCTTGGTTCTTAACTGAGGGAAATACTATCTGCTACTATACTACATCAACCTTCCTCTTCGGGGAATCCCGACACTATCACAAGCAGCAACTCCTCGATTCCCTTTGGTTGGAATCGACGGCGGAGGCCAAACGCCATTGTCTACAGGAGGCGGAGGCAGAGCATGCCGTGGAAGTCAATGAGATGCTCATGTATATGGATGAGGAGGAGGAGGATCCCACCTACGCGCCCATCTAGACGGCGCCCGACACCGATGTCGTGGACATCTCCGACGATGAAGCGTAGTTAGGCTAGCGTGATGAGCGTAGTACGTAGGATTTCTTTTGCATGGTTTCTATGGATCTAGGGGATGAAATATGAGAGACTCGGATGCATAGCACCAAGTATGAGGTCTGACCGGTTAATGCTCGCAGATACGCCCGGTCGCGTCCGCGGGCGTTTTAGGGGCCGGATTTGCCAAGTCCGGCTGTAGATGCTCTGACCATTCCCATTCAGTCCCTTTGTGATGGGGAACGAAGCATGAAAATCAAAAAATTCCTATGAACACCCAAGATCTAATCTAGGAGATGCAAATCAACAAGAGGGGAGTGTGTCTACATACCCTTGTAGACCGAAAGCGTTAGCGTCGTAACGCGGTTGATGTAGTTGTACTCTTCACGATCCAATCGCGATCCAATCCGATCTAGTGCCGAACGGACGGCACCACCGAGATTAGCACACGTTCAGCTCGATGGCATCCTCTCCTTCTTGATCCAGCAAGCGAGGGAGAGGAGGTAGATGAGATCGGAAATAGCACGGCGGTATGGTGGTGGTGGCAGCAGCGGAATTCCGGCAGGGCTTCGCCAAGCGCGTACCGGAGGAGAGGTGGGAGGAGTTGGGAGCGACGGAGGGCAAGGGTGAAGGTGTGCAGCCCCCCGTGCCCCTCCCCACTATATATAGGGGGAGGGGGCGCCGGCCCTAGCCCCTCCTCCAAGGGAGGGGGCGGCGGCCCTAGGGGGTCACTTGCCCCCCAAGCCAAGGGGGGGCGCCCCCATCTAGGGTTCCCCCAAACCCTAGGCGCATGGGCCCATGGGGGGAAGTGGCGCCCAGCCCACTAGGGGTTGGTGCACCCCTCTTTTCTGTCCATGTGGCCCTTCGGGGCAGGTGGACCCCCCCCCCCCCCCGGTGGACCCCCGGAACCTCTTCGGTGCATCCGGTACAATACCGATATACCTCCGAACTTTTCCGGTAGTCAAAATATGACTTCCCATATATGAATCTTTACCTCTGGACTATTCTGGAGCTCCTCGTGATATCCCGGAACCCATCCGAGACTCCCAACAATCTTCGAACTTTCCACTGTTAATATCTCAATACTACCCTAGCGCTACCGAACGTTAAGCGTGCGACCCTACGGGTTCGGGAACATGCAGACATGACCGAGACACTTCTCCGGTCAATAATCAATAGCGGGATCTAGATACCCATATTGATTCCCACATGTCCAACGAAGATCTTTATCGGATGAACCACGATGTTGAGGATTCAGTTAATCCTGTATGCAATTCCCTTTGTCTGGCGATATGTTACTTGCCCGACATTCGATCGTCGGTATCTCCATACCTAGTTCAATCTTGTTACCGGCAAGTCTCTTTACTCGTTCCGTAATACAAGATCCCATGACTAACTCATTAGCCACATTGCTTGCAAGCTCTTTATGATGTTGTATTACCGAGAGGGCCCAGAGATATCTCTCCGTCATACGGAGTGACAAATCCCAGTCTCGATCCATGCAACCCAATAGACACCTTCGGAGATACCTGTAGAGTACCTTTATGATCACCCAGTTATGAAGTGAGGTTTGATAGCACACAAAGTATTCCTTCGGTATCCGGGAGTGGCACGATCTCATGGTCTAAGGAACTGATACTTGACATGAAGAAAGCTATAGCAAATAACTAAACGATCTGATGCTAAGCTTACGGTTGGGTCTTGTCCATCACATCATTCTCCTAATGATGTGATCCCGTTATCAAATGACAACTCATGTCTATGGTTAGGAAACCTTAACCATCTTTGATCAACGAGCTAGTCTAGTAGAGGCTTACTAGGGACACGGTATTGTTTATGTATTCACACATGTATTTAAGTTTCCGGTCAATACAATTCTAGCATGAATAATAAACATTTATCATGAACGGGAAATATGATAATAACCAATTTATTATTGCCTCTAGGGCATATTTCCAACACTTTGGTGGCCTCACAACATCACAGTGGTTGAACCTGTCGCGAGGCAAGGCGAAGAAGCATAGTTCTACGCCCCACCTCACCATCAATGCTTTTGGGCGAGCCGGAGACCTCCGCTATGTCCTCGATCGTAAAAGGAAGGCTGATGTCCCCAAAGAAGGCACTAGCAAGTGGTGTCCCATATCTCTCTTCGACGAGCATAGATTCACGGGTGTACAGGAAGTCTAAGCCACTGACGGGAGCCGACACCCAGAACGTCGCAAAGAACATCGCAATGGGTGTAACGGGCATCGCGGTCGGGACGAGCTCAGTGCCCACCATAGTCAAAACAATGGCTCCGACTCCGAGAAGTGCAAGACTGTGGTTTGCATCATGGTGGTGCTTCCGCACCTGCTTCCCGTAACCAGCTCTAGCTACTGGCACGGGAAGTGATCGCCATGATCCCAAACATTAGTGCATTCCGACTACTCAGGTTGTCGGACACACCGATGCTACTTGTGAGCTGCGTTGGGATTTTCCCCAAAGAGGAAGGGTGAAGCAATATAGTAGCGGATAAGTATTTCCCTCAGTAGAGAACCAAGGTTATCGAACCAACAGAGAACCACGCAAACAAAGGTTGATAGTACCTACACACATAAGAGCAAATACTAGCACCCAACGCGGGTAAGAGGGTTGTCAATCCCCTTGTACTCGTTAATTGCAAGGATCAAATCTGATAGTGATAGGTTTATAAATTGCAATTGGAATTAAAACTAAATAAATTGCAGCAAGTAAATTAGGGTTTTAGTAATTTTATTTAGATGGACCCAGGGGCCATAGTTTTCACTAGAGGCATCTCTCACGTAAGCATAGCATACGGTGGGTAAACAAATTACTATTGGGCAATTCATAGAAAAACACATAGTTATGACGTTATTCATGGCGTGATCAGTACATAGGCAGTACGTCCGTGACAAGTAGACCGACTCCTGCCTGCATCTACTACTATTACTCCACCCCTCAACCGCTATCCAGCATGCATCTTAAGGCATTAAGTTCATAAGAAACAGAGTAATGCTTGGAGCATGATGACATAATGTAGACAGAATAAAACCAAGCAATATGATTAAACCCCGTCATTTTAACCTTAGGAGCAACAATACAAATACGTGCCTCACTACTACTCCTGTCACAGAGTGAGGACACCGCAAGATTGAACCTACCACAAAGAACCTCTCCCACTAATGATAAATCAATCTAGTTGGCCAAACCAAATGGATAGATCGGAGAGAAATACAAAGCTACAACAATCACACATAATAAAGTTCAGAAAAGACTCAATTACTTTCAATGAATAATCTGATCATAAACCGACAATTCATCGGATCCCAACAAACACACCGCAAAAGAAGATTACATCGAATCGATCTCCGAAGAGAACATTGTATTGAAGATCAAAGAGAGAGAGAGAAAGCCATCTAGCTACTAACTATGGACACGTAGGTCCTGTGGGAACTACTCACACATCATCGAAAGGGCAATAAGGTTGATGTAGAACCCCTCCATGATCGATTCCCCCTCCGGCAGAGTACTGGCGGAGGTCTCCAGATGGGATCGCGGAAGAACAGAGGCTTGCGGCGGAGGAATAATTGTTTCAGGTCTCGCTCTGGTGGTTTTGGGATTTTTGGGAATTTATAGAAGTGGAATTTGGTCAAGGGGACCTACGAGGGGCCCACAAGCTCAGGCGGCGCCCCCTGGGGGTGATGACCCACAAGTATAGAGGATCAATCGTAGTCCTTTCGATAAGTAAGAGTGTCGAACCCAACGAGGAGCAGAAGGAAATGACAAGCGGCTTTCAGCAAGGTATTCTCTGCAAGTACTGAAAGTAGCAGTAACAGATAGTTTTGATAGCATGATAACAAGTAACAAGTAACAAGTGTAATAAAGTGCAGCAAGGTGGCCCAATCCTTTTTGCAGCAAAGGACAAGCCGGAACAAACTCGTATAGTAAGCAAAGCGTTCTCGAGGACACATGGGAATTTCATCTAGTCACTTTCATCATGTTTGTTTGATTCGCGTTCGCTACTTTGATAATTTGATATGTGGGTGGACCGGTGCTTGGGTGCTGTTCTTACTTGAACAAGCCTCCCACTTATGATTACCCCCTCTCACAAGAATCCGCAACTATGAAAGAAGAATTAAGATAAATCTAACCATAGCTTGAAACATATGGATCCAAATCAGCCCCTTACGGAATAGCGCATAAACTAGGGTCTAAGCTTCTGTCACTCTAGCAACCCATCATCTAATTACTACTCCACAATGCCTTCCCTTAGGCCCAAAGATGGTGAAGTGTCATGTAGTCGACGTTCACACGACACCACTAAAGGAAGCAACAACATACATATCATTAAAATATCGAACGAATACCAAATTCACATGGTTACTTATGACAAGACTTCTCCCATGTCCTCAAGAACAAAATTAACTACTCACAAATCATATTCATGTTCAAGATCAGAGGGGTATTCAATATCATTAAGGATATGAACATATAATCTTCCACCAAATAAACCAACTAGCATCAACTACAAGATGTAATCAACACTACTAGCAACCCACAGGTACCAATCTGTGGTTTTGAGACAAAGATTGAATACAAGAGATGAACTAGGGTTTGAGATGAGATGGTGCTGGTGAATATGTTGATGAAGATTGGTCCTCCCACGATGAGAGGATCGTTGGTGATGTCGATGGCTTCGATTTCCCCCTCCCGAAGGGAAGTTTCCCCGGCGGAATCGCTCCGCCGGAGAGCAAAATTGCTCCTGCCCAGGTTCCGCCTCGAGACGGCGGCGCTTCTTCCTGAAAGTCTTATCTCTATTTTTTTAGGGCAAATGAGCTTATATAGCAGAAGGAGGGGGCCAGAGGCTAGCCAGGGGCCCCACAAGGCATCAGGGCGCGCCCAGGAGGGGCCGCGCCCAGTTGCCTTGTGGGCAACTGGTGGGTTCCCTCCATTATCTCTTTTCTCAAGTATTTTTTATATATTCAATAAAAAATCTCCGTGATGTTTCAAGTCAATTGGAGCTCTGTAGGATAGGTATCTCTGCTGTAGCTATTTCAGGTCTAGAATTCCAGCTGCCGGTGTTCTCCCTCTTCATATAAATCTTGCAATTTAAGAGAGAAAAGGCATAAGAATTGCATCATAAAGTGAAATAATGATCAAATACATTATAAATAACAGTAAGAAATCATGATGCAAATTGGACGTATTAACTCCCCCAAGCTTAGACCTTGCTTGTCCTCAAGTGAAAGCCGAAATCGATAATCATGACCACATGTTTAAAGAGAGAGGTGTCGATAAAAATAAAATACGGACATGAAGGCTTCATGATCTTTATTCTAACGGCAATATATCATC
The DNA here is from genome assembly GCA_039707655.1 of Elymus sibiricus. Lineage (NCBI taxonomy): Eukaryota > Viridiplantae > Streptophyta > Magnoliopsida > Poales > Poaceae > Elymus > Elymus sibiricus. The sequence continues at coordinate 187,378,663 of CM077668.1, forward strand.
ATAAAACTTCTCATGAAAAAGTGACAATTCATTCACAAGTTAAAGTATGAACCATAAACCGTACTGAAAACTAACAAACTATGATCTCAGTCACTGAAGGAATTGCAATTCATCATATTATCAGAGTCTATGTAAGAGCTTTGTTTAGCAAGTTCACATACTCAACTATCATTTAGTCTTCTATGAATGCTGACACTCATGGCATACTTATGGAGCAAAAGTTTTAGCCAGACACATAGAAAGATAGGGGCTTATAATTTCACCTCCCAACTTATTTACCTCAAGGGTAACGTCAACAATAATAACTCATGATCACCTACATCCAACTGGATATATATGCCAGGATCTATCCCCACCACATGATGCTTGCCAAGAGAGAACATAAAAATGGAATAGAGGAGAATACTATTGACTCTTGCATGAAAGTAAATACATAAAGTAAAAGATAGGCCCTTCGCAGAGGGAAGCAGCGGTTGTCATGCGCTTTTTGTTTTGAGATGTGCAAGCTCTTAATGTAAAGGAACGTCACTTTATATTGCCCCTTGTGTTAGCGACCTTTATTATGCAGTCTATCGCTTTTATTTCTTCACCATCACAAGTTTGTACAAAGCTTATTTTCCCTTACAATAAAAGATCATACATATTTAGGAGCAATTTTTATTGCTTTTGCACAGATGACAACTTACTTGAAGGATCTTATTCAATCCATAGGTAGATATAGTGGACTCTCATGACATGAAACTGGGTTTAAGGGTTTTTGGATGCACAAGTAGTATCTCTACTTAGTACAGAATTTTGGCTAGCAAAAGATAGAGGGCAAGCACCAGATGTTAGAGGATCATAACTTCTATGTGAATATAAGCAAACATAACTCATTACGTTGTCTTCCTTGTCCAACGTCGACTATTTGACATAGAATATTTAATGGGGGCTCACAATCATAAAATATGTCCAAGATAGTATATTTATATGTGAGACCTCTCTTCCTTTATTACTTTTTCATGAATTGCAACAATGACCAATGCTATGTTTGTTAACCTCCAACAAGTTTTATCAATTATACTTCTTTTATGTGAAGTCATCACTCCCCATGGGAATAGCATATGATCTTTACTTTTTTATTCTCTTTATTTATTTCTAAGATTGGATCAACAAAAGCAAAAAAACTCAACTCAAACTACTCTTTATTATACAACTTTCACACACGATTACATAGATAGATAGACCACAAAGCAAGCACTCGAAACTAAATCATACTAAAACTTTATTCTTCTAAATCACGAAATAACTAAGGATCGAACTAAGGTAGATAATGATGATAAAAGTGATGATGATACGATACCGGGGCACCTCCCCTAAGCTTGGCACAAGCCAAGGGTGTTGCCCATACCCATGTACTCAAGTCTCCATCGGTGATGGTGGTGATGAAGTGATAGGCTTGTCCTTCAAAATATTTAGTAACTATCCTTCAAACTCTGGACCTCCCGAAGCAACTGCTGAATCGCGGTGGCATTCTTTTGCACTTCAACCAGAATATGTTTATTTTCTGACCACCATGAGCCCTTTCCTGCATCATTCTCACTTGGACGGGAGATATCCCAATTGGAAGGTATGTGCATACGAGGAGTGTTTTCGACCCCATAATTGTGGACCAAATTATGAAAGTTATTCCGATGTAACCTGTGCAAGGGCCGCCTAGGAGGAAGCCCATCTTGTACCTCTGGACTCCCATGGCTGGTAGTGCTTCTCGTAGCTTGATGAGGATTTGGAGTCATGGAGATGCCAGCAAGGGTACCCCTCTCTGAAGCAGGGAGCTGGACCTCCAGCGAATCTCCATCATCTTCTTCCATGGTAACCTCTTCCTCCCCTTCTCTCCTGAGTTCCATCTGCAGCAGCCAAGCATCGTCTCCCACGTTGTTGGAGGAGGAGGAAGACATGATGCCTGGCTTTAAAATCTGACAAAAAGTAGCCCAAAACAAGAACAGAGGAGAAACTTGCAATGCGGTGGTCAAAACACCCGTAAGTATATATAAAGAATTTTTATCTTGCAAAAAAAGCATACGAGAGGAAAACGGAGTCGGGAGGGCACATGAGGGGGGGTCGCGCCCTGTTGCCTTGTGACCTCCTCATGGGTCCTCTCGGCTCTTTCTTATTTTTGTATTTTTTCTAATATTCCAAAACGGACATAAATAATTTTTATGGAATTTTTGGAGTTGGTTTACTTACTGTATCACATACCTACCCCTTTTCAGGGTTCTAGAGCGTTCCAGAAGGACTCTTTGATGTGTTCCTCTGGTGTCATTGTCTGAATAATATTAGTTTCAACATTAATGGGGGTACCTGAGATATAATGCTTAATTCTTTGTCCATTCACCACTCTCGGGTTGGTGCCTTCGGAGTTGTTTATTTTGATAGCTCTGGAGCGGTAAACTTCTTTGATGATATATGGTCCTTCCCATTTAGAGAGAAGTTTTCCTGCAAAAAATCTGAAATGAGAGTTGTACAACAGAACTTGCTCACCCACTTTAAATTCCCGTTTTTGGATTCTTTTATCATGCCATCTTTTGACCTTTTCTTTAAATAACTTGGCATTTTCATAGGCTTGGGTTCTTCATTCATCTAGAAAGCTAATATCAAATAACCTCTTTTCACTAGCAAGTTTAAAATCATAGTTAAGTTCTTTTATTGCCCAATAAGCCTTATGTTCTAACTCAAGAGGTAAATGACATGCTTTCCCATAGACCATTTTATATGGAGACATACCCATAGGATTTTTATAAGCAGTTCTGTAGGCTCACAATGCATCATCAAGTTTCTTAGACCAATTTTTCCTAGATCTTATAACGGTCTTCTGCAAAATTAATTTTATTTCTCTATTACTCAATTCAACTTGACCACTAGACTGAGGATGATAAGGTGATGCAATTCTATGATTAACATCATATTTAGCAAGCAATTTATGGAAATCACCATGAATAAAATGTGAGCCACCATCAGTCATCAAATATCTAGGGACTCCAAACCTCAGAAATATAACTTCTTTAAGCATTTTAATAGAAGTGTTATGATCAGCACCACTAGTTGGAATAGCTTCTACCCACTTAGTAACGTAATCAACAGCAACTAAAATATGAGTATACCCATTAGAGGAAGGAAAAGGTCCCATATAATCAAAACCCCAAACATCAAATGGTTCAATAACAAGTGAATAATTCATAGGCATTTCCTGACGTCTACCAACATTACCAATTCTTTGACATTCATCACAAGAAAGGACAAACTTACGTGCATCTTTGAAGAGAGTAGGCCAATAAAAACCAGATAGTAATACCTTATGTGCAGTTTTGTCTCCCGCATGGTGTCCTCCATATGCCTCGGAGTGACACTTCCGTAGGATTTGTTCCTGTTCATGCTCAGGTACACAACATCTAATAATACCATCTACTCCTTCTTTATATAAATGTGGGTCATCCCAAAAGTAATGCCTTAAATCAAAGAAGAACTTTTTCTTTTGTTGGTATGTGAAACTAGGTGGTATATATTTAGCAACAATGTAATTAGTATAATCTGCATACCACGGAGTGTTACGAGAAGCATTTATTGTAGCTAATTGTTCATCAGGGAAATCATCATTAATAGGAAGTGGGTCATCAAGAACATTTTCCATTCTAGACAAATTATCTGCTACGGGATTCTCAGCTCCCTTTCTATCAACAATATGCAAATCAAATTCTTTTAGCAGAAGAAGCCAGCTAATAAGTCTAGGTTTAGCATCTTTCTTTTCCATAAGATATTTAATCGCAGCATGATCAGTGTGAATAGTAACTTTGGAATCAACAATGTAAGATCTGAATTTATCACATGCAAACACAACTGCTAAAAATTCTTTCTCAGTAGTAGTATAATTTCTTTGAGCACTGTCTATAGTTTTACTAGCATAATGAATAACATTCAATTTCTTGTCAACTCTTTGTCCCAGAATAGCACCAACAGCATAATCACTAGCATCACACATAATTTCAAAGGGTAGGTTCCAATCAGGAGGTTGAACAATAGGTGCAGAAATTAAGGCTTTCTTAAGTATTTCAAAGGCTTCTACGCAATCATCATCAAAAACAAATGGAACATCTTTTTGCAAAAGATTAGTAAGAGGCCTAGAAATTTTAGAGAAGTCTTTTATAAACCTTCTATAGAAACCAGCATGACCAAGGAAACTTCTTATACCTTTGGTATCTTTAGGGCATGGCATTTTCTCAATTGCATCAACTTTAGCTTTATCAACTTCAATACCTCTTTCAGAAATTTTATGCCCAAGGACTATACCTTCATTCACCATAAAGTGGCACTTCTCCCAATTCAAGACAAGATTAGTTTCTTCACAGCTCTGCAAAACTCAATCAAGGTTGCTTAAGCAATCATCAAAAGAAGTTCCATAAACAGAAAAATCATCCATGAAAATCTCAACAATCTTTTCACAAAAGTTAGAGAATATAGCAGTCATACATCTTTGAAAGGTAGCAGGTGCATTACACAAACCAAAAGGCATACGGCGATAAGCATAAGTTCCAAAAAGGATAAGTAAATGTGGTTTTCTCTTGATCTTCTGGTGATACAGGTATTTGAGAGAAACCAGAATAACCATCTAGGAAGCAGAAGTGTGTATGCTTGGATAATCTTTCTAACATTTGATCAATAAAAGGCAAGGGATAATGATCTTTCCTAGTAGCTTTATTTAATTTCCTGAAATCAATTACCATCCTATAACTAGTTACAATTCTTTGTGGGATAAGTTTGTTTTTATCATTAGGAACAACAATAATACCTCCTTTCTTAGGAACACAATGAACATGACTTAACCATCTACTATCAGCTACGGGATAAATTATACCTGCCTCCAGAAGCTTTAATATTTCAGTTCTTACCACATCTTTCATTTTAGGATTCAGTCTTCTTTGATGATCAATAACGGGTTTAGCATCTGGCTCCATATGGATTTTATGCTGACATAGAGTGGGACTAATGCCCTTAAGATCATCGAGAGTATATCCAATAGCAGCATGGTGTTTCTTCAGAGTTTTGAGTAATCTCTTTTCTTCATGCTCTGAAAGGTTAGCACTAATAATAACAGGATATATCTTCTTTTCTTCAAGATAAGCATATTTAAGCGTATCGGGTAATTGCTTTAATTCAAACATAGGATCAATCTTCGGTGGAAGAGGATCTCCCAAAGTTTCAACAGGTAAATTATGTTTAAGGATAGGTGCTTGCTTAAAGAACAACTCATCTATTTCATTTCATTCATTCATATGCATATCATTTTCATGGTCTAGCAAATATTGTTCTAAAGGATCAGTAGGAGGCACAGCAATAGAAGCAAGACCTACAATTTCATATTTATTGGGTAATTCTTTATCATGAGGTTGTCTACGAAACTTAGAGAAATTAAATTCATGAGATATATCACCAAACTTAACCCTAACTTTCTCTTTAACACAATCAATTTCAGCATTAACGGTATTCAAGAAGGGTCTACCAAATATAATGGGACAAAAATTATCTTGTTGTGAACCAAGTACTAAGAAATCGGTAGGGTATTTGATTTTACCAGACAAGACTTCGACATCTCTAACAATCCCAAGTGGTGTAATAGTATCTCTGTTTGCAAGCTTAATAGTAACATCAATATCTTCAATCTCAACAGGTGCAATATCATGCATTACTTCTTGATATAAAGAAAATGGAATAGCACTGACACTAGCACCCATATCACATAAACCATGATATCAATGGTCTCCAATCTTAACAGAAACAATAGGCATGCCAACTATGGGCTTGTTCTTGTCTAACATATCTCATTCATTTTTAACTGGTTTTGCAATTCTAGCAGCCTCGTCACAAAAGTAAATAACATGCCCATCAATATCATCAACCAAAAGATCTTTAACCATTGCAATATTAGGTTCAACTTTAATTTTTTCAGAAGGTCTAGGTGTTCTTATATTACTTTTGTTAACCACAGTTGAAGCTTTAGCATGTTCCTTAATCCTAACAGGGAAAGGGGGTTTCTCAACATAAGCAGTAGGCACAATTGGATCAACATTGTAAACAATTGTTTCTTCTTTAACACTAACAAGTTCTTCATTTAATTCAATGGGCGGATGATATTTAAACCATTTCTCCTTAGGGAGATCAACATGAGCAACAAAGGATTCACAAAAGGTAGCTACTATCTCAGAGTCAAGTCCATATTTAGTACTAAACTTATGAAAAGCATCAGTTTCCATAGAAGACTTAACACAATCAAACTCAAGATTTATACCTGACTTTTTACATTTGTCGATTTCCCAATCTTCAGAGTTACGTTTAATTCTTTCCAGAAGATCCCATCTGAATTCAATAGTTCTCTTCATAAAGGAACCAGCAGAAGAAGCATCGAGCATGGATTGATCATTATGAGAAAGCCGAGCATAAATTTTTTGAATAGTTATTTCTCTTGAGGGCTCATGATTGGGGCATGTGTGCAACATATACTTAAGCCTCCCCCAAGCGTGAGCGATAATTTATTCTTCACGAGGCCAAAAATTATATATATAATTCCGATCACGATGAACCAAATGGATAGGATAAAATTTCTGGTGGAATTCCAGCTTCAACCGGTTCCAATCCCATGTTCTAGTATCATCACATAGCCTATACCATGTCAATGTGTTTCTCTCCAAAGATAAAGGGAATAATTTCTTCTTAACTCCATCTCCGGATAAACCTGCAAGCTTAAACAATCCACAAATTTCATCCACATATATCAAGTGCACATCAGGATGGACCGTTCCATCTCCTGCATAAGGATTAGCTAGCAGTTTCTCTATCATACCCGAAGGAATTTCATAATAAATATTTTCAGTAGGTTCAGTAGGTTGAGGAGCAACTCTCAATGCTTCCGGTCGAGGGGAAGATACCCCGAACAAACCCCTCAGAGGATTACTTTCCACAGTGACAAGTGACAGTAAATTTCAGCACGTAATATAAATGTTTCCATACCAAATTCCACTTACCAAAGGCGCTTCACTCCCCGGCAACGGTGCCAGAAAAGAATCTTGATGACCCACAAGTATAGGGGATCAATCGTAGTCCTTTCGATAAGTAAGAGTGTCGAACCCAACGAGGAGCTGAAGGAAATGACAAGCGGTTTTTAGCAAGGTATTCTCTGCAAGTACTGAAAGTAGCGGTAACAGATAGTTTCGATAGCAAGATAACAAGTAACAAGTGTAATAAAGTGCAGCAAGGTTGCCCAATCCTTTTTATAGCAAAGGACAAGCAGAAACAAACTCGTATAATAAGCAAAGCTTTCTCAAGGACACATGGGAATTTCATCTAGTCACTTTCATCATGTTTGTTTGATTCGCGTTCTCTACTTTGATAATTTGATATGTGGGTGGACCCGTGCTTGGGTGCTGTTCTTACTTGAACAAGCCTCCCACTTATGATTACCCCCTCTCGCAAGCATCTGCAACTACGAAAGAAGAATTAAGATAAATCTAACCATAGCATGAAACATATGGATCCAAATCAGCCCCTTACGAAATAGCGCATAAACTAGGGTTTAAGCTTCTGTCACTCTAGCAACCCATCATCTAATTACTACTCCACAATGCCTTCCCTTAGGCCCAAAGATGGTGAAGTGTAATGTAGTCAACGTTCACACGACGCCACTAAAGGAATCAACAACATACATATCATCAAAATATCGAACGAATACCAAATTCACATGGTTACTTATGACAAGACTTCTCCCATGTCCTCAAGAACAAAAGTAACTACTCAAAAATCATATTCATGTTCAAGATCAGAGGGGTATTCAATATCATTAAGGATCTGAACATATAATCTTCCACCAAATAAACCAACTAGCATCAACTACAAGATGTAATCAACACTACTAGCAACCCACATGTACCAATCTGTAGTTTTGAGACAAAGATTGAATACAAGAGATGAACTAGGGTTTGAGATGAGATGGTGCTGGCGAAGATGTTGATGAAGATTGGCCCTCCCACGATGAGAGGATCGTTGGTGATGTCGATGGCTTCGATTTCCCCCTCCCGGAGGGAAGTATCCCCGGCAGAATCGCTCCGTCGGAGAGCAAAATAGCCTCTGCCCAGGTTCCACCTCGAGACACCGGTGCTTCGTCCCGAAAGTCTTCTCTCTATTTTTAAGGGCAAATGAGCTTATATAGCAGAAGGAAGGGGCCAGAGGCTAGCCAGGGGCCCCACAAGGCATCAGGGCGTGCCCAGGGGCCCCCCTGTTGCCTTGTGGGCAACTGGTGGGTCCCCTCCATTATCTCTTTTCTCCAGTATTTTTTATATATTCAATAAAAAATCTCCGTGAAGTTTCAAGTCAATTGGAGCTCTGTAGGATAGGTATCTCTGCTGTAGCTATTTCAGGTCCAGAATTCCAGCTGCCGGTGTTCTCCCTCTTCATATAAATATTGCAATTTAAGAGAGAAAAGGCATAAGAATTGCATCATAAAGTGAAATAATGATCAAATACATTATAAATAACAGTAAGAAATCATGATTCAAATTGGACGTATCAGGGGGCCCGTCGTGTGATCTTGTCGCTCCCTCGTACATCTTCTGGACTCCTCCCGGTGCTCCAAGGGTCCCTTCTGGTTCAGAAAAAATCACCGTAAAGTTTCATCATGTTTGGACTTCGTTTGGTATGGTTTTTCTGCGAAACAATAAAAGAGGCAAAAACAGAAACTAGCACTTGGCACTAGGTTAATAGGTTAGTTCCCAAAAATGATATAAAATTGCATATAAAGTATACAAAATTGGTAATATAATAGCATGAAACAATAAAAAATTATAGATACATTGGAGACGTATTAGCATCCCCAAGCTTAATTCCTGCTCGTCCTCGAGTAGGTAAAGTATAAAAACATAATTTTTGATGTTGAATTCTACCTAGCTTGTTTACAATGTAATCTTTTTATGGTATGAATATTGAGAAACGATGAATAATGTGATATCAACGTAATAATATCCATGAATACTAGAAAATAATCATTACTCTTTGAAAAATATGATGCTTAACGAATGTTATCCCTACTCATTGAATTATGTAAGCATGGCATGACTTCGTCTTCCTAACATAAGTACAAAACATGAGCACCCTGGTGTCAAACCTAGCAATTGTATCATACTTTTTTCACGCGCTTCAGCATTTTCAACTTCACTCAATATATGAGCGTGAGGCATGGACTTGGCACTACGGGTGGAATAGAGTAGGTTGGTAGAGGTTTATAAGGGAAGACAAAAGCTGAGAAAGTCTCGCATCAACTCGGCGGATCGTTAGGCAATGAAGAGGCCCTTCAATCGATATCAATGCGAGGAGTAGGGATTGCCATGCAACGGATGCACTAGAGCTATAAGTGCATGAAAGCTCTCAACTGAAACTAAGTGGGTGTGTATCCAACTTGCTTGCTCATGAAGACCTCGGGCATTTGAGGAAGCCCGTCATCGGAATATACAAGCCAAGTTCTATAATGTAAAAATTCCCACTAGTATATGAAAGTGACAAATCAAGGAGACACTCTATATGAAGAACATGGTGCTACTTTGAAGCACAAGTGTGGTAAAAGGATAGTAGCATTGCCCCTTCTCTCTTTTTCTCTCATTTTCCTTTCTTCTCTTTTTTAAGAACAATATCAGGAATCTCATCCCCACTTTTTGGAGGACTCATCGGTCTCCATAATTCTTTACCTCACTAGGACAATGCTCTAATAATGATGATCATCACACTTTTATTTACTTACAACTCGATAAACTGAAACAATATGACTCTATATGAATGCCTCTGACAATGTACCAGAATGTACAATGATCTAGCGTAACATAACAATGATGAACGGTGGCTTTGCCACAAATATCATGTCAGCTTTATATGACCATGCAAAGCAATATGACGATGGACACACAAGTCATGTGTATGATGATGGTGGAAGTTGCATGGCTATGGAAATGCCATGATAGGTAGGTATGGTGGCTGTTTTGAGGAAGGATATATTGAGGCTTATGTGTGATAGAGCGTGTCATATCATGAGGTTTGGATGCACCGGTGAAGTTTGCACCAACTCTCGAGGTGAGAAAGGGCAATGCACGGTACTGAAGGGGCTAGCAATATGTAGATAGGTGGGAGTGCCGTATTAGTCCATGAACTCACATTAATCACAAAGAACTCATATATACTTATTGTGAAAGTTTTATTAGCCCTTGAAGCAAAGTAGTACTCGCATGCCCCTAGGGAGGAGGTTGGTAGGAGTTAACCATCGCGCGCCCCTGATTCGAACAACTCAAAGGATTTCATAAAGGAATAAAAATGCTCCAACTTCTCCGCCATGCCATGACGGACACTTAAATGAGGAATACATAACAAGCTTTAATATCGATATTTTTACTAACCCATGATTATGAACTAATACCCTTTCATATTACTGCATCAATATAATCAAATCACACGCTTCAAATTCAATGATCTCACATGGAATTTTTTATTATACCCCTCTTGTATACCTATTATTTTCAGACTAGTCTTATAACCCGTGCACATTACCACTTCCTATTTAGAGACTCTCAAATAGATATAAGTGAAGCATGAGAGTAATCTAACAAATTATGATGAATGTGTGTCTCTCTCAAAAGGTGTGTCCAGCAAACAATGATTGTGGCAAACTAACAAGCAAACAAAATAAAACTATGGCACAAGATGCTCCAAGTAAAACTCATATCAAGTGATGAATAAAAATATAGCTCCAAGTAACATACCGATGAATTGTGAACGAAAGAGGGGATGCCATCGGGGCATCCCCAAGCTTAGACACTTGGGTTTTCATTGAATATTACCTTGGGGTGCCTTTGGCATCCCCAAGCTTAGGGTCTTGCCGCTCCTTATTCCTTCATCCATCGTGATCTCACCCAAAACTTGAAAACTTCAGCACACAAAACTCAACAGAAACTTCATGAGATCCGTTAATATAATAAATCAATCATCCACTTTAGGTACTGTTGTAAATTGATTCATAATTGTTCTTGCATAATATCTACTGTATTCTAACTTCTCCATGACTTATACCCCCCGATATAATCCATAACATCATCAAAACAAGCACATATGCAAGAAAAAACAGATTCTGTCTAAAACAGAACAGTCTGTAATGATCTGAATTAAAGTCATACTTATGTAACTCAAAAAATTCTGAACAATTTGGACAACGTAAAGAATTTGTATCCCAATACTGTGTAAAAAATAGAATTTTAACACGTTCTAGTGTAGAATAGAAATTCCAGAACTGGGCGCAAAACTTTCTGTTTTCATACAGCATCAATTATAACTATCGGAAATTCACTTTGGCTCATAGGTGTATATATGCACCCATTGTCTAAATACACATTTTAAAAAGTAAAAAAAAATTGAGAAAAAATCCCGCGTGTAAATCCGGATATTATATGCGCGTGCACAAAGTTTCGGTGAAAAAGGACATTTTTTGTGGCTTGTGTAAAAAAGACAATTTTGGATGCTTGATTACAGCTATTCACGAGGCATGTTTTTAAATCTTTTTTATACATGCCACAAAAAACGTCCTTTTTCACAAAAATTTTGTGTGCAAACATAGGATGTCTAGATGTACACGCGGGATTTTTTATCGAATTTTTTTAACATTTTGAAATGTGTTTTTTATACATATTTCATAATAGGTGTATATACACCTAGGAGCCAAAACGCCACTCTCTTATACTATCATCTAAATCACCCCAAAGGTATTACTTGGCACAAAGACTAATTAAAAGACAAAAAAATAATCATTACAGTAGAAACAATCATGTAATCACATAAAAATAAAAATTGCAATAAATATAAATATTGGGTTTCCTCCCAACAAGCGTTATTGTTTTATGCCCATAGCTAGACATCTCTACTCCTAAAGGGGACTTGGTAGTCTCTGTTTCACGGGTTTTTTCGCCTCCCACTTTCATCTTGTTTTTTTTCATCTCACTTCCCACCACCATCTATTTCGTGTTGGGTTTTTTTTGTCTGGTTTTTTTCGTCTTTGCTTCCACTCTATCTTTGGTAATCAAGTAATTCACATATGGTAACCAATCTCTTCTTTGGTAATACAAACGCAATCAATACAAACACAATCAATTCACGTATGGTAATCAATATCTTCTTTGATAACACAAGAGTAGTTTTGGAAGGTAATCAATCTCTTTCTTGTGCCAGTCAATCTCTTTATATTAAATTTGGTGATCAATCTCCTTACTTCTCCACTCCTAAATTTGGTAAACAAATCACCATGTCGTTCGCCCACTTTCTTACTTTTTTTTGATAGCACGTCCACTTCCTTCCTAACCCCACATCGTTCCCGGAATTCTGGTTTCTTTCCTGAATCCCAACTCCCCGCTGGAAACCAGATCGCTTCTCCCGGAAGCTATACCAGACCAGACCACCACCACCGATCCCAGCTATCCTCTCACCCCTTTCCTCGTACCGCACCGAGGCACATCGGCCGCCTACCCCTACTAAGGATGGCCTCCTCCGCTCCCGGCTCATCGACGTCCTCATCAGCCTGCTGATGGCCTCCTCTTATCCCTGTCCTCATCTCAACAAGAGGAAGACGAGGCATGGAGAGGTGCCTGGCCACCGGAATGCACACTCTAGATCCAGACCGGCCCTCAACAATCTCACTGACTCCGGCCATCTCTCCGGCGAGGCAGAGACCAGCATATCAACGTGCCCGCCCTTCGTCGCAATATGAATATGGCCTTTGCAGGTGGCGGTAGGGGAAATCCGAAGGCCTTCAACTGGAAGGCCATGTCCCAGAGACCCAGACTCCCAGTTGTCCAAGGCCAGCCTCCAGTTCCCGCCAGCCGTGTCGCTAGGTACCTGAAGGTCGACACATACGCCCAGCGCTTCCACGTTGGCGCCCCCGTATACCTCTCCGTTTTCCCTGGAAACAATGGTGCTTATAAACATTATTCAAAAAAATTCAGGTATAAGCAATTAAGCATCCTGCTGAACTTACGCCGATGTGACTATCTAAAACATGCAGGCTCACCTGTTTATGTGCTTATTAGTATTGAAGGGTCCAGGCATGGATCCTTTCGAGCACGAGAGACTTGAGCATCATCCCGTCATGTGGGGCCCTCGCCGAGGATCAAAGTCAGTTGACAAGGTGGATCATTGGAGACCAGAAGCTGCGGTGTCGTCGGTGTTGTGCAGTAGCTTGGTTGATGGCCGCCGATGGATTTTGCAGATTGGTTCGCTTCGTGTATATAAATTATAAGATGCTTACTGTACAAAAGAATATATTCATCAATTTTTTTGGCAACAAACAATCAATCGTTTCTGTTGGCCTTTGTTTTTTTTTTCAGAGAAAGGAGGCCTTTGTTGATGGATATAGATTTGAACAGAGACATGGGTTCGGCTGGTAAATCAAGGATGAGAAGGTTGTAGTGTGTACGTGGCTTGCTTTATGCGTGCTGCTGCTTGCTTGTAGTGTGCGGGTGTATTGTTGTTGTAATCTTCTTTTTTGTTCGTAGTTCATACATGTAACTAACTGATTATATTCATTTTCAGGCTCAAGGATTATTTGCAGGAGTGAGAAATATAAGGTATATTCTTACTTGAATATTTAGATAGAGAAAACAATGTACTCTGCTTATTTCTTCTGTCCATGTTATGCTTTCTTATAATTGGCATGCTTGTTAAATAGGTCTGAATTCCTAAAGTTTCAGGAGGATCTCAATATTGCTAAAGAAAGAGACAAGGATTAGTACTATAACATTGTTGAAAAAGATTCAGAGACATGTATCTTGGATCGGGCACAGTATGCTTTCTACATGCCTTTTCCTTGTTGACTAAACTGTCTAAACCTGAGTACATGACAATTTTCAGTTCTCATGTAATCCAAATTGCTGCTGGTTCAGATTTCAGCATTCCCTACAATTCTTCATTTGCGTCGCGCTACGGCACACATTGCTCGTCGTTCTACCTGCTTCTGTGCCCTATACTTCTTCCCCCAAGATTGCCACCAGGATTAACAAATCTGATGAGAGCACTTTAATTCGTGATACATCTTTTGTTATTATGCTACTGCATGTGAAGTCTCATCTTGCACCTCAGCCTATTTTGCTTAGCAAGCATGGTGGGAGTTTACACAATGTTACAGGAGGTTTGCTTCTCTAATCTGATACATTCACATGATATTTTCGTTAAGTCACCATTTTTTTAGTTATGGAAGTAATAGGTAAAAGGTAATATATATGTATGAAAATTGCAAATGTTCATTATCTTATTTGCCCAAGTATCGTGCATAATCAATTCTCTTATGGGAATTAGCCTATTGTGTTGACCTAACAAAGTCCACTTCGACCTACCTAAGAATTATGCAGTGAAGATGGAGAGCTTTATGCAAAAAAAATAGAAAAAATAACTCAGTTCATTTTCCCGGTGTCATAATTCATAACTGATAAGTTTGTCGTTTGTTATTCTTTTTCAACAATTTGTTTTTTTTAATTGTTGATATAAATTGCTGGATGTTTTCGCTAGCAAGAAAATAGATAAGGATGACAGAGAATCATCGGGTGAGGATGAAGATGAGCTAGATGTATGAACCTGCCTCATTGTGGCTGCCGGCGTGGATGCGTCCATGATGACAAGGCTGTGGGGCGACCATGAGTTCCACCTCGGTAAGGGGGCACATGGATTGATTGATTCATAGTCGAGCCGTCTCCTGCTTACTATAATTTTCTTAACTGAAATGAACTGAAGAATATTAGGCGGCAGGGTGCAGAGCTGGAGGAGTGGGTGGGGTAAGCCCCCCGGGTGGATGTGCGTCTTCACAAGCACCAACTCAATATCGCCACCTTTTCCATCGGTGCCAAGGGAGTCAGGTAGATAAACTCATCTTCTTGTTATTACCTTCCTCTTGTGTTCGGATAATCATAGTTTCTTTATCAACAGAAAAACAAACAAGTTCATAGTTTTGTTGGTTTTTTTTCCAATGCAATTCCTTGCTTGACGTGCTGATGTTAGTATGTCTCCGGAATGCCCATGCCCTTGAAGCACAACATCGTGTACATGGTCAAGTGGAGCATATCAAGTCAAAAACCAAATTGAAAGTTTCAGAGGTGAGAATGACAACTACAGGAAGACTAACCTTTTACATTGAATTCTACTTGTACTATCATGCCTCTACGCTATATATTCACATGGAAATTTGCAAAATATGCTTGAAAAAATTGTTGTCCTTAGTCATGCGTTGGTTTTACTATGATATTGTAGGTGAGATCGACTATGATATTGCTTGGTACATGGCTTCTTCATAAGGGAAATAAGGCAACAAGGTGCTGAAAAATATTGTACCGGAAAACAGTAGGATTTCTAGGATGCCACATTATATAAACGATCTAATGTACTTCTATTTATTCTAGAACAAACACGAAATCCGTTGTAATTTTCTTTCCATAAATGGTCATGTTACATAATTACTCATAGTGCATTCTTATCTGAACAAAAATCCTACATTGGCAACTGCTGAAGCACATAATAGTACCAGAATGAAGTGTCAACTAAGATACTTCTGAAGCTCACATTAAACCAAACACCAAACATGTTTGCTCTGGTTGAATGGAAATGGGAGGAAAATAATAATAAGTGGGATCAGGCGTTGTGTTCTTACTCGCCATTGACGGTAGCACTTGATGCACATGTTATGGCTGCAGTTGGGCCACACAACCTTGCTGTTCAGCTCAATGAAGATCCTTCATCTATTTCAGCATCAATCACGGAGAGCGGCCTTTTGCTCTCCTATGCCTTGTCTCTCCTCCTGTGCTTCTCCGAGCAAACATTCCTCTGCCTCCGGCCGTCGAAGTTGCTGATCCCATGGCCCAGTTGCACGAGGGAAGGAAATAACACAGCTGTAGTAGACAGACAATGGGAATTTTTCAGTATCATAGCTCCAAACCACAAATGTTTTTTTTAAGTTTTTGCATTCTGCAGGTTGTTTGTTTAGTTACAGTAGAACTCCCTGATGTTGGCTTTCCTTTGGTGGGTGGACATACCCTCCTATACACTGCATCGATCTACAATTTTGTGTAAGTTGTCATAATTCTTCATTCAATATCATTAGTATCAACATGTTTCTAAATACTTTTTTTACTCAGTCCATGATGCTAGATTCAACACGAGATCAAAAGTTCTACGCGAAGAAAACTATTCAGATGTTGGCAACTTTGTTTGATAGCTGGCCTGGCTATTTTGTGCAACATGTTAAGTAAGGTCTTTTGTCCATTGTTGTCATGATTTATTATTGTCTCTAATAGCTACCACTTGTAGATTTATCTTCCATATGCATTCATCGATCGATACATCTTGTACGTCATCGACAAATAGGCACGTCACGTATCTATTCTTGACCTTATTCATACATCACAGTCATCAGAGGTTAAAACTCTAAGGCATTTAGTGAAATTAAAAGGTTTTGCGAGGGAATTCAAAGAAGCACTCGAAATAAAGCAACCCGGTTGGATCTAATATATCTAGATGGCAATGTTTATTTCCGTCTGGTATTCCAACGAGTATAGAGGGGTAATAAATTTAGAATACAAACATTTATTTTGTTACCACTATATTTAATATTATAATAATTTAGGAAATTGTAGGGATGTGTCTGGCTATTTTGTTTTTCATTTTATGCGCTTGTGGAACGGTAAAGAACTGGTGAAGCGGGTTTGCGCGGTGAGTATTGTCCGTTACACGTTTTAAGACCTTCCACGTATAATATTCGCGCTAACTACATATATTGCTTTTGCAGGATGGGTATGAGTTGAGGAAGCAATTTTTATTATACTTGAAAAAACATCGTGCGAATGAAGCTAAAGAAAACTTTCCTAATATTGTGCGAGAATTTTATAAGCGCATCAAGTAGATCTTAATAATTTGTAATCGATTTTTAGTTGGATCATCGCTTTATACGTATACATCGTCAATTTGCCTTTTTGTTATCAGTTTACATTACAAGTGAAGTGGACTTCAATTAATATTCAATTGTGTTTGTGTTATATTGTCTCTACCTGTGAAATTTAACATGCATTATCTTTATATAACTTCAGCAAAATATTTCAGAAGCCCGTGGCAACGCATGGGCATTCTACTAGTAATGCATAGTTTCAAGTATCATTGTCTTTCAAAGTAATTCCATAGTTGGCTCTCATAATGGATTCATATGGTGGTTTAATTCTCTTCCTTGGATAGTGTTCCGTCCCTTTCTTAAATGGAAATTGGAACCTTATATTTCCTTCTTTCATATCAATAATAGCACCTATATATGGTTCGTAGGAAAGGCCTATCAAGTATTATAGGACAAGATGGATTGCATTCAATATCAAGCACTATGAAATCCATGGGTACATAGTTTCTATTAGCAATTATAAGGACATCATTAATCCTACCCAATGGTTTCTTAATTGTTGAATCCATATCGGTGAGACCTAGAATGTCACATAAATTTTTTGGTATAGTAGAGACGCTAGCACATAGATCACACAAAGCATTACATTCATAATCTTTGATCTTAACGTTAATAGTAGGTTCCCATTCATCTTGTAATTTTCTTGGTATTGGTACTTCTTGCTACTTGTAAACTACGTTGGGATTTCTCCGAAGAGGAGGGGTGATGCAGCACAGTAGAGATAAGTATTTCCCTCAGTGAGAACCAAGGTATCAATCCAGTAGGAGAACCACGTAGAACCTCGTGAACAGCACCTACACACACAAAAGCAAATACTTGCACCCAACGCGGGCAAGAGGGTTGTCAATCCCCTTGAACTCGTTATTTGCAAGGATTAAATTCTGATAGTGATAAATAGATAAAATAAATTGAAAAATAAAATAAGGGAAATAAAATTGTAGCAATGTATTTTTGGATTTTATATATGATAAAAGTAAACCTGGGGGCCATAGTTTTCACTAGAGACTTCTCTCTCGAACGCATAGCATACGGTGGGTAAACAAATTACTGTTGGGCAATTGATAGAAAAGCGCATAGTTATGACGATATTCAAGGCAATGATCATGTATATAGGTATCACATCCAAAACAAGTAGACCGACTCCTGCCTGCATCTACTACGATTACTCCACCCATCGACCGCTATCCAGCATGCATCTAGGGTATTAAGTTAATAAAAACGGAGTAACGCCTTAAGCAAGATGACATGATGTAGACAAAGTAAACCCAATCAATATGAATAAATCCCGTTGTTTTATCCTTAATGGAAACAATACAAATACGGGTCTTGTCCCCTACTTTGTCACTGGGATATAGAACACCGCAAGATTGAACCCATCACAAAGCACCTCTCCCATTGCAAGATAACTCAATCTAGTTGGCCAAACCAAATGGATAGATCAGAGAGAAATACAAAGCTAAAACAATCATGCATAAAAGAATTCAGAAAATACTCAAATATTTCTCATGAATAATCTGATCATAAACCCACAATTCATCGGATCCCAACAAACACACCGCAAAAGAAGATTACATCGAATAGAACTCCAAGGAGATCGAGGAGAACATTGTATTGAAGATCAAAGAGAGAGAAGAAGCCATCTAGCTACTAGCTATGGACCCGTAGGACTATGGTAAACTACTCACACATCATCGGAGGGGCAGCAAGGTTGATGTAGACGCCCTCCGTGATCGATTCCCCCTCCGGCAGGGTGCCAAAAAAGGACTCCAGATGGGATCGTGGAAGAACAGAAGCTTGCGGTGGTGGAAAAGTTATTTCGCGGGGCTCTCCATTGGTTTCCCAATAGTTGAGAATTATAGACATGGAATTAGGTCAAAAGGAGCCACGTGGGGCCCACAAGGCATCAGGGCGCGCCCCCTGGGGCCGCGCCCTATTGCCTCGTGACCTCCTCGTGAGGCTTCTGGCCTCCTCCTGAAGCTTCTAGGGTCTCTTTTGTCTAGAAAAAAATCGTCGAAACGTTTCGTAGCGTTTGGACTCCATTTGGTACTGATTTCCTGAAAAACCAAAAACAGGCAGAAAACAACAACTGGCACTGGGCACTAGGTTAATAGGTTAGTCCCAAAAAATGATATAAAATAGCATATAAAACATCCAAGATTGATACTATAATAGCATGGAACAATCAAAAACTATAGATACGTTGGAGACGTATCAGCATCCCCAAGCTTAATTCCTACTCGTCCACGAGAAGGTAAATGATAAAAACAGAATTTTTGATGTGGAATGCTACCTAACATGTCTATCATGTAATCTCTTTTATGGAATAAATATTGTGAAGCAATGAATTAACAATATCAACATAATAATATTCATGAACATAAGAAGCATAATCATTAAACTTTCAAAATATACGATCCTTAACGAGTGTTATCCCTACTCACTTTCTCATATTAGCAATGGCATCACTGGTACGGCGTGCTGCTATGCAAACGGTTTTTACCCCCTTTCCGCAATAGAGTTTTAAACCGCCGCCTTGCCTGTGTGTGCGATAGGGGGGTCCCACACAACCCAGAAACCGTCGGGGATAGGGAGCGCTGATGCAGACGCGTTGCCAAATGTAATCGTATGCGATGCAGGAACATATCGCACACACTATATTCTGGCATACGTGTGGGATTGGTGATCAATCGCCCACGTCTCTCATGAGTCAAATGTTTCTAATTGCGTAGGGAAACCAAACGGTGTTTCACATTGGACCATTTGCAAAATAGTACCTAAGGCACACGGGCCATCATAGAAACTGTGCACGATATGTGGCCCATCGCACACGAGTATTATATGGCAATCGTCTGTCATGCATGACATCATCGCGCACGTTTCCTGAACAATTTACGAGTGGGATTGCATTTAGCATTGGGCACAGTTTCCTCTAAGCTCTCGTGTGCGATAATGTGCTATCACAAACAGTTCAGGAGCCCCTACGCACACGTAGATGTGCTGCAAATCGTCTGCGATTTGTTGTGTATCACCGACGGTTGCACTATGAGTGACGTGTGCTTTCCGTTCTGGATCGCACACCCTCATTTAGTCGAATCGTGTGCGCATCAATGGCCAGGTTAAAGCAAAAATATCGCATTTGAATTGCCCTGCAAAAAGCAAGTTCACCACAATATGCAATTGAACAAATAGTGTCCACAGGAACAACATTCATCAGAATTTGCAACAATATGCAATTGAACAAATGCTAGCTAAATTCCACTGATTTATCAACAAATGCAGTACATAATCATGGTTTATGAAATATGAAAACCTCATCACATGGAAAACAATGCATCCATGCGTATATGTTTAGCGGCTAACTCGTGTTGAATGTTTACTCATTGTTTCAGGAACAACCATGCTGAAATCTTCATTATCACCAGTGGGCTTGATGTAGTGATTTAGGAAGAAGTTGTTGATAAATCTCCTAACCCCCAGCAATTCACCAGCGGGGAGCGGTTTAGGGGTCATCGGTTCAAAGATGAGCTGCAGGAGTTTTAGATTAGAATGTGACATACGAGTGGAGTAGAAGTTATTAATTAAGATACAGACTTACTGGTACTAATTTGGAGCATCCTCACAACAATCAATAGATTTGAAGATGGAGATCATGTGTCTGCAGACATAGTACCCACAAAGGTTGGTCCCTGCTTGTTGCTGAGGACACTGATTTTTTTTAAAAAGAATTAGTCATGTACTTGCCCTATTAGGAGCAGCCTAACCGGTGTAAGATGTTTATTTATTTTTCTTTGGAGAGAAATAGAAAGAAGTTTATTTAGAAACTTGAACATTAGACTAGCGTAAGAAAAGGTATTTGCAAACTTTTGGATACATTTTCCAAAAATAACGGATTTCGGTGTCCTACCGAAGAAATGATCTCGTGCTGCAGAGGTAGTGCACTATCGAACTGGTTATCTTCTTTAGTTATGCACAATGCCAACACACTGCAAATGAATATGAATTTCCACATACTCAGTTCTTGAACCAGATATGAATGCAAATTTCAACATCATAGAATTCAATACCTATCCATGAATTGCTGAAGATGCGTCAGATCCTGAGGCTTTATTGACTCTCTGAGAGAATCTAGGTAGTAAACTCTGTTCCGGTTTGGAACAATGACTACCAAGATCCAGTGAATGCTACAGATTAAGAAAACCATGAACTTACCAACTATGATGAAATGGGAAAGACGATCAATGTCTGCGTGGTTGTTTATTTGACTTCCCCTTCATGATATGCCCAGAGAAAGAGTGTTGCATGGGACGTGCAACACAAGATACTGGCGACCTTGCCAATGGCCCACTCCCAATTTTCTGGGCTACCACGTAATAATGTGCCATTTGCTACTTGTGGATCTATGAAATACACGCTCTCCTTTTTCCTTTGCGAGATCAATCCCCTGAGAGGAATACTATACAATTAGCTTTTTTTCATTTACAGCCTTGTACGGAGAAGTTGATCAGAGTTTGTGAAGTACATACAACATCAAGCATTTAACAAGAGTGATAGAGAGCACATCAAATTGAAGAAGAGATGAAAGTCCTCGAATTCCACACTGATGGATCCTCGATCATGACGGAAATGATCCCTGTCGTAGTGGACTAGCAGAACCTCATGACCAGCTGACATTACATCCATGCAATATTTATGTAACTTGCGGAAACTGGAACTGCACTCCTCTATGTATTCGTCAACAAGAAAATGGCTGGCCATGGATGTACTTGCGTGCTACAAGTACGTCTGTTTTATTTTTAGCAAGTATCCTTTCGACTTCTTCATCGGGAAAGCTGTCAGAACCAGTATAACACTCCGATTCGAACAACTTGCTGGTAATTTGGTTCTGGGCGATGAGTGCTTTTAGTAAGAGGCTATCATTCGCATTCCTCCTCAGTCTCGGGGGCCGCTTCCTCACGGGTGCGGCCGTGCCCGCTTTCCTCTTGGTACTTGAAGCACTTCTGGTGCAAGGTCTGGATGGTTGATAGACGGACTGCTGAGCCGGCAGTGAAGATACGACGGACTGCTGAGCAGACGATTTAGCTATGCCGGACTGCTGAGCTGGTGGTGCTGCTGTGACGGACTGTTGAGCTGGCGGTGCTGCTGTGATGGACTGCTGAGCTATAGGAGCAGAGGCATCGGACTGCTGACCAGGCGGTGAAGCTATGTCGGGCTTCTGCTAGGTGGTGCCAATGCGTTGGTGTGCCGAGGTGGCTGTCCCAACGCGTTGGTTTGCTGAGGAGGTAGTG